>CM053603.1:113560627-113574413 GCA_028646535.1 Procyon lotor | reverse complement strand
CTGAGCCACCCAGGCGCCCCCAAAATTTCATTTTTATATGCTTTTAAACTATATACTTTACTTTTTTTATTATTTTAGTGCCCAGAGTCCTAATAACAAAGGCTGAAAATCCTTGGTATTATACTTTGCTTCTCTACTTCTGTGTCTCATCTATCATGGCTTTTCCTATTTCTGATAAAAAGTTAGCCTCCAGGGGCACCTGGATTAAAGCCTCTGCCTTTGGGCTCAGGTCATGATCTCAGGGTCCTGGGATTGAGCCCCAGGTTGGGCTCTCTGCTCAGCAGGGAGCCTGCTTTCTCCTCTCTCTCTGCCTGCATCTCTGCCTCCTTGTGATCTCTGTCTCTGTGTCAAATAGATAAATAAATAAATAAATAATCTTTATTTAAAAAATAAAAAAACCCAGATACATAGCAATGTAATGATAGCTTTCAAATTTCCTTTAATATTAGTTAATCCCTAGTATTAAAGGTAAAATCCTAGTATCAAATTCCTAATACTAGAGGTGAGGTTGTATGAGCAACATGAACATTTATGTATGATAAATTGGAGGCTAACTTTTTTTTTTAAGATTTATTTATTTATTTATTTGACAGAGAAAGAGGGAGAGAGAGAGATTATAAGTAAACAGGCAGGCAGAGAGAGAAGGGGAAGCAGGCTCCCTACTGAGCAGAGAGCTCGATGCGGGGCTCTATCCCAGGACCCTGAGATCGTGACCTGAGCCAAAAGCAGAGGCTTTAACCCACTGAGCCACTCAGGTGCCTGGCTATGTATCTTTATGTATTTTAAAGGCAGTTACTCAGCACTGGCACATGAATCAACAACTGCCAACTACAAAGTTTACTTTTATTTAGTAAAATGCAAGGGATATGCCACATCCACACACCAAAACAAAAATCTGACTCACAGAAAGCAGAAATACTCTGGAGGGGGCAGGAGAGGTAGTATATTTTATCCATATGTAGCATTTGGAGAGGGGATAAACAGGAAAAACTTTTGGCAGGTATGTTTGGCATCAGGGGCAGGGCCAAGAAGTTTTCTTAATGGAGGCCCCAGTCTGGCTTTTTTTTCTGAGACAATAATCTAAGCCTATCCCTCCTTTCTCATTCAAGTCCACAGTAGGGCTTTTGGCTCTATTTGAAACCCCTGGGATCAGGGGAGAAATAGCCGGCAGCAGCACCAAGCAACCTCACCCCAAAGCAGCAGCGGGAATGTGATACCCATCTGTTATCTCTCCCGGGCCCTAAGCAACACCTGGGGCCCTGAGGCTGTGGCCACAGAGCTCTCTGGCAACGCTTAATTCTGGAAATTTTGATAGCATGTAGGAAGGGATGCAGCCTGCCACTCGGTCACCTTTTCACAAGTTCAAGGCGACTACAGCCAGGATCTGAGCTCAGAGGGTTGTAGGAACGCATCTAAAGCTGGAATTATTCTTCGCCATTCAGGGAGATTGGGATTGGTGGGGATCAGCCAGAGGAGGAGCTATTGTGATCAGGGAGGGCTGGAGCAAAGAGAGCATGGGAATCCCCTGGGACCCTGATATAAGACAAAAGGGACCTGGAAGGGGAGGGCCGAATATCTAGTGAGTACCCTGGAGAAGGCATGACCTGGTGGTGATGTATTAATCTTCATTTCTTTCAATTGTTGCTTTTTTTCTGGGACCTGAGGAGTGTCTATTTAAACAAAAAATCACCCAAGATGTGGTCACTTCTACTGCCACACTCTGAGACTAAATGTTCCATTCACACATAGTCATGAAAACGGTCCAAGAATGGCAAGCTTCCTCTTATCCTTCGTGAGAGCCTCAAACATGTGCAAGAGAAGCCATCATTTCAATGCATTATTGAGGCCCCACTAAGAGCTAGGAGCTATGTTTGCCACTATATAGTTCAAAGGAGATGGGGCAATGAAGGTCTCTTTCACGGGAAGGGAACAGAAAAGTTAACTTCTGGATGTCATCCCTGTACACGCACCATTATGTTTACATTCTGTGGCTGAAATGTGCCTGGAGTGCACCATGCTCACTGGTAGGGTTGTAGACATTTTGGAACAGAAAAGGTTTCCTTGACATTCACCAATGTGGAGGGGATTCCCTGGGGAAGACTTGGAGCACTAACTGTTCTCCTCTCTCTCTGCCTGCATCTCTGCCTACTTGTGATCTCTCTGTCTCTGTGTCAAATAGATAAATAAATAAATAATCTTTTTTTTAGATTTTGAAATTGATCAAACTGGGGATGTTCAATTTAGCAAACCTCCCAAAGGACCAACATATGAAACCAGAAAGGTATTTTTAATTTACAATGAGAAATAAAACCTTTATCCTTTAGGGATCAGGGAGCCTACTTTTCCATTTTTTCTTCCACTTATTCTCTGAACTGAAACCCCAGAAGAATCTAAACTATTAGCTGATACCTTGAGGGGTGTAAGCTTAAAAGAGGAGGTACTTAAAGAGAGACTTATATTTAATGGCATTACTTTAAAAGAGCTCAAGCAAGAATTTCTGCTCTAAGGAAATACCTCCCAGGCAGAGCAGGTACTCAGTAGAAGCTGACTTGGTTCCCTTTCTTTAAGACACAAATTAACAGGGCTCTGCAAATGTTACACTGTGAATCTCATTTTCCTATATTTTGTGGCAGATCATGTCTCTCTATTTTTCTCACCTTCACTATGTTAATTAGGTGGCCGGCTATTTTGTTTCTGTAAGGTGCATCTCACTGTTGGTTTTTGGTTTAACACCCAGAGGGCAATCTTACTTCCTATTCTTTGAGAATATCTCCTTACCCATGTGCTACTTATAAGAGTGATTATGGAACTTCTAGCTATTATTTATTTTGACATCATTTCCAGTTTCACATTGGTTTCAGAAATGTAAGAAATAAAAAGCATGGAGTTAGATAGAGCACATCATTAACAAGCTTGGTTTAAAATTAGGATTTCCTAATGCTGAACCCTTTGATAAATTCACTAGTTTTCGAAAGTTAATTATATGTTATTATTGTAATTCTAATTAGTATGCTTATTTAATTGGGCACTAAGGTGCCCATTAAAAGAAGAAGAGTCTATTGTAAAGTGGGGAAACAATTGAGGTAAATTTCCTAGAAGTAAAATCCATGGGACGCATAAGATATTCTTTAAGGTCACAGTCACCTGGGCATTCTCTCACTGCGTGTCTCTGGTACAAAAGATTGCTACATCATTCAAAATGGATTAGCAAAAATCCCTGTCAGTTTTAAGTCAATCCTAGTCAATCTGATTGCTTGAAACCGAGAACCCTGATGAGTACACAAGGTCTGGCCTATAGTCAGGTCCAACCCGCTCCTCTGTGAATACTTTCTTAGAGTCTCCTCCTCTTCTTACTTCTCTGGACTAGCTCAGAACCACAGTTCAGCTTGGAAAGTTAGTTTCTCAGGAAAGCAGGCCTTACACTGACTTGTTTCTGGATGTCCACATGATTGGTTGTTAAATCCTCTGGGTTTTCTGATGGAAAACAAAAACAAAACCAAAACCAGGGGGGATGTCATCATATATTCAAACCCTCAGGGAAGCTTCCTTCTCAAAACAGTACTCCTTGCTCCCATCCTCAAGAAACCCAATGTACTAATTACTGTTGGCTAACTAAATAACTTTTTTTCAGAAGAGCTGGTTTTTCTTTTTTTCTTTTCTTTTTTTTTTTTTAAAGATTTTATTTATTTGACAGAGAGAAACACAGTGAGAGAGGGAACACAAGCAGAGGGAATGGTAGCAGGAGAAGCAGGCTCCCCGCTAAGCAGAGAGCCCGATGCAGGGCTCCATCCCAGGCTGAAGGCAGACGCTTAATGACTGAGCCACCCAGGCGCCCCTGGAAGAGCTGGTTTTTAAAGAGCTTTTAACTTATATTTACACTATTTTTTTTCCTAAATAGGAATGTATAAAGGCAAATAGTCTTGTTATTTGACCCCAAAGTCAAACTATGACCCCAAGTTTAGGGATATAATTGAGTATACTAAGATTCAGGATTGTTCCTGGGTTAACATTTCTTTTTGTAGTGTCGAATTCATATTTTAAAGTCATATTTTTAAAATACTAAAAATAATGATTGGATACATCTTTTTCCCTAAGATTTAAGGCATATAAACTCACTGAATTTTCAGAACAACGTTCCGTTTTGTTTAAAGTATAATCAGTCAAACTTTACAGAGAAGTAAATTAAAATCAGAAATATTTATATCTATTCCTAGGAAGCCAGTGAAAAGTGAGAATTCACCAGATTCTGAAATTCCTTGCTCCTGCTGTCCAGAGATGCCTTTTAATAGTCTGAGAAAAATATCTCTTCTACCCAAGAGGAACTACAGTTAGTAAACAAATACTTGGGAAATAATGTTCATCCTTGATAGTAATTTAAAAAATGCCAGTGAAAGCACTTTTAAAATAGTGTTTTACACCTACTAAAATAGCAAAAAAGTATACCTTTTTATTATAACATAATAAAATAATAATTATTTAATAATATTATTTAATAATAATATTTTTTAAAATAATAAAATAAAATAACACATCACATTGAAGTGAAATTATATCGTCATTCTTGATGGTCTTGTAAGTTACTACAACCCTTTTAGAAAGGAATATGGCAATAAAGAATGATTGACATAAATATAATTAAGCCCTGGTTCCATTGAGGAGATTATCCCAAGAAAATAATTTAAAGGAAATAAAAAGACGAGTACATTCATTATATCTTTATTCATAACAAGACATTTTTACAAAGTAAATAATCAATATTAGTGGTATAGATTAAAATTTTGGTGGATCATCTTTAAAAACTAGGGACCGCATTTTTTCATCAAACTTAATTGAAAATGAGCATCTGTTTCATGATATAAATGTGTAGTACACAGATTCCAGACATAATACAATAGCTGATGGTGGTGAGAAATGTTTGATTCTGCAATAATGCCAAACTTATGAAATTTAATTATTAAAATTTTAATGAGGGGCGCATGGGTGGCTCAGTGGGTTAAAGCCTCTGCCTTCGGCTCAGGTCATGATCTCAGGGTCCTGGGATATAGCCCCACGTCCAGCCCTGCCTAAAGCTCCCTACTGGGCAAGGAGTCTGCTTCTCCCTCTCCCTCTGCTCTTCCCTGCTCATTCTCTCGCTCTCTCAAATAAATAAATAAAACTAAAAAAAAAAAAAAGTCTTTTAAAAAGGAAAATGTGAGCACGGGGTATTAATAGTATTAAGGAATTTGTTTCTGATTTGGGAGGGACTGATAGTACCGAGGCTATTTGGCTATTTTAAAAGGGAAGTCCTTTTTTTTTTAAAGATGCATATTGAAATATATATAGAAGAAATGATATGATGTCTTGGATTTGCTTCAAAATAATCCACAGTTTCTTCAAATAGAACTCATACCAATTTAGTTATGTGCCTGAAGCCTGTGGAATGGTGCACGTGTGCTCTAGACCTTTCCATTTATAAATATATTTATTCCTTTGAAGAACCTTATCTTTTTTCACCAGAGCTTATTGAGAGCTTATTTCTGCTTCATGGATTTTGTCTAGCTTCCCCTACTACTTCAATAATACATGAACTACTTTCCAAAATTGTTTCTTAAAAAAAAAAAATTAAAAAAAAAGCACAAATTCTGTTATTAAAATGTAGTCCTGCCCCTGGCATTCTCATCATAAAAGGCAAATCACAGAATCAGAGACCAATTAAACCCATTAATACTTCTCAGATGTATATGATGGATTAAGCATGAAGTGTGATTGAGAGAGATTAAAAATAAATTCTCTGGCTTGAGAAATTGATCATTCAGTTGGGGGAGAACATCATGTGGCAAGCACTATAACAATAATGAACATATATTGACTTCTTACTCTGTGCCCATTACTGAGCTAAATGCTTTACGTGCATTTAATGTTAATCCTTATTATGACTTCATGAAGTAGGTACTATTATTTATCTATCTATCTATCTATCTGTCTGTCTGTCTGTCTGTCTATCTATCTATCTATCTATTTCTAAAATACAAGTGAGGAAGCTGGAGTGTGCAATCTCAAGATAACATATCAGTGTCACCCAGATAGATTAGCATAAAAGGGCCTAAAACCCAGGTCTCTGTGAAGCAGAAGCCCACACTATGCACAATTACACAAAACTAGTAGTAGTCTACTCAGTGAGATTTACTCTGAACTTTCACTGTGCAGAGGAATATACCACGAACAGAGCCTATATAGACACTGCCATACTCGTGGTATGATGGTTAATCTTAGGTGTCAACCTGCCCGGGCCATGGGATGGCCAGATATTTGGGCAAACATTATTCTGGCTGTTTCTGGAGGGTGTTTTTGGATGAGATTAACATCTTCATCAGTAAAGAAGATTGTTCTCCATAATATGAGTGGGCCTTATCCAATTTGTTGAAGGCCTGAATCGAGCAAAACCTGACCCTTCCCCAAGAAGAGGGAATTCTTCAGCGGACTACCTTTGGACTTCATCTGCACAATCAGCTCTCCTGGGTCCCTGCCTGTCTGCCCACACTGTGGATTTGGACTCGCCAGTCTTCGTAATTACATGAGCCAATTTCTTATAAGTCTCTTTCTCTCTGGAGAATCCTGACTAATACAAATGTATTTCAAAAAACCCAAATAGAAAGAAGCAGTTTTTAAATTACCACCAGATTTTGTAACACTAACCCCTTGATTTTATAGGAAAGTGTTTTTTTTCTTCTAGGGAATTATGTTCCTGCAAATGTGCTTCTAAAAGTCATGAATAGATGATCCTACTTGTGATATTTGATTCTTTCTTAAAGACTAGAGGAAACACTCCCTCTGCCTGCTGTTTTCTCTTCTTGTGCTCTCCCTCTCTCTGACAAATAAATAAATAAAATCTTTAAATAAAAAAAAAAAAGACTAGAGGAAACAACTTTTAGTTTTGTCATCACCGTTTTCCCCCCAAATTATTCTATTGGTAGAAATGTTGACCTTATATTGGTCTTGTACTTCTAATTTATGGAATAAGGTTATTGGTTATTAGTAATTCAACACATATTGGCAGCTCCCATGCTAAGCACTGAAAATGCACAGATAAAAGTCCCTGATCCCCAAAAGTTTATAATCTTAGTAAGGAGCCAGATGAGCTAAAACCATTACACTATGATGATACCGACTATTGAAGATGTGTCCCAAAAGCAACAGCTGCGAAGAAATAGTGCCTTTTCAAGAAACTCAAGAAAACGTCACAGAATAATAGTTTTAAAAACTAAGAATGTGTTTTGTTAGGTCATTGCAGACTGATTCTCCTTTCAGATCTTTATTTAAGGCAAGATCCACATTATATCAACACAAAAAGGACTCCTGATCTTAATTTTTTTCTTGCTGAATGGCCTTCTGAACCTAGTTCTACAGTTATTAAGCAGTCTAACTTAATACCTGCAGGGGAGTCATGTTTTCCTACTCAATTTTGTTTTTTTCTCCTTCTGTCTCCTAGAGAATCCTGGAAGATGGGTCTCAGAGCAGAATTATGCTAAATGAAATTATTCATGTCCAAAATGGAGTTGCAACCCTTTTCCCCTTTTCCTCTTGTATACTTCAGATCAATAGTGTCACTCTCTCACTTCACTAGCAGAAAGAATGATTCATTTCCCCATTGGTTTTCTACTCTCAAATGCAATTAAGGATTTTGAAATTGTTTAAAATAATTAACAATAAACTCTCCTCCTTTCCTTCCTTCAATGGATTAGTTTTCTTCGTGAGCCATCCCTGGGAATTCATTCTTAAGAGCTAGCTCTTTGTTGACATTAATGAGACAAATATTAGTTTACAAGCAGCCCTTTTTTTCTATTTGTTCAATCAAAAACAAATGTAATTATGGCATTGCATGCTGCAACTTAGACAATGCTCTCAAATTAGACCCTTTGCCAACTTGTGTCTCCTAGTACCTTTCTTGATCTAATTAGAATCTTTACATTAGAATACATTTTCACATCTATTGACAAAAGAGTAGAAAATAATGGTCAGACTTCAGGCATACATTTATGATTTAAAACTGACCTAATTTTACATATTTATATATAGATAAAATCTAAAGAGGTTAGGTTAGATGTATTTCATTGTCAGAGAAGGGTTTTTGCCCCTTGCTCCCTCCCCTTCCCTCACAGAATGGCATTCTGGATGATGACACTAAGAAAGGAGGAAACATTTTGAGCTGAGACAGATTTGTGACTTTCTGGCCAGGAATATACCAACTAGGAAGCATATGTGGTGTTTTGCTCAGTGGAAGGCATAACAGTTTAGGGATATCTTGTTGAGGATGAAGTGGTGGCATGAAGCAAAGCTGAGCTCATTTCATGCAGACATCAGTGGCCAAAGGGGATCTGATTTGAAGGGCAAGGGCAGGAAGCACTAGTTCTAGATGTTCTGGGACTTAAGACTATAAAGCCAAGAGGTGCATTTGTGATGGGGTGAGGCATACCATGGGCCAGCCCTGGAAACAGAGTGTGCAGCAGCCTGTTAGAGATAGTGAACTCCCCAGCCAGCTTGCTGAGGTCCAATGCTGGGTTCCAGTCCTGCAGAGGTTTAGGAAGGAGGTGTGATCAGGCACCAAGGAGCAGCTGTGAACGTTGGTTGGTTTTGGTGAAGCTAGATAGGAATAGAGGGTCCTTGGTACTCACGTGGCATCCAGGATTCATGGGAGCTCAGAGGAGCAGATGAGCAATATACCCAGGGGAAAAACAGGAATAAAGCTGAGGCTGGGGAAGGGTAAAGGTTTCAGCTAGTTGTGAGGGAGTTCATAGCTGGAGTCCAGTCCTACTAGGAGTGGCCTGACAACTAAGAACCAGGGACTTGCAAGGGAGGCCAATGAGTCAGGATGACCACACTGAAGAAATGGCGATCAATACTTCCCAAGGTCCCATGTAACTTTTCCACTTATCTCTCATTGTCCGGAACTTAGGCACCCGCCTACAATTAGCTCCAAAAGATTGGGAAACAGTCTTTTATTCCAAGTAACAGTGTTCCCAGATAAAAATTGAGATTCTGTTAAGGAAGAAGATAATTGATATAGGGAAGTAATCACCACTTTCTACCACAATCCCATCTTCTGTAAGAGCATTGTTTTTTTCTTTTAAAATCTGGACTCTGCCACTTGCCAGTAGTACTACCAAAAGCAAGTTAATGAATCTATCTAAATCTCTTATTTTATTTTATTTTACTTGACTTTATTTAAATTTCAGTCCTAGTATCTATAAAGTGGTCATATCGCCATCCTGTTCACAGGTTTGTGAAGATGAAATAAAATTAACATATGTAGGTGGTACTAAATTCACGTCGGTTTCCCTTGTCATAAAGCTGGTTCTGCTTTTTTCTTGACCATTTTCCTGGTCTTATTTTGATTCTTTAATCAAGATTAGACTGGGGAGTTCATCTTACCCAGATCTTATCCTTGAAGACAAGGAAATAGACTCATCCAAAGCAATTCCTCTCAGGTCCTATTCCCTCAGGGAAAGGAGTTGGTATTATTAACAAAACACATCATTTGAATTCTTGCCATTTAACAGTTATAGGTTTCATGAAAACTTTTAAAGAAATTGATCGGCTTGGGTCTATTTGGGCTAGAGTTTATAAAAAATACTTCTATTTTTTTGTGTCTGTACTTCAATACTTACTGCCTTACAATAAGACATTTATGGCGGTATGTTTTTCTTGTCATATGACTATCACCTGTTAGACCTCATTATAATCATAGACTCATTCTTTGGCTCCAGCTCTTATTTGCTAGGGCCATGTGAACTTTAGATTAGATATGAACTCTTCGCTAAACTCAGTGGTTGAAAAAGGCCCTGCGGAAATGAAATACTTGAGAGTCTGCCTTTTGACCTCTTCACATTTTCTTTATCCTGGTAACTATAGAAACAACTAGGAGAGGTGAAGTTGGCCCAGATCCACACCTGCATTGCATGGAAGGTGATAGTTGTGCTACCGCTTTGTCAATGATGATTTGACAGAAAAGGGGAGGGGTCGAATCGTGAACAGCAGTTCCTCTGGCATTTGAAGGAGTATGGGAGACAGAAGGAAAGTGAGGGGCTCACTGTACCTGCCCTTTTATCTCTGCCCTGACCATTAAATGCACTCCCAAATCCCAGGGGATTCACTTTTCCCTCTATAGGTCACTGACACCCACTGCCATTTGGGTGGACTAATGTGTCCTTACCTCCTTCTGTTGCTCGGTCTGATCTTCTGTCCTCTCTCAAGGTGGAGAGTCAATGTGAGCTTTGGAATTACAAAATCTCTTATGAACCAGTGTACTCGATCCTCGATTTCCTGCTCTGTCAAATGGTAATAAAACCTGCTTCTCAGAGTTATTTAAAAAAAAAAGATGCATGTACTGTATACATTTCTAAGCCTAAAGTAGGAATTTTGTAAATGTTGGTTTCTTTCCCTATGTATTAATAGTTCTACTTTGACCACGTCCATGTTCTTTGTACCTTTAAAACTGTACTTCTCAAAATGTGGTCTCAGGACCAGCAATATCGGAAATGCCAAATCTTAAGCCCCACCCCAGCCCTACTGAATCAGACTCTGCATTTTCACAACATCCTTAGATGTTTCACATTCGTGATAAAGTTTGAGAAGCACTGCTGTAAAACAAAGACTCCCCTTTTTATCCTTTTTCCAAAAGAGAAAGAATAACGGGCACCTCTGGTTTCAAGCCTACCCTGTGTCAGGTGCTGGTTTTTTGACTGCTGTTTCCCTCATTGTCACTCTGTGTGGTAGGCACTGTTATTTCCCCTGACCTGTGAGGAAACGGAAATGAAGGGAATTTAACTTCCCAGCCCAAGAGCAACAAGGAATGGCACAGGCAAGACTCAAATCAAGTCTTTTTGTCCATTTTACACTACTTCAAAAGCACACAAACCTACTGGTTTTTATTGCTGGAGGAGACAAAAGTGGGGGAAAAAAAGTAGAAAATGAAAACAAAACAAAACAGAACAAGAGACATGAAAACATTAAATGTAACTCTGAGGGTGGTTTTTTTTGTTTTGTTTTGTTTTGTTTTGTTTGAGAGAGAGAGAAAGAGCACAGAAGCAGAGGGAGGGGTAGAGGGAGAGGGAGAAGCAGACTCCCCACTGAGCAGAGCCCTACTTGGGGCTCAATCCCAGGACCCTAAGATCATGACCTGAGCCAAAAGCAAGTCAGATGCTTAACCAACTGAACCACCCAGGCACCCCTAAAAGTAACCTTGAGTTTTGATGAAATCAGTAGAGAACCACTTCCTTAATGACCTGTTCCAGCTCTCCTCAATTCTTTTCCAGGTTCTTACCCTTCATTTGATATTGACATACATTATGGCACCTGATAAAAGCTGATAAAATATCCCACAAACGTGAAGTGGTTATTTATTTTTTCAGCCTGTTTAATTAAATAATGTATCAGCTGATTGTGGCATCAAATCCAGCATGTGATTTTGTTCGTGAGTTTTACTTTCAGGTGTGTTTTTTTCTCTTAACTAGACTATGAGATTAGTAGGGTAAGACAGCCTGTCCCTTCTTTCTTCCTTCTCTCCTTTCTTTTCTTTTACCCTTCCCTTCCTCTCTCTCTTTCTTCCATCTTTTCTTCTTTCTTTCTTCCTTCTTAGTGGTAAAAATACCGTAATATTTATGTTTCTGGAATGAGAGATGAAATTTAATTTCAGGTTATCTAATAGTTTTAGTTTATCTGCAATTAACAGATTGTTATTAATGCTTCTCTTGATTTGAGCAAGGAGTCCATGCTGATCAGTATCATTTTAGATCAAGAGACAGTATCTTGTATCTGATCTTATCCACTAATCCCGATGTCTTAAATTTCTTGTTATGTTAATAAACTCCCAAACTATGACTTCTGAAATTTAAAAAGGCACGAAGACATTAACTAAAATATTTTATTTTTCCAATGTGGATTTTAATAATTATACCAGCGATTCCATATAGGTCAAAATAAAATATAAAAACTGACCCATGTAGAATATACCTTACATTCTTCTGTAATGTTGTTAAACAATAAGAAGTATGTTGGGAATACAACCTGGATTTTTAATCTTTCAGAAGGATCTTTCTTTTATAACATTCTTACATAAGCCTCTTGAAAAGCCCATGATATATATTGGAAATACAGATGTATTCCATAGTTGAGCTATCAAAGTCAATAAACTGTATTCAATTTACCAATTTTTCTAACTTTTAAGTTTAATTCATTAGACAACATTCCCCAGCTAGTCAGAACTGGAATGGTAACTGTTCTCAGTAATTTTTTTACGATTTTATTTATTTATTTGACAGGGAGAGAGTGAGTACAAGCAGGGCGAGCAACAGGCAGAGAGAGGGAGAAGCAGACTCCCCGCTGAGCAGGGAGCCCGATGCAGGGCTCCATCCCTGGACCTTGGGATCATGACCTGAGCCGAAGGCAGATGTTAGTGACTGAGCCACCCAGTCACCTGTCCCAGTAATTTTTAAAAACCTCTTCACTCCACTTATTTATTTAAACTTGTTAAGATATAATTCTGTAAGAAGGGATGATTATCTGAAATTCTTTCTTTTTAAAAAAATATTTTATTTATTTACTTTGAGAGAGAGAGAGAGAGAGAGAGCAGAAGCAGAGTAGGAGCGGAAGGAGAGGGAGAAGCAGACTCCCTGTTGAGCAAGGAGCCCAACCTGGAACTCCATTCCAGGATCCTGAGATCATGACCTGAGCCAAAGGCAGACATTTAACTGGCTGAGCCACTCAGACACCCTGACACCCTGAATTTATTTCTTCTGGTCACCAAAACTGTGTCTGTGAAAGTCAGGTGATGCTATCCATCTGTTTCAGATGCCAATCTGTTATGGGAATGAATTTCAGGTCACAAACAGCTATGCAGGAATGATCACATTTCTTTATTTTCCCTAAACCAGCTGAAATCTGACTCTTTACCCACATCCCAGAGAACAGGCAGAGAATTCACTCACTGTCTTGTTTGGCTCTGGCCACAGGACTGTGTTAAGTTTGCAGGGAGATACTGTCTGATCAGTGGCCAATGGCCCACTCGGTTCCTGCAGGCCTGCCTGTGTCTCATCAGCATGGTCTGAGGGCTTAAGCGCTTCTGGGGAAGCAGAATTTTGGGGGACTCTTCTGGCCCCTGTGCATAGGGTCTGTCCTCCTTAGGAGCACTATCAATCTTTCCCTTGGAGGTCTTGCTTCGTTCTGCAGACTCTGCCATCGAGCTGTACCACAGGTCTCAGGAGCTCCACAGAACCCACTGACCTCTGTCCCCTGTCTAATCTCTCAGAGTCTCAGCTTGCTCTCTCTTTTCTGATTTTAAAAATGCTTTATCTCTCTTCCCCTCCAAGACCTCCAGGGTTATGCCTTCTACGGACACAGGTTTTTCAAAAAACCAGAAGAGCTTCTGACTTTCCAAGTACATGTTTTCAGTTTGGTAAAAATTCCCGAGGCAAGAAGTTACAAAAGACTTTCCTTCTTAATTGAAACTGAAAGAGGAGAGAACAGGAACAATGGGGAAATTATAATTTAAAAAATTACCATGATAGATCTATACCAGTCCCTCAAAGAGGTTTTTACCTTGGGAATTTCATGAAGACAATAAAGGCATTTAGTTTAATTAAATCTACCCTGGAATGAAAGTTCTATACAGTTTCCTGTAAACTACATTAAAGATAAATATACAATTCTGGTGTAAGTTTCCAATGCTTCCTGGAGCTGGGAAGAACTTGTAGACCAGATTTAGGTCTGCTCTGTGTGGCTCTGTGGCATTTTCTCTTTTACTTCAGCTCCT
>CM053603.1:113527588-113560127 GCA_028646535.1 Procyon lotor | reverse complement strand
TAATCTAGGGCATTTTCGATTTTTGCTCACCATCTGACTTCCTAAAGAAGTGCTTAGGGTCACTTGGACCTTGTTGTCAAGTCACTGGAGAAGTTGACATTGAAGTTGAAGGTCGACTCTAACCTCTACATCTATCTTTCCCTCTTGTTACGCATAGTGCTAGGCACCGTATGTGCTCCTTGGAACATATGCCCAGTGAGTCCCCAAGTCACAAGGTTTTTATTTATTTCCTTAGCATGAGCTTGCTTATTGGCCCATTTTGTATCACCTCTCTGTACAAGGACAAGACTGCTTAAATTAACTTGAACGAAATACACCAAAATGTTAATGGTTAAATCTTTTTTTTTTTTTTTGGTTTCTTTCTTTTTCCTTTTTATAAATTAAGAAAATTGAATTGTGATAAAAAAATACACATAACATAAAATTTACCATCTTAACCATTTTTAAAATGTACAGTTTTAGTAGTGTTAAGTATATTCACATTGTTGTGCAACAGATCTCTAATGGTTAAACACTGTTGAAAAAATAAGAACTCTGGGTGGATAGTATTGTTTTTGTTAGGGAAGAGTAAAACACCACAAATATTGTTAATTCAGCCACTGGAGAATATTAATACTTCTGACAGAAGGGGGAGTGGGAGGTTGACATATTCGAGAGGCGTTCGTGGTTATCTCTGAGTTGTGGTATCGTGCATAATTATCTTCCTCTAATATTTAAAATGTGATGGCTTTCTTACACTGTGTGTATGTTATTCTTGTTTACTAGGAATGAAACAAACAAGCAAATGAAAACAAGGGGAAAATAACAAAAACAAGGGAAAGTGATGGAAAACCATCACTTTCTAGCAGGTATCAAATATGCACACCCTAGTTTAATACTATCGGTACAACCAAAGGTTGATTTTAGGCACACTTTTGTGAACTTTCCTGGTCTTATCCAAGACGAAGCAATTGCAGAAGTTTGGGCACAGATTTCAGGAAGGTGCTGATAGCTGAGGCTCCTTAGAAGATGCCCAAATTAACTTGGAATCTTTCTGTATACCCAGACTTTCTCGCTAGGCTGAGCACCTTGCCCCCTGCATAGAACCACATATTAAAACATCCTTTGGCGCCACCTTATGCTAATTGAATGGATTGCACCTGCTTAGAGTGGTTTCACCATACTAGACTTAGTAGTTGTAACTTTCTGGATTAGAGAGATGAGGAACCTATTTTTGTAATCATACGTTGTTGATTTCTTTCTTTTAAAAAAATTTCCTGTTATGTAATGTGATACTTGGATTGTTTGATACTAAACACTCTTTTGGAACAATATTTGTGTGGACTTTATTTACATTTGTATCAGGTTCTTCTTTTTGTGTCCTAAGAATGTTCTAAGATTTGCTTAGGATGACCCAGTGAGAATACTTTGTATATGACATGATTACCAGGAGAGAACAGAGGGAGGGAGTCATGGCTAAATTGAAGGAGGAAAGTGCTCTATGATAATGGTATGGTCGTTCATTAATAACAATGACAGTTGACACTTACATGGTGCTTACTGTGTGCCAGGCCTGATCTAAGCATTTTTTATGCATTAACTCATTTAATCCTCTCACAACCCTATGAGGGAGATACAGTAACTATCTCCACTTTATATTTTATTCTTTTAAAGATTTATTTATTTATTTGAGAGAGTGATAGAGTGCAAGCTTGGGGGAAGGGGAGGACAAAGGGAGAGGGAGAGAGAGTTTTAAGGAGACTGCAGGCTGAGCGTGGAGACTGGTATGGGGCTCCATCTCAGGTCTCCTTTTTAAAGATGAGGAAATGGGGGTGGGGTGGCACCTGGGCAGCTCAGTGGGTTAAGCATCTGACTCTTGGTTTCAGCTCAGGTTATGATCTTGGGTGGAGGGATCGAGCCCTGCCGCAGGCTCAGTGCAGGGAGTCCACTTGAGATTCTCTTCCTCTTCCTCCTTCTCCCTTCCCTCTTGCTTTTCCTCCAGCTCAAGTGCTCTCTCTTGCTCTCATCTCTCAAATAAATAAATAAGATCATAAAGACCAGGAAATGGGGGCACAGGGAGATTCAATCTATGAATTTAATCTATGCATTTTGGCTGCAGAGTCCACAGTCATTAGACAATACTGTTTCCAGCATTAAGATAGTAGAAGTAATAGTTTCCATTTCCTGAACAACTACTGAAGGGCTAAGTGCCCCACATGCTTGATCTTATTTCATCCTCATGCTAACCCTAAGAGGTGCTACTCATCTCCTTTTAGAGATTTGGGACCTAGGTTTAGGGTAGTGATGTAAGTTGTTTAAAGTCATCCAGCTCTGGGGCACCTGGGCGGTTCAGTTGGTTAAGTATCTGCCTTTGGCTCAGGTCACGATCCCAGGATCCTGGGATCGCGCCCCACATTGGGCTCCCTGCTTGGTGGGAAGCCTGCTTCTCCCTCTCCTTCTGCCTGCCGTTCCCCTGCTTGTGCTCACTCTCACTCTATCAAAAAAATAACAAAAATATAAAAAAAAAAAAAGTCATCCAGCTCTTAAATAGCTGAGTCCAGACCCAGACCTATCTGATTTTAGAGCTCCAGTTCTTAACTACATAGCCATATGGCTTCTGAGAGAGCCATCTAATCACTGTGTGCGGAGATGAAGTGCAACAATCACTACAATTAAACAGTGGTTTGGAATAGGTGAGTTACACTCCCACGTGCCTTCAGTTTTCAAACTGAATCTTGACCAGGTCTTAGTGGGACTCTATAGCGTAAGACACATTTTTGCCCCTTTCAAGAAAGCAGTTTAACTCTTCTTCATCTGTGAGGGAAATCATTATGCATTTCAGCTGTTGTATGGTGCCGTAATGCCAGAATTCAAAATTGCAGCACCACTTGCCCATAAACGAAATGAAATCAAACTGCCATGTTTTTTGAGATATCACATCCATATTTTCAAATTTTTACGCTGGTCTCTTGAGGGCAGACTGTTGTTTCTGGTTATTTCCTATGTATTTCATACGGTAGCCCATTTCTCACCTGTAACATCAGTATGCTATGTATAACTAAGAGGTAAAATGGATAAAAAGAAAAGAGAACTAAGAAAAATGTGAGCAAACGAGGAGAGAAGAATCACTTATAGAGGGTTCTGGGGCTCACTCATGAAGAAAAGATATGAGTCTGGGTGAATAAACCATGTTAAATCTATTTAAGTTCTTTGGATCCTTTTCGTCTACTACCTTTTTCCTCTGCATGCTGGGTAGCTGAGGTAGCTAGAGAGCTGGACCCCAAAGAGATGAAATGTTACCGTAAGTGAGAATTAAATGGCTATTTCGACTTCATGGTCCATCTTGGATATGCCACAGTTAATGCCTGTTTACACACATAATCTAGGAATGGGACACCATTTTCTTTAGAGCTTGCCATGAGCATTGGCTTTCCGACTTGCTCCATCATTGCTTTACTCCTACATCAATTTTCAAGAGTGGTCAGAAAAGTGCTCTGGGAACTTTGCATCATCATCTATTGGTTTGCTGTCTCCATGGCAGTAAGAGTGACCGGGTGTCCAACTCCTACGCAGGTGTTATCTACTTTGTGCCATCTGTAACTGTTTTTTGTTTTGTTTTGTTTTTTAAGATTTTATTTATTTATTTGACAGAGAGAGAAAGAGATCACAAGCAGGCAGAGAGGCAGGCAGAGAGGGAGGGGGAAGCAGGTTCCCTGCGGAGCAGAGAGCCGGATGCGGGGCTCAATCCCAGGACCCCGAGACCATGACCTGAGTCGGAGGCAGAGGCTTTAACCCACTGAGCCACCCAGGCACCTCCATCTGTAACTGTTTTATCTTTGTTTGACCTCTTTCCACTCTGAGAATATCTCAAGTGACAGAGGTGACCTCTGCTGAAGCAGTGGGTGGCAGCCTCCTCTGGGGAGGAAGGAGGGAGAAATGATCTGAAAACAAGACCTTGCTTATTTCAGGGAAGGGGCTGGTTCCTAGAACAGTGTGGGGCTGGGGCCATAGGGCTTTCCTCAGCTCTCCTGCTGTAGGTGTGGCTGTGTTAATTAAGCAGCAGCCCCCTTGCAGGAGGGCCCCACCCAAGGGAGCAGGGCTGGAGTCCTACATACCCAGGGCAGCTAGTTTCCTAGCCTGATATTGAATAAGGGTCTTCACTGTCTTTCACCAACTCTAAAGAAATAGCTCACATGTCTCTGCGGTCCCCTGTCTAGGTATGTTACTTAGGTCTGGTTTTGTCTTATGACTGTGACAAATTTTCAGAGGGAAAAGGTATTTATGTTCCATATTGCGGCCACAGCAATTGAATACAAATACAAGTCATTTCAAGTTTCTCTCTAGCTCAAAGCACACCAAGAGCTTTTCATTACCTCTAGAATAAAACCTTACCAGGCCCTAAGCCATCTTGCTTTGGCTACCCTGACACCATCTCTGCTACCCTCATTTACTCTGCTTTCTCCAGATGCCCTGAGCCCTCCTCCCTGCTGTTATTCTAAGTACTGAGCTCTCTCCTCTTTCAGGGCCTCTGAACTTGTTTCAAATGCTGAAGAAACTTCCCCAGGATTTTATATAGTTTATTCCTTCACTATATTTAATTATGTTTACTTGTTTATCTTCTCTTTCCCCAACTAGAATGTCAGCTTTTTGAGAGCAAGGCTTTACTGCTGAGTTTTGAGAGCAAGGCTTTACTCCTGACCCAAGCACATAGTAAGCTCTCAATAACTACTAGTTAAATGGTAACCAGGTTATAAGTGGTTCCAGGAACTGAGGTCTTACTGAGCTGGGGATGGTAGAACTATAATCCAGGGCATGCAAAGAATGTGTGTCCTGATAAATAACACCCTACCTCGAGTCCTTGGATTGGAAAGATAGCAGTAAAAGTGAACTGGAAGTAAGTTAGATCTTGTGTGGTCTCTACCCTTCCAGTCATGTTCCCAGATGATCCCAGGCAAAGTGATCCTGTTATTGCCTCCAGATACCTGAATGAAGCTAATAAAAACAACACCTGGGACGTTATAATCTTACTCTTGGCCTTAAATTATTTTTACAGATGATTTTTCAAATTCATCTGACTTTATAAGCTTAATAAGCTTATAAGCTTTATAAGCTTAATAAGCTTATAAGCTTTATAAGCTTTATAAACTTACTTTCTCAGTTCTAGGGGAATCACTAAAAAGTAAAAGTAAAATGAGTATAGATATTTCAAACTGATAGGGAAAATAGCACACACAGAAAAAAATCACCACACAAGAAGACAAGAGAACAGAGAAAGAAAAAGGAACATAGAGTTGGTAGACAAATGAAATGCACACAGTGAGATAGTAAATATAACCCCAAAGACAACAGTAATTACAGTGAATGAAAAATCCACTATATGCTCTAGTTAAAGAATTGTATGTATGACTGCATACATATAAGCTTTTTTCAAGCAATATAACTCAATGATAAGGTAGCTCAATGATAAGGATAAAGAAAGACAAGAAGTCAAATATTAAATACCTTTGCCCAGTTTATTTTAAAACTGGAACAGCTACACTAATATCATACAAAACAGAACTTAGGGAAAAAGCATTACTAGAATTAAAGGGCTTTGTTTTATAATAATGAAAAGTCCAACTCACCAAGGAGATATGGCAATTCTATATTTGCATGCTCTGAATATAATAACATCAACATATATAGAGCAAACCCAAGTAGAAGGAGAAACAAATTCACCATCACAGCAAAGATTTGAATACATCGTTTTACTCATTGATAAAGCAAAGAGATAAAAAAAAAATCAGAAAGGCTATAAATGACTTGAACATAAGAAAAAACATATACAGTTAGCTGCATACTGCACACTTTCCAAAGCCATACAGAATATTTACAAAAATTGACACGGGTACCTGGGTGGTTCATTTGGTTAAGCTTCTGACTCTTGACTTCAGCTCAGGTCATGATCTCATAGTCATGAGACTGAGCCCCATGTCAGGCTCTGCATTGGGTGTGGAGCCTACTTAAGATTCTCCCTCTCCCTCTGCTCCTCCCCATTGCTTGTGCTCTCTCTCTCTCTTAAAAAAAAATTGACACTATACCGAGCTGTAAAGAAAGTCTTAATAAATTTAAAAGAACTGAAATTGGGGCGCCTGGGTGGCTCAGTTGGTTAAATGTTTGCCTTTGACTCAGGTCATGATTCCGGGGTCCTGGGATCAAGCCCCACATCGGGCTCCCTTCTCATCAGGAAGAAGGGAGAATTCCCTCCTCCCTCTCCCTCTGCTGCTCATCCTGCTTGTGCTCCCTCCCCTCTCTCTCTAATAAATAAATGAATAAAATCTTAAAAATAAAACCTGAAATCATACAAAACATGTTCCCTAACATAGTGTGTTTATGCTAGAAATCAATAGCAAACAGAAATAAAAATCCCCATATGCTTAGAATTCATCATTATGTATCTAAACAACTCACTGGTTTGAAGAGAAATCACAATGGAGATAAGAGCATATTTTTATCTGAATAATAGTGAGAGTGCTACAGGTTCAATATTCTAAGATAGGGTTAGATCACTGTTTAGCAGAAAATTTATTGCCTTGAATGTGCATATTAAGGGGCATCCGGGTGGCTCAGTTGAGCAGCTGACTCTTGATTTCAGCTCAGGTCCTTATCTCAGGGTCCTGGGATGAGCCTCACCTTCGCCTCTGTGCTCAGCAGGGCGTCTGCTTGAGAGTCTCTCTCTTTCCCTTTCTCTGCCCCACCCCCACTTGTGAACTCTCTCTCTCTCTAAAATAAATAATCTTTTAAAGAAATTGTACATATTAAGGGAAAAAAGACTGAAAACTACTTAGCCAACATCAATCTCAAGAAGTTAGAAAATAACAGAAAATTGAGTCCACAGAAATTAGAAGGCAGAAAATAAGACAGATGAGACATGAGCTAATGAAATAAAAAACATTCAATAGAAAAAAATAAACAAGGTCAAAATGCAGTCATTTGAAAAAACCTAATAAAATCTTTTAACTTCTGGTAAGACTTACCATGAAAGAAGGAATAAATAATCAATAATTAATATATAAAAATATTATAAGGGGATATGAACAATCTTATGCCCAAAAATTAAAAATTCAGATAAAGTGTTTGGATTCCTAGAAAAGTAGCACAAATTTAACAAAATTGACACAAGCTTACCAACTTACTAAAACTGACACAAGAAAACATAGAAAACCTAAATATTTCTCTAATTACTAAGGAAAGAAAGCCCCTAATTAGAGCTCATCCTGCAAAAAAGATCCTATGCCTGACTGGCTTAACTGGATAGTTCTACGTAACAAGGAAAAAAATGCCAACATTCCATGGATAGTTTATTGGTATAAAAGAAAAAGATACACTTTTCAGCTAATTTCAGGAAGCTAGCTAGTATAATCCTATACTTCTGTCCAGTAAAGACTGCACACACAAAAAGAAAAAATAAAGACCAATTTCACTTATGAATAGAGATGCAAAAATTTTAGTAAAGTATTAACAAACCAAATCCAAAAATACATTAAAAAAATACAAAAACACACAAAAATATCATGACCAAGTTGGGTTTATTCTAGGAAATAAAATGTAGCTTAACATCAAAAGTTCAATAAATGTAAATGTTCTTCTGTTTTATATGAGGAAAGTCATATAACTATCTCAGTTGATTCAGGAAATACATTTGATAAAATTTGACATCTATTCATAACTTGGAAAAAATAGTCTTGGCAATCTAGGAATAAAAAATAACTTCTTAAGTATAAAGGATAAAGAACATCAGAAACAACAAAAAACAGAGAACTAATTGGATGTTGGAATCTTTCTCTTTAAGATCAGTGTATTGATCATGTTTAAAATTTTCTGTATCTTAC
This sequence comes from Procyon lotor, assembly GCA_028646535.1. Taxonomy (NCBI): domain Eukaryota; kingdom Metazoa; phylum Chordata; class Mammalia; order Carnivora; family Procyonidae; genus Procyon; species Procyon lotor. Next base: position 113,552,277 of record CM053603.1, on the reverse strand, counting down.
GATGTTTTGACATCTTAAATATCTTGCTGGTCAAAGAGAGGCTGGCCTCCTAGGGTCAGCTAATTCTTAAAATTAGTAAATAATTTACTTGGGAGCCAGTCTCTCATGTGCAAACTAACCACCTCCTTTACCTAACTCTCACCCTGAGCCAATATTTCTCGTGGTTGAAATCATCTCCAAGTATGAGGAAACTAGAGACCACCCCTGTATCCCAAAGCCCACAGCTTATTATTCAAACTAGCCAATCCGAAACTGCTTATTCTGCCCTGTCTTTTCCATGGAAACTCCAATAAAGGTTCCAGGCCTAGGCTTTTCCCTTTTTCTATCTGCCTCCTGACCACATGTGGTGGTCCCCATTTGGTCCTGTATGATGTAGTGTAGCTCTTTCTAGGAAATGTAAGTACTAACTTCTTCTTTCTATGGCATTAACCTCTCTGTGTCATCACTTGGTCACCTCCATAAATTAACATCCTGCAGGTACAAATGAGAGAATTAGGAAAAGTATAAGGATGCCCACTATTACTAGCGCAGCCCCACTATTATTAGCTCAGCCCCAGTCAGAGCAGGTGGACGAGAAAGGGAAATAAGAATTATATGGATTGGAAAGGAAGAAAAAAATTATCATTATTCAAAGATGATACGATTATGACGTAGAAAATCCAAAAGGACCTATGAACACATTATTAAAATTATAATTATTTTAACACTATAAATTATTGTTATTAATAAATAATTATACATTATTAAGGTTATTACCAAATTGGTGTGTACAAAGTCAATATAAAAATTAATTACATTGGGGCTCCTGGGTGGCTCAGTCGTTAACCGTCTGCCTTCAGCGCAGATCATGATCCCAGGTTCTTGGGATCGAGCCCCGCATCGGGGTCCCTGCTCGGCAGGAAGCCTGCTTCTCCTGCTACCATTCCCTCTGCTTGTGTTCCCTCTCTCGCTGTGTTTCTCTCTGTCAAATAAATAAAATCTTTAAAAAAAAATTAATTACATTTCTATATCCCAGTAATTAATATTTAGAAAGGAAATAAAAGATACCATTCAAAATTACATAAGAAGTCGTGTACCCAGGTATAACTCTGCAAAAAAAAATGTACAAGACTTTTGTGAAGAAAAACCACAAAACTTAATAAAAGAAAATAAAAGCAACTTAAATAAATACACGTTTATGAATTTGATGACTCAACATTTAAAAAAATGCAGATTCAATGTAATCCCAATTAAAATAGCAACATTGTTTTCTCTCTTTCTCCTTCTCTCCCTGTGTGTGTGTGTGTGTGTGTGTGTGTGCATGAGGGGGTGTGAGACGTGACAAGCTAATTCCAAAACTGATATAGAAATACATAGAGTCAAAAAAAAAAAAATTAAAAAAAAAAAAAAAAAGAAATACATAGAGTCAGGGGCGCCTGAGTGGCTCAGTGGGTTAAAGCCTCTGCCTCCGGCTCAGGTCATGATCTCAGGGTCTTGGGATCAAGTCCCGCCGTCGCGTCGGGCTGTCTGCTCAGCGGGGAGCCTGCTTCCCCCTCTCTCTCTGCATGCCTCTCCGCCTATTTGTGATCTCTCTCCTCTCTGTCAAATAAATAAATAAAATCTAAAAAATAAATAAATAAATAAAAAGAAATACATAGAGTCAGAAATAGCCAGGATAATCTAGAAGAAAAAGACCAACATGAGAAGACTTGCTCTACTTGGTATTAAGACTTAAAACCATTAGTAATTAAGAAGCATCATTTTGGTTAAAGGATAGACAAATACAAATAAATATAAATGAATGTAATAGTTTTAAACCCATACATATATTTATGGATTGATTAAATTATTTATTTCAAGGAAGGCAATATAGAATAGTAGGGAAAGGACTATCTTTTTCATAAAAGCTGTTGGGACAAATAAGCCATAAATGCAAAAAGGAGAAGGAGAAAAGAAATTGGACTCATAATTAACACCATGACAAAACCAAATTTTAGGTGGAAAGTAGATCTCAATGTCAAATGCAAAACAAAGTGTTTTGAAGATGATCTAGGAGAATATCTTCACGCTTATGGGCTAGGAAAAGATATTTTTAAATAAGGCACAGAAAAAGATTGCTAAATTTTACTTCATGTGTCAGAAGACACATTCAAGACACATTAAGAAAAGTCACTAAAGGGAGAAAACACTTGCAACACATCTAACAGAGGGTTTACATCTATATATAAAAATCATCTATAATTCCTTCAATTTTCTTTAAGGAAAAAACTGAACAGCACAACAGAAAAATGCAAAAGACTTGAACAGACAGTTCACAAAAAAGGATGACCAAATGGCCAATAAATATATGTAAAGGCATTCAGACTCATAAATAAGGTCATGCAAGTTAAACTACAGTAAAGTGCCATTACATACCCATGAGATGGCATGAAATTAAAATTCTAAGCCTGAGAAGTGTTGGCAAAGATGTGGAATGATAGCAACTTTCAGACACCAGTGGTGTCGGGGAGGGTGGTACACTGATTTGACCATTCCAGAAAACTATTTGACATCATCCTGTAAACTTGAAGGTTTGCATAACCTATAACCCAGAAATTCCTTTCCTAAGTATATGCCCTAAAGAAATATGTGCTTAAACATTCATCAGGATACATGCACATGAATGTTTATAGAGCATTAGGCAAAATAGCCCTGAACTGGAAACAACTCAAAACCCATTAACAACAGACGGGTTAAATAAATTATAGTATCATTAAATGAAATACTATACAGTAAGAAAAACAAGAAGGAAAAACAACACACAAGTGCATGGATGAATTTTATGTACGTAATTTTGAGTAAAAGAAGCCAGATGCAAAAAAAATGCATACTTTATAAATATTCTAGAGATGGTTCAAAAGTGGCCAAAACTAAATTATATATTGGTTAGGAATTTATACTTGGGGGAGGAAACTATAACGTAAAGCAGAGAGATAATCACTATAAAATTCAAGAGAATTGTCCGGGTCAGGGCATTCTTTTTTTTTTTCCCCCCAAAAATGATTATTTTATTTTTTCAGTGTTACAAGATTTATTGTTCATGCACCACACCCAGTGCTCCATGCAATACGTGCCCTCCTCAATACCCACCACCAGGCTCACCCAACCCCCCACCTCCTCCCCTCCAAAACCCTCAGTTTGTTGCTCAGAGTCCACAGTCTCTCATGGTTCATCTCCCCCTCCGGTTTCCCCCAATTCACCTTTCCCTTCCAGGGCATTCTTAGGATTTGCTCAGAGGTCAAGAGGGTGGTGAGCTGCAAAGTTTATTTGAATCCAAACAAGTAACACCTCTGAGGGGTCTGGGACGGAATTCTCTTTTACTATGCAGATTTGAAGAAAAACCTTGAGGTAATGGGATTCAAGATAGGTGAGGCAAGGGGGAATGGTAATAATTTGGAACAAGCAGGACCCCTCTTGGAAGGGCAAAGGGCAGCAAAGCTCCAGTCAAAGAATCCCATGAGGGTCTTGAATGAATACAAGAATGGGAGTTACAGTGTTGGTACTGAATATAATATTATACATTTCGCGATTTGTCCTCAGACTCTTCTTGCACAGGAGTTCATTGCACAACCTAGATATTTCAGGATACTCTAGATTCCAAGTGTTAATATGTTACCTGAAACAGATACATTGCTCACTGAGCTATGCACAGTGGACCCTTAACAATGCGGGTTAGAACTGCGTGGGTCTACTTACACATGGATTCCCCCCACCCCGGGATAAATACAGTGCTGTAAGTATATTTTCTTTTAAGAGTTTCTTAATTGCATTTTCTTTTCTCTAGCTTACTTTATTGTAAGAATACAGTATGCAATACATACAGCATATAAAACATGTTAATCAACTGTATGTGTTATTTGTAAGGCTTCTGGTCAAGAGCAGACTATCAGTAGTTACGTTTTGGGGGAGTCAGAAGTTATACAGGAATTTTTTACTACACTGCGGAGGATGCTTCGGCACCCCCTAAGGCCCTTGTTGTAATCTTTCTCTTTAAGATCAGTGTATTGATCATGTTTAAAATTTTCTGTATCTTACGATGTTTTGACATCTTAAATATCTTGCTGGTCAAAGAGAGGCTGGCCTCCTAGGGTCAGCTAATTCTTAAAATTAGTAAATAATTTACTTGGGAGCCAGTCTCTCAGAGTCCACAGTCTCTCATGGTTCATCTCCCCCTCCGGTTTCCCCCAATTCACCTTTCCCTTCCAGGGCATTCTTAGGATTTGCTCAGAGGTCAAGAGGGTGGTGAGCTGCAAAGTTTATTTGAATCCAAACAAGTAACACCTCTGTTATTTTTAAATTAAAATTAAAATGCAATTTTAATTGCATTTATTTTTACATATTTTGTATTTCTCTTCATAAAATTTATTGTAAATTCCAAAGAAATCAATTCATACTTGAGAGGAAATGTTTTAAGAGATCAGGCATTCTCATTATAGGTTTGGGGACTCAGCAACGGTCACCACAGCACTGAGGACCAAGACTGTGGTCTCCTCACGCAGAGCCGTCTCCTCATCGTGTAGCTGGGGTACAGCAGGAGGTCTTCCCAGCCACAAGAGGGTGGAAGTTCATGCACAGGAAATTTCGGGAACTCCATCTGTGCTGTTTACAACCTAAGAACCTAAGACTCAGCGGAAGAGTTAAACTGAAGCCGGTGACACGCCTGGTGTGCTAAATGACCATCTCAAAGAACTTTTTGGTTGGTAAGTCTCGTAGAAGACATCTCAAATGCGTTGCTAAAATAATGGCCTTTTTTCCCCCCTATAGATTTTTCTCCTTAGTTTCCTCAAGGCCCAGAATTTCCCCTGTGGGCTTCAAAATGAGTTTAAGAAACCATCTGGTGTTCCTTGGGCGGGCGGGTGGATGGTGGTGGATGGTACAGATGTGAGAGTGAGGAAGAAAACGCTCACCTTGATATGACTGTAGCCGTAGCTCAACTTCAGAAATGATGATAGAAATAATGAGGAAAATAAGAGTGGCTTTAGAAATGATTTGGCAGCAATTTTATTTGTTGTACAATAACATGGCTGGCCTGTGGCTGGATATGTAGAGTTGGGAGTAAACTTTCAAAGCGCGCTCGGGAGGCATGCATGGTAATCCTATTATCTGATAACAGGATTTGTGCACATACCTCCCACGTGCAGCATCAGTAACCCACCCTTCTAGTATTGCTGTGAAATGCAATTTGTGAGCAGATGAAAAGTTTACAGCACATGGGCCTGTGCCATGAAGCTCAACAAAGCCAGCGCACTGTGTGGCAAGGTTTCTGAACCCAACCCCTGTTGTTCCTGCTCCTGCTGTCTCTCCCCTTATTGATTTCTGTCCCTTGGCCAAGCGGGCTTTGTGATAGTCTGCATCGACCCAGAAACTTGCAAAATGAGCTAATCAAATAGGTGCAGCAGAAACCAACCTCGAATTTCCAGGACGCTTTGGAGACGTGCCACACGCAGGAGGTGGAGACAGGATTGTGTCAAACAAATGGTGGTAAGGAATAAGGGGCAAAGAGGCCAAACGGCATGAATTTTGGCTTATTATTTTACAGAAACATCCACAGCTAGAGGGAAAGCAGGAACTAGATGCACATGCTTGATGGACAGTGTCTCGGTCCTCCAGGGCTGCCATCACAAAATAACCACAGACCAGATGGACTGAAACAACAGGAGTCTATTTCCTCACAGTTCTAGAGGCTTCAAGTCCAAGAGGAAGGTGTTACCAGGTTTGGTTTCTCTTGAGGCCTCTCTCTCCTTAGCTCACAGATGGACACCTTCTCACTCCGTCCTTTCATGGACTTTCCTTACCAGCCTCCCTGCTGGTCTTTTCTTCTTATGACACCAGTCCTAATAAATTTGGACCCCAGTTTATGACGTCATTTAAATTTAACCTTAATTACCTATTTCCAAATATAGTTACACTGAGGTTAGGGCTTCCACATATGAATTTTGGGGGAACACAGTTCAGTCCATAACAGAAAATGACATGAGTAGTGCTTAAAAATAAGTCCTCGCTATTCACTTTTTAAGGTTTTTGTTTACCCATCGTCTCCCTAGCTTCCTTTTTGACAGAGTTTACAATAACTGATATTCACATAAACATCATATGAAAAGCAGCAGATGTTAGTGATAGAAGCTGCTGTGAAAAATATGGAAAAGAACATATTCATTAATTCCATTGTTTATGAGTGAGAAACTACAGATTCATGATTTTCTTTTCTTTTTTAAAAATTTTATTTATTTATTTGAGAGAGAGAGAGAGAGGGAGGGTGAGTATGAGCAGGGGGGAGGGGCAGAAGCAGGCTCCTCACTAGTGAGGAGCCTGATGCAGGACTCAATCCCAGGACCCTGGGATCATGACCTGAGCCAAAGGCAGACGTTAATTGACTGAGCCACTCAAGCATCCCTACTGTTGCTCTTAATAAAACGTGATTGTGTATGGTTTAAAGAATGTACAACTTTTTGGGGTGCCTGGGTGGCTCTGTTGTTAAGCATCTGCCTTCGGCTCAGGTCATGATCCCAGAGTTCTGGGATCAAGCCCCGCATCGGGCTCCTTGCTTGGCGGGAAGCCTGCTTCTCCTGCTACCATTCTCTCTGCTTGTGTTCGCTCTCTCTCTGTGTTTCTCTCTGTCAAATAAATACAATCTTTCAAAAAAAAAGGAATGTACAACTTTTCAATGTTCAATAGATATAGCAATGAGCATATAGGACAAACATTTGGTTAGGGGAAAACTCTAAACCATAAGATAGTATGAAACTTGGGTATAGGGACTTGGTGGCTGATGGGGAAATAGGTTGTTCTAGGTCTTTTTCTTTTTTATATGAATGTTGGAATCAGCTTGATTGTTTCTACAAAAAGTATGCTGAGATAGTGACTGGGAATGTGTTGAATCTGTAGATCTCTTTGGGAAGAATTGATATCTTCACAATATTGAATATCCTGATTCTGTGAAATTTAGTACATTTATTTAGTTCTTTAATTTTTCTTAACACTACTTTATACTTTTCAGTGTATAGTTTTTACACTATTTTGTTAGATTTATCCCTGAGCATTTCATGTTTTTTGATGCTACTGTAAATAATTCTGCCTTTAAATTTCAATTTTCAATTATTCACTAACAGTATATAGAATTATAATTGATATTTTTTATATTGGCCATATATCCTGCAATCTTGCTAACCTTATAGTTTAGTCTTTTTTTTTTTTTCTTTTTTAGTTATTCTTTGGGATTTTCTACCTAGGAAATCAGGTCTTCTACAAATAGAGGCAGGCTTATTTCTTTATTTCCAGTATGTATGCCTTTTATTATTATTTTTTCTTATTTTATTCCATTGGATCTATTCTACATATGATGTAGAATACCAGCACTGAGGTGGATATCCTTGTTTTGTTGCTAATCTTAGAGGGGAAACATTCAGTCTTTTATCATTAAGTATGATACTAAATAAGTTTTTCTGTAGGTGCCCTTTATTGACTTGTACATTAAGAAACTAGAAAAAGAAAAAAATCAAGCTCAAAGTAAGCAGAATATGGGGAAAAGATAAAGATAGCAGAAATCAATGAAATGAAAAACTGGTTATTTGAAGAGATTAGTAAAACTGATAAACCTCCAGTTAGAATGAGAAGAAAAGAGAGAAGACATAAGTTAACTAATGTCAGGCATGAAAAATGGGACATAACTACCAAGCTTATAGTGCTTACCAAAGAAATAACAGTATGGTACTTGAATCATTAAGTTTCTATGTAAATTAGAATCACTGCTATTTCCTAGGCCAGTGATTCTCAAACTTAAGCACCCACCAGACTTGCCGTTAGGGTTTAAATCTGTTAAAACACAGATTGCTAGGTCCTGGGTTTCTGACTTAGGAGTTTTGGGGTGCGGCCTGAGGCTCTGTATTTTTGACTATTTATTAAGTGATGCTAATGATGCTGACCTGGAGACTACACTTTGAGAGCCACTGTGTTAGATACAAAGGTTTTAGGACACCTTGATTCTGCTTACTTCTCTCTTGACTTCTGTGTTATCACTACAATATATATATATATATATATATATATATATATATATATATTTAATTACCCATAAGGCAATAGTCTTCCTGTTTATATAACAAATATTCATTTATATTTACCCACATATTATCCTCTCTATTGTTCTTCATTTTTTTCTTGCATCTTTGAGCTTCTAACCGGAATTATCTGCCTTTCTGTTGGAAAGACACCCTTCAGCATTTCCTTTAAAGGATTTCTGCTAGGGATAAATTCACCCAATTTTTGTGTCTGAATCTATCTTTATTTTGCTTTTAACTTTGATGACTATTTTTGGTGACTATGAAACTCTAGGTTCCTGTTATTCTCTTTTATTGCATTGTCTTTTGACTGTCATAATTTCTTTTGAGAAGATGGCTATTAATCTTACTGTTGTCCCTTTGAAGGTAATGTCTTTTCTTTCTGACTGCTTTTAAGATTTGTTCCTTGTCTTTGGTTTTCAGTTCTTTTATTCTGATGTGCTTGTTATGTTTTCCTTTGTAGTTATCCTGATTGAGAATCATAGGACTTCCTGAATGAATGGCTTGAAGTCTTCATCAAGTTTGTGTTATTGTCCCTTAACTTTCAACTCTACTGTCGCCAAAGAGTCTTTATAATACTGATTCTTTGAGATGTGTTGATATTTGATTTATGGCTAAGTGGTTGAGTTTTGGAAATACTGCTTGTAAGCTTGAGAAGAATGCATATTCTCTAGCTGTCACATATGTAATTTTAACTGTGTTACTTAATGCAATTTTGTGATATATATTCTTTAAATATTTTTTATCTGTATTAATTTTTTTCTCTTAGACCATCAGTAATTACTTGAGGTGTGCTAAAATATCCTATGATGATTTTGAGACAATTTTATTATGTGTATACAAGTTTAGAATTGTTAGAGCTATATACTGAATTGAAAACTTTTATCATTATATAGTGACTTTCTCTAGTCCTAATAATGCTCTTTGTCTTATATTCTATCATAATTAATATTAATTTAGTGATCCCTGCATTATTTTGGTATTTGGGATTTATTTTTAATCTTTATATTTTTAAACTTTCTATATCCTCATATTTTAGATATGACTATTATTAACAGTATAATAGTATTTTTTCTTTTAACTTGTGTTTAATTCATTTTCACTCCACTGTTATTATTGTTATATTTAGACTTGTTTCTATCAATGTAAATTTTCCTGTTTCACTCTTGCTTCTGTCCTCCCCTCACCTTTCTAAAATTAAATCAGTTTTTGAGTCAATATTTTGAACCAAATTTCCCCCTCCACTAGTTATAATAATACATTATTTTCTTTTAGTAACTAACACTGAAATTTTATCATACATATTAGATTTAAGGAAGTTTCAATTAAGTTAATATATTAAATGTGCTCCTGAAAAATACAAGGATCTTAGAACACTTAAAACACAAGGAAAATGTTCTAACTTAGCTGTTACTGAAGGCTAGAATTTCAGTTCTATACTCTATTTTCCTTTCCTTCCTTCCTTTCCTTCCTTCCTCCCTTCCTCCCTCCTAGAGCAAGTGGGAGGTGGGGGCTGGGAGGTACAGAGGAAGAGGGAGAGAGAGAATCTCAGCAGACTCTGAGGCTGAGTGCAGAGCCCAGAGTTGGGCTTGATCCTATGACCCGAGATCATGACCGGGGCCAAAATCCAGAGTCAGACGCTTGACTAACTGAGCCACCCAGAAGCCCCATATGCTCTATTTTCTAAACATGGTAACTTAGTTCTCCTCCCCCTTTCCTTCCTTTCTCCTCTCTCTCTTCTTGTCCCTTTCTTTCTCTTTTCCATACATGTGATATCATTTTAAATTCTTCCACATCTTAACCAATTTATTCACTATTATTTTTGCATTTCAGACTTTCCCTTAGCAATAATTTTTTTAACTGAAGCACATTCTTTAGAAGTTCCTATGGTGAAGGAAACTTGGTGGCAAACTCTCTAGATTTTTTTTCAACTAAAAATGTCTTTGTCTTTATAGTCTCATTATTTCTGAAGAGATAGTGTTGATGAATATATGATTTTAAATTGATAGTTAATTTCTCTCAATATTTTGAAGTTAATATTTCCTTTTCTTTTGCTCTCTGTTTTCACTGTTGAGAGTCTAAACAGCATTCCTTTTCTCTCATGTTGCTTTTAAAATGCACACGTATTTTTGTCTTTGTAGCTTTTAATTTCACTGCAGTGTATATCTTTGTGGATTTCTTTTTATTTGTCATTTGTTTATCTCATTCATTCTGGAAAGTTCTTGGTCATTTTCTCCTCAGATACTGTAGCTACTGCATTCTCTCTATTCTCTTCTCTAGGACTCTGAGTGGGTATATATTAAAGTCTTTTATTTTATCCTCCATATCTTTCAATATCTATCTTAATGTTTATCATCTCTTTTTCTTTATACTGGATCCTGCTTATTTCTCTCAGATATATTGTCCAATTCACCAATTCTTCCTTTATTAACAGCTATCTGCAATCTAAACCATCCGTTAAGCTTTCTTTCTCAACTTTCATTTCCAAAATTTTTTTGTTTTTATTTTTCAAATCTACAGAATAGTTTTGACCGTCTCTTAACAATTACTCTTTTTTTTTTTTTTTTGATATCTCACTTAAACAGTTTACCTACAGCAACTTTATATTTTGTATCTGACAGTTCCAAAGTGTGACCTCCTTGGGGCCCTGAATCTGTTTGTCATTACTGATGAGCTGCAACAGCGGTGGGTCTTTTGTGTGTATTTTCTGATCTTGGTTTTTAAGCTTGTATTTGCTTGCTCTGAGTCTGAGGAATCTTGTGGGAATGCAGTGGGAATGGTATTCCCCAGGAAACACTTATTTTTGCTTTTGCTAGGAAACAGGGAGGCTATGGACCTGCAACATCTTAGTTTCCTTTGAGAATATCAGCTTAATGTGGGGCTTCTCAAGTTCGACTCTCGACTCTCGACGCTGCTTCTGGCCCAAGACTTAATCCAGCTTTCACAGCACTGATCCTGGCTTTTGCCCTCAGGACAGTCTATCTTTCTCTTTCCATTGCAGCTTACCACCCCGCATTTTTAAAACTTACTTTTGGAGAGACTATCTTGAAGATTTCTCCTCTTTCTGACAAATTCAGAAATGCAATACAGGATGGTTTATCCAGGATCTACTTTATTTATGGTCAGAAGACCGTTTGGAATACTTCGTTCTTTTTATTGCCAGAAGCGGAAATCTGAGGCCTTTTTTGTTCAAGTGCCTCTTTAATAAGGTTTAAAATATTTACAACTAGTTCTTCAGCTGAATTTTAGAAAGGTAGTTCAGACAACAAAACCTGTCTTACTCATCATGATCAAGCAGTGTTCCTTATAGCTCCCGTTTTATGATCTTCCCATTTACTTTATCTTGCATGTGGAATGTAAACTTGCCAGGAAGGCTAGATTTAGAATGTTCAAATGAGCAATTATCTTTTAACACCAACACAAGTCATGCATACAATTTGGCAGATTGAAGATTACATACAGAAGAGACTTGAAGTTTCTTGCAAAACAAATAGAGGAGTGAGAACACTACTGAGTGAAAGCCAATGAGCTCCATCTCTTTAAAAAGTTAAATAAAACTTTTTTTTTTTAAAAACAATTCAATGGCTTGACGTTAGTGAGGTCGACAGTCTTTAACAATTTATAAAAATTTTCTCTTCAACTGTCATACATATCCAGAGCAGTCACAGATTTTCTGTGAAGGCAGCAGTGTATAAATTTGCTTTCAAGGGTAAGGTTGACTGTGTACAAGATTCAGAGGTCTTTCTGAATCCCATACTTAAAAAACGGATAGTGTAAGGAGGAATACCACCAATACATTAACAGTAATCTCATCCTAAACAATAATCTTTGTGAAATCATGAGCTTGACATACCAGGTGTGTTTTCCTACAATACACCATGTGTCCTTTGCCCTAGGTGTAGCTCAGTTCAGAAAACATCATATTCAAGCAAGAAGAAGCTGTAGGTAACAGGACGAAGTGAGCTCACTTTCTGAAATTATACCACAGAGTCTTTATTGGGGGGCCTGGTTGGGGTGGAGTGGTTGAAATTCTGTAGAAGGCTCTGATTTGCACGCACTACTTTTTTGACAAATAAACAAGTCTGGGCATGCAGAGGCTTGATCTTCATTTACATTTTTTTAAATTTATTTTTTCAGTGTTCCAAGATTCATTGTTTATGCACCACACCCAGTGCTCCATGCAATACGTGCCCTCCTCAATACCCACCACCAGGCTCACCCAACCCCCCACCTCCTCCCTTCCAAAACCCTCAGTTTGTTGCTCAGAGTCCACAGTCTCTCATGGTTCATCTCCCCCTCCGATTTCCCCCAATTCACCCTTCCTTTCCTTCTCCCAGTGTCCTCCATGTTTTTCCTTATGCTCCACATGTAAGTGAGACCATATGATAATTGATTCTCTCTGCTTGACTTATTCACTTTAAAGTGTTTTTTTCATTCTCATGAAATGAAGTTCATGTTCACTGCCATCTCTGGATCTTAGTTACTTCCCAGTACCTTACAGAGGCAGGACCAACTGTTCTTTAAGGGTTCTCCTCACACGTTGGTCTTGTGTCATATGTGAGGCTTGGGGGACGTGCTGGCATTCACCACAGCTTCCTCTTACCATCACACTAAATACTGCAACATACCAGAGGAGAGAACAGCTTCCTCCACTGTGAACCTCAACGGGCTCACAACAAGGACAGTATTTTTTCCCTTCATATATTGTTCAAGCTACAGATTATTTCTGTACAGATTATTTCTGAAACAGTACCTTGATTCGAATGACTCAGTCACTTCCATCTGTTACTCGTCCTTGGAGAGCATTCAGGTACCACCTTCATATAATTGTGACAGTCTTGGTGATTTCATTCATGTACCCTTAGGCTGAGGCCAATACCTGGAAAGACGGAGTAGAGAAATGGGAAATGGGAAGAAACTAACACTTTTGGTGACACGGTTGGACCCTCTAGATCAACCTCTGCTTGAAATTATAGCTGGAGTCTTCAGTTACATATGGCAATGCATTATCTTCATTGTATGACCTTCTTCTTGGTTTACGAGGTGTTATATCCTGATAAACCCGCTGCAGGTTGAAAATATCATAACTTGAAAGTGCATTTAATATACCTAACCTACCAAACATCCTAGCTTAGCCTCACCTACCTTAAACATGCCCAGAGCGGTTACACTAGCCTACAGTTGGGCAAAATGTATACTTTTTCAGGGACATACCATTTGCATAAAATGGAAACACACCTATTCTGGGCTCCTGGGTACTTAAATGTCTTCTCTGTGCTCAACTTCAGAGGGTCTAACAGTGGGCAAGCTTCTATGGCTGTTATATGAATTTCCTCCAGGAGTTAGTGGGAAGCTTGCAGAGGCTGGGATTTGCAGTTAGACATATTTCCTTTCGAGCAAACAAGAGTGAATTGAACACACGCTGTTTGTAAAGAACAAATATTTATGGAGGGGAATTCATGAAGATGTGAGATTAGCAGGTATGTGGTCATTCAGCTGCTCAGTATATTCCAGGAGCGCATAGGAACCCTGCCCTTGAACTTTAGGGTTTACTAGTAGGGTGACTACATGCCTAGTTGCCCCAGAAGAGCCCCAGTTTATACCACCATAATTATTAATTCCCCCCTCTGTTAGTTCCTGCTTATAAGCTGCACGGTTGGGGGATCACTAGCACAGAGATGTGCACAGATCAAAAGTAAGTTTGAGGAACAGGACAGCTTAAGGATGGACTGGGTCCGCATTTGGAGAAACAGGGTAGAGGCAACAGCAATAATTTATTATCACATAAATAAGAGTGGGATTTATTGTGAGGCACAGTGAAAAGGATACGATGAGTACACTCTTGACTTTTGAGATGAAAACAAAGACTGAAATAAATTAAACAAACTCAGTGACAACTAGCCAATGGCTAGCACTATTAGAGATCAATAACAGCTTTCTGCTCCTCCGGCACTGAGTGATTAAATTCCTTTCTGCACCTTGTTCACTCATCACATCAATCCTTCCTTCTGAGCCCAAACCTTGCCTCAATACCCTACTGTGGCAGCCACTGCCAACTGCTGAGGGCTGGCACATGAGATAACACCTATTTGTGCTTGTCACTTCATTCTATCTGCTCCAAAATGTCAGAATGGGGACTATCGCAGCTCTGGGTTTTGCGAGAAAACAAATGTTCTCGCGTTTTATCAGCTGGAAAGCTTTGTGAGGAGACAAAAGGATTCACTCATTCGTTATTTTCAACAAATATTTATTTCTATGGAAGAAAAGGAGTGAGATTCAACTCACAGATGTTTGTTAACGGAAACCTAACATCGGACATCATGGTGGGCGGAGGTAAAGGACCACAAGGTTCCCAAGATCGCAGCCTTAACCGCGGACTCACCTTTAAGAAAGCAATTGCAGTGCTAATTTTCTTCCACAAGGGGGCACTCCAAGCTCATCACTAAAAACGCCCGCTTGTGTTCTTTCTGCGAGCTGTTGGAGAAAAAGCGCTTGCAATCTTTTCTCCATACCTAGGGATTATTGAGTGGGTAGAATTAAAAATACACTGGCCGAGCTTTGTGAATGAGGCAAAGCCGTTTGAAAGTCAATCCTTATGGTGTCAGCAACCTATTCCAAATTAATTCACAATTAAAAATGGAACTGAAATGTGCTAAATCTCACTTAAGATCTGTTTTGGTCTCCACTATACAACGATGAATTAATTACATAAAAGACGGAATAATTTGGGGGCAGTATAATTCTCCGTTAAACGTACAGTACGGCTTCTCAGAAAAACGGGCGCAGCTCTACCTCAGACGCTCATGCCTTCATCAGAATGGGCACTACAGAATTCAAATGACATCTTGGATACCCAGAATTTTAGGTATAACTTAAGTCCGAACACGTAGTCTCTCCATCTCTGGGTCTGGGACAAAAATCTTTGACAATTTCCAAAGGCCCGACGGCTTTTTCCCAATCAGCCGTGGATGAGGGACGCAGGTACAAGTGGATGGGCGTGGCGCTTATAATTTCTTTTTCACGTTTTTAAACGAAACCTTCCAAGGGGCCACGCTTACCTCTCCTAGTGGAAAGAAAGGCTTTGAAGACCAAGGCGGCGGATGCCGGAGCAGATGGCGCGCAGCGCGCGGGCCCCCTTCCCCGAGCCCAGGCGCGGCGGCCGCGAGCGCAGGGCCGCCCGGAGCCCACGCGTTGCCTCGGGCGAGGAGCGCGCGGGCCGCTCGCCGCTCTCCGCCGCTCGCCCGCGCCCACTGCAAGGGCTAATTGCTTGCAACCGAGCAGCCAGTTTAAAAGGAAGCCCGGAAAGCCCGAGGGAGCACAGCCCAGACTGTGAAGCAGGGAGAGCCGGCGGCCGGGAGCGTCCCCGGGGCGGGAGAAGGGGAAAGGGTTGGCTCTCCCGGCGGTGGGCAGGTGGAAGCGGGCTCCCGCGGCAACATCTTCGCGCTCGGTTCAAGTTTATTCCGGGCCGCTGCGAGCTGGCCCAGGAAATGTTCGGTCTTTCGTGTCAGTTTTGCACCTCCCGGCGAGCACTGATGAGTCGGTTGACTCGGGCCGCACCTGAAGTTCACCGTTTATTATTAAAAAAAAGTGGCAGTGATTAGTTCTGAATCCCCGGAGAGCTACATAAATGTTTACTAAGTAGGAACACTCGGCCGTAAAGGAATGGCTCGAACAGGTTTCTGAAATCCCCGCGAGGGCGCCAAGTGCCGCCCCCAGGCGGACGTGGAGTTGCGGGGCTTCTCGCCGGAGGCTGCCATCTGCAGACCGCAGGTCCGAAGGGGACCTTTTTGAACCGGGGCAAAACCGAAAAGATTCCAGGCCTGAGTCAAACTCGGTGGCCTGGGGTCTTAAGTAATTTCGTTGGCTGCGTTTCCCTTAACAAAGGCCGAGGGGAGCGTCCGGCTAAACTTTGAACCCCCCCCTTTAAAAACAGTCTAAAAAATAAAGGAGCATTTTATCGCTCACGTAATAAAGAGGACTGACTTACATTGCTTCCAACTTTAAGTGGATTTTCTTAGGCTCGGTATGCTCCAAAATGTAACCAAATTGTGAGCATTCAAAGGAGTATACGTAGACGGCTTACGTGGCAATTAAATTACGGAAAGGCACGGTCGTCAAAAACATTCATGTTGGTTATTTTAAAAGCTTTTTTCTTGATCATTAGACAGTTTAACTGTAGAACATGTAGAAAATCATATATATATATACATACACACACACACACACACACACACATATATATATCTCCACACATCCATATCATGCTCTATCTCCAGTTCTATCACGATTTTTTTCAACCTCACTTTTATTTGGTGAGAATTTTCCAATGATATTAAAATTTTCAGTTGTGGAGCGTTGAGGTGATTTTCAGCTTCCACTATTATAAAGAGCCCAATTAACATCCTTGCTCAAAAATTTTTTTGCATGTTTTCGATGCAAAATACCCAGGTATGGAATTACCAGGACAAAACATATGAAAAATTTTAAGCTTCTTGGTGTATCTTGCCAAACTTATAGAATGTAAATTGAAGGCATTCAATAGGTAAAACACTATCTTAATTTGGATTTCTTTGATTAGAAGTTGGGTTTAATATTATACTAAGAGCTCTTTCAGAACAGGGCCATTTATTTTCTCATCACCATATATACCTGGTGTCTTGTGTAATGCCAGGCACATACCTGGCATGCCGTAAATATTTGCTGATTGAACGAATAGAATTATGAATAAATGTTAGTAAGATATTTGAATTTTCCTGTTTTGTCAATTGCTTTTTTGTACTCTTCATTTCTCTATTATTGTGGCAGTTGTCTCTCCTATTAATTTGCAAACTGCTTTACATAAAGATTTTAAACTTTTGTCACATATGTGGCAAATCTCCCTCCTCTTTACAAAGTGTAGGTGTGTGTGCTTATGTGTGTGTGTGAGCACTTTTTGATTTTCAGAAGTTAAAATTATTTCGAAGTATGCATTTGTGTCTCCAGCACACACAAATTAATTTGCTCTAGCAAATACTGTGCAATCTAAGACTTGAGGCAGTTTTACTATTTTAGAGAGCTCATTTTCCTTCTTATTTACCAAGTTTTTCCTTGGCCTTGAAGTTTTTTTAAGGACATAATGGGCTGGGTAAAAAGGTATCCCAATCTTATTCTTAGCCTGACAAACACCCGGCTCCAGACCTGTCGTTATACTAGGGAAGGATCTGTCAACTCCTTAGTTCCCGGACAACTACCCAGTAAATGCTTCTTGCTGCTCTTCCATTTGCCTTTTTCTTGTCTTGTTCATTATTATTAAAGACATGAATAGAAAAAGGATCTTTGCTTCTTAAGAGGTTTTCTGCACGGATCTCATCCCTACTGAACACATAATCCCTTTTGGTATCCCACCTGGTTGTGGTTGAGATGACATAGTGTTAGGGACCAGGGGATGGAAATGGAGTGCCATTATTTGAAGCCGTAATGGTTTAAAACTTTGGGAGTATGGATATCTAATGGAGAGAGAGATTAGCCTTAACTTTCCTTTCTTTGTGTAAGTATTCCCAGAAATAAAAGCCATGATACAGAAGCCAAAAACTTGTCTGAGGCAAACACTACAGCATTTAAGTCACAAAAGCTAAGATCACACATTCCATATACTTTTGTTAAGTTAGGCTTGAGGCTCGGAGATGGGACAGTTGCTTGTGTGGAGTAGATAATTTTTTAGTTTTTACCTCCGCACAGTTTGGTTAATCCGCAGCCCTGCTTCATTTTGTCTTTATTCTAGACGTAGAGCAGCCTCTATCTGGGACACTGCTGCTCTGAACTAGAAAAGCCTCTGTGAACCCTACACTGGCCCTTATTGCTCCTGCTCAGGTGTAAAACACATCACATGGAACTGTGTAAAAATAAAGTCATTCAGTTCAATAAGCACGTAGCATTGTTTTCTGGGTGACTTGCCTGACTTTTGCAGATGTCAAGGGCGGTAGGTGTTACCAGTGAGAAAAACACTGGAGAGTTAGCCCATTCAGATTCTGAGTGGATTCCCAGTATTTGTCCTTCGAGGCCCATTGAATTTCTGAAGCCTTCTTAGATAACTCCAGTCAACACCGACATGCTCCTTCTGCTTACCTTTCATTCATTTACTCATTCCATAACTATTTGTTGAAGCCAAGTATGCATGGTGGACAACACAGGCATGGTTTATGTTTTCATGGAGTTGACTTTCTGGTAGGAGGAAACAGTAAGTAAGGCAATTTCAGATGGTGAAAAGTGTTGCAGAGAAAAGGCATGCCAGAGAGGGTTGCGGGTGGGGTGAAGTGCTGGCTGACGCTGGATGGTTAGGGTAGACCTTTCTCAGGGGTGAACACAGGACCTGAGATCTTACTGAAAACAAACAGCCAGCTGTATCGGGGGAAGGACTGGCCAGTACAGAGGTGAGAGCTTGGCAGTGTGGCATGCTGATCAGACTGGGGATTTTTGGTAGGACATGGAGTCTCAGAGGTCTCGAGGGCCCAGGACATGTAGCTTCCCTGGCACTTCGGTGAGGAGTATGCTGTGCCCCCCAACCTTGGTAAGTGGAACAAAAAGCCATGAGAAGATTTCAAACTTCTCAGCACAAGCTCTGATTTGTGTTTCTAAGCAATCCCCCAGACTGCTGTCTCCAGAATGGACGGATAACCTCCAGCGAGGGTGGGAGGCAGAAGGACCAATGGAAATCCTGGCACTTGCTCATTTCCAAGCCAAGGCTCTGAGGGTTCCCTGGTACTAGGAGAGGAACGTGCAGTCTTCTCTACATTCACTTCTCCTTCCTCTCTCTTTCCTTTTATACTCCTTGAGGCTCTAACAGAGTGAGCATTTATAATGGGCTCAATCACTTGTGGTGACTTGGAGGACCCTCTGCCAATTTTTGGATATAGAATTGGCCCGGTGTATTTGCCATTTGCCTTGGATGTGTGGAATCAAATTCTTTTAGTGATTTCAGCTCCTAGGAAGAAGGTTACCACATAATGAAGAAGTGTTTTCTTTTTATTTTTTCTTCAGTTTTATTGAGGTATAATTGGCAAAATTATATTTTTAAAGTGTACAACATGATGATTTGATATGGGTATACATTGTAAAAGGAGTCCCACCTCACCTCATAATACCTTTTTTTCTTTTTTGGTGAGACCACTTAAATTCTACTCTTTGCAAATTTCCATTATACTATATAATTTTTATCAACCATAGAACTTTTCAGTTTATAACTGAAAGTTTGTATCCTTTTCCCATCTTCTCCCTATTTTCTACTTTCTAACCCTTGGCAACCACCATTCTACTCTCTTTCTATGAATTCAACTTATTTTTAATTCCACATATAAGTGATATCATTCAGTATTTGTCTTTGTCTGGCTTATTTTACTTAGTATAATGTCCCCTAAGTTCATCTGTGTTGTCACAAGTAGCACAATTTCCTTCTTTTTTTAAGGCTGAATGATACACCGTTTGTGTGTGTGTGTGTGTGTGTGTGTATGGGTATCATATTTTCTTTATCCATTCATTTGTCAAAGTTCACTAAACTCGTTTCCATTATCTTGGCTGTTGCCAATAATGTTGTAATGAGCAGACATCTCTTCCAGCTAGTGATTTCATTTCCATTGACTATATACCCAGATATGGGATTGCTGGATCATATGGCAGTTACATTTTTAGCTTCCTGAGGGACCTCCATATTGGTTTACACAGTGGCTGTACCAGTTTACATTCCCAACAGTGTACAAAGGTTTCCTTTTCCGCACATCCTCTCCAGCATGTGTTATCTTGTCTTTTTGATAATAGATATCTTAACAAGTGTGAGGTGATATCTCATTGTGGTTTTGATTTACATTTCCCTGGTGATTAGTGGTGTTGAACACCTTATCCTGTACCTGTGGGACATTTGTGAATCTTTTTTGGAAAAATGCCTATTCAGGGGTTTTGACCATTTTTAAATTGAGTTATTTGGTTTTTTGCTATTGAATTTATAGATTCCTTCTGCATTTTGTAAATTAACAAAATATGTAATTTGTAGTAGTAATGAAAATATTGTATGATATGTAGTCATGTAGGGTATGTAGTTTGAAAATATTGTCTCTCACTCCATAGGTTCCTTTTCATTTTGTTGATCATTTCCTTTGCTGTACAGAAGATTTTTAGGCTGAGGTAGTCCCACTTGTTTATCTTTGCTTTTATTGCCTTTATTTTTGGTGTCAAATCCAAAAAATCATTGCCAAATGATGTTAAGTAAAGATCTTATTCCCTATATTTTCTCCTAGGGGTTTTATGGTCTCAAGTCTTATGTCCAAGTCTCTAAAATGTTTTCAGTTGATTTTTGTGTGTGTATGGTATAAGTTAGGATCCAGTTTCATTCTTTTATATGAAGATATCCAGTTTTCTAGGGCGCCTGGGTAGCTCAGTGGGTTAAAGCCTCTGCCTTTGACTCAGGTCATGATCTCAGGGTCCTGGGATTGAGCCCTGCATCAGTCTCTCTGCTCGGCAGGGAGCCTGCTTCCCCCGTCTCTCTGCCTGCCTCTCTGCCTACTACTTTCATTTGTCTCATCTCATAGTGATGTCAGTCTCTCTGTCAAATAAATAAATAAAATCTTAAAAAAAAAAGATATCTAGTTTTTTCAGCACCATTTATTGAAGAGACTATCTTTTCCCCATTGTATATTTATGTTCCTTTTATCAAAGATTAATTGACTATATGTGCATGAATTTATTTCTGGTTCTCTATTCTGTTACATTGATCTATGTGTCTATTTTTAAGCCAATACCATACTAGTTTAATTACTGTAGCTTTGTAATATCATTTGAAAATAGGAAATGTGATGTGTCCAACTTTTTTCTTAAGATTGCTTTGGCTATTTGTGGGCTTTTGTGTTTCCATAAAAGTGTAATGATTATTTGTTCTATTTCTGTGAAAAATGTCATACAGTTTTGATAGAGATTGTATCAAATCTGTAGATTGCTTTGAGCAGCATGGAAATTTTAGCAATATTAATTCTTCCAGTCTATGAGCAAGATGTATCTATCCACTTATTTGCATTTTCTTCAAATTCTTTCATTAATGTCTTGTAGTTTTCAGTGTCTTTCACCTCATTGGTTAAATGTATTCTTAGGTGTTTTATTCCTTTTGATGAAGTTATAAATGAGATTATTTTCTTAATTTCTCTTTCTGATAGTTGTTAGTGTGTAGAAATGTAATTGATTTTTGTATATTGTATATTGACAGAAGTCCTGCAAATTTGCTGAATTTGTTTATTAATTCTAAAAGTTTTCCGGTGGAATCTTTGGAATTTTTCATATGTAATATCATGTCTTCATGATATTACAAATATGAGAAAATTTTGCTTCTTTTTTTATTTGGATACTTTTTATTTCTTTTTCTTACCTGATTGCTCTGGCTAGGACTTCCAATGCTATGGTCAATGAAAGTGGCAGGAGTGGGCATCCATATCTTATTCCTACTCTTAGAGGAAAAGCTTTTAGTTTTTCATCATTGGATATGATGATAGCTATGGTCTTGTCATATATGGCCTTTATGTTGTTGATATACTTTTCTTCTATACACAATTTATTAGAAGTTTTTATCATAAAAAATGCTAATTTTTGTCAAATATTTCTTATACATCTATTGAGATGATCAGATGGCTTTAATTCTTCATTTTGTTAATGTGGTATATCACATGTACTGATTTGTGAATGTTGAACCGTGCTTGCAACCCTAGGCTAAATCCCACTTGATCATGGTGTATGATCCTTTTAATGTACTCTTGAATTCATTTTGCTAATATTTTATGACTATGTTCCCCAGGGTTACTGGCCTGTAATTTTCTTTTCTGTAGTGTCCTCTGGCTTTAGTATCAGGTAATTCTGGCCTCATAAGTTGAGTTTAGAAATGCTCCTTTATCATCTATTTTTTGGAACAGTTTGAGAAGGATTGCTATTAATTCTTTAAATGTTTAGTAGAATTCACCAGTGAAGCCATCTGGTCTTGGACTTTTCTGTTTTGGCAGCTTTTTGATTACTTATTCAATCTCCTTCCTAGTAATTGGTCTGTTTAGATTTTCTATTTCTTCATGATTTAGTCTTTGTAAGTTGTATATTTCTAGGAATTTATTCATTTTCTAGGTTACCTATTTTTTTGGCATATAATTATTCATAGTAGTTTCTCATGATTTCTGCTATTTCTGTGTTGTCAGTTGTAATATTTCCTCTCTTATTTCTGATTTTATCTATTTGAGCCTTCTCTGTTTTTCTTAGTCTAGCTAAGGGTTTGTCAATTTTGTCTGTCTTTTCAAAGAACCAATTCTTAGTTTCATTATCTTTCCTCTTATCTTTTTAGTCTCTTTTTCATTTATTTCTATTCTGATCTTTTTTATTTCTTGCCTTCTATTAACTTTGGGATTATTTTGTTGTTTTTCTAGTTCTTTGAGCTGTAAAATTAAGTTGTTTTTGAGATTATTCTTTTTCCTTAATATTGGCACTTAGCATTATAAACTTCACTATTAGAACTACTTATTTTGCTGCACTCCGTAAGTTTTGGTATGTTATGTTTCCATTTTCATTTGTCTCAAGATACTTTCTGATTTCCATGTTTATTTCTTCTTTGACCCATGGTTTTTCAGGGGTATGTTATTTAATCTCCACATATTCGTGAATTTTCCAGTCTTCTTCTAGTAATTGAATTCTGGTTTTATACTGTCATGGTTGAAAAAGACTCTTGATGTGATTGCAAACTTAAGTATATTAAGACTTATTTTGTGGCTTAACACATGCTCTGTCCTGGAGAATGTTCCATGTATACTTGAGAGGAATGTGTATTTTGTTGTTTTTGTATGAAATATCCTGTATGTGTCTTTTGGGTCCATTTGGTTTAATGTGTTGTTTGAGTGCAATGTTTCTGTATTGATTTCCTGTCTAGATTATCTATCCATTGATGAAAATGGTATACTGAAATTTTCAACTATTATTGTATTGCTGTCTATTTCCCCCTTCAAATCTGTTAATATTTTTAAAATATATTTAGGAGCTTTGATGTGGGTGCATAAATATAATTGTTATATCCTCCTGATGAATTGACTTCTTTGTAATTATATGATTTCCTTTGCCTCTCCTTTGCCTCTTATTACAGCTTTTGATTTAAAATCTATTTTGTGTGATATAAGTATAGCTACCTTTCTCTTTTTTGAATTTCCATTTGCATAGACTATCTTTTTCTATCCTTTCACTTTCAGTCTATGTGTGTTTTTAAATCTGAAATGAGTCTCTTGTAAACAGCATACAATTAGGTCTTTTTTTGTTGTTCTTGAAATCAATTTAGCCACTCTGTCTTTTAATTAGAGAATTTAGTCCATTTACACTTAACATAACTATTGATACATATAGACGTATAATTGTCATGTGGTAAATTGTTTCTTAGTTGTTTTGTAATTTTTCTGTTTATTTTTTTCCTCTCTTGTTCTCTTCCTTTGTGATTTAATGTATTTCTGTAGTAGTATGTTTTTATTCCTTCTTTTTATTTTTTATTTCAGCTACAGGTTTTTGCTTTGTGGTTACCATGAGACTTACACAAAACATTAGTTGTACCATTCTATTTTAAGCTAATAACAACTTAACTTCAAATGCATATGAAATTTCTAGATTTTTACCCCCACTCCCATGTTTCTGGTATTATAATTTACATCTTTTAATATTGGGTATCCATGTACCAGTTATTTGTATAGTTATTTTTAGTGTTTTTGTCTTTTAATCTTTATACTTGAATTATAGATAATTTACCTACCACCATTATATAATAGGAGTATATTCTGGATTTAACTATGTATTTATCTTTACCATTTAGTTTTAAACTTCTGCATGTTTTCATGTTATTAATTAACATGCTTTCATTTCAGCTTGAAGAATTTCCTTTTATATTTTTTTGTAAAGATGGTCTAATGTTGATGAAATCCTTCAGCTTTTATCTGTCTGAAAAATTCTTTATCTCTCTTTCAATTCTGAAGTGAAGGACAACTTTGCTAAGTAAGGTTTTCTTGGTTGGTAGATTTTTTATTTCAGCATTTTGAACATATTATCCCACTCCCTACTTGCCTTCAAAGTATCTGCTAAAAATCTGCTTAAAGATTTATGGGGGCTCCCTTGTAATTAGTATGTTTGGATTTCTTTAGGTTCATCTTCTTCAGTTCTTTTTATGATTCTTGAATCTGGCTGTCTGTTTCTTTCCTCACATTAGGGAATTTTTTTAAGCTTTATTTTTTCAAATAAACTTTATGCCCCTTTTTCTCTCTGTCTCTTCTCCTTCTGGGACCTCCATAATGAATATATAGGTCTGCTTGATGTTTTCTTATAGGTCCCTTATACTGTCTCCACTCTTTTTCATTCTTTTTCTTCTTGTTTCTCTGATTGGATGAATTTCATTGCCCTGTCTTTGAGTTCACTGATCCTTTCTTCCAGCTGATCTAGTCTGCTGTTGAACCCCTCAATTGAATTTTATAGTTTAGTTATTACTTTCTTCAGCTTGTGATTTCTGTTTGGTACTTTAAAATATTTTCTATCTCTTTGTTGAAATTCTCACTTTGTTCATGCATCACTCTCCTGATCTTGGGGAACATCTTTATG
>CM053603.1:113500536-113527088 GCA_028646535.1 Procyon lotor | reverse complement strand
CCCTGTCTTTGAGTTCACTGATCCTTTCTTCCAGCTGATCTAGTCTGCTGTTGAACCCCTCAATTGAATTTTATAGTTTAGTTATTACTTTCTTCAGCTTGTGATTTCTGTTTGGTACTTTAAAATATTTTCTATCTCTTTGTTGAAATTCTCACTTTGTTCATGCATCACTCTCCTGATCTTGGGGAACATCTTTATGACCATTATTTCAACTCTCTATTGGATAAATCACTACCTTCTTTTCACTAATTTTTCTTTTGTTTGGAACACATTCCTATGTTTCTTTATTTTCTTTGGGTCCCTGTCTTGGTATCTCTACATCATATAAATCAGTCACCTCTCCCATTCTTTTTTTTTTTATTTTAGATTTATTATTTATTTGAGAAAGAGAGAGAGTGAGTGCACAAGTGGGGGAAGGGCAGAGGAAGAAGTAGAGGGAGACTCTCAGGCAGACTCTGAGCTGAGTGTGGAGCCTGATGCAGGGCTCGATCTCACCACCCTGAGATCATGATCTGAGCTGAAACCAAGAGTTTGACTTAACAGACTGCACCACCCAGGCACCTCTCACTTCTCCCATTCTTTTTTTTTTTTTTTTTTAAAGATTTTTTATTTATTTGACAGAGAGAAACACAGCCAGAGAGGGAACACAAGCAGAGGGAATGGTAGCGGGAGAAGCAGGCTTTCTGCCGAGCAGAGAGCCCGATGTGGGGCTCGATCCCAGGACCCTGGGATCATGACCCTGGCCGAAGGCAGATGCTTAACAACTGAGCCACCCAGGCGCCCCTCACCTCTCCCATTCTTAACAAACTGGTGTCACGTAGGAGATAAGCCTTGTCAATTAGCTCAGCCTGAGCTCCTGGTTGTTTCTCAAACTTTTATGATCGTTCAGCTGCCATCTTTGTTTTCTGCAGCACTCAACATTTGAGGGTGTGGTTGGTAGATTTGTTAGTGTACCAAAGGAGAGGATTGAAGTCAACACATAGAAGCAGTCTGATTAGAAGCCAGTACCTCAAGAAGCAGCTAGAAAAAAATGTATTTAAGCCAAGGGAAAACTTCCAGGAAAAACTGGAAAAAAGCATTTTTGCCTGCTCCCTCTGCACTGAGGCCTGGGCTGGGGGTCTGTGTGTAGGGGAGGTTGTGAACATGTGGCAAGTGTTGTGATCTTGTTAAGAACTATTTCTTTGTTTGCTATAGTGTTGTAGGTTTTGTGGAGCCAAGCTCTGTTAGTTTTCAGAGATAGGCACCTAAAAGTTAGGGTGCTAGATGTACAGTGAAATCCCTTTGCTCCTCAGGGAGAAGCTGGGAATTGAGGGTTCCCTCCTGATGGTATAGTGTCATGCTGGGGGTGGGATTGATGACAAGAGTATATTCCTACTTATTTTGATCTAGTTATTTTTTTTTTTTATTCACATGATGTGTAGAAGTCGATTTCTAGAACACTCTCAGAAAGAAGTGTTCTGTGTATAGCTGTACATTCAGGGTGTCTGTGGGAGGAGGGGTGCTCAGGAGCCTCCTTTGTCACTATCTTGGTTCCTCCTCAAAGTGGTGTTTTCTTAACATGAATTCACGACAATGAATATTTTGTCCTTTTTGAAACCAGTCATTGTTGCTTACTTAATATAGTAATTGAAATGTTGGAGACCTTTTGTAGTTATTAGTCATTTCATCTTGTGAACTTTTCTTCACTCTTCAGTAGATTTGCTTACTCAGTTTTACAGTTACCCACTTTTGCTAAGTTTCTACCAGGTGATGACAGAGTTCTTTTGCATATTCTATTTATATAGTTGTAATTCTGGAATCTCCTAATTCATTAGCCTTAACCACAGAGGTGCTTGGGTAGATTCTGAGATGTTCACAGTAATTGCTTATGATATTTGCCCTAGCTAACACTAGGTGAAGGCCAGGAGTGATAGAAGAAGCTGCTGCTTTGAAAAGTGAGGTAAGAGGAAGGTTAGGAACTTATAGTAGCTACTAAAAGAGTTGAAGGGGGAGCAGTCACATGGCAATTCAGAATTAGAAATTTCTGATCCCTTTTCTGATTGGTTGTGAGGGTGTGGCTGTTTTGGGTCATAAAAGAGAGGAGAATATTTCACTTCTTATATGTCCTACCTCTATAATAACTAAGAGCACAAATTTTGTCTTCAGAGATAACTGGGTTCCAGTCAGTACTCAGTCATTTATTGAAGGACCTTGAACAAATTCTTAAGCTCATTAAGCCTCATTTCCAAAGCAACAATATGGAGATAATCAGAGTTCATACCTACTATGGACTGAATGTTTGTGCTTCCCCAAAACACATATGTTGAAACCTGATCTCCAATGCAATGGCATTTGGAGGTGGGGCCATTGGGAGGTGATTAGGTCATGAGGATGAAGGTCATGAATGGTATTCATGTCTTTATAAAAGGGACCCCAGAGAGCTCCCGGACTCCTTTAGTCATGTGAGAACTCAATGAGAAGATGGTGTCTATTAATTAGGAAGCAGGCTCTCATCAGACACCAAATCTGCTGTCAGCTTAATCTTGGACTTTCCAGCCTCCAGACCTGTGAGCAATAAATTTCTGTTATTTGTAAGCTGCCCAGTCTATGGTATTTTGTTGTCTCAACCAAAACTGACTAAAACAATACCTCGTAGTGCTTCAGTGAGAACTGAATCAGACTGTGCATGTGAAGTATTTAGCATAGTGTAAACGCTCAGTAGATATTAACTATTGTCATTAGCAATACTTTCTTACTATAGTAGTGATACCTATTTGTTATAACCAATTAAGAAAATGCAGTCAAACAAAAGGAAGTAAAATCATGCACAATTCCTTCATCCTAAGATAAAAAGAGATATCTACTCCCATTCATTTTCTCTGCATATATTTTTATCTTATAAAATTTAATTTTATTATTTAGTGTCTATTGACACCTTTGTACATCATTATCTGTTCTTCTAAAATATTATCATGACAAGATGAATAAACTTCCATTATAGAGGTATACTGTACTATAGTTTATCCTCCCAAATCTTTCTTGTTTGACATTTATTATTGTTTCCAATATTTTTGTTATTGCAGTGAGTGAGGTGATATACATTCTTATATGAACATTTTCTTTGGCTCAGTATAAAACTATAGTTACTGGGTTGAATAATAACAATGTTTTTGGAGCTTTGGATCCTTACTGCCCAATTAGCCACTAGAAAGTTGTTAACATTTATATCTTAATCAGTAGAATAGGAGAGTAACTTTTTCCCTTTAACCTCCCTGACACTGCACATTAACTTTTGACATTTTTCTTTTTACTCATTCCCCTAAAAATTTTCGAGTGCCTATTGTAGATCAGGCACTCTTCTAAGCATAAGGGTATAACAGTGAACAGCATAAGGGCATAACAGTGAACAGTGGACAGGGAGGTAAAAATCTCCCTGCTGGTAGAGCTAAAATGGAGTATGTTAGATGATGCGGTTTCTACAGAGGGGCAGGAAGATATAGTATGTCTGGTTTGTGGGCTAAGGAGAAGGTACAATTTCATATAAGGCATCAGATAAGGTCCCACTGAGAAGGTAAATTTGGGCAAAGACCTTAAGAAGTGAGGTTTTAAGGTCCTCACTTAAGGACCTTAAGTCCTTATATTCTCAATATCTTGAGAATATCTAGTGGTGAAATTTTTCATGCTGAGGGAAGAGCAAGTGCAAAGATCCTGAGGCAGAAGCATTCTTGGCATGTTTAAGAAACAGCAAGACCAGTAAAGCTGGAGTGAGATGTATACAGAGGAGAATAGAGGGCAATGAGGTCAAAGAGAAATGGGCTCAGATCATGTAGGGAATATTACACCATTGTAAGAATTCTGACTTTCACTCTGCATGAGCTGGGGAGTCATGCAAGGTTTTGAGCAGAGGAGAGGCATCATCTAACTCAGGTTTAAAAGGATTGCTCCAGCTGCTGTGTTGAGAATAGATTGAAGGGCGGCAAGGGCAGAAGGAGTAGGGAGGTTGATTAGGAGGCTATTGCAATAATTTAAAAGGTGGGGGTGGTAGCTTAAACCAGCAGTACAGTTGATGGAAAGAAGTCCAAGAGTAGGTGCAGTGAAATAATAGGATTTGCTGATGAGAAAAAAAAGGGGAATCAAAGTTTTTGATCTGAGAAGCTGGAAGGATGGAGTTATTATTCACCAAGATGAGGAAGACACCACAAAGGACCGGTTTTGGGGAAAGTTAGAAGCTCAGTTTGAGATAGCTTTCAGACATCCGTGAAGAGGTATTACATTGGACATCGAATATATGAATCTGAAGTTCAGGGAGAAGTTCAGTATGGAGGGAGTAGTGGAGGGAATAGTGGGTGGGTGGGGTTTAAAGAGAATTTTCTTTTTATTGTATAATAGATTATAGTGTATTTGTTGGTGGGGATGACCCAGTGGAGAAGGAAAAACTGTTGATGGTGAAGAGGGGAGAATCACTGGAGCAACGTCATCAAATAGGTAAGAAGGAATGGGATCTAGAAGAAGGGAGTGTTGCCTTCAGATAGCACAACATGCATGGGTCTGGAGGAGACTAGGCTAAGTGAAAAAGTCAAACAGAGAAAGTCAATTATCATATGGTTTCACTTATTTGTGGAACATAAGGAATAGCATGGGGGACATTAGGAGAAGGAAGGGAAAAATGAAGGGGGAGAAATCAGACTGGGAGATGAACCACGAAAGACTATGGACTCTGGGAAACAAATGGAGGGTTTTAGGAGGGATGGGGGTGGGGAGATGGGTGAGCCTGATGATGGGTATTAGGACAGCAAAGATTGCATGGAGCACTGGGTATTATATGCAAACAATGAATCATAGAACACTACAGCAAAAACTAATGATGTACTATATGGTGACGAACTAAACATAATAAAAATATAGGCACAGAAACAATTTATCTGGATTAACAAGAAAAGAACCAGAATGGGTGAGTGTGAACACAGGTATGTGGCTAGATGTGGTGACAGAACTTTGCAGAAGTTCTCTTTAATTTGCTTCTGTTTTCTTAGTGAAATAAGAAGTAGGTTTATCAACTGAGAATGAAGGGTCTTGGATAGACTCACTGTGGCATACTTAATGCATATCATTCTTGTGGCAGTGTGGGGAATGGGCTGGACGGGGCATTGTCAACCTGAAGAGACCATTGCAGTCATTCTCAGCAAGAGATGCTGAGCACCTGGATAGGGAGGTGGTGCTAGATATGGAGAGAATGCATAAATATCATATATTTTGGAGATAGGGCATTCAGAACTTGCTGATGTATTGGGGGTAGGTATGAGGGAAAGGGAGGAGGGCTCAAACATAATACTGCTTTGAAAAGCACCCTAAAAAGGCAATAAATTATGATGGCTTCAGCTATATGGAAATGAAGGCCTGAGAGCTCTTACTATTTTGGCTCACATACTGCAGTACACCAGAGCTCTTTTCCTCTCTAAAAATTGGTCTTAACGTTCTGGTAATCTTTGATTTCTAACAAAGTATGGTTAAAAAGCAGCACACATGATTTAGGGAAGTTTTTGGCAATCATTGGGCTCTGTGAGTGGAAAGTACCTCCTCATTTTGCAGATGAAGGGACCAAGGCCCACAAAGGTCAATGGAGGTAATTACAAATGTTGGGGGGTGGGGTGGAAATAAGACAAAAACCTCTTTATTAATTTACAATAATGAGAAGTACTTTATATCTTCAACTGCAAATCATTAACTACATACTTATTTTGTTTTGTATAATGTCTAGGACAGAATCTCAGGCAAATAAATAATTAAGAGATATATTTGACAATGATTCTGCATAAGGCATTAATTGCCATCAATTGTCCAAAAAACCCTTTTCAATTATATAAATATGATTTATAATATTTCAATATTATAAATAATATTGACAGCTTTCTTTTTTTAAAAGATTTTATTTATTTATTTGACACAGAGAGAGAGATCACAAGTAGACAGAGAGGCAGGCAGAGAGAGAGGAGGGAGCAGGCTCCCTGCTGAGCAGAGAGCCCGATGCAGGACTCCATCCCAGGACCCTAAGCCAAAGGCAGGGGCTTTAACCCACTGAGCTACCCAGGTGCCCTATTGACAGCCTTTTACATTAGGGTTATGATACTCCAGGTCTTCTGGAAGCAATGACCATGTCTTCTGGTCCTACAGGTAAAATATTCTTTGTTAGATAAAAAATGTGAAACTGAATATTTGTCATGCCCTGAATCTCTCTATCAGAAAAAAAAAAAGGCAGGAAATAACTTTAAAATACTGATTTATTAAGTTTCTACATAGGATCTTATTTTTGTTTTTGTTTTTGGGTTATGCCTAAGTGTGTTTAATATAGGCGTTTCATTACCATGTTAAAAAAAAAAAACTTGCTATGCCAATTACCCTTGTTCTGAAATATGGTAGCGTCCCCTAAAAAGCAAATAGTAGCAAAGTACTACAGTATAGTACAATTCATATTTTTTTTATTCATTGCCTTAGAGCTTGTTCCTTCATTGTTAACTTCAAATCAAGCACTTTCTAAATGTTCAGATTATTTCTAGGAAGGCTTTGTGTTTGTAACTCGAATATCAACTCTTTGAAGGCAGGAAAGATTCTCTATTTTTGAACATGCTTCATGCAATATAATATATAGTAGCTATTTATGAATGTTACTTGAATAAAAAATAAATGAAATCCTTGAACCTTAGTTTCTTTTCATTTAGTAGGTACATTTTAAAATGTCACATTTCTCTCTGTACAAACATGCATGTACGGAAACACATTGTCTTTGGATTCATCTACCTCTGACAATTAACTATCTAATTAATTAATCATCTGATAATTAAAATGACCTCCTTTTGGCTGATACTGGATCCCAAGAAAGGTTCAAAGGAAACTTGACACATCATGTTGTGTAATGTTCCATTGTGAGACTCCACTTCTGTTTATCACATTATGTCATGTCTGATCACACAGTGGTAATAAGTTGAACAAAACATGTTGACATATCAGAAAAAAAATTCAGTACATTAGATTTATATTAAGCCATCCAGTCTTCCCTCTTTCAAAATGGTATAGCCACCGGGCAAAGCTGGCAAATATAGCATCTTTCAACCATCAACAAATTTGAGACTCTGTTCATTAAGTAAGTCCTTACATTGGACTTAGTCCTTCCCTCAATTTCTGCCTTGAGATTTTGGTTAAGGCCCTTTGGACAACTTGTGGGCTTATGTAGTTGATAGTTCTTGCATAAGGCTGTACCTTTGTTTACCAAATTCTTAAGTCAGCATTAGTTTTCAGAGATGAACACATGTAGAACACAAAGCATTTTATTACATTTGAGACACACTATTTCTCCTCCTCTTTCTTGAAAAAACTGATTATAAAGAATTAGAGTTGAAATGGAAACTTTGCAAGAAAATCAAAATTTCATAGACCTCATTTGGCATTCTTTATTCGTGGCAGTCTCAGTCCCGGCAATATTAGCACCTTTATATTTTTGGAGACATTTCTGCTTCCAAGATGGTGCACTGATTTCCAAAATGAAATCAGGATTCCATGGCCCCATGGAATACAGTGATTCCGTGAAAGTGGAATACATTTTAACATTGTATGTTAGATTGTTTAACATATAGTATGCATGAGCCTTAACTTAAAACTTTAATTTTCACTTCCTGTGATTAGTGCATGATGTTATTATGGAGTAATAGGGAATTCAGAGAGGACTTTGCAGTAAAGGTGACCTATGGCTGACACACTGTATCTTTAATAAGCTACAGATGACATGGGTCTCTTCTCAGAAGGGTATTGGGTTTCTGTATATAATTAATAACAAAAAAACTATATCCTGACTTTAAGGTCTGCAGTAGCATCCTAGAACAAAAAGGGCCATAAATTAACATCAATTATGTATTAAAGTTCCAATTAACCTGGCTGACACTGATATACTTTAACAAGGCACATTTAGATAAAAGAAGAAACTCTCTAATTACTTGGAACAGGACCTTATGACCCATTCTGCTCTTTTATCCCAATTCCAACCTAATGAAGAATGAAGTGAGGGAGAGAAAGTTCCACACAAAGTGACAATGCAGCACCAGAAGATATCCCCTGGGATACCCTTTTACCATGAAAAACTCTCCACAATGAATATTTTATTGTACTCGGTTTCTTAAAAACAAATACACCCATTGAAGGAAAAGGGTTATTTTAAGTTTGAAAATTGTGGCTTCTTTGAGATTTCCCACTGGAACTGGTTGAGCATACTATAACCATTTAATGGGAACAGTCCCCCACCCACCCCAGTGCCTGAACTTGCTTTAGATACATTCTCTAGGAAAGGAGCCCATTGGTCACGATACCCTCTGCATTGTTTATTCTCCCTGCCCCCCAAATCTTTGGACAGCCTTCCTGTTTTCCGTTTGATTTGGGAAGAGTATTCTGGTCTCCGGTTCCCATCTGTTCTCCAGGTGGCTCTTTGGATTTTATTCATCTTCGTCTTCTGTCCACTGCCTGGGCATCCTGCCCACTTACATTTCTAGGTCTTCGTGTCCCTCCTGATGTCTCTTGGTCAGTTAGCTTCATCCACAATTGCACACGCATCTTCTGCTGCATGTTATATGCACTGAAGTGTTTCTTCAGCTGAAAACACAGAAATAGCAGATGAAGATGTTCATAGAATGAATAAGAGAAAAATGTGGTGATTGTGGGTGACAAGGAAGGAGTGGGAGGAAGACAGATCTCAATAGCTGAGGAAACGGAGGCGGGAAGGACACACAGAATAAATTCACAAGTTATTTGTCTTTATTGCACTTTTATTTTTCTGTGAATCATTACCAAATATTATTATTTGTTTTCCTGCAGGGATCTCTCATTAGGTGCCTGTTCATTTCTTGACATCGTTCCTAAAACCAGTGTTCTACCCCACCGTGCACAGTACATGGAGGAGCCTTGTCTCACCCTGTATTCAATCAGGCTTCCCTGCTCATCCGCTCCACTCCTCCCACCAAATAGCCCAAGGCATAAATACTTTCTTCAAGGCTCTTCCCTGCCTACATCCAAAATGAGACTAGCTTTTTATAGATATGAACTCAGCTTTTAGCCAAATACGAAATAAAAAAAATCAAGAAATGCATCTAAATAAAGCAGAATTTCTACTTATACATTTGAATAAATATCTCAGTTCTTTTAAGGCCACAGATATGTGTGAATAGATACTTAGATCTATCTAAGTACTAAGTAAGTATCTAGAACAGATGCTTATGAATAGAGATGAAAGTAGACATACAGAAATTAAATGTTGGCAACATATGTGGCCAATGAAATATTTCCAAATTTAATTCTGACCATGTGTTTTCTTGTGGCAAAGGAAAGCAATAGTAAAAGCATGGGAATGGAAGTCAGCTCAGCTTAGCCACTGGAATCTAAGGTTAATTGGGTTGAGGCCAGTGAGGGAAGGGTCATTACCCTGCAGCCAGGTAAAGAAGGTCCCAGGAAGGGCTTTCTTCGAAAGCTCCACTTTCTTCCCTTATCTCATTTGCCTATATGCTAGGGCCCAGGGCTTCCAATAGTTTCCTTGTCCCCAACTTTGTGTCGTTCCGACCTTGATTTGACAACACAGCTTTATCCTTTGGTACACCACTTAATTTGTCTTTTGTCTGCTTCATTGGAAATCTTGGTTCAAGGATAAACAGGAAAGTCCTAAGAACTTCCAAACGGAACAAATTATATAAAAAAGTAAACACACTCTCACTGGCCTTGTTCTTTCCTTTTGAAACATGAAAGCTAAAAGACAGTGTAAATATAGCATTTACAGAAGACAAAGATAAAATTATTGTAATCTAATTCATATGAGAGAAAAAAGAAACAAACCTGTGAACCTTTGTTCCAAACACCTGGTTTAAGCCCCCTAGGTCTCTTACCTGGATTATTGCCAACAGCCTACTGTAGAGTCTGTTTTCCACACAATGGCCAGAAGGATCCTTTTTAAAAGATTGGTCAGATTACATCACTTCTGTGCTCAAACTCATTACTGTTCCGTTTCCCAAGTCCTCTCCTCTCTTCTCTCACTTCATCTATGACCCCTAGCCCCTTTCCTACACCTCCCCAGTCACAATGCCTCTTTGCAGTTGGCCTCTCATTTACTTCACTGGACTCTCATATGTCTCGTTCCCTCCTCTAGGTCACTGTTCATTTATTGTCTCATCAAGGAATTCTTCTCTAATTCTTGTATTTTAATAAAATAGAACACTCCTCTATCATTCTCTATCTTCCTTACTCTGCTTTATTTCCTACATAGCTCTCATCATTATCTGCTTTACTATGTGTTTGTTTATTGTATCTTTTCTCCCACCAAAATATGAGCTCCATGGTGAGAGAAGATTTGTATATTATTATCACCTAGAATAGGCCCTTATAAGCTCTCTCCATTTGTCTAATGAAAGGAAAGTGTCCTATACCCAGCCAAGATATTTTTCACGAAGAAAAAAAAAGACATTTGTTGTTATGCGAGGACCCAGACACCAGATTACCAGCAAACACCAATTCTTGAAAGAGACCTTGGAATTATCCAGAATGCTTTTTAAAAAGGAGTAGACTATCAGGCCTCAAACCAGATCAACAGAATCATGATTTCCTGGGGGAAAGAACTAGAATCTGAATTTCAAATTATTAAATAGAATATTTCTGAAGGCCTTATGTAACTATGATCATAAGAAAGTTTGGAAAACTCAGAGTCTTACCTTACAACAAATGAATGTGAATAGACTTTTAGGAACAGTAAATTTTGTAGTGTACGTGTCTGAGTGGATATAAAATACAGCACATTATCTATCTATCTATCTATCTATCTATCTATCTATCTATCTATCTATCTATATCTATCTATCATCTATCTATCTATCATCTATCTATCTACTATCTATCTATCTATCTATCTATCTATCTATCTATCTATCTATCTATCTATCATCTATCTATCTATCTATCATCTATCATTTATCTATCATCTATATCTAGCTATATCTCTCTATTCTTCCATCCTTACCTGACAGTTTAAAAATTTTCAGTGTAAATCCTATATAAGGGTTCTTGAAACAGGACATATTTTTTTTATCTGACCCATTCTTTAAATTACTCATTTTTCATTAGTTTCGCCTACTGTTAGTCCAGTGATAGTGTTTCAGTTCTCAGTTCCTGTCAACAGATACAGCTGGAAATGCATAGATATGATCATCATACTTGTTAAAATGAGCTCACCTGTCCATTTTAATATGGGGGAAGAGAGAAAAGAAATTAGATACATGAGTCTCACTGGTAATACTTAATATAAGACACACTAAGATTCCGTGGCTGACATTTGGTTCAAGGGCATATTCTTCTATTCCCCAATATTCTTTGAGAATATAACCATGTTACTTACAGTCCTGTATCATACCTAATATTCAGACTGACAATGTATATCAGAGAAAAAGTTAATTATGCTCATAATACTCAATTTAAAAGGCAGGGGATTGTTCAAATAACTAAACACAGTTAACACAAAATACTGTTTGATAATTAAAGCAAACAATTGTTTGGAAAATGCAATTATGGCAAAAACTAATTCCTGGATACCAGATAAGTAAGGTACTAGTGCATAAAATAAGATCCTTGAACACAGAGTGCTTATAATCTTGATGAAGAGACAAAGCATGTAGAGACAGGAAATAATTAAAGGGTAATGAAACAGTGCTCTTGTACTCGTTGCATAATCACTCTGGATCACACAGTATCCTCATCAACGAAGTGGATATAATAATGTAAGTCTCCAGGGGAGGTTTGAGGATTAAAGGAGATAGTTCACACCCTTGATAAGTGGCATAGAATGCCACCAACTGAGGACTGACCAAAGAAAGATATGATGGCTATAGACCAACAGTCAGGGAAGTCTTTATAGAGATGGAGAGATTGAGACTTGCTCTTAGAGGAAAAGGAGATGATATTCTAAGTAGGAGGATCAACATCAGCAAAGGTGTGGAAGAGGGAAAAATCATGGTATTTTGAAGGGACAATGAGGGGGCCATCTGACTGAAGGTGTGGGTCATAAAAGGCAAGGTTGTCTAGGTAGATATATTTCTTCAAAGAGAAAAATAGACCTACACAGAGCAGAGAAAGTAACAATATTGTTATGATTATATCTCCCAGAGATAACTACCTTGCAATGCTCCCTTCTAATTTTTCCCTATGCAAAATTTCCTTTTGTAATTAAAACATATAGGGACACCTGAGTGCCTAGTTGGTTAAGCAGCTGCTTTCAGCCCAAGTCATGATGCCAGAGCCCTGGTATCGAGTCCCATATTGGGCTCCTTACTCAGTGGGGCCCTGCTTCTTCTTCTGCCTCTGTTCTCTCTCTCTGTCAAATAAAGTCTTTAAAAAAGGTTATAATTAAAACATATAATGCTATATATACACTTTTGTAACTCTCTTTTAACATTACATTATCAGCATTTTTGCATGCCATTACATATTTTCTTTTCTTTTTTTTAAGATTTTATTTATTTATTTGACAGAGAGGAGAGAGATCACAAGTAGGCAGAGAGGCCAGCAGAGAGAGAGTGGGAAGCAGGCTTCCTGCTGAGCAGAAAGCCCGATGCGGGGCTCCATCCCAGGATCCAGAGATCATGACCTGAGCTGAAGGTAGAGGCTTAACCCACTGAGCTACCCAGCCACCCAGGTGCCCATATTTTCTTTTTGAATCATGATTTCCGATGGCCAAATAATGCCATATTTTGTGCTCTTGTTGTAAGTTAATCAGTCTATTATTGTTAAACTTGTAGGTTGTGGTATTCTGTTCTCTTCGAATACATAATAGTTCCATGAGATGACTTAAAAAGTACTCCGGGGCATCTGGGTGGCTCGGTCAGTTGAGTGTCCAACTCTTGGTTTTGGCTTAGGTCATGATCTCATGGGTCATGGGATAGAGTCCTGTGGGGGCTCCCTGCCCAGCGGGGAGTTTGCTTGAAAGATTCTTTCCGTCTGCCCCTCCCTCCAGCTCTCTCACGCTCTAAAAATAAATACATCTTTAAAAAACACTTTGACATTTTTTTCTCTAAAGGAGGAATTACTACAAGGGACATATCTTGGTAAAACATACATGAATATTTTATTGTTATTGATATATTTTGTTAAATTACTGAAAACTTGTGCCAATATATATTTCACTGGAAGAATATGAGAACATGAATTTCATTCTTCTTCTGGCAGAGAAATTTGGATGCAGTGGGTTCCTGATCAGAGGTAGAGCAATCTGGCAACAGTAGGTGATGGGATGAGAGGATGAGTTGCCGGAGCCATGCATCAATGAAGAGGTTCCATGATTAGCTACTGAACGTCAGTGATCCAAGTGAGAATAGAGAGGAAGAAATCAATCCAAGATATTCTCCCTCCTTTATTTCCTCTTCTCACTTTCCCTCTCTTTCTCATTTCCTTCCTTCCTAATTACTTGCTTTCCTCCTTTATTAAAAAATATACATATCATAGAATATTTGTAATATGTAGAAATGTAAAAGTAACATTTTATATTTTTTCAGTCTTTTTAAGTATATTAATCAATATACCTAAGCATTTTCATGTATTAAATAATCTTTGCAAAAACAAAAGCCCTTCCTTTCACAGATATAATGATCTACTTATCCATTGGCCATTGATGGATATATATGGGCCAGAGATTTTCTATGAATTTTTGCTGTTATGTATAGTGCTGCTAAAAATATCCTTATCCATATTGTTGCCTTTATTTCTGATTTTCATCTAGCAGAAAGGAATTACTGAGTAAATTGTACAGATACATTTTAGATAAAGAAGGATTTTCATGCATCAGTAACAGGATTCATTACACACACACACACACACACACACACACACACACACACACACACAACTAGGACAAATAAAAAATGGTCCTTATGTTTTTACATTTCAGGAATGAACCTTGACATGGAAATTCCACATAGTTGGTTTTGGAGGGTAGTTGACAAGTTCAGTTTTGAACACAAATTGAATGAAAGGAATCTATTCACAGCCCCCCACCCAACCTCATTTACAGACAAAACTCACAGGTATTTGCATTTGGCCCTAACTCTTTGTTTTTCTAGGTCATGGTTCACTTCATGCTCAGAAAGTAGACCCCAGCTACAAAACATATTCTTCTCTCACCTGACCACACCCACATCCTGGATGAGCACGGCACACAGAGCCCCTTGAAAAATGTGACACCTCCTGCTTTACCTGGCCAAGAGTCAAGCCCCTCCCCACACCCCCTGCCATGGGTGCTGCTGCAACCCTCACACATCCTTTATTTTATTTATTTTTTCTCTTTCTGGAATTTTCTTTTTATTCTTTTTATTCTTTTTAAAATTATGTTCAGTTAGCCACCATATAGTACATCCTTAGTTTTTGACTCTCACATCCTATAAAACTCCTTAAAAGGCTTAGCCTAACAGAAACTTGGGACTGACATTTCTCTAGATGTCTGGCCCCTCTCCTCCCTTGAAGAGTGAATAAATTCTGTCCTGCTTTTTGCTCCCCTCATCAATTCTTTGCCACCCACATCACAGGCCATCCTAACACTGAAAAAACAAACATATGTAAATGGAAGTGAAAATAAGGATAAAAGTTGTTTCAAGAAATTCATATAGTCAATAAATGCTATTGCCATTTTTGGCATTTTGTATCTTATTATAATATATTAACCAGAATTATAAGAATATTATAGAGATATCCAGATTGCTATTTTATATATCCCACACTGAAACATTATTTTTGTAAATAGCTCCCAACAGAGAAATTGAAGAAAAATACTTCAGATTTCTTCAGATTTGTCCCTTACAATTTCATGCTCACCTATTGTTTAGCCCTTCTTATATGCAATCATTACTCAATCATTACTTAAGGAACATATACTGATGTGATCCCTTTTTGTTTGTGAATGGAGGAATAACTATCTTTTTCTTTGTGTGTATGCATGTATGTATTTATTTATTTTTTTAATTTTTATTTTAAAAAATATGCTCTGTGCCCAGCATGGAGACTAATGTGGCACTTGAACCCACAACCTGAGATAAAGACCCAAGCCAAGATTAAGAATCAGGTGCCCAACTAACTTAGCTACCCAAGCGCCCCGTAACTATCTTTTCCTCTATAAAGTTTCCAGTTAGGAAGACTTCTCTCAACCAAGAAAAGAATTATGAAAATGGTCCATCCTTTCCAAAGATTCCCAAGTTTGAACCAATGCAAACTTCAGTTTACTCTGTCTTCACGTAACTCAGCTGACCACATCTTGTGCAAGGCTGTCTTGACTTTCTTTTTCTTTCTTTGTATTCTCTGTACTTTTTTTTTAAAATAAAAAAATAAATGCTTTCTCTAGAAGAAAGAAGAAAAATTTTAAATGTTTCCAGTAGTATCTTATAGCATATAGCATCACCTTACTGCATCAGTCTTGTTGTTACTATGATTGTTTGGTTGCCACAACAAAGCTTATAAATAGATTTGCCTACTCACTAAGACCTGTTCCTTTTGAAAGTCTGAGCCAAAGAGTGGGTGATAACTTTTCTAAAATACATGATCTCTTTCCTCTCCAGAGCTTTCACCTGTTTTTTTTTTTTTCCTCCGCCTTACTTAATTTATTTTGGTGGTATTTTGATATTCTTAATTTTTTTACATTTATTTATTTTCCATTGAGTAGATGGTGCCACAATCTATGACATCAATTTTCTTTTTCTTTCTTTTTTATTAACATAATGTATTATTTACCCCAGGGGTACCGGTTTGTGAATCATCAGGCTTACACATTTCACAGCACTCAGCATAGCACATAGCCTTCCCAATATCTATAACCCAGCCACCCCATCCCTACACCCCCTACCCCCCAGCAACCTTCACGAAACCTTTGTTTCATGAGATTGAGTCTCTTATGATTTGTCTCCCTCCCTATCTCATCTTGTTTCATTTCCTCCCCACCCCCCATGACCCCATGCCCTGCCTCTCAAATTCTTCATATCAGAGAGATCATAGGATAATTGTCTTTCTCTGATTGACTTATTTCACTTAGCATAATACCCTCTAGTTCCATCCATACCTTTGCAAATGGCAAGATTTTGTTTCTCTTGATGGCCGCATAGTATTCCATTGTGTATATATACCACCTCTTCTTTATCCATTCATCTGTTGATTGACATCCAGATTCTTTCCATACTTTGGCTATTGTGGACGTTGCTGCTATAAACATTCGGGTGCACGTACTCCTTTGGATCACTACAGTTGTATCTTTAGGGTAAATACCCACTAATACAATTGCTAGGTCGTAGAGTAGCTCTATTTTCAACTTTTTTGAGGAAAATCTATACTGTTTTCCAGAGTGGCTGTACCAGCTTGCATTCCCACCAATAGTGTGGGAGGGTTCCCTTTTTCCACATCCTCGCCAAAACCTGTTGTTTTGTGACTTGTTATTTTTAGCCATTCTGACTGGTGTGAGGTGGTATCTCACTATGGTTTTGATTTGTATTTTCCTGATGCCGAGTGATGTTGAACACTTTTTCATGTGTCTGTTGGCCATTTGGATGTCTTCTTTGCAGAAATGTCTGTTCATGTTTTCTGCCCATTTCTTGATTGGGTTATTTGTTCTTTGGGTGTTGAGTTTAAGAAGTTCTTTATAGATTTTGGATACTAGCCCTTTATCTGATATGTCATTTGCAAATATCTTCTTCCATTCTGTCATTGTCTTTTGGTTTTGTTGACTGTTTTCTTTGCTGTGCAAAAGCTTTTAAAATGATGAGGTTGCAATAGTTCATTTTTGCCCTTGCTTCCCTTGCCTTTGGTGATGTTTCTAGGAAGAAGTTGCTGTGGCTGAGGTTGAAGAGGTTGCTATCTGTCTTCTCCTCAAAGATTTTGATAGATTCCTGTCTCACATTGAGGTCTTTCATCCATTTTGAGTCTATTTTTTTGTGTGGTGTAAGGAAATAGTTCAGTTTCATTCTTCTGCATGTGGCTGTCCAATTTTCCCCACACCATTTGTTGAAGAGACTGTCTTACTTCCATTGAATATTCTTTCCTGCTTTGTCGAAGATTAGTTGACCATAGAGTTGGAGGTCCATTTCTGGGCTCTCTATTCTGTTTCATTGATCTATGTGTCTTTTTTTTTTTTTTTTTTGTGCCAGTACCATACTGTCTTGATGATTACAGCTTTGTAATAGAGCTGGAAGTCTGGAATTGTGATGCTGCCAACTTTGGTTTTCTTTTTCAACATTCCTCTGGTTATTCCAGATATTTTCTGGTTCCCTATAAATTTTTGGATTATTTGTTCCATTTTTTTTGAAAAAAAAATTGATGGTATTTTGATAGGGATTGCATTAAATGTGTAGATTGCTTTAGGTAGCATAGACATTTTCACAATATCTGTTCTTCCAATCCATGAGCATGGAATGTTTTTCCATTTCTTTCTGTCCTTCTCCATTTCTTTCATGAGTACTTTATAGTTTTCTGAGTACAGATTCTTTGCCTCTTTTGTTAGGTTTATTCCTAGGTATCTTATGATTTGGGGTGCAATTGTAAATGGGATCAACTCCTTAATTTCTCTTTCTTCTGTCTTGCTATTGGTGTATAGAAATGCAACTGATTTCTATGCATTGATTTTATATCCTGACACTTTACTGAATTCCTGTATGAGTTCTAGCAGTTTTGGAGTGGAGTCTTTTGGGTTTTCTACCTAAAGTATCATATCATCTGCAAAGAGGAAGAGTTTAACTCCTTCTTTGCCAATTCAGATGCCTTTAATTTCTTTTTGTTGTCTGATGCTGAGGCTAGGACTTCTAGTACTGTGTTGAATAGCAGTGGAGACAGTGGCCATCCCTGCTGTGTTCTTGATCTTAGGGGAAAGCTCTCAGTTTTTCCTCGTTAAGAATGATATTCACTGTGGGTTTTGCATGGATGGCTTTGATGATATTGAGGTATGTACCCTCTATGCCTACACTATGAAGAGTTTTGATCAAGAAAGGATGCTGTACTTTGTTTGTCCAATGCTTTTTCAGCATCTATTGAGAGTATCATATGGTTCTTGTTCTTTCTTTTTAAATATATTCTATCACATTGATTGATTTGTAGATGTTGAACCAACCTTGCAGCCCAGGAATAAATCCCACTTGATTGTGGTGCATAATCCTTTTAATGTACTGTTGGATCCTATTGCCTAGTATTTTGGTGAGAATTTTTGCCTCTGTGTTCATCAAGGATATTGGTCTGTAATTCTCAGTTTTCATGGGGTCTTTGTCTGGTTTTGGGATCAAGGTAATACTGGCCTCATAAAATGAATTTGGAGGTTTTCCCTCCATTTCTATTTTTTGGAACAGTTTCAGGAGAATAGGTATTAATTCTTCTTTAAATGTTTGGTAGAATTCCCCTGGGAAGCCATCTGGCCCTGGGCTCTTATTTGTTGGGAGATTTTTGATGACTGCTTCAATTTCCTTACTGATTATGGGTCTGTTTAGGTTTTCTATTTCTCCTGGTTCAGTTTTGGTAATTTATGTGTCTCTAGGAATGCATCCATTTCTTCCAGATTGTCAAATCTGTTGGCATATAGTTGCTCATAATATGTTCTTATAATTGTTTGTATTTCTTTGGTGTTGGTTGTGATCTCTCCTCTTTCATTCATGATTTTATTAATTTGGGTCCTTTCTCTTTTCTTTTTCATAAGTCTGGCCAGGGGTTTATCAATTTTGTTAATTATTTCAAAGAACAATTTCCTAGTTTCATTTGGTCCTTTTGGTTTTTATTTCATTGATTTCTGCTCTGATCTTTATTATTTCTCTTCTTCTGCTGGGTTTAGGCTTTCTTTGCTATTCTTTCTCCAGCTCCTGTAGGTGTAGGGTCAGGTTGTGTACTTGAGATGTTTCTTGTTTCTTGAGAAAGGCTTGTATTGCTATATACTTTCCTCTCAGGACAGCTTTTGCTGTGTCCCAAAGATTTTGAATGGTTGTGTTTTCATTTTCATTTGTTTCCATGAATTTTTTCAATTCTTCTTTAATTTCCTGGTTAACTCATTCATTCTTTAATAGGATACTCTTTAGTCTCCATGTATTTGAGTTCTTTCCAACTTTCCTCTTGTGATTGAGTTCTAGTTTCAAGGCATAGTGGTCTGAAAATATGCAGGGAATGATCCCATTCTTTTGGTACCGATTGAGACCTGATTTGCATCCCAGGATGTGATCTATTCTGGAGAATGTTCCATGTGCACTCGAGAAGAACGTGTATTCTGTTGCTTTGGGATGGATTGTTCTGAATATATCTGTGATGTCCATATGTTCCAGGGTGTCATTTAAAGCCTTTATTTCTTTGTTGATCTGTTGCTTAGATGATCTGTCCATTTCAGTGACAAGTGAGTGTTAAAGTCCCCTACTATTATTGTATTATGTTGATGTGTTTCTTTGACTTTTTTTTATTAATTGGTTTATATAATTGGCTACTCCTATGTTAGGGGCATAGATATTTACAATTGTTAGATCTTCTTGTTGGACAGTCCCTTTCAGTATGATATAGTGTCCTTCCTCATCTCTTATTATTGTCTTTGGCTTAAAAATCTAATTTGTCTGATATAAGGATTGCCACTCCAGCTTTCTTTTGATGTCCATTAGCATAGTAAATTGTTTTCCACCTCCTCACTTTAAATCTGGAGGTGTCTTGGGTCTGAAATGATTTTTAAAAAGTTATCGATAGGATAAAATAGTTAAAAAATGTTAAAATAGGAAAGAGAAAAAAATAGAATAAGAAAAAGATAA
Organism: Procyon lotor; assembly: GCA_028646535.1. Taxonomy (NCBI): domain Eukaryota; kingdom Metazoa; phylum Chordata; class Mammalia; order Carnivora; family Procyonidae; genus Procyon; species Procyon lotor. Next base: position 113,507,310 of record CM053603.1, on the reverse strand, counting down.
AATTAAAAATATTTATCTTTGAAAGACTAAAGGTTCATGGGAAAAAAGCCATGAATTCTATGTGTTACTTTCCCTTAATTCTGGAGTTCTGTAGTTCTCATTGATTGGTGAACTTGGTCTTGGCTGGATATTCTTGCTGATCTTCTGGGGGAGGGGCCTGTTTCAGTGCTTCTCGAATGTCTTTGCCCGAGGTGGAATTGCACTGCCCTTGCCAGGGGCCTGGCTAAGTAATCTGCACGGGTTTGCTCTTGTGGCTTTTTTACCCTGAATGCTTTCTGTACAGCTCTGGATGACGTGAATGAAGATGGCAGCCTCACAATCTCCATCCCTGTAGGAGCCCAGTACTCAGAGCCCCACTCCTCAGTGCACCCTCAGAGAAAAGTAGTCAATCACTCCCATTTACCTGGTCTCCAGCCGCACTCTGAGCTCACCTAGCCTGTGACCGGACATTTTTATCTCTGGCACACAGCCCCATTTGGAGTCTCCAGACCCAGCCAATTCCTGCGGCACACTCCCACACTGTTCCTCCAGGAGGAGGAAATAGGGGGTCTTTCCAGATATGCCCCTTGTGGGGTCCCTGCTTGAAGAGCGATGGCCTGACTGTGCCTCGGATCATGGTCTAAGGTAATCCTGAGCTGAAAGCCCACTTCTCGGGTACATCTCTGCTGTTGGCTTCCCCACTCCAATACCTGGGAGCTCTGCCACACTCAGATACCCCTGGTCTTTTTGTGTTCCTGTGGGTCCCTAGACCACACTGTCCTCACGAGGGCTCCAGCCCTTGCTTAGCCTCTGGAGTGACATTCCTCAGTGGAGCAGACTCTAAAAGTTCCAATTTTGTGCTCTGCTGCTCTGTAGCTGCTGGGAACCAGCCCCTCCCCCTGTGGTCTATCTTCCTGTGGCTTTGGATTCACTTTTCCACATGTCTTATCTTCCAGAAAGTGGTCATTTTTTTGTTCCTAGAATTGCTGCTCTTCTTCTCTTCTTTCTCCTGTTGAGTTTGTAGGTGTTCAGAATGGTTTGATAGCTACCTAGCTGAACTTCTGGGACCTGATGATATCTCAGTCTCCTACTCTTCCGCCACCTTTGAGCTTTTGCCTGTTATACCAGTTGAAGATGTGTCAGTGTTTTCATTCTAATGTGTTTCAAAGTGTATTTTGATCTGGCAAAGAATTTTTAAAAAGACAGTTTTTTCCCTTTGTCTATTACTGAATTAATGGTACAGTCATTTTGTTTCATGGTTTTGAAATAAAACCTTTTTGAGTTGATGATTGTTTTCTGGTGCAGTGTCAACCTTTAGTTAGCTAGCTGGGGCTGAACTTTGTCTCCCAGTTGCTCTGAATGCTATGAACGTATCCATTAAAAAACATTTATTGGATGCCTTCCATGTGCCAGACACTCTGTTAAGTGCTAGGCATGTGGCATTGAAAAAAAAAACAACAAACCAGACTTGGCCCTGGTCTTCATGGAGCTTATAGTTTATGGTAGTGAGAGAGACCATAAAGTAAGGAGTACAAAAATCAACATACAATTATGAAGCGTTATGAATACTGTGAATTATAAACACAATGATAAAAAGTGTTATGAAAGAAAACAGGGTGCTTCCTATCTAAAGCCCTGAATGATAGTCAGATGGAGAGTGAGAGACATGGGAGTACAGTTAGGAAGGTACAGCAGCATTCCAGGTTAGTAATATAAACTGCTGTTGAAAATTACTTTTCATACAAGGTCTTTATCTACAAGAGGGAGTAGGTTACTTATATTTAAAATTTTCATTTCAATTTTGGGTATGTTTGGCATTCTGTATCCATATTGGAAAAATTTGTACCACTTTTCTGACTTACTAAGCCACTAAGTGATAATGAGCCAGTGTATTTGTCCTCTCCAGAGTAACTAATTGCATTGACCATTTGTACAGGGCAGTTTTTACAACAAAAATCTCTTGAATTGGCAATTACAGTTGATCCTTGAACAATGTGAGAATTAAGGGTACCCTGCACAGTCAAAAATCTGTGTATAACTTGACTTACCCCAAATTTAACTACTAAGAGCCTACTGTCACCTGAAAGCCTTACCAATAGCATAAACAGCTGATTAACACATACTTTATATGTGTTTTATATTACCATATTCTTACAATAAAGAAAAAAAAAGGAGAGAAGAAAGGAGAGAAAAGAAAATGATAGTAAGAAAGCCATAAGGAAAATACTACACTGTAAGACTGCACTATAAAAAATCATATATATATGCATATTTTTTTATATATGTATATATATATATATTTATTTCAAATTTGCGTTGTTCCAGGATCAGTTGTACTTCTGAATATGCTATGGATGTGCTAATTTCTTCTCACAGTTCTATTAGTGTTTATTCTATGTATTTTGAGGTTATTGGGTGCATATGTTTTAAATTATTATATTATTCTGAGTACTTGAGCTTTGTATCATTACTTAGCAACTTCTGATCTCTAATTATGCTTGTCAGATTCTATTTTGGTTAATGACATAGCAACTCCAGGTTTCTGTTTTCCAGGGACAATAGATTTTGACTTTGTTTTTAGTGTGTCTCTTTAAACAGCATATATCTGGATCTTTGTATTTTTGTCCTATATGTGTCTGTTTTTTGTTTTTAAATTGGTAATTTTGGTCTACTGATGCTTTTGTTTTTAAATTGTTGATATATTTGGATTTGCTTCTATCTTTCTTTTGCTTCTATTTTCCTTATTTGATCACTTATACCATCCTATGCCTGCCATATTGTTGTTCTATCCAGTGTTGTTCTATCCTAATCCTCTATCAATTAGAATCACCTGGGAGATTTAAACAACTATTAATATTCAGGCTCCACCCCTAGGGATTCTATTTTAGGTCTGGATGGGGCCTAGACAGTGGTATTTTTGAAAAGTTCCCTAGGCAATGTTGTCTAGGTGCTTTTGTAATTCAGAATTTCCCATCCCCATATAACATCACATCATAATCACCTACAATGCATGGAGAAGCTGCCTTTATTCATTCTAGTGAAATTCTTGGAACAATCTGGCCTGGGATTGGTATTCGCACTATTTCCACCTTGTTCTCTAGGAAATGTCTCCCTAACTTGATTTCCATTCCCCATTGTCTAATGGCTCCCAGAACCCACATCCAATCTGTGTCTTGACAGAATCAGGTATTTCAGGTATTAAGAGTTATGTATAGTTCAGATCTTATCTCTGGCTGTGAGAGTCTCTAAGAGCATAAGTTGTAGTGTTGACCTGATTCTGCTGGTTTCTCTTAGATCCTCTTCTTTACTCTGCTGAAATTACCAGTCTCCAACTGCTAACCCCTCAGCAGATTACCATTTGCTCAGATCTGGTCTACCATCCTGTTGCTGAAGATGCCAATTACAATGTTATTGAAATATTCACTGTAAAACATAGATCCTGATAGTTCTGAGAGGTGGAATTTCTCTTATCTGTTAAAGCCAATAGTGAACAATAATGTCCTCTAATTCAGTGTCATTCAAAGTGTCATTCCTGGACCAGCAGCATCCACATCAACTGAGAACTAATTTATTAGGTATACAAATTCTCTGGTCCTACCCTAGACCTCTTCAATCAGAAATACTGGGTGGCAGAGACCAGCAATCTATGTTTTAATAAATCTGCCAGATTATTCTACTGCTCAGTCAAGTTTGAGAGCCACAGGTTTAATTCAAGAGGTTTTTCAATATTCAATTTAATTAATAATTAAGACAGGAAAATTTTCTTTGTAGTGGCAACCAGTTAATTAGGAATTCAAGAAAGGCAAAACTCAAAAAGAAAGCAAACTATTCAGTGGGCAGTACTATATTTTATAATTTTATATTCTAATTTACATTGAACATTACCCCAGTATTTAGGCTAATCTTCATGTTAATCTGTTTTTCTTGAAATTGAAAGTTAGCATGTGTCTTAAGTCAAGTGAGATGGTCAAGGCAAAAACTCTGAATGAATTATTTAAGTGGAATGTGGATTAGTACCAAATTATTCACATTTAACCCTCCTGCACAGAAACAATTATCATGATCTTTTAAAATTTGATATGGAGTTGGGATGCCTGGGTTGCTCAGTCCTTAAGCATCTGCCTTCCTCCCTGGTCATGATCCCGGGACCCTGGGATAGAGTCCTGCAGGGAGCTCGGTATCAGGCTCTGAGCTCGGTGGGAGGCCTGTTTCTCCTTCTTCCACTCCCTGTGCTTATGTTCCCTCTCCCGCTGTCTCTCTCTCTGTCAAATAAATAAATAAAATCTTTAAAAAAATAAAATTTAATATGGAGTCAAATACTTTGTACTTTTTTTAAAAGATTTTATTTATTTGACATAGAGAGAAAGAAAGAGAGCATGAGCATGTGCACAAGTAGGCAGCTGCAGGCAGAGAGAGAGGGAGAAGCAGGCTCCTCACAGAATAGAGAAGGGGGAAAGAGGGGTCCATCCAGGACCCTGGGATCATGACCTGAGCTGAAGGTAGATGCTTAACCAGCTGAGCCACCCAAGCGTCCCTTTTGTTTCTACTTCTGTGGACTGTGGTTTCCACAAGAATCACAGAACTGTTATTTATCCTTATGTTATACTCATTGGCACTTTCTAGATATACACCAGTACACAGAATGCTATAAAATAACTAGGCCCCAGTGAAGAAAAGATAACACAGTCAAGACTTCTCTTTGTAAAATTGGTCCTAGAAAATAAATTTGGGGCTGGAAAAGAATAGAGTTTATCATCTAGAATCTTAAGTATCCCACACTAGTTTTATCTCTGAATTTATTTAAATAATTCACTTTTGTTCTGTTTACTAGTTTCTTTCTTTCTTTCTTTTTTTTTTTTTTTAAGATTTTATTTATTTGTTTGACAGAGACTACAAGAGCAGGAACACAAGGAGGGGAAAAAGAAGGCTTCCCACCGAGTATGGAGCCCGATATGGACCTCAATTCCAGGACCCTGGAACCGTGACCTGAGCCAAAGGCAGATTCTTAACGACTGAGCCACCCAGTGCCCTGTTTACTAGTTTCTGAACTAATTTTTCCTTTGTTTAAAGTAGAGTACCCTTAAGATATCCAGATAGCTTTTAATGGAAGCATATTCTTTCACTAGCAGTAAACTGAGGGGGAAGAAGATAGTTCAAAATTCAACAATTGACATTTTTCATTAAAATCTAGTTTTCATATTTATAATAGTGTATTTTCATACTTAAGGAAAAATAGCTTAGATAATGTATTTATAGACTATGAGTCTTAACAGGGCCCTTGGGTTGTTAGTGATGGAATTAAAGGCTGTGTGGAGGAAGTACCATGGGCTCTATAGCCATAGGGTGATGGGGGGATAGGGATGGGATTTGGGGAGGGAGACATGAGATACTCTCCACTGCAACAGTATGGGGAAATCATGGAGATCCCCATGAGCTAAATACGCTTTTACAGAGCCTGTAAACATGAATATTGGCCATTTCAGGGATGACAAGTATCTTTGTGGTGGGTATTTTGCAAACATTGGAGAAAGTGAAAATTTCTTTAGAGATATATTTGATTACAACTCTGTAACTAAACAACAGGTTAAAGGACTCCTGTGATGAGTGCTGGGTGTTGTATGTAAGTGTTGAATCACTAAATTGAAACTAATATTACACTGTATGTTAACTAACTGGAATTTAAATAAAAACTTAAAAAAAAACTAATTATACTGTTAGAGCTTCCTTAGATCTGGAGTGGCCTTCCAGTTCAGAACTTATAACTCCATGAGCCTGGTGGTTTAATTTTTCTAGGTTCTCAGGAGGTCTAACCAGGTGACAAAGGTTATTATTTTACATTTTCCTCCAACTGTGAATGCAAGTGAAATGAGAAATTATTGTCCTTACCTCTAAAGTCCTATAACCTTGATGTGATGAAGCCTACCAAAGTAAGAGATATCCTTAAACCCTGAAACGCATCTCCTGGCAAACTAGTAGTCTGGTAGATGTTCTCTGTAGGTCAAGACTAATCTCTTCACATTGGAGGCTAGTCCGTTCCATTTATGGTGTCCTCTGCTTTTTACTCCCCTTGTTTCCCCATAGCCTCATACCCTCAGGCCTCTACAGAAAATTTATCTAGTAACCTGTCAAATCATCTCAATCTCATCCTTGAGAGGTTTCCTAGGCTGTGGTTTCCTGTTTATAATACTCATCAAATCATCCTAGTTAGGGTCTTCTGGAATGCCCAGGACTGTCATGGTATCATCCTGAATATACTAGCAACAAGTCACAGGGTCTTTCAGGCTTCATGTTGTCTGTATAAATAAACTCATGACTTTTCTTCATTTTCCACCACTTCCTTATGAAATATACTTAGTCTGTGTGTAAATGGAATTTGTGGGGACATATGTGTTAATTTTTTTGGTTTATGTGTATCCAATTGTTTCCGTGCCACTTGGTTTAGTTGCGTTAGAGTTGTCTTTGACTATAAGGGCCTAGAGTTCAGGATGTGTGTTCCATTTGGCTTGAATATTGCTCATCTAGGGCTACATGCAGCTGGGTACTTTATAATGATGGGGAGAACATTCTGCCTTTGGGTCTGACTTGTATTGTCCTAAAAGGCTGAAGTCCAGCCCCATAGATTTGTGGACATATCTATTTTGGTCCAACACAATAGCTGGTTATCAAATGCCTTTCTACAGTCTATAGAATTTATACATTGGCTTATGTCTCTAACATTCAGTTTTGGTTTTGTAAAATGGTATCATTCCACTACAAAACCCTGCACAAATGGTAATACTCTTCTGTTCTGCCTGA
>CM053603.1:113481087-113500436 GCA_028646535.1 Procyon lotor | reverse complement strand
AAGGCAGACGCTTAACGACTGAGCCACCCAGGCGCCCCACCACAGTGGCTTTTAAAATTCCTTCATGTTCACACCATTTTCCTTTATTTTGGGTTGGGGGGATCAACTTGAGCCCATCCCTCAACTTTTATCAGCAAATATTATCACTTCAAGAGGAGCATAAATTGGGGCAATCTGAGTACAAAGGAATCTCTCTGAGAAACTATTCTGGTGCCACAAGAATATAGATTAAGATTAAAGTGTGTCTCAGATTAGGGGTACCCACTTTTAACTTCTTAAAAGTTAATTCTTTTGGGGCGCCTGGGTGGCTCAGTCGTTAAGTGGCTGCCTTCGGCTCAGGTCATGATCCCAGGATCCTGGGATCGAGCCCCGCATTGGGCTTCCTGCTCGGCAGGAGGCCTGCTTCTCCCACTACCACTCCCTCTGCTTGTGTTCCCTCTCTCGCTGTGTTTCTCTCTGTCAAATAGATAAAATCTTTAAAAAAAAAAAAGTTAATTCTTTTAACTTCCATAGGAGATAGAATCCTGGAATAAAGGATAAAGACCGTCCTTTAAGGATGGAGAATCAGGCCTTCTCCCAAGAAACACCGGCAAGATGTTGTGGAAGCACTGTGGTTAGATTGCCAGATACTTGTGACTTTGGGAAATTGTTTTTCTTCCTCTGGCTTTCAGTTTCCCTCTGAGTGAAATGAAGTGTTTGTGTAGAGATTTTCTAAGATTCTTTCAAGCTCCACTTACTTGTCAACAAATATTTATGAGCACCCACTAGGTTCCAGGCACTAGGGATGAAGTGATAAACCAGAGAGATGGAGTCTCCAGCATTCCAGAACTCAGAGGTAGTCTTGTATTTAAGAGACCATCCATGGAAGGAAGATTGTCAATTACATTTAATAAGGATTTTAGCTTCATATTAGCCTTTGGAGTGTCTCATCTTATTTCAAGTTGTGCTTCCTTTGTCCTTTTTCTACTTGTTGCTCTTCCTCAATCATTCCTGAAGAAATAAATCAAACACTTGCCTTATAAGATATTTTGAGAAAATGACAAATATATTCTGTTGATCAGAATTTGTTTTGATGAGTTGTGGTTGATGCCACCTGCATGCATGGGTGTGATTTAGGGAGGGAGGACAGATATTATGACCACAGTTGGGTCTTCCTGCATGCATCATAATTATATGGCTGTATGGATAAAATGTCATTCAAAATAAAACTGTTGGAAAAACCCTATCTTTAGATTCAGTTTGTTAGATTATTCCTACATCGATAGATCTATTGCATTTAGGAGTGAGTTTATATCTTTGAGTGCCAATGCGTGTTATTTTCCTATGCTTAAATAAACAGCTATGCTTAAAGCTTAATGAAGTAGGAAAGGCATTCAGGAAGAGCTAGAGCCAACATCTTGTATATTTGAACCTGTCTGTTCTGCCAGTGACCCATAGAGTGAAGAGCTGTGTCAGCTAATCATTTAGATGACCATTGCTGACAGACAAATACCTTGTGCTGAGCTTGGAGGGAATGTCACAAAAACATCAGAAGTCAACAAGGTGACACGATCTCTGTGGGGTCCTATACTTATTTTTCCCATTGCTTGGAGCTGAGCAATTACACATACAAATACATCTTATCTTCAAATAACATACACATTTTAAGAGTTTAAAGTACTTGGTTTTCAGAAGGTGTTTAAAAACTAGTTGAACACATTTTTTCTGATGATGATAATTAGCTGATTAATAATATCATAGTTATCAAAAGAGATAGCATGTTTTCAAAATCATGCAACAATAGATGAGTTCTTACATGGCTTTAATTGGAACACCTAATAATTATAACCTTATAGATGCAAGAGAAGACATGTTTTCAAATGTAAACACAAACACAGAAAACAAAATACAAATTTGTCAGTAGAAGACCGCCTGCTTGTATGACTACTAAACCACTAAACAGCTGTTTTATTTAATGCATTGTTCCAGGGGACGTAGGACTGAAGTGAAATCTTTGAGTAGTGGTTCCCAACATTGTTAGTAGTAAAGAACTATTATCCACCTGCCCCATGATCTGCAAATTTTGAAAGATTGCTTCCCTATCCAATTGTTTTTTATTAATTATGAGTGTTTCTATTTTAGTAAGCAAAGACAATTGTAGCTAACAGTTAACTGTTGTGATGAATATAAAACAATGGATAGTCAACACTGAATTGCTATCATTTCCCCCCACCAAGCCAATTTGTTAGAGATATCTTAGACTCTCCTTGTGGTGGCCAAGTATGTGGTTTCCTTTAGACCCTTAAAGTTTTTGAAAATGGCACATGAAAACTGTTGCTAATTTTTAGGAAGTCCTAGAGTTTCAGAGACTTTTTATGAGGAAACTCAATGATGCATAAAAGTTATATGTGTGAATTTAGTTGTTTTTGATAAAGTTTTTATTGCTTCAGTTTTTATTCCTTATTCCAAATGCTTTTCTTTCTTTTTTTTTTTCCAAATGTTTTTCTAAGAATGTGAAGAACCAAGCTATATTTTCTTAGCAGAAGCAAACAAACCCTCAGTTCCATTGCAAGAAAAATTTGATGGGTCCCTTATGAGCTGAGTCTTTCGGTAATTATCAAAAGATATATGGCTCAACAATGGGACCATTTATTGTTCTTAGCAGATGTGAGGGAGCACAATTTAAAATAGGCTGGGGTGCAAAGAGTGAAAGAAACTAACTAAAAAGAAGTATTCTTCATAAAAATGTGAACTACCAATTGCCTTGTGATGTGGTCGATATTCAAAGATATCAATTTTGTTAGGAAGATATGTTTTTCTCCTTAAATAACCTTTAAGGTTATTTATATTGCTTCTAAGAATTAGTGTTTGTCCTTGGGAAGTGTGTGTATTCCAACAGCTATCAAATGAACAGATTGGATATGTGATCTCAAAAGAGAACTACTTGGAATGCTTAGACCCATTCTGAACTGTGTTGTGATTTTGGGGCCTTAAAGCTACATCTGCACCCCCATCCCAGCTCACTCGAGGAAGCAGAGTGGGTAGCACTGGACACATCTGGCCCTAAAAAAACAGTGTGGAGTAGGGTTGAGGGGTGCAGATATAACTTTAATACCCTGTTTTTTAGGGCCAGATGTGTCCAGTGCTACCCAGTCTGCTTCCTCAAATCCTGAGTTCTTCTCTAGATTGCAAACCTTTTATTCTGGGAATGGTATTGTTGGGAGAAAGAGGAAAGATACTTGAGGTGAGATCTTCTCTAGAAGATAAAAAGTGTGGAAGGAAGGACTTGCTAAGGATGGGAGGAAGTTCACATTACAGAATGCTCTATGAGAGAGGCAAAGTTGTAAGTATGGGGGAGCAGAGTTAGGAGCTAGGATGCATGTGACTATGAGAGTCTTCCTTTCACCATAAAGTATTTTCTTGAATGGTCTACACCTGAATGTGAGAAAAGTCATATAAAATTTTATGTCCTTCAATCAACCTTCTGCCTACTCCACCACCCTGTGTTTTATTACTTTTAATTATCTCAACCATTCAGTTAAGTTTGATGTATCTGAATAGTTTGTGTGTTGGTGTTATGAAGGACAAAGAAAGGTAAAGCAGAAGGACAAATGGTCTTCATTTAAAATCAGATACCTGTGGAGGAGGATGATGTTTACTTCAAGGAGGATGGACTGACATTTGAGCTTCACCTACACATTCCTTCCTACAGTGTTCCCCAAATAGTGTCTCAAGCCCTAGTGATGGCTGTTCCACCCCAAGAAATTGTTATATGGCCAAATAAGTTTGAGATATGTTGAATACCATAGGAAATCCACAAGATACATTAACAGGCTCAGAAAATCTGAGGGGTCCTACAGTAAAGACAATTATTTAACTTGCTTAATCCAGTATTTCCCAGTGGATTTGACTATAAACTCATTTTTCCCATAGAACATATTTTTCTTTTTTAAAATTAAATTTAATTTTTTCAGTGTTCCAAGATTCATTTTTCATGCACCACACCCAATGCTCCATGCAATACATGCCCTCTTCAATATCCACCATGAGGCTCATCCAACCCCCACCATCTTCCCCTCCCCAAACCCTCAGTTTATTTCTCAGAGTCCACAGTCTCTCATGTTTCACATAGAACATATTTTTCATGAAACAAGATTGACATATGGAGAACACTACCACATCTTCTTTCTTGAAACAATTTCTACATTTACTTTTATGACATCATACTCTTGCTTTTCCTCATATCTCACTGAGCATTTTTTTCTCAGCTTTGAAAAAAGCTTTGCTAGCTCATTGTCTTCTGCTTGGTCATTGGATACTAGATTTCCTTGAGGTTTGGCCTTTGGCCTTCTCCTCTTTTCATTCCTTTTTTTTTTTTTTAAAGATTTTATTTATTTGACAGAGAGAGAAACACAGCGAGAAAGGGAACACAAGCAGAGGGAATGGTAGCGGGAGAAGCAGGCCTGCTGCCGAGCAGGGAGCCCGATGCGGGGCTCGATCCCAGGACCCTGGGATCATGACCTGAGCCGAAGACAGACGCTTAACGACTGAGCCACCCAGGTGCCCCTCTTTTCATTCCTTATTTTTTCTCTTACCATGACCATAACATTAATGAGTTTCATGGAGATATCTCACAGATGTCTAGCTCCAATCTAAACCTCTTCTCTGGGCTTTAGCCCTGTATATCCACCAGTTTATTTGACATCTTTACTTGGATATCCAACTCATGTTGAATCAAGATCATTGTCTTCCTGCCTTTGTCTCGTTTTCTTGCTCTATTCCTTTTTTTCAGCAAGTAGCATTTCAATACATTCTGTTATGCAACTCAGGAAACTGGTGTCATCTTTGACACTACACTACATTACACCGATTGAGTTGTATAGATGTTACTTCCTAAGAACCTTAAATTCATCCACTTCTCTCCATCTCCATTTCTCCCTCTTTGGTCCATGTTATCAACTTTTCACATTTGGGATCCTACAAAGGCTGATCTAGGCTTGTAGCATCCACTCTTGCCCTCTCTAATCCATTATCCATGATACAGCCTGATTACTCTTAGAATAAGGACCAAATCCTTAAGTCAAAAAGACTATGAGATCAGGCTCCTGTCCCTTGTTTCAGCCTCATTTTGCATTATACTTCTTGTAACCCACTTTGCTTCTCTGGTTCTGATTTACCTTACAAAAAAAATTGAGATATCATTTACTCTTTTTGCTATGTTATACCATACAATTCACTCTTTAAAAGTGTACAGTTTAGTCATTTGAGTATATTTTCAAGGTTGTGCAACAATCACTACTATCTAATTCCAGACTATTTTCTTCATCCCTAAAAGAAATCCATTAGTGGTCACTATCCATTTCCTGATCCCCCAGTCTCTGACAACCGCTAATCTATATTCTTCCTTTATGGATTTGCCAATTCTGGACCTTTTGTGTAAGAGGAATCATGTAAATGGAATGTGGTCTTTTGTGTCTAGTTTTCTTTAACTTGGCTTACTGTTTTCAGGGTTCGTGCATGTTATAGCATGTATTAGTACTTTATTCCTTTTTATTGCCAAATTGCATGGATATAGCACATTTTGTTTATCCATTCATCAGTTGGTGGATATTTGGGTTGTTCCTACCTTTTGGCTATAGGAATAATGCTTCCATGGACAATTATGTACAAAATTGGTGTGAACATATTGTTTTGGGCATATATCTAAAGGTAGAATTGTTTGGTCATGCAGTAATTTGATGTTTAATTTTTGAGGATCTGCCAAATTGTTTTCAAAATGGCTGTACTACTTTACATTCCCACCAACAATGTATGGAGGTTCTAGTTTCTTTGCATCTTTGCTAACTTGCTATTGTCTACCTTTTTTTTAAAATTAAAGCTATATTAATAGTTATGAAGTAGTATCTCATTATGGGTTTGATTTGCATTTTCCTAGTGATTAATGCAGTTCTTGATTTACTTGTAAGTTTTGAAATGCATCATATTTCCTATTGCCACAGGGTCTTTCCATGTACAGTTCCCTTTCTCCTACTCCTTTCACTATTAACTTGACTCTACCTTAATGCCCTCTTTATACTGATAGCAATTATTGTTTCCTTAAAGAAGTATTCTTTAATATCTCTAGGTCAAATCTGTTGACTCTAAGCTTTCATTGGGTTGCATAATTACTCATAACACTTACCATAATTGTAACTCCATATTTATTTGTGTGATTTTTTTTTTTGATTAGTGCCTCCTCTATCAGCAGATTACATGTTTCATGAAGGTAGGGAACCTATTTATATTACTTCCCATTGTATTCTCAGCACAGACAATGCCTGGCACATAGTAGTTAGTCAAATATTTTCTGAATGAATGAAAGAATAAACAGATTGCTCCTAGATTAAAGAAAAAGCTTTAATAAGTAAAGGCATTCAGTGCCACTATGTATTCCTGTGGGCTTTCTCAGAAGACAGCTTGGGGTCACAAATCCTCTCTCTATATGATAATTATATACTTTGGTGAGTTAGAAAAGATAAATGGGAGGAGAAAATCAGGGCAGAGAGAAATATCTGTAGGGATGAAGGATAGACACTTTTCATCAGATTACTTTTGCATATCCTCACGAATTAAAAAGTGATGGGTTTTTATGATTTGGGATAGCTTGTAGAAATCAACGCATTTGTCTTTTAAACTAATTTCCTCATGAGTTCATTTTCTTAAATTATTAAAATGAAAATTCAGTTTTCTTGTAGTGCACTGGCCTTTCTTTGACTAGTCATTTATATGCTGGCATATAGGAACTATTTGCCATGCTTTAGACTTCTAAAAGAAAGTAAAATGGAAGAACTCTAGCAACCTTTATCCACTGACATGAGTTATCTCCATTGGTCATTTCTGTCTGAAACCCAAGATTCTTATTCATTTCAGTTGCATGCTTTTGCTAAGCATTAGATGACATTTACTTATACAAATGAAAGCTAGAGTTTCAGGAAAATCTATTCAACATCCTCCAACATTTATCATTTCAAATGACCCATGTTAAAGAGCAGCATGCATACCCTTGTACTCTGACACTCGATGGGGATATCAGCTAGCAGTTAGGACCCTTTGCTTAAATGCATTGCATATAGCAAAGGAAGATGGTAACCAGTACTCCATACCCATCAACAAACAATAACATCCTGAAGCATAATGACTGTGACCATGGTAGCCCCCACCTCACTTGTTGTCAAGTGTAGCCTTGGGTAATAAAGATGGAAAACAGAAATACTAAAGAAAACATGCCTGTAAAGGGGACCTTTGCTAAATTGCTGAAGGTGTCAAGCTTCTTTTCCTTCTTCTTGTTAGTAAACTCTTCATGGTTGAAGGCATGGAGGCCTAATGACAGGAGATGGACACGCCACAGATAGAAGTGGCCCTCAGACCCTGGAGGTCACTGTGTGATGGTGTGTGTGAAGGAATGTCCATCCTTTTTACGTCTTTGTTCCAGCGGACATGGTCCACTGGCAAATCCTGTTGCACTAAGATTGGAGGCTACAGATAACCCAAACATAATCCAGACATGTGGACATTATTCCTGTGACATAGCGTTACAATTCCAAAGTGCACCAGCCCTCTCAAAAAACAAACAAGACTGGTTTCTTCCTGCATAGAATTCTAGATCTATGTCTCTCTCTTTCTCAATTTCTAATGTTTTTTCTGTCCTTGTTGCTGTCAGTCTTTTTCTCTTTGTCTTTCTCTCTTCTTGTGTTTTCATCAATTAAATACTTAAACTTATAGATGTGTTATGTATATATTTCCTAGACATTGTGTGTACATTACCCATAGATACAGTTGACTATTTAATATACATAAGACATGTGAGATGCAGGATATATATACATATTCAAAATATTTATAACCCGAAATAAAAAGGAAACTCTCAATCTGTCATTGAATGGGCAAACATAAATTACTTTTTCCACCTTTTATAGGAGAAGATGATACTAGCTTTATCAGAAATAGTGTGAGGATGGATTGGAGTTTATAAATGCTTGTCCAAATAGACTCGATGCCTTTACCTGGGCTTCCCTGCCCATGGGCTCAGCCAAAGTCATTCTATCAACAACTTGGGTTCTTGTATCAGCTCTTAGGTTCTACGTGGACTGTGCCTTTGGAAACTTTTCCTTAACAGACTTGTTATTTATTGTTAATTTTGCACTGTAGATTCTGTCCTGTACTGTACCCACTTACCTGGACCTGGCTCTTTGTATCTGTCTTGCCTTCCAGATCTGTCTTCCCCTGGGTATTGACCCCAATTCTCTGAAGCCACAGTAAGGCAATATTGGCAGTTATTCCTAGACAACCTGAAATTCCCAAGGACCTACTCTGTCCTCCAATGACAGCAGATTTGGGGGGAACACAGAGCCCTTCTTGGGTGGTTCCAGAAGATATACTTGAGGCTCGGTGCCTGGGTTCTCAGGACCAGGTGCCTCAGCTCTAGGGCTCAGTACCCTTTAAAGGCCACAGAGGGACATGCCATGCTGGCAGTAAGTCCCATGCCTCCTGCTCTTGATGAACCAAGAGAATTCATATTCTAGTGCTCAGCCTAGGACACTTGGTGCTTCTAGTATTACTGCTGCTCCACTTATGCAACAGCTGCACTGGAAGCAATTTATTTGCAACTCAAAGACATTGCTTTATCTTGCAGGTGCAATTTATCAGGAAAAATGGAACATGCCAACATATGGTCCCAGGGGGGTTATATAGTTTGCCTTATATTTGGTGAAAGAAGCTGAGAGTTATATAGAACTTTTCTTTCAGATGAGTAAGCCTCCATTGGAGGACTTCCTGAGCCTTTTAGCATCATTAAAGCATAAATTTGGGGCTGTAGTCGGTACAAGTTGGCCTCCATATTATGATGATTTTGCCTAGAGATGGGAAAATGGCCAGCTATACCTTGTTTCAGAGAATGATCAAGTCTTAGGACTTACTTGTAGGAAGAACTAAGGGGATTTTTAAAAAATATATATAAACGGGAATGAGTCCTGCTTCCATTATTCTAATCTCTGATCAACCCCTCTGCATTGACTGAACCTTATGAGTTAGGGGATGTTCTCACTGAGATTGCATTCATTTCCCTATACTACCCAGGCCCCATTCCCATCTTTGTCCAGCCTAGTTTAGATGGCAGGTTCTGGATTCAGACTGAATAGATTCAAGTCCTACCTTCAGTGTTTACTCATTCTGTGTGCTTATGCAAGTCATTTTACTTCCATGCCTCAGTTTCTACATCTATAATATTATAGATGTAGCAAAACATTAGGTACCACAGGGGATAGAGCAATGCCTGGAACAGAGATCCTAAAAATATTAGCTATTGCTATCATCATTGTCATCATGACAAATCTGCCTCATGGATCACCCAGGGTTTTAATGTGTGACATGACTTTCACTAGTCTACATCCTCACAATCTTTCTATCTTGTGTAAATGACACTGACGGTTGAATAAAACTGCCCTGGGAGTTCTTAGAGGACCCACCTTGATATACCTCTACAGACCTACTTTGCCACAGGAAGGAAGTTCTCACCAAATAAGAACTGAACTGTTTTAACATCTGAGTTTGGAACAATTATGGCATTTACCCGTGCTCTCTCTGGACACTTCCACAGTATTCCTGCAGGGTCCTCCTCAGGGCCCTGCAGTGAGCCAGTATCTGATATATTTTATGGACCTTTAGAAAGCTTGCTGAAGCCAAGACCTGAGGCATGTTCTCTAGCTCTGGGAGCTTCAGAACATCATCTGAGCGTATGCCTGACTCCTCTGGCATATACACCAAGTGTATATACACCAAGAAGCTAGAGGACAACTCCTGGGGCCTTTCAGGTAGATGGTGACCATTGGAAGTTGTCCTCATCTTTCATTGCTTTCAAATGGAGCATTATTTGAATCAGCAAGATCAGATTCCCAACTGTGTCCTGGTGACTTATCCCAGCAACCTCACACAGGGTATGACTGTTGTATAGAAAATGTTGAACTTACAATGATATCAGAATCAGCTGCTGTATCTAGTCTGCTAGAAGATGGTAACCAAAAGCAGCTATCACAGAAACCCACCTTCCACCTTTGAAGAATTTGAACTCACCACCAATTAAATATGATGATCTCTTTGCAATATAAGTTAAATCCAGGAGGAAACTGAATGGATAGTGCACCTGATATTTTCTCAGTGTGATTTTTGCTGGTTTGAACCCAGATGTTTCAGACTCCAAAGCCTAGAACTCTCTGTTACACCTCACTTTCTGAGGATACAGCTGATTCCAACTCTCAAAGAGAAGCGTCTCCTAAAAGAACAGAAGACGTAATTTAACTTATACCCATACAACATTTGAGCTGGCCTTTGACAAGTAGGTGGAATGAAGTCATGAGAAAATGGGATAAGGATAGGACATCTCAGGCAGAAAGAACAGAGTGAAGATAGGCTGAGGTGGGATTCTGGAGAACACATGTGTGTGAGTGGGGCATGGGCGCATGAGAAGGAGTTATACTGCTTCACTGAGATGTCATGTGTGTCTGGGTAGTGTGAGAACTAGAACAAAGACTGGGAATAAAATACCTATACAGTAATGGTGATTGTGCATTACAGATGGTTTATTTTTTTTCTTCTTTTCTCTAATTTTTCTGTATAACCCACATGTCCTCTGGCCTTGCCTATGAATCAGTCCTCTGTGTGTCATAGTGCCTTTGTCATTGCCACTGCTCTCCTCCGGATCGTGTCTCATGACCACTCTGTGCTGCTGACATCATTGGCCTACAAGCCATGCTTTTGTATGCTCTGACCAGGCTCCCACTCCAGAACTGCGATGCATCATATTCCTTAGGCCTCAACCAACCAGGAACCCTGCTTCCCATGACATGCCCTTCACTCTTTAGGCCCCAACCAACCAGGAACCCTGCTTCCCATGACGTGCCCTTCACTCTTTAGGCCCCAACCAACCAGGAACCCTGCTTCCCATGACGTGCCCTTCACTCTTTAGGCCCCAACCAACCAGGAACCCTGCTTCCCATGACGTGCCCTTCACTCTTTAGGCCCCAACCAACCAGGAACCCTGCTTCCTATGACGTGCTCTTCACTCTTTAGGCCCCTATCAGCCCCTCCCACCCTTCTCCCCCTCTTGCCACCGCATTGCCTGCTATCTGGCCACTGCAACCGGCTCCATGTATTCTCTTAGGAGTAATCCCAGACCCAGCTGCTTGGGGCCTGAGGTAATATAGTTCTGTCAGTGTTATCCATGGTCATCTTCCCTCAGGGCATGTACTCAACATTAGGGAGGCTGAATTGGGTGATTTCAGTGCCTACCATGCGCTTGGCTGCTCTTCCAGGTGTTGGGGCACATGACCCCAGGAGAATCCTAGTCCTACTCTCACAGAGCTCACCTGGCCGTGGAGGAGACTGCCCACAAACAGGCCAATCAACAAACAAAAATATGCAATTTCAGATAGTGGTAAGAGCTGTGAAGTGCATAAGGAAGGTTTTGAAAGTTGCTGGCCAAAATAAACATTGGTGAGGGAGGATGTCAGCTTCGTACTCCCAATCTCTACCCAAAGGGGACTTCTTTGACAAAAGCGTAATGAAAAAAGTTTTTATATTGCAATTGATAGTTTATTAGGTCATCCTTTGGAATTGAAGGTGGAAGTGTTGCAAATATTTGTTCTACTGTTATGTAAGTACCCTTCATGAGAAAATTTAATGTCAGTTCCTTATAGGTTATGATCTGGCAACTTAGATGTAGACATATGTATTATAAAGTTATTGCCTTGGAATCATTCTAAAAGCTAATTTTCTGCTGGAATTCTAGATGCACAGTATCAGTCTTAGAGTGGAGCTGAGTGCTTTGTGGTCCTGGCTCATTACTGTGCGTTCCCTTTTGTGTTAATGATTGTGCTAATTGCCTGCAGGTGTCTTTATTTCCCCCTATAAGGAACAGACGTTTCATCTGGCTTAATTCCAATTAAGGTATTTACCTGTTCTCCATGCAAATTCTCCCTGCAACTGGAAGTATTCAAATAAATTTTGCCTCAGTTTAAGAGTGTGCTGCTAAGGGGCGCCTGGGTGGCTCAGTCATTGGGCGTCTGCCTTCGGCTCAGGTCGGGGTCTCAGGGTCCTGGGATCGAGCCCTGCATCGGGCTCCTTGCTCGGCGGGAGACCTGCTTCTCCCGCTACCATTCCCTCCGCTTGTGTTCCCTCTCTCACTATGTTTCTCTCTGTCAAATAGATCTTTAAAAAAAGAAGATTGTGCTGCTAAGACAATATTTAGATTGGGGAGATAGTTTTTGCTGTTTTTTTTTTTTTATTTTTGTGCAGGAGGGGAACAAACATAGTTTCAAGATGATTTGTATTTAAATTAAAAAATAGCATGATGATAGTGATGATGATGATATTGAGAAATTTTGGTACAGTGCTTTTTAGTTAGAAACTTCCAAACAAAAAATACAATTCAAAAGTTTGTCCTTATGACATATATATCCTCTCCATCACTGACAGAGTTATCTATAAACATTTCTCTTTCAAATTGCATTTTCTTTAAAGAAATTTTTTTTTTAAAGAGACATTTACTTGAAAGAGAGAGTGAGAGAAAGAGAGAGAGAGCACAGGCAGTGGGGAGAGGGAGAAGCAGACTCCCTGCAGAGCAGGGAGCCTGGTGTGGGACTCGTCTCAGGACCCTGGGATCATGACCTGAGCTGAAGGCAGACACTTAACCAACTGAGCTAACCAGGCCCCCCAAATTGCATTTTCTTAACATGGGTTGTATGTAATGGGATTATAAGCAATTTAGGGCCATACTTTAAAAAAATTGAGATAAAGTTTATATACAGTTAACTACACAGGTCTTAAGTATAATAGTCAATGAAATTTGGTAAATATATTCACCTAGGTAAACACCACCCCAATCACGATATAGAACATTTCCATCATTCTAAAAAGTTCCATCATGTAGGGGGCATAGTTTGAAGTATGCAAACAGTATTTTATTATAAAAACAACTGCAGTCAGAAATCTGCATGCCAATAACCTTAAAAGATAGGCACCATTAATACACTTTACCAGCTTCTTGAGGTGCCTGGGTGGATCAGCTGGTTAGGTGTCAGACTTTTTTTTTTTAATATTTTATTTATTTATTTGACAGAGAAAGAGATCACAAGCAGGCAGATAGAGAGGAGGAAGCAGGCTCCCTGTGGGGCAGAGAGCCCGATGGGGCCTGATCCCAGGACTCTGAGATCATGACCTGAGCCGAAGGCAGAAGCTTTAACCCACTGAATCATCCAGGCACCCCTGAGCGTCAGACTCTTGATTTCTACACGGGTCCTGATCTCAGGGCTATGAGATCGAGCCTGGCATCAGGCTCCAGGCTGGGCCATGGAGCCTGCTTAAGATTCTCTCGCCTTTTGCCCCTCCCTCCTCCCTCTCTCCCTGCCCCCCCAAATAAATACATACATACATACATACATAAAGATAAAATAGAGATTCATAAAAAAATATATTTTACCGGCTTCTTAACCTAACAACTAATTTTCTTTAACATTTGCTGGTTGTTAAATATTGTCCATTGCCCATGGGCTTATCGGCGGTGCCAAAATCATTTGGGAAAAACTTTACTCCTGAGGTCGCAAAACTTGCTGATTAACTTAACAATGAGCTAATTATAATAACTTCTTATAATTAGTCCAAGGCAGGAGGTTTTGTTTCATTTACATCAGACGTGTCCATCATCGGTATCTTTTGGGCCCAGAAAGCAATATCCATTTTTCTGTTGAAGTGTACCAGGGCCACACAAAGGGACATGGGCTGAAGGAAGCACTGCACAGATTTTATTTTTAGTCATTCAACAGATGAAACCCTTACTATGTGCCAGGAACTGCTAACTATTGGGGCTGCAGCATTGATCAAAAGAAAAAAAAAATCCCTCTTTTCATAGAGGAATGGAACTAAAACTATCACCCCAAAACGAAACCCTCCTGCTTTATTCTTTGGAATCTAGCTCACCCTCAGGGAAAGAGGGGTGATGGGAATTAAGCTTCTTTGAAGTGTTTTATGCAGAGGAGTAACACAACCCTATTTATGCTTTGAACAGGTCTCTCTGTGCAGAGCAGGCTGTAGGGGGCGAGAGCAGAAGAAGGGAGACTAGGCAGGATCTGGTGATGGATGGCAGCTGGGACTAGAAGAAGAGTTGTGGAAGCGATGAGAGTCATTGAAACAAGCAGCCTATGGGTCTATATTGCCTTCACCAAGGTTCTGCCTTCATCACCATGAGGGCGGTGACCACTGGTAACGATAAACATTATCTTGTTTGACCAATTACAGTACCACTTCCTAGAAGGACAGCGCTCTGCTTTTATAGTTGTTGGGTATTATAATGATTGCTCATTTATTTGTTTGCATTCTCAAAAATAACCAACTGGTTCCTTAAGAGCTACAAATGTCACAGACCCTAAAGAGAGAGAATTATCAGCATAAAAATTAAGGTAACCTGGACTGGGGAAGCTAATTTCTTCGGAACATTGTATGTAGTAGGCCCCATTTTAGGTGCTTTGTATTTGCTGTGAATTTGAGTTTCAAGGCCCTTGAAAACCCAAGAATATAGATTTCTTTATTTTTCTATAAGTGAACATAAATTTTATCTTAAGTTTTTGGTTTTTTTCTGCTGTAAAAATCTTCCAGTTACATTTATATTAATGCAGTCTCTTGAGTGATTACATTAGTCATTTCATATTTAAACCCACACAGATCTGGACTTTCCTTCTTCTTTCTCTCCTTCATCCTGATATTGATCCTCAGGATTGCAGAGATTTGTGAATTTGCTACCGGAGATGTGGAGGCATGGCTGGCATATCTTTCTTGATCCTGATCTGCTAAGATCTCGTGCCATCTTCCATGAGATAGAGCTGGTTGGTTTGGTCTTTGGACATGTCCTTCTCCACACTGGCAATCTCCTGAGAAATAACTATATTCTCAGTAGCTCCTCTGAGGGAGGGTACATGCTGTAGCCTTCCTGCAGTGCCTTCTCATTCAGCCTCGAGAGCCCTTATAGGGCTACCAGTAGCCTTTCTCGGAGCAAGTGGGATTCAAGTCCCATCTTCAGGGATCCTCAAATGAGAAATGTTTTATCATGTCTCTCCTCTAGCAGTGCCTCTCCTTAGGGGACTTGACCTAAGGGTGCAGGATGTTGGCCTCTAAATCAGCAACTGACTGTTCTCTTCACTTCTCCTTGTTTGCAGACAGCTCTTATTTCTGAAGGGCTTGGAGGCAGAAGTAGAAGAGCTGGAAGAGGGACCCACTCAGCCTGTAGTCTTCCCAAATCTATTGCCTTTTAGGAGCTGGGCCTTTGGGAAAATAAAATCAAGAATTAACTTATTTTGTGTGCCCTAGATAGTGAGAAATGGGAGGCTGAAGTAGAGGCTGGGGTAGAATAGAGGCCAATGTCTCATTTGAAAAGTTTCCACTCCTAATGTAGGAGTGGAAAGTCAACTGGTGAGCAATGCATGGGCTGACATTTCATATACTGCCTGTCACATGATTATTTCATTTGCTATTTATATTGGTTCTATGAGTTTCATCTTATTGCCATTTTTTAAAAAATGAAAATAGTTAAGTTACAAAAAAATTATACAAATTTGTACAGATAGTGTGTGTTGGTAGAACCAGAAACCAAAACCAGATCTGTTCTCATGCCAAAGCTCATATTTTATTTGTTATAGCTCATCATAAAACTCATATACTAATCTTTTCCTTCCATGTGAATGACCTGAAGCATTCCAGGGAAAGTGATGAATGGGCATGGACTATGGATAGGAACTATTGAGGGCACCTACCTGGTCAGTAGGTGTAACATCTCTCTTTCTTTTCAAATTTCAGCCTGTATTTCAAATACCAGTAAGTATTTTATGGCCATGGTGGGGTGTAGGGATACAATAGTGAACAAGCTGGTTCTTGATCTTATGGAAGTTAGAGCTAGGGAGGGGTGAGAGGCACGTCAAAAGATACTTAAAATACAGCACAGTGCAGTGCTGCTAATGAAGTGAAACAACTTACTCTAAGACCTAGAAGGAACATTAGTTCTGCCCTGGGAGATCCACAAAAACTTCCTGGAAAGGGTGGGATTTAAAGCACAGTGCCGGGGTGCCTGGGTGGCTCACTTGGTTAAATGTCTGCCTTTGGCTCAGGTTATGATTCCCGGGTCTTTGGATGGAGTCCTGTATCAGGCCCCGTGCTCAGTGGAGAGTCTGCTTCTCCCTCTGCCTATTGCTCCCCCTGCAGGTGTGCTCCCTCTCTCTCTTTGTCTCTCTCTCAAATAGATAAATAAAATCTTTAAAAAAATAATAGAGGATAGTGCCGTAGAAGAGGCTATGAGATGTGGGGTACTAGAGGATAGAATGTGATAGCCCACAGCATACTTTCCAGATCTTTCTGAAAGTGATGTTCTCCTCCTCTTTCTTCAAAGGAAGGTGAAACTGAACTTTAGTTGAGGCACAGACGAGGGAGCCCATCCATTCTTGGGCCCACCCTCTAAGATAATGCAGGCCTTCTCTGTAACCAAAGGGCGACTGTTTCTTGTGCCTACTCTTACCATCGCCCAATGAACACCACATCCTCTGCAGCCAAGGCTACCGTGACTTCTTACTGATTACCTCTGAAAAAGTGTCCACTGTTTGGCATCCTGCCTGCTCACCTTCTAGTTGGTGGGGTTCTTCTCGTTGGCTTTGCCTCCCCTCTGATCTGAATGAGGCTGCATGTGGGAGGTAATCACCATCAGTGCAATCAACCGCTGCAGAGATACAGAGGCAGAGCAAACTACACCACTTCTTCCTCCCTGGATTTGGAGGCCCTAGGAAAAGCTGAGGGGAGGGTGCTGTTGGAGCTCGTGTATTCTTGCTTGAACAAGTGGTGTTTAAAAGAAAAGAAAAGAAATGTGGTTATTTTTGAAATTAGGCCTTTCCTCTCTATCCTCTCCCTGCCGCAGGCTTCCATGCAAAGACTCATTTTCTTCCTCAGATGGTTCAGCTTCTGAATTTATTTCACACAAAAAGCATGGCATATGTTTTCTTTCTTATATGTTTTTTAAGGTGACAGTGAGTTTCCCCAATTCGCAGCACTTTCTGCTGGTTGCTTCTGCAGGGGAACACAGAATATACTTCCAGCAGCTGCCACCGCCAGCATGAAGCCCAAGGGCCCGTGGCAGGATTGGCATGCTTGTCCTTGGGGGTTGAAATGGTCTGCTGGAGCGTCTTACCCTGATGTGCAGACTTTCATGCTTCTGGGGATGGTGGAGTCCCAGAACCTGGGGAGGAAGAGTGTCATCCAGTGGTCTGCATGCTGGGCAGGACTTCAGGAAGGCAAGGATGTGGTTGGTGCTGCATCTGGGAAGGGATCCTTTCTCTCTGGCTGTTTCTGGTCATGGGCATTTGGTCCAGCCACAATGACTTTGTACCTTCAGAAATGTGGCGGGGAATCCATGCCCTCCACCTTCCCGCCTGCACATTTCCCCAGGGTTATACTTTAAGAGATGTACCTTAAGAAAATCCCAAACAGGGGTACCTGGGTGACTCAGAAGATCGAGCGTCCAACTCTTGATTTTGGTTCAAGTCATGATCTCAGAGTCATGAGATCAAGCCCCATGCTGAGCTCTGCACTCAGTGGGGAGTCTGCTTGAGGATTCTCTCTCTCCCTCTGCACCTCCTTGC
Source organism: Procyon lotor (assembly GCA_028646535.1). Lineage (NCBI taxonomy): Eukaryota > Metazoa > Chordata > Mammalia > Carnivora > Procyonidae > Procyon > Procyon lotor. The sequence continues at coordinate 113,482,755 of CM053603.1, read as the reverse complement.
CCTTGTGCACTCTCTCTCTCTGAAATAAGTGATTAAATCTTAAAAAACAACAAAAAAAGAAAATCCCAAACAGAAAATTGGGATTTGTGAAATGATGGTAGGGAGGGGAAGGGGGAATGTTGAATATTCATGCTATCACATTTTTCCTTTATATAACAACATCTAGACCATGATTTAGTTTAGAAAATGAATGTGATATATACATTTTTATCGGCACATACACGTAGTTGGCAAGAGAAGGGAGGCAGAATTTATTGAGGGACCTTTGTTTCCTGCTACTCACTGAATCTTCATGACTACGTATTATACAGTATTATTCCTATTTTTGAGGTGAAGTAATTGAAGCAGAGAAGCGACATAATTAACAAATTAAGTAGCTTCTTATTGGCTAAGCTGAGATTTGACCCCTAGGCCATGGCAGGTGGTGTGAGTCTCCTCAGGACCTCTCCGAGAGCCAATACCCCAAGGTTTGAAGCTGGGCTTCCCTGTTAATGTCCTTGGCAGTCCCTTCCTTCCTCAGAGTCTGATTCTCAGGATCATATTGTCTTTCTGGCTTCAGAGGGTTGTTGTGCTGGCCATGATTGCCAGACAACATGGGGAAGAGCTTCATAAATGACAACACATTTGTGGCAAATGACAAATACCTGAAGGAGTCATTATTACTTCCTTGCCACTGAGGCACACCTGTTGGTGAATAACTGAATTCTTTAGCTAAGGGACTTGCTGTGTAGTTTTGTCCGATAGCAAAACACTGGCGGAGGCACATTCCTCACATGAGTTTGTTTCGCACTGCTGCCAAGTGCAGGTCGTCTGTGGACACTTAATGCCCATGAAGAGGGTGTGCGGGAGTAATCCTTAAAAGCAAGCCGGCTGAAGACATACTGCCTGCCTCTGCCACTTGCCAGCTCTGTGACTTTGGGCAAGTGACTTAACTTTTCTGCATCCCACCTTTCCAATCAATAAAATGAGACTAAGCCTAGTATTTATGTCATGTGGTTATTATGACGGTTAAATGAGTCAGTTCATGCACAGCTCTTAGCACAAGGCCTGGAACATAGGAAGTGCTGGCTGGCACTACCCTTGCTGGTTGATTTTGACCCGCCTTGGTAGAATTTGCAGGAGCCACATTGGTGGCAATGGGAAGCTCTGTGCTACACTGGTGAAAGCTTGAGATCAGGAGCCTTCTCTACAAATACCATTCCTTATTGCTCCCAAAGAAATGGCTTCTGTGACTGGTATTTCCCACATGGAACAAGTGCTATGTCAGGACTGCTAAGGAGCTGAGCCAGATCCTGTTAGATCTGTTTCACCTCTTCAACCGCGTCTATACTATATGGTCCCAGAACTCCACTTCCACTCATACTGGCCCTTTATAGGTCTTAAGATGTGACATGCTCTCTTCCGTCTCAAATGCATGGTTCCTTCTACTTGGGATGCTCTTTCTTTGCCACCGTAGCCCCATGCCCATCAGTCAGCTGGATCACATCTGTCCACATATCCCTTAGGTCTCAGTTTAGATGTCATTTCCTGGGGAGGTTTGTCCTGATGCCCTTAAGATTGTTTTGGAAAAATGTGTTAGAATGCAGTTTAGTCTCTAAATGATGATTGAAATAAAAATTGTTACCCTGAAAACTCTATAATGGCATTTGCCTAACCAATTGTACCTTT
>CM053603.1:113469510-113480987 GCA_028646535.1 Procyon lotor | reverse complement strand
GTATTTATTTGACAGAGAGAGATCACAAGCAGGCAGAGAGGCAGGTAGAGAAAGGGGGGAAGCAGGCTCCCTGCTGAGCAGGGAGCCTGATGTGGGGCTCGATCCCAGGACCCTGAGATCATGACCTGAGCTGAAGGCAGAGGCTTTAACCCACTGAGCCACCCAGGTGCACCCCCACCCCCGCTCTTTTTTAAAGAAATAATGAGTTGAAATTTTCATGCCATTGAAATATCTAGAAAATGTGAAATAGCTTCTACTTTTCTTTTAAAAATTTTTCTGAAGAGTATTGTCTAACATCTAGATATTACTCACTGGTTTTAGTCTTCCTCATTTTGTAAACAAAAACAACAGAAAAAAGACAGAAAAATTTATACCTCAGCCTAATAGTGTTACCTGTAAGAGGTAGGTGAAAGTGAATTTTATTTTATTCCTTCTGCTTCCAGTGCATTCTCTAAATTTTCTACAACTAACACACTTTGTGATCATAAAAAAATTAACATTTCATAAAGAAAGCAAGAACAACTTCAGTGTTCTCAGAACTTAACAAGATTCAATAAGCAAGCCGTGTTGGGAAGAATTAAAAAAAAAAAAAGTAGACGGTTTCCTATCTGCAAGGAGATGGACATCCAGATGTTTCCCTTTTGAACATTCTTTTCTTTCTTTTCTTTTTTTGCTTACCACACCTGCCTTCCTGACCATTGTCTCAGTCCCCCTTTTCCATCATACCTCCTTCAGGTATCCTGTTCCCTTTTCTTTCCATGCCTCTCTCACCAGTGTTTTCTCTTTGTATTCCATTCCCTAATGGCAGACAAGGAAAGCACCTGACACTGAGTTTCAAGGTATTGAGGAATACCTTTTTAGTTAGGGCTTAGAACTTTCCCTAAACAAAACTCTTCACAAGTATCAAAATGAAATTTTAAATATGTGTGCATTTTTAAAAACTTTTATATTGTGAACAATATAGGAGAGAAATTAGCTATTCGGAATTGTGTTTCTGAAGACCATTGGCTAGATTCCTTGTCATAGGCCCAAAGGGCTCTGTCTCTTACCATATATTTAATAATATCTACCTCTCTTTTGCTGGAAATAGCGAGCTGTGACTCTTAGGTGGTCTCACAAAGATCTGTCCATGCTTTTCTCAGAATGATACATTTTACATTTCAGCAAATGAAACGTGCAAGGCTCATAAAGTTCTTGAAAGAAATCTCTGTGCAAAAATTGTGCCAGCTTTTTTTTTTTTAATGCTATAACTAAAGACCAGAAGAGGGTCTGCCCACTGTATTCATGTCAAATGAGTAATCATGCTAAGATTGAACTTGCTCATTGCCAAGAAGTGCTTCTGTCTAAAGAGAGAAAGGAAAGGGGTTCACAGTGCTCCTACCCTCTGAAGCAAACACCTTTGGTATGAAATTCATTGTGTCTGCCCCATAAAAAAATGGGGATACACATCTGTATGGATAGTTGATTTTAAAAAAAGTAGAAACCAGTGTTATAGATGTGACATACTATTTGTTGTTTTAAAAACACACTATTTGTTGTTTTAACTGGCATTTCTTGTGAGTCTGAACATTTTTTCATATGTTTACTGTTTTTTTATATATGGATATATAAAATATCCATTTTATATATGGATAGAGGTATGTATATCTGTATCTTATTTTGAATATTTTCTATTCATGTCCTTTCCATGAAAAGGACATGATTTTCTATTATTTTCTATTACTATGATTGCGTCTATATTGATTGAGATGAACTTTTCATATATTAAGACACTATCTTTTTGTATGTTTAAACATTACCATTTTCCAATGTATTTGCCTTTTAGTTTTCTTATATGAATATTAAAAAATGTGTGTAGTTGAATCTTTCTATCTTTCCCTTTAAAAAATGTGTTTTTATATATTCTTTATTATCCTTGTTTCCAACACATGAGAGAGAGAGAGAGAGAAAGAGAGGGAATCCAGTGTTTTCAGTGAGTTAATAATCAGCCTCTAATGTAACTTAATCTGAGAGTTAGGAAACGACTATGTCCCATTTATTTTTTTACAAAAAGGGGGAGGGGAGGAAACATAAATTGGAATTAATTCCGAAGTTAAGTGGCTCTGGCTATGCTCCCCCGTCTTTTCCGTGTCAGAATGGAAAGGAACCTCAGGTGTCAGAGGTTATCTCTTTCAGCCCCTCCCCCTGCCCATATTATTGCTGCCATCCCCTCGACAAACTGCCGGGATAGCTTAGTCTCCTACTACAGCTCTGGATATCAGTGGGACCTACCTTTCCTATGTTATGCTGAAATTTGTCTGCCTGTAAGTTCCACATGCCAGGCCTATCTCTGCCCTTTGGAGCCACATAGACAAAGTTGGTCTAGTTAGGAAACCTTCAACAGCTCAGAGGAAGCTGACATATCACATATGAGACATTTCTTTCCCAGGACAAACACCTTAAAATCTTTTCTCTTTTCCTCCTCCCAGATGGAGTTGAGACTCATCAGTAGCCTGTTTGCCATCTCCTGGGCACATCCCAAGTGTCTGCCTCTTCTCCTGTATGGACCCAGCACCGATCTCTGAATTCTGTGTGCACCAGCTGGGACAGATCCGGCACAAATATGGCACACTCAAGTCTTTCTATCTGCCTAGATTTGTGCCCACTCAGTCTCCCTTTGCTGCTTTCACTTTCTCAGCCACTACCTCTGTGTCTCAGGAACCCTAGAGCTGGTGGCCTGGGCACCTGGATTTGTCTTTACTCCATTCCACCTTTATGTGGAAACTTGATTTTGTTTTTGTTTGTCGGGTTTTCTATTGCTGACAAAAAACTGGCAAACCTCTTACATAGCTGGTTGGCAAGAGCTGGCTGGAGACTGTTTATTTGTGGTCACTTCCCTTTCTCCTACTTTTAAAGATTTTATTTATTTGAAGGGGGAGGGATAGAGAGAGAGGGAGAAAAAGTCAAGCAGACTCCCCACTGAGCATGAAACCCATGCAGAGCTCCATTCCATGACCTTGGGATTGAGCCAAAAATCAAGAGGTGGACACTTAACTGACTGAGTCACCTTCTCCTAGAAGCCCCTGTGATGGTAGCAGTTTTTTAACCTCTGTTTGTGGGTCAAGGTTTTGGTTCTGGATTACGATAGTTGCTATCCTGTTAGACCAGGGCTGCCTGTTTAAGGGCCTCCCACTGAGATTTGGCAGCTGGCGAGGGCAGGGCAGGGCTGGGGTAAAGTAAAGGTAGGGCTCATAGAGCTGGGTGGGGCCAGGCTGCATGGGAGACTGACTTGTTTCTCTACATCAGTTGGGCTGGGTGATGGCACAGGTAGGTGCAGTGGGGTCCTTGGACTTAACTGAGTCATAGTCCTAGCTAACCACCTGGGAAACCTTGGGCAAGTCATGGGTCATCTCCCAGAGGATGACTCTGGAAAGCAGCGCCCTCTGCTGCCATCTATCAAGTACTGCTTTGGGGACTGTGTAACTAACAGGGTCATGGGCCGCATCCTATTCAATTAAAGCAGCACACTCATGACAAAAGTCCTATTCCTCCTCTCATTTTACAGATGAAGAGATAACTTAGGTTAAATAATTTGTCCAAGGTCAAAGTGTTTGTAAGTAGCTGAGCTGGGATTTGAACACAAGTGGGGTGAGTGTCTGTGCTCCTAACCACAACACCCCTGCCTCCCCTCCAATTCTGCTCAGTACTGTGGCCCATCATAATGCAGCAGGAGCTCTAGGAATGAGAGCTTTCAGTTCTTGCCATTTGTCAGTAGGAATGCAGCTAAAGCCACCTACACTCTGCTAGCCTGTATGAAGCATCCAGCAAACAACCGGGTCCTGAGAGTAAATTTCTACCAGAAATAGCTTTATGTCAGTTTTGCTATCATCATCTCCTTATTCAGGGATAAAAACCCAGAAACAGAATGAAGCATGAATTTTCCTTGAGTGGGAAGCCTGTCTAAAATATTATTAATTATTCATACTGGCTGAGGCTGTTTACTTAAAATATTTTTTTTCTTCTTGTAGGCATAAAAAAATTAATTGCTCTGGCCTTTTCTCTGTAATTTCCTGATGTCTTGGCATGCCAATGCCTGAGAAAACTTAACCCACAGAATGAGTAATACTCCATAGCTCGGAGCTGGTATTTCGATTGCCCAAGGTTGTGGAAATCTTACTGCAACATGAGAGTCAGCTCTTTAGAAAGCAAGCAAGGAAACCAGCCTACTGTCTTCTACTGAAAAAAGCCGGCCCTCTTTAAGGATTTTAATTTGCCTTCCTTCAACATAATATTGTAGTTAATATCTCCTTGGCTTTACACATTAGTTCAATAGGCCCAATGATTCTTGGGTTAGTGTAGTGCCTTCCTAAGAACAGTACATTTTCATTTTTTCCCCCAGATATGTTTATTTTATTTTTTCAGTGTTACAAGATTAATTGTTCATGCACCACACCCAGTGCTCCATGCAATACGTGCCCTCCTCAATACCCACCACCAGGCTCGCCCAACCCCCAGCCCCTTGGAGGGCATTGTGAGAAGGAAGGGAAAAGTGAGTGGGGGGAAACCGGAGGGAGAGATGAACCATGAGAGACTGTGGACTATGAGCAACAAACTGAGCGTACATTTTCATTTTTATTATTGCAACGTGTGTGTGTGTGTGTGTGTGTGTGTGTGTGTGTGTGTGTATGAGAGACAGAGACAGAGTGCGAGTGAGCCCTGATTAGAGAAATGTTTTTACATTGAAAGATAGAAGATCTGATGCATTAGGAACTGCCAGCAAACCAGTGAGGGGCAGGAGAAGAAACTGAGAGCCTTCTTTTATAGATTCATGTACTTTTTGTTTTAGAGCAAAGCTCAACCTTCCAAGAAAAACACTGAAACTCTTGGCATAAATACTATATGACACTTAGTAGGTATACACAATATTTGCCAGTTCTGTTCTTCTCTTCCAATGATGTGATCCTATTTACCATAGACTTGCCATTTCTATAATAACTAAAATTGGTGCTTTCACATAAAAGCCATATTTATGTGTCTCTGTAGTTGTTTATTAAGTTTATTTTGATCCCAGTTACATCTCTAGGAATCCCCTGGTACCATTTATCTACATATTGGTTCGAGCTTCTATGGCTGGCTTCTCCTATGTTCTCTCTCTCATCCTTGTACTACCGGGGTATAACTTAATCTTCTGCCTTTTTGTTTTCTTTCTGCTTAAGTGAAAAACAAGAATGCTGAGATTGCTGCAGGACACACCTGTGCACTGTTGCAGAGCCGCTGATCTTGAGGGAAGGCTGGTTTTGCCACACAGGTGGTGACTGGGAGGCCTCAACAAGCCTCCAAATAAAAAGGGGAAAAAAACAAAGTCAGTGTATGTTGAGGTGGGGGCTGGGATCGGGGGAAGGAAATACTTTGGGTATTTAGCAGATGTTGCTTAATTACTCTGAGTACCAAAGTGTCATTAGAAAGCCAAATGTCACGGAGAAGTAGAATTTTAACGTGTGCATGTACACACGGACCACTCCCCATCCCCCCGCCCGAGGGCCAGGTGCACTTTTTTTCCTACATTTTCTCTCTCAGGTAGTTCCTCTTCCTTGACATCATGATAGCACATTCAAGATAGACTCCATCCAGTTAATGCCATGTGCTGTGAGAGTCACAGTTCAGAGGGAGATTGGCCCCTAAATGTAGCTGACTTTTAACCGGGGTTGAATCACTTCTTTTTCCTCAACACTGAATATAATCTGTCCCCAAATTTACACCACACACTAAAGAAGAACTGAACATGGCATACAGTTACTAGCAATTTAGGTGCCGGTTCAGCAGGCCAAATGAGGGATCTAGATCTTGGAGTTCTGGAGCACAGCTCAAATGCTTGCCAGTTAGGTGGGTTTTTTTTGTTATATACACAGTTGGACTTTACATGGCTTGGGTTAGAATGGAGATAAATGTGAGTCATCTAATATTTCTGCTTTTCACTCCCTGTCTAGAGCACAGGGCACAGCTCACCCATATTTTTTTTTCTTTCAGAAACAGTATTAGCATTAGAAGGCTCATCAACTATTTTCTCTCTTAGCCATTTACTGAAATTTTTTTTGGTGTCACCTTCTTCATTTATAAAATGGGAATGATTCTTTCATGTTGTGATAGATGAATAGTAGCCAGTAAAAAAAAAAGTAGTCAGGAAAAAAAAATCTGTAAATACCATGTGAAGAATTTTAAGCTTAAAATATTAGATTTCTTCACAATATTAATGAAATAGTCATTTGAAGATACTCTGACTAACGAAGAAATGCCTGTGAAGAATAATGATGTTATATTTGATGTTATCTATCATCTTGGTAAAGATAAAAAATATTGATGATATGTCGTATTTGTGAGAATATGGGTATGCTGAATCAACTTTTCTGCAAAGTATATTGTCGATATATTTCAAAATTTAAAATGATCATGCCTTTTGATGAAATGACCCTTCTTCTAGAAAATTATTCTCAGGAGAAAATGAGAAAAGTATATAAAGATATATTTATAAGCTTGTTCATCTCAGCTTCCTTAATAAGATTAAAAAATGGGAAATAAGATACATGCCTACTAATAGGAAATTATTAAATGAATTATATACCCCAAATAGATTAAATATTCTGTACAAAAGGAGGACATAACTCTGCTGATATGGAAAGATATCTAGAATATATTGCTAAGTGGAAAGTAAATTATAGAACTATATGCTTAATATTATTCCATTTGGATGGATACATTTATATTTATCCCTATATTTATATTTATATACATGAAGAATATTTTTGTCTATCGTAGTCTTTGGAAAAGGAGGTTATTGGAAAAAGACTTTCACTTTGTACTTTATACACTTTTGACTTGCCTAAACTATTTTTTTATAGTGAATGGTGTTGTGTAGCATAATCAGCCAACACAATAATAATAAAGAAAAAAAAAGAACCCAAGGGACACTGGCCAAAAAAAAAAAAAAAACCAAAAAACAAGAAACACCTCTGAATTCTACTGCTTCTACTAATTCCTCTCATTTGTAACATGACCATTGAATTGGATACACTCAACTTCTGATCAGCTAAGTAGGTACACGGGGCCTAGGCTATTTACAATGGACTAAAGAAACAGTAAAAGATAAACAAGTATGAGATAAACAGTATGAAGATACGATATAAATTGGTGGGGAATGGCCATAAATAACACACTAATCTATTTAATGAAATAATATATGATGGGCACCCGATGAGCCTGTGAACTGAATATCATGTGAAAATAAGGTCGTTGAATTTAGTGTAAGTGATAGGGGCCACTGGCGGGGGGTGATAGGTGTTGCATTCAATGCTGTGGGAAGCGTGATTCTCTCTCCAACCTCTTTTCTTTCTGAGAGACCCAGTGGTGGGCATTAGAGACTTTCAGTCTACTTTGCTTTTATTTGGATGGAGACCTAGATGCTATCATGTAAAAATATCCCTGCTAATGCATATTAAGATGTGACATGCTTCCTTTTTTTTATTTTGTATGCCTTTGTATCATTAACCTGAGAGGAAAAAAAAAAAAGAACCCATATCCCGACGTGTAACTAAAAACCTCCCGGTGGGATTTGTTTAGTGTGAGAGAGTGATTAGTAATTTTTAGTGATTAGTAATTTTCTCCCTCAGGTGGTTTTTCTGCATTCCTGTAGAGATCGTGTACACAACAGGGCTGCCAAGTGAGAAGAAAAGACTCAGGCAGAAAATATCACGCTTTAGAAAACAGTATGTGTGCGTGCGTGCGCATGTGTGTGTGCGTGTGTGTTTTTAAACAACTATTTTAATTACTTTGACAAATAAAGTGCTTTGATTTGGAATCATTGCTTTTATGTCTTATATAATCTCTGGTCTTGCAAAATGTTCCATCATGCAACAATTTTGTACAAGGGAATTATATCTGTGTTCCCATCCACTCATAACCCTGTCTCCTGCACACCCTTTCTATCCCCCCATTGGGCTTTGGAAAGCAAACTAATTCTAAATATCTTAGCTTAACAAGGTCTCAGGGCTTTATTTGCAGGTTTTTTAGGGCCCACTGTGGAAATCACAGGATTGAAACAGAAGGAATTTAGCTTTTACAATTAAAAAAAAAAAAAAAAAAAGGCTGCAGAGGTCTGTAATGAGAGAGCTCCATGAAGGGGGGGCCACGTTTTTACCATCTTGCTCAGTCAACCCTATCTGCTTCCCAATACAGGGGGCTTTCACATAAACTCTTGCACCCACACAGACAAATTACTAGCCAGAATGTGTAGTTGTTTCTCTTCTTGCTACTCCCTGAGGCTGGAAATCATGTAGCACAAAGATGAGGTAAGCCATGTGGCCTCAGAATTCTCCCACTTGTACCTTTCATAATTTTATTTTTGCATATCCAACGGGCACCTACACTGAGCCCAGAGACCTCATTAATCCTAATTGCTGGCTCCTCGGAATGTTGCTCTATGAACCCAAGAGAATGATACACCCTTTCTTTGGTTGCTCTTTGGTTTCCAAGGTTACAGTTGGTGCTTAGGACAGTAAGTGAAATAAGCTTTAAAGTTGAGAGTTAAGGCACTTATGCTGACAAAATCAAATAGGTTCCTGACCCATCTTACCCAGTTGATAGATTTTAGTCATGTCCCCAATTATCATTGTCATCATTACCATCATCAGCAGCAGCAGCAACAACATAGAGGTACTGCACTTTGCCATTATAAGCGCTTTCTCATGCATTGTCTTATTTGGGGTTCCATGGTCATCATGGCAGTTCTCTGAGGTCCAGGAGGTGTCTCTCTTCTCACCATTTTAGATATGAAGATTCTGAGGCTCTAAAACCACGTGTTTAGCAACCGAGCAAGAAAGAGAATCCAGACTTTGAAATTCTGGACTCTGTACTCTTTCTGAAGCACTTCGCCAGGGCGGGGGGGGGGGGGGGGGAAGGGACACCAACCACTCTAACTCTGGACTGAGAGCCTAGCCTGCCTTGAATTCTGATCTTGAGCAAAGACTGAGGTTGCTTTAGAATACAGGTGATGACTTTGAAGTGGATAGATTAGTCATTCTGCAAGTTCAGTATAATCTAAGAAAACATGATTTCCCCCCTCTTTGGTAAAATGGGCACATGATGGTACAAGGAGGTGTTCTGACAAGCCTGAGGTGTCACCTTGTGAGGTCCTCCCAGAGACAGTTTTAGGTTACCTGTTCCACGTGGTGGGTGAACCACTCCCCCAGCCCTATCTCCATGATACAAACAGAACTTACTCTCTTCAGTTCTCTGAGCGAGGAGAATGGCAATCCCAAATTGGCTGTCCTAAGCCACTCAGGGCAGCAGGAGCTTTTAAATGTTCAACATGGTGAATGAACAGAAAATATATGTGAGTGAGACTGACTCGTGACTGGGGAAGAGGCAGAGGCGGACGGCTTTCCATTGTTGTGGCTGGAGACTGGGGATGGGCTAAAATGCTTCTCCCCTCCCATCCAGGCCATCGCCCATTGGTGCACCAGGATTGTAAGCTGTTGCAAACTGTGGAGAGAAGAAAGAGAGCTGGGGGTGGGCTGGGGGCTCCAAACAAAAGCTGGACTGGGGACCATGTAGAAGTTCCACAAGACAAAGCAGAGGGTTTCTCACAAGATTGTGACCAATTCTAATCTTAGGGAGAAACATTCTATTTATTTTTATATTTTAAAATTATTTTATTTATTTGACAGAGAGAGAGATCACAAGTAGGCAGAGAGGCAGGCAGAGAGAGAGGGGGAAGCAAGCTCTCTGCTCAGCAGGAATGCAGGGCTCCATCCCAGGACCCTGAGATCATGACCTGAGCTGGAGGCAGAGGCTTTTTAACCTATTGAGCCACCCAGGCACCCCTTTTTTATATTTTTAAAGCTGAGTGCTGTGCTAGGCACATAATAGTAGTTGCTCTATAAATACTTGTTGAGGGGATGATAATAAACTGGTGTGGACTTTTAGGAAACTTACCTGCTGTTTCCTCCCTGGATTTTCCAGGGATGGAAATGGATTTCCACCCATTTTAAACTGCTGGCCTGGCCCGCCCCTAGAATTGTCACTTCTGATCTTGCTCCCATTTGTGGACCTTTGGGCTTTGCCTGTCTTTGGGGGCCTGCATTGTGCCCCCAACCTGGCCTCTATTTCTGCTTCCTGCACTGACTTCTGACGGAATTGTTATCAGGTAGCCTGCTTCCAAAATTCTCAGCTTTCCATTTAGTTATGATGGAACCCCAAATAAGTCTGAAAAAAAAATGTAGCCCTTTTAGAAGACCAGCTGTGAAACAAGTGATTTTTGTCACAATATGAGATTCCACAGTAATGGTTTTACCAAAATTTTCGGGCTCATAAATCTTGACTATGGGAGTAAAAAAATCTGCTTATTGGAGGCTACTTAGCTATGTCTATTAAAATTTCAAAAAGTATAAGCATTTTGATATAGGAATTTCAGTTCCAGAAATTTAACTGACAGAAATATGTGTATATGATTATAATTACAAAGATGCTTAATGCCACATTGTTTGTGATTGTAAAAAACAGAAGTCATTGTAAATCTGTTAACAAGGAAATTGGCAAATAAATTATGTCCACAGAAAAAAATATTATTCATCAAGTAAAAGGAATCAGGGAAATCAGGATTTATTTTTATAGGGACTGAATAATTTGCATAGAATGATCACATTCTTTAAGTTATATATGTGTGTATATATGCAAATATATCTGTGTATAATATATACACACATACTTCTATATGTATTTTTTATTGTGTATACTTACATCTATGTATTCCTATTTGTGAATATATGCATAGAGAAAAGTCTGGAAGGACATACAGAAAATAGTTACGAATGGATATCCATGAAGAGAAGAAATGGAATAAGATGGTTATACACTTAGCTGATCATCTACTGATCTGATAGCTTCTCTTTCCTTCTGCCATTTTGGACCATGCATCTTCTAGGAAGATTAAACGAAATAATGGTTAACTCAGTTCTATATTTTTTAGCATTTGTGCCTATGCCTCTTCTCTCTCCTATGGTGTGTGTGAGTAAACTGAAATCATTGGGAAACTATTGGTAAATTTGAACTTGGGGTTAGTGTCAGAGTTCCTATATCTCTTTCATTCTTGCTTTCTGCGATCACTGATCATAGTTAATATCTACCACCAGGAGTAAATGAAAGATATTTACAAATTGAGTAACGTACAATTTCCCAGGGCTCTATGTTAGAATGCAGATAACTCCTCTCTCAAATTCAAAGAAAGCCTTGAACAAAACGACAAGAAAAATGTAGGTTATTTGGTGACTCCCCTTTCAGCACCCATGCTCTCTCTCTCTCTTTTTTTTTTTTTTAAAGATTTTATTTATTTATTTGACAGAGACAGAGAGATCACAAATAGGCAGAGAGACACTAAAGCTTAAGAGGCAGAATAAATCATTTCCATTCTTGATGTGCATTGACTCTGCGGACTGTTGAGAGTAAAG
>CM053603.1:113454358-113469410 GCA_028646535.1 Procyon lotor | reverse complement strand
TTCATTTGACTTCCCAATTATTATGATTTCCATTTATAGATTAAAAGAACCCCAGTCTTAGAAAAGTTAAGTAAACTGCTCAAAGACGCACAGCTAGTAGGCGGCAGAACCAAAAATCAAACCCAGGTGGACTAACTCCAGGGCATATACTATTCTGCCTCTTTGTGCAAAGTTATGTTCTTCCAGAAGAGAACATAGTATTCCTTTTTTTTTTTTTTTTAAGATTTTATTTATTTATTTGACAGAGAGGAGAGAGATCACAAGTATGCAGAGAGGCAGGCAGAGAGAGAGAGGGGGAAGCAGGCTCCCTGCTGAGCAGAGAGCCCGATGCGGGGCTCGATCCCAGGACCTTGAGATCATGACCTGAGCCGAAGGCAGAGGCTTTAACCCACTGAGCCACCCAGGCGCCCCCCACATGCTCTCTTTTTGTCTTGAATAACAAATACTTTCGAGAAGGTAGTAGGTATGAAGTTCAGGTCCATTAATGACCAACCATGTGAAGGAGGGGGGCACTCATTTAGCCTTGCAAAGCTTTCGTTTTCTCCTAAGTGACACGGTGGCATATGTCTAGTAGGTCTGTTGTGAGGATGAAGTCAGATACCATGTGTGAAAATGCCTAGTACACATTGTAGATGCTCAATGACTATTTTCTCCCCTGATTCTTATTTTAAGGATTCTCTCAAATAAGCTGTTGAGCTTTGCTGTTCTCAGAGTATTTTCATCTTCAGTAGCGCCCCGTGGTTTCAGAACATCTGCAGTTATGTCACGTCTTTCCCTTCTGCCACCGTGACTCTGTGTCCCTTCCTTTCTCTCCATTCTTCCCTCCTCAAGCACTTCCTCTTGCCTTTGCCTCTTCCTTCCTATTTCCAGTTCCACTTTTTCTAATTCCAACCCTCATACCTCCTACTTCTCTATTCAATTCCTAAGACTGCTAGGGGAGAGACCCATGGTTCACAGAGAAAGAAACACAGAGTGTAGTAAGGGAATGAAACCAACTGTTCCTCCTTCACAATTGAGCCACACTGGGTTCCTCTCCCCTCTCTGAGGTTTGCTTCACCATACCTCCACATCTTTGCACATGCTTTCCCCTCTTTACTTTCCCCTACTTTACTTGGTTAAATTCCAGTTGTGCTTCAGGTCTTAGAGGTATATCCTCTGTTGGCCTGATTCTAGGCTCCAATATAGTAGGTCGGATGCTCTTGCTCCCTGTGCTCACAGGGCTCCATGCTTCCCAGGCCCAAATGCTGACATCACTAGACTGTTAATACTTCGTAGAACAGTCTCTCTTTCCTGCTGCATTGCCAGCTTGTACACACAAATTGTCACTTGTTTATTTTCACATTTCTAGTGCTTGGCTCAATGTTTAGCTCTCAGCAGGTGCTTATCAAATGGAGCTGTAACTTGGTGTGTTCATCATCAAGGTATCTGGGAGACCCAACCTAGTGCTTCTCAAGCTGAATTCTACTCTGGGACCTCAGTCTTGTTCTTACACGAGTCCACAATTCTGAGTAACCCTAATAAAAGCAAGACAAAATTTCACATACTGTCTATGCCTATTTTATTGGAATAAATTTCCGAAACCCCTTAGCCTGGGATTTAAGGCTCCAAATAAACTTTTCAGCCTTTCAGCCCTCTGTGACCCTGATGATATGGTCACACAAATTTGCCAACATTGTTACCTTTTTGTCCTTGCTTATGCTGTTTCTTCACCTGTAGTGTTGATTCTCCCCATTCTTTGACTATTGAAAATCTTATCCCTGAAGCTCCTGTTCAAATAATGGTTCTTACTTCTTGGAATTATTGTGAAAATTAAATCAGATAAATTGCATAAATGCCTAGCACAGTAATTGCCATAAAGCAAGTAACAACAATACTTGCCATAGAGCAAGTACCCTATAAAGATTAGCTATTAGCATCTTTTCTTTACTAGACTTTAAGCTCAGAGAAGGTGGGAACCATGTTTATATTATTTATATAGGTACCTAAGCACCCAATATAAAACTGAGTGCATAGTAAGTACTCAATAAATGGCTGTTGAATAAATGAAGGAATAAATAGTCTAAATGACTAACAGGGCAGACCACATACTAAATGTGGTGTGCTACCTCCATTTACCAGGTGTAGTGGGTTTATCCACATGAGGTATTGAAAACAACTCCAGTTCTTTAGCTGCCTAGATAGGATCTAAAAGATTTTCTAAGAATCACTAATAAATGATTGGCTAAATATGCCCAGAAGCTAGAAAAGCACAAAAAATATGTAAGTTTCTTTGGTTAGTAAAAGGTTCTTCTTTGAATGTGGAAAATGTTAGGGTGAGAATAATTAGAGGAGATTTCATGTTTAATCGGGTCTAATTGGACCTTATAAAAAATCAACTGTAGGAATCCTGCTTCCTCCCATTCTCTTATACTAGTGGTACAGTTTAAAGCCAATGCTAATAGTGAAAAATTAAATATTCTGTGTTTCACTTATTGAATTCCTTTAGAAGAAGTCTGAAGTGGTGAGTATTTTAACTCAATTGAACAGAATGCTAGAAAGAGCTTTTTGAAATACAAAATAGTTTTAGTTTGAAAAAAAGTCCATGTAAAATACCAGAATGTTTTGAATGCAGGACTATTACTTTGGCAGTATATTCATACTTGTTTGTAAAATGTCAATACTTGCAGAGTAGTATATGACCCAGTCTAGAGTATTTTATAATAAAGTTCTCCATCATTTCCAGGTACAATTATACATGGGCTTTCCACTAATTATTTTTTTTCTCCTTCTACATTCCTTTTCCAATTCCCCTTTTCCTAGGGTAATCATCTTATAACACCAGACTTTGAATGGAGAAACATTAAAAATTAAATTTTGAATGACACAGTCCTTCTTAATAGTAGCTTTCACTTCTGACAATAAGCAAAACCCTCAGATTTAGGATGATCCGCACAACTGGCACATCAAACAAATAAAAATTAACAGCAAATAAGAAGTGACTCTACATCCTCTGAGACCAAGCAGTAGTGTCTCCCTGAGCTGACCATCTGGTTGGTCAGGAGCCATGATGATTTCATCAGCTGCTATGACAAACTAGAAGAAGCAGGTGAACCCTTTGCTCGTTTCTGCACCAGCGGTTATGGGAAAAAAAATGTGATTCAGACCTGTGGGCGTTGGGCATGGCTCTGGAAATCTCAAGTTATTCCTGTTCTAGAGACTGTGGAAGGTGTTAAATCAATTTGTGTAGAAATGACCATTTCTTCTCAAGGTCATGGTCCATTTTTGTCTTCCCTGAGATGTCAAAAATGCCTGTAAGGCTCCTGAGACCTTGCTCCTTCCCAAGGCTCTGGATTCCTGATGAAGACCGTATCTTCCCTCCAACACAGCTGCCTCCGGTTTGGGCCACCATTACTGACCCATCACACTCTCATGCCCAGAAAACAATCTCAATATCATTGAATAGGCCCCAGCTTATCATTTATCTAGCTATGCTCTTTCTTTGTTTCTGTAGTGGAGCACTAACACTTACGTAGTGTGACTGTCACTGTACCCCAATAACCTTTGAGAAAATAAGTTGACGTTAATAGCAATAACTCACATTTTAGTGGCTAATTTCATGTCTTTTTATATAACATACATCTTCAGACTCTCTGTTCAAAGTTTCACTCATTTACATCTGGTATTATTCAGCTGCTTCTCAGTTACTTCATGGGGGCTTCCATAAGCTCCTGACCAATTCTATCTAGTTCTGCTCTAGATCCTCCACTGAGGCCCATGGCCATCAACACCAAATTTGTGAAACCAAATAAGAGCGACTCCTTATTTTCTGCCAATCTTCATTAGAGTGATTGTTTTTCTAGTACATTCCAAGGCTGCAAACCTATAAAATGCCAAAATAGAACCACACTAAATTTCATTCCCCTGGAACCATGGTGGCTCACACAGTAATTAGGAGAAAGCTCCTCTTTCCTTTTGTTACTCAGTTATGATTAAAAAAAAAAAAAAAAGCACTCTTTGTGCTCCAGTATTTCACAAAATCCACATGAAAATAACTTTTTTTGTGTGTGTTTTCTGATTGAAGGCTCATAGATGGTATTTTGAGCTGGGTAAAGAAAGTCAGTCTGCTCTTCATCTTTCCTTGTTTTGTTCTACATGACTATACCCAAACTATTCCTTACAGATGTTTGGCTTTTGTTTGTGTGTTTATATTTTGGAGGCATTTCTCTTCTCTTTTTAAGGAGTTCCCCAGAATCCCACAGAGTGCTTCCAGAATCTGGTCACCCGACCATATCTAGTTGCCAGGGAAACTAGGGAAATGTGGCCTTTTATTCCACGTGTTACTGTACCTAGCCAAAAATCAGTATTCTGTTAAAAAAAAAGAAAAAAAAAAGAGGAGGAGAATGCATTTTTGGTACAGACAGCCAGCAGTCTGCTACAGGTT
Source organism: Procyon lotor (assembly GCA_028646535.1). Lineage (NCBI taxonomy): Eukaryota > Metazoa > Chordata > Mammalia > Carnivora > Procyonidae > Procyon > Procyon lotor. Next base: position 113,464,990 of record CM053603.1, on the reverse strand, counting down.
TTAACCTACTTTTCCAGTTTTTTTTCTCCCTACCATCCATTCCTTTTATACACTTGGGTGGAAGGCACCCATTTCAATCATTGGTCTGAATATGGTATAGATTTTCCCACTTCTGTGTCCTTGCTTATCATGTTCTCTTATTTGAAATATCTTTGGACTCCTTTTCTTGCTTCTGAGTTTGTATCCTTCAAGGCACAGATTAGAGTTTTCCTTCTACATAAAGTATGGTGATTACTTTTCTTCTAGATTTCAATGCTCTTGTCTATACCATTCATGGCAACTTTTACCTTTTAAATTTATACTCAATGCTTTCCTTGTAAGCCTGTCAGTGCAAGGGCTGATAGATTTTCTGAAGGAAAGAAGTGAGAACAATGTCTTGCTGAAAGCCAGTGTTTGGCAATTACTTATTTTTGTTGTTGTTGATTACCTAGGCTAAGGTTTGATGAAGTATATTAAGAATTGTGTAAGTGTTCCAACTTAAGAATATTTGAGTCAAATCATGGAACTGTGCTATCTCTATATCTTTCTTCTGAGAGTAAAAGTAATACTTGGAGCATTAGTTATTCTCAGAGGGATAAGGAGCAGGATCAAGGGGGTGGGGGTTGGTTTTAGAAATTATTGCAGCCTCCACCCAAGAATCAAATTCTCCAATTTTTGGATAACATCAGTTTTGGGATAATATAATACATTTATTTTTAAAATTATTTCTAGAATTGATAATACATGCACATTTAAATTTTTCAAAAAAAGATTTATTCATTTATTTGAGAGAGAAAGAGTGCACCAACACGGGGTGGAGGGGCAGAGGAAGAGGGAGAGAAAGCCCAAGCAGACTTCATGCTGAGTGGGGAGCCTGATCCAAGGCTCAGTCTCACAACCCTGAGATCAGGACCTGAGCTGAAATCAAGAGTCAGACACTTAACCAACTGAGCCACTCAGGCACCTCCATTCACATTTTAAAAGGCGAAAGATTTATACGATCTAAAGAGAAACCAGAGTCCATTCACATTTTAAATCTAAAACATATAAAAGCTTAATTTCCTTACCAGTCCTTCATTCAACCATCTCTATCCCTCTGATAGAAATCAATATTAATAATTATTAATATATTGATTTCTTAATAGCCTATCAGAGATATTGTTAACATAAATAGAAACCAAAAAAAATATATACCCTTTTTTTGACTCATTTTTTCCTCAAAAATCACAAAATACTATACACACTTTACTTTTACTCAGTATAACTTAGAAACTTCCATATCAATATATTAATCATGTCTTAATTCCTTTTTTACAGTTGCATAGTATTCCACCGTGTGGACATCATAGTTTATTTAATCAGTCCCCTATTGACGGACATTTAGGTTATTGGCGATTTTTTTTATTACAACAATTTGCAGGTAATATCCTTGTACTTCACTTTGTATTTGTGTATCTATAGCATAATACTCTAAAAGTAGAACGGGATATGTATTTGGAGCTCTGATAGATATTGCCGGGTAGCCCCCCATGAGAACTCTAACAATTTATATTCTTACCAGCAACATAAAAAAGTGCCAGTTTTATGCAGTCTTGCCAGATAGATTATTATCAAACCTCTGAAATTTTGCCAGTCTGTTAGGTGGAGGAAAAAACTCCAACTTCATCCAACTCCAACTAAAACTTTAATTTGCATTTTTATTACTATGAGTGAAGTTGGATATCTATTTCTTCTACTTATTTAAGAATTATATTTCCAAATGTCCACTGATGAAGGAATCAATAAAGAAGATATGCTATATACATATATATATTTCACTGTATATACACATATATGTATATATGTATGTATATGTATGTATACATATGTTATTGTATATGGTTATTGCTAATAACTGTATGTATATGCATGTATACACATGTATACATATATATGTATATATACAATGAAATATATGTATGTTATATAACATATATACATATATTTCATTGTATATATGTATATATACAATTGTATATATATACAATTGTATATATATGTATATATACAATTGTATATATATACAATGTTATATATATAACATATATATATACAATGAAATATTACTTAGTGATCAAAAAGAATGAAATTTTGCCATTTACAACAACATGGATAGAGCTAGAGTGTATTATGCTAAACGAAACAAGTCAGTCAGAGAAAGACAAATACCATATGATTTCACTCATATGTGGAATTTAAGGAACAATACAGAACATAGGGGAGGGGAAAAAAAGAGAGGGAGGCAAACCATAAGACTCTTCATTATGTATAGAATAAACATTATATAAAGAACAAACTGAGAGTTGCAGGAAGGGAGGTGGGTGGGGGGTAGGTTAAATAGGTGATGGGTATTTAGGAGGGCAGGCACTTTTTGTGATGAGCACCGGGTGTTATATGTAAGTGAAGAATCAGTAAATTCTAATCCTGAAACCAATATTATACTATACATTAATTAACTAGAATTTAAATAAAAACTTGGAGTGGAAAAAAAGAGAGCCATATCTGTTTTCTTTTCTGTAAATACTTGTATCTTTGTGAACTTTTTAATTAGATAAATGACCTTTCATTTGCCCTTAGTGGATTTGTAGGTACTATTTATATATGTGAGAGGTGAGTCCTTTTTCTATGTTTAAAGTTGCAAATATTTTTGCCTAGTTGTCATTTGTTTTTCAGATGGCTTATTTTTCTTTCTCCCAGAAAAGTTTTTTGATTCTTATAGAGTGGATCTTATCAATCTTTTCTTCCGTGTTTTCTGGATTTTGCATGAATCACAAAGACTTTCAACACTCAATATTATAAAGTAAGTATCCCTTTTTTTTCTTTATATATTTTACATTTAAATATTGAATCTATTTGAAATCTCAGGCTCCCTTTTAAACCACTTCAAACAAATATGTCCTTGGGATAGGGTTACTAAATTTTATAAATAAAAATACAAATGGCTTATTAAATTTGAATTTCAGATTAGCAATGAATCATTTTTTTAGTACAAGTGTGTCCCATGCGATACTGGGGGCTTTTGCTTAGGACTGACTTATAATAAATAATGATTCATTGTTTATCTGTAATCCAAATTTAAGTGAACATCCTATATTTTACCCGACAACCCTAGGTTGGGAGCCACTAGCCTATCAGCTTAGACATTTTAGATAGGTGTGAGTTTCAATTTAGGCTATGTTAGGGCTCTGTTCCTCTTCCTCATTCACCATTTAAAAGTTTAATAGTATTGGGACGCCTGGGTGACTCAGTCAGGCATCCCACTCTTGGTTTCAGCTCAAGATATGATCTAATGTGTGGTGAGATAGAGTTTGCATTGGGCTCCTTGCTCAGTGGGGAGTCTGCTTCCCCTCCCCCTCTTTCTCTCCCCTCTCCTCACTCGTGTGTGCTCTTTCTCTCTCAAATAAATACAATAAAATCCTTAACAAATAAAAGTTTAATGGTATCACACAATGTGTGCATCCATCTCTTATAGATTCTGAAGTTTGTACACACAATGGGTATTAGAGGAACTGAAATAAGTTTACTTACTTATAATTGAATGAATATTTAGTTCCCGTCTGACACTCCAAATTGTACTACAAGAAAATCATTTCCAGGACCAGGAAGAAACTACCCAGTGGCAGTGGAAAGTTGATTCCTTGTTTGTTTGTTCTAATGAAACAAATGAGTTCCTAAGAATAATTGGTTATCAAAATAATTTTCTCAATTATCTTTTCAAAAGGTCAGAGGCCAGACTATCGGATTTATATGATAAGACTATTTTTTTCCTATAGCAGTTTAAATAATAATATTTAAAAATTATATGTATATTCTGCTTGATTACATTGTCAAAACCAAATCTAACGTCTCTTTTTACTGCTTTTGGAAGCACATGGTAAGGAGTCTTCTCTCTCTCAGCACACCCATCATGATTAACAAAGCACAGTGTTGAGGTAATACTCCCCCTGCCTCCACAGGACTGTGGACAAGTTACAACCATCATGATGGAGACTGTGAGGTCATTGAAGCAGAAGTTATGTTATAGCCTGTGCAAGACAGTATACTTACCACCATCTAATGTACTAGATTGCATTTCATTCATCCACTAACTCATTCATTCAACAGGTATTTCCTGAGTGCCTACTCACTGTTAGGTATTGTAGGTGCTAGGCTGAACAAAAACAGTCATGAACCCTGTCTTCATGGGGCTTTGCAGTGGTGTGCTAGGGCCAGCTCCAACTGACTGGTTGAAAGCCCATTGTTAAATTTTCAGGAACTTTGTGAGCCTTGTAATCGGCAGTGGTGAGAGTATTTATATACAAAAATTGGCAAACACTACAAATCAGGGCTTTCTTTGTTGTTTCTTTTTCTCCTTCACTGCCCCTTTTATTTAAATGGAGAGCTGGTTGTTAAACACTGACCAGAACACCACTGAGTTTACAGAGATGCCCCTTGCTTGAGTCATCCTTCCTGCCTCTCTACCACCACACGGGGCCCCACAGTACCAGTATACCTTGCTTTTCACCACAAAACAAAACAAAACAAACAACAAACAAAAAATGCTTCTTGGAAAGTTGTGAAGGAATCGTATTATTATATTATAGTTGACACATGTTATAGGTTATTGGCTATCTATAGAAACCCAAAATGGAACGTTTAAAAGAAACTTTTGCAATGTTAAAACAAATCAGTAATTTGTATTTACCTACCTAAGATGGGGAAAACAATAGCCCTTCCCTCATAGGGTTGTTGTGACAATTAAATGAGCTAATATGTATAAGGCATTTAGGGATGCGCCTGGCACAGTAGAACATAGAGTAAGCATCCCACCAGTCAAGATCCACCATGTTCTTATGATACGTGATGTATGCAGGTGAATTTCCTTGGTGGCACTAATTATACAAAAGTGGGAAGCTTGAGCTGCATCTTGTTACTCCATTCAATCAGCTAAAATTATCTCTTTAATTTAAAAAGGTCCTTAAAGGATTTTAGATCTGGCCTTGTAACTGCTGGAAGAAAGGCAGAACATCATGTCCTTGGAGCCTGGAGAAATACTTCTTTCTGCTCTCTGGCAATATTAGGGCTTTTTATGCAAAACCTTACTTTTTCCTATTTTAGTGGTTTTGCTTAGCTTTCTTTCCTAAGTAAGCCGGGACTCTCTTGAGGATGTTACACATGATTACAGTTTCCTTATTCTGTAAGTAGAGCGCAGAAGGGAGAGGGGACCAGACACTCTCTCATGGACTCTACTAAACCTGGGATTTTGAAATCTAGAGTCTCACTTCTGGCAGAATTCCTCAGTTCTCACAAAGAGAAGATGTACTTTATTCCTGATTTCTACCTTGATTTTTATATATGAGGAGGATTTTCTCTCCCCATCAAAGGTAATTTTTCATGTTCAGATCATATATGGAATTTTAAAAAAAAGATTTTATTTACTTACTTGACAGAGAGAGAGAGATCACAAGTAGGCAGAGAGGCAGGCAGAGAGAGAGGGGGAAGCAGGCTCCCTGCTGAGCAGAGAGCCCGATGCAGAGCTTGATCCCAGGACCCTGAGATCATGACCTGAGCCGAAGGCAGAGGCTTTAATCCACTGAGCCACCCAGGCACACCAGATCATATGTGGATTTTGTTAGATTTATGCCTCAATTGTTACTGTTGTTCTCCCTCTTTTTGATAGTATTCTAAATGGTATCGTTTCATAATTTCATGTGCAAGTTGTTCACTGCTGGTGTGTGGGAAAGCAATGACTGTTGTATATGGATGTTATTTCCTGCAAACTTGCTATCATCAATTATCAGTTCTAGGAGTTTGTGGTAGATTCTTCAGAGTTCTCTACATTAACAATTATGTCATCTGCAAATAAAGGCAGCTTAATTCTTTCTTTCTAATCAGTGTATCTTTTACTTATTTTTCTGGCCTTTTGTATTAGCTAGGACTTCACGTAGGGGCCACAAGAAAGGATATCTTTGCATTGTTACTGATCTTAGGGGGAAAGTGTCCTGTCTCTAATCATTAAGTATGATTCTAGCTGTAGGTTTTTCACGTAAATCCTTTTTTAGGTTATGTGAGTTCTCTTATAGTTTGTTTGAACCTAATCTATTGAGAGGTTTGATATATTGTCATTCCTCCCAGGATAAGAGTGGTTTGGAAGTGGTAGTGGGAAAGGACATTCCACCCTTGATTCCTGTGATGACTAATCCCTGAGTCAGCTCTGTGCTGCCTCTGTCCTCCACCCCTTGTCATAAAACTAGGAATCTCCAGCAGCTGCATTTAGGAAAGAGTCAGCATGAGGTGGAGTGATGAACTTGCTTTTACATCTGAAGAGCTGCCACTTCTTATCTGTGTGACCTTGGATGAATCATAAAACTCCTTTCTAAAGTCAGGGCCGTACTTATTTTATAAAATTGTGAAGCTAGGTTGAAATGATGTTAACTTTACAAATTTATCTTTTCGACTCTAAGTTCTTGGAGGGCAGGATCTGTGTTAGTTCATTTTTGTGTCCCCTAAATAGTACGGGGCACAGTAATTGCTTACTATACATGTAATTATTGTGTTATTACAGATATTTATCCCTTCAAAATCTCTTTGTCTTTGGGTTGTCTGTGGGGGTTAGTGCAAGATTATGTGGGCTCTCACAGTCAGGCTCTGTGACCTTGGACAAGTCACCCAAACTCCTTAACAGATGATTGGGCTGTGTGCATGACTATGTGAGATGACTAAAGTAAAGGATTCTGCAAAATCCTGACTCATGGAAAACACTCAATAAATGCTAGCTGTTATTTTTATTTGGGCAGAAACTTCATGATTGAACGATGGGGGTCTTGGTTTGGTTGAGGCTGTTTTTTGCTGTTTCCTTGAGGGAATTTTCTTGTTTGTGCATGGGTGGTAACAGAGGGCCAGAATGAGATGGGGAAAGGGGCCCAAAGCTGACTGCTTGGCCCAAATTTCCATTTGTGCCAATTCGCCATTTTTTTCTTTTTCTGTCCACTAGGTGACACTATTTACTCACCTATGCTACTCCATTTAGGCCTTTCCACAAATCTTAATTCAAAAGTAGCATGTTTTATTTGGGGTAATGGTGAAGGGGGTGGGGTGGGGGACTGAATTGGGAAAGAAAATATAAATAAACTGTCAGTGACCAACCTTTGAGGCGTAATTAGCAGCCAGTTGTCACCTAGAGTTATTTGACTTTATGAGCTAGTTCCAAATTATTTTTTAAACTGATTTTAAGAGCCACATGCAATTAGTTTCACATCTATTTCAAGAAATGAAGGAAAACATGGATCGCTTCCCTTCCTAAGCCTTCACGAAAGCAAAGGATAAAATAAAATCTTGTGTCTTTGAATGTAGAGTTGAGTAGACGCTCTTACATGTCTATGTTTCCCACTCTTTCAGGATAGTTAATGAGGACACAGACCACTAATAAGCAGCTGAAGCAGTTTCTAGGCTAAGCTTAAGATGGGCCTTCAAATCGAATAAAAATTAGTCAGTGCTGAGAAGAACCTAAATGCAGTGTGTTCATTTGGGTGTAGAGTTGCAGAGGCCCCCTTGCCATCCAGATCAGTTGCAGTCCCATTTCTGCATTGTTTCATTGCCACAAAATTAGAGAAGCTGTCCCTTATTTGGATACCTCCCACCCCCACTGAAATTTATGATGATTCCAAAATGGCTCATGTAACTGCTAAATAGGAAAAAATAATTCAAAATTCAAAATGATTTTCTTCCCTTGCATTTGCAGGTTGTGAGCCAGGGAAGTGTGTCAACCATATCGAACCAAAGGACCAAGAAATCAAAGATTTCATCCCTTTGCCTTGGAGTTCGGGGTTTGTCTTTTCCACTTATCACCTCTTCATTGTCTATTAAAACTTTAAAATTAACTTGTTTATGCTGCTTGTTATACTTGTGGCTAGCTTAAATTGTTTTATTATTTTTATTATTTGTCCTGGGAGGTAACAAAACCAAAATTCTCTAACAAATATTTCCCAGTTCAGAATTTTCCTGACGCTTTCCTGGCCTCTCTTGCTAATGAGCTCCAATTTTCTTCGCTTTTCTGCGTGTCTACCAGCACGCACCACCTTGAGTTGGTGTGTAATAAACAACTAAATATAGGCTCAGCTTTGGCAGCCAACTTTTGGAAGACTGTCACAAGGCCCTCTAAAACAGGAATTAAGCAGATTTAAAACGAACAGTCACTCTTTTGGGCTTGGGAAGAGAGGACGTTTCATATGATGTGAGCAGTAGTTACCGCAATGTCTTCTGTGCATTTACGCCCCACTTTATTTAAATTAACACTAATAACTTTAATGAGTGTTAGCAAAGCACTGTTAAATGTTCAGCACCCCTCTTTGAAATGGGGCCTCTTCCAGAAGATTCTCTACGTGGATGGAACCAACGCTGTGTAATCTGCAGTTGCACAAAGAGGTTTGGGGAGCAGAGCAGGTAACAGCAGCCTCTGCTAGCTACACAGAACGGTCGTGGCTGAGACATGCATTTTGTTCCTTGATTCGGTGTACAGCACCCATGACATCTGGGATTTGCTCGCTCCCATCTCCAGCTTGCACGGTCCTCTGAGGAAGAAATGCGAGAGCCGAAAAAGGAAAAGAGGGTAATGGGAGAGGGAAGGGGACAGAGAGAAATCCAGGGCTGGCTTCAGCATGTTTGAATTTTAACTTTGGGACATTCTCCTAAGTCATGAATACTAATTATACCGAGTGTGTCAAATCGTGTCCTGTTTTTGTAAATCAAACAAATGCTCCCAGGAGATAGGCGGAGGCCACCAAGCCCATTTCACTTATCATGCACGTTGAATGTAAAGCTAGGACTCTAGGGGGGGGATAGGCTCTGTGAGTTTATTTAGTTTTATGACATACGCTTTGCACCTTCAACGCTACCTTGACATAAAGGCGGCAAGCTTTCATTTGAACAGTTAATACTCTATTAGGGATAGCTATAGCACTTTGTAGAAACAAGGAGAATAAACAAATTGTTTTGAGGGACATGGGTTGTAGTGCTTTTCTCAGGGCAAAATGCGAAACAGACCATGGTGCGTAGAGGATGTTGTTCTCATCAAGAACGCCTGCAGATCTTTACCAAACTCTCCTGAGGTATTTGCGGATGATGTATCAGTGACAATAGAACAGGGCTGCTTCTGGGGGAAAGATTTGCCATTCCATGTCACATCTGAGTGCTACAGGCCCTCGATCATCCCGTTTTAGCTTTTAGAAGAAAGCAAGAAAGTTTTTTGCTATTGTCGCCAGGTGGATCTTCCCAAAGTGCCCTCAATTTTCAAATCTTCAGTGGTTTGTCATTGTTTACTAAATAATGCCCAAACTGAGTGGAGACAGAAGGCTTCCCTGCCCTGTTGCACCTCTTCCAGTCATGGAAGTGCTCATGCTCCCCTGGCTCTCACATGCCCACCAGACAGGACCCTGGATTTGGCTTTCCCAGTCTTCATGGAGCCCTTTCATTCTTCTGGGGAGGCTCTCAGAGACTCTCCTCTCCCAGCCATCTGTTAGCACGGGGATCCTGCTCACCACCAAAGGACCAGTTTAAGCATTACCCTCTTTAAGAAGTTCTACCTGATTCTCTCTGCCTCCAGGCAGAAGGAATCTTTCATTTTGGACCATTATACCTTTCATGGCATTTGACTCCACCTACGTTAGTTGGTAGGTACCGGTGTGTGCAGCCTCTTTTCTACCAAACGACAAGATCCCAGGCATTGGGGGATCAGACAATCTGCACCTGCCTCAGTCATCTGCACAGTGTCCTGTATAGACTATGTGGGCATAAAAATGTTCTGGGGAAATGAATGACGTAAAGCATACACACTATCTTGCTGGACTCATTTTAATAGCTGTGTCTAAGAGCTAATGATAGAAAATAAGGGGTCAAATATAAAGCAATAAAGAGCATATTTCTTTATGCAGGTTTTGCTTCAGTGCTCTTTTTCAAACAGTTACCTTCTTTCCGATGTGTGTGACACACAGTGGGTGCTCAGTCAACCAGCTCATAGCTGCTTGAATGTAGTATCACAGCAAATGAGCTTCCACAATCAGGCAAAGAGAGTTTTTAATCAGACTTTTTTGAATTTATGAACTGGAGAACAATCTTTCCAGGTTTACATGGAAACTGGAAAGCTTAAGAGGCAGAATAAATCATTTCCATTCTTGATGCACATTGACTCTGTGGACTGTTGAGAGTAAAGGATGAGAAACACGTTGAAATGTGATATGTACTAACACTAACACTTACCGAGCACTTAAGGTATGCCAGGCACCCTGTTCATCAGTTCACATGCATTACTTCATTTGACTTCCCAATTATTATGATTTCCATTTATAGATTAAAAGAACCCCAGTCTTAGAAAAGTTAAGTAAATTGCTCAAAGACGCACAGCTAGTAGGCGGCAGAACCAGGAATCAAACCCAGGTGGACTAACTCCAGGGCATATACTATTCTGCCTCTTTGTGCAAAGTTATGTTCTTCCAGAAGAGAACATAGTATTCCCTTTTTTTTTTTTTTTAAAGATTTTATTTATTTATTCGGCAGAGAGAGAGATCACAAGCAGGCAGAGAGGCAGGCAGAGAGGCAGGCAGAGAGAGAGAGGGAAGCAGGCTCCCTGCTGAGCAGAGA
>CM053603.1:113443482-113453858 GCA_028646535.1 Procyon lotor | reverse complement strand
TCTCACGTGACAACCAGGGTGTGAAGAGCTGGCTGGATTTTGGTTAAGTGTGAGGTTTGCTTTGTGGTGCCATTTGGAGGCCTCTATGCTACTTGGGGACCACCAGTGTCTAAAATAGCCACCACGGATGGTCTCTTGGGATTCAGGCACTTCTTTAAAGATGCCGAGATTGTGGAAGCCAAACAGAGTAAAGAGCAATGATGGGGTTGGTGACAACAACAATATACAAGCACCGCAGAATGTCTGGAATCAGAAAGCCAGAGGACTAGGCAGCAAAGCGTAAAGACTTGAGGGTGAGTGAGGCTTCTCTCCCAGTTAAGCTGGGGATGGCCCTTGTGCTCCACCAGGTGGCTGATAAGGACTTAGGTTTCCGGATGTTGAGATTTGAAATCAGAAAGAACTCAGCCTGCTGGTGTCAAGTGATCATGGAAAAGCCATTTAGTCTGCTTGGACCTCAGTTTCTTTATCTATACAATGATATCAATCATATGGCGCTGCTGTGGCAATTAGGTTAAATTGGACAATGTAACTGAAGGCCCTTGGTAAATGCAGCACTATCCACCCACCTATTCTCCACTAATGACCAACTGCTGCATTTAGGAGGTCCACTTTATAAAGAAAATACACATTCTCAGAGAGCAAACAAATTTAGTCATTTTTACATCCACATTATCTTTTAAAAAATTGGCTTTATGATGAAGGATGACTCTGGGTAAATAGGGCCTACATAGGTAGGGGCATTTCTTAGGCTGGGGTGAGTGGGAGGCAAGGAGAAGAATGAAGAGTCAGGTGCCAGAGCATCATCTAAGGGAACATCTCAACAGCCAGTTGAGACCAAAGAATCTGAAGAGGTCAATCAGGGCAAACATTTTTCATATCACTATTTGGCCCACGGCCTTCCTTTTGCAGGTGTGTGAGTTACCGCACGTGGTCTTTCTTAGTCACTGGGCTTTCAAGCTGCTGATATTAAAATCCTGTGGTGACCCAGCAAAACAGATCCTGTAGTTATAACAGAGCCTGATATCCCAGTAGCTGAAACACTGGGAGGAAGGGGGATTGAAAAGAGTTTTGATCAACCTTCATATCTTCTAATTGTGTTTTACACGCCTAGGACTTCTGTTGGGAGAGGTGAGCTTAAGTTATATTTTATGTTATGTTTTTCATTTTCAGTTTCAGAGAGAAGCAAACTCCCATTATTAAGGTGATTTTGCCCTTATGTATTGGAAAACTCTCAATATCAAACAGATGAAAACATTAGTAATCACTATAATATTTGCCCTGTATATTATATCTTTCTTGTCAAACTATCAAGTTAGGATTTATAAAATCTTAAATTTGAAAGATAATTTAGAATATTTTCTATCCTCTATACATATTTAAACCATCCTAAATACAAATGAAATGACCTTATCTTTAAAAGATTCCCAGGATCCCTTGAAAACTCACTTCAATATTTTGCTAGTCTTCCTACTGCATATTTAATCCCACTGTTATTAATTTTTCCCTAATGGAAGATGGAGACTAACTTATTGCCATATTTCTCTGGGTGTTGCATTGTCTCATATTCACATTTATATTCCCACCAGTTACCACTGTCCTTGGCACAAGGCAAGTATGCAATTAGTGTTTGTTGAATGAATGAATGAATGAATGAATGAAAAAATACATGAATGAATGGATGAATGATTCTTGCTTCCAATTTACTCTATTGGTGTGTCTCCTTTTTAGTCAAAATGATTCTAGTTCTTTAATGTTCATGAGGAATCTGCCTTCTTTTGAACATCTGAACCTTTTGATTGGCTCTTTACTCAATCCTCTCAAAGTTTTTCAAGTTCCTCTTTGGTCTGAAGCCCAGATTGGAGATCAGTGAAGCTATCAGGTGAAAATGCTAAAAGCTCTTCCTCATTTACAGAATGGAGTAAAAAAAAAAAAAAAAAAAAAAGGAGTGGCTATAACTGACTAAAGTCTAGTTTGTAGGAGGTTTAGGATTAAGGGAATTATTGCTAAGTGGTTTTGTTCTTTTGTTTTTGGTTTTGTTGGTTTGTTTGTTTTGATGTAATGATGATAATATAATTAAGGCAAAAGTCTTTATCTCTTGGAAATAGTCAAGTGTTTCCAGGTGAATTGTTATGGTGTCTAGGCTTTGCTTTAAAAAAATACCAGCAGGGGTGTGCCTGGGTGGCTCAGTGGGTTAAAGCCTCTGCCTTCGGCTCAGGTCGTGATCTCAGGGTCCTGGGATCAAGCCCCGCATCGGGCTCTCTGCTCAGCGGGGAGCCTGCCTCCCCCTGCCTCTCTGCCTACTTGTGATCTCTCTCCCTCTGTCAAATAAATAAATAAAATCTTTAAAAAAAATTAAAGAAATACCAGCAGGAAAGGATGGGGAGATATTAAGGCAGTATACATGAAGCAAGATATGTCAATAATTTCTGAAGCTGGGTTAACTGTACTGTTTTCTCTACTTTTGTAAATGAATATTTTTCATAATATAAAGTTAAGAAAAATGCATGTAGACAAACATACTTATTCTAGATGGGAACAACCAGGACACAGAGAGGTGAGGAGGCATGCCTAGCATCATAAACCTAGATAATAGAGTCCTTGGACTACAAGGTAAGTTGTCTTCCTCCCACTCAGATGCTCTTTTCAACATGCTATGTGTTAGGTCAGTTCCTTTTAAACTCCCTGTAGACATTACTCATTTCACCATCATCTTGCTAATGATAACTTCAGCATGAAGTTATTTATTTATAAAGATTTTAACTTATTTGAGAGAGAGAGAGAGAGTGAGTGCATGAGTGGGGGGAGGTGCAGAAAAAGAGGGAGAGAGAATCTCAAGCAGACTCCTCGATGAGCATGGAGCTAGACATGGGACTTGATCTCATGACCCTGAGATCGGTTTCATGACCCTGAGATCATGACGTGAGCCAAAATCAAGAGTCTGACACAACCACTGAGCCACCCAAGTGCCTAGAAAGACCACTTACTGACTCTAGTCTACTTTCAGCCTAATTCAATGTACTGTCCCTGTGATTTTAATAAGCACAAAGATTTTCCCACTCCATGTAACAATCAAAAGAGCAGATAATGTTGATATAACTCCCTGTTCTATAGCATTCTTAGGGACTAAAATAAAACGTCAACAGAGACCAAAACAGACAAACATATGTGCAAGGAATTTCAATGATTAACAGTCACTAAACATATTTAAACTTTTAAATAAGAAACTGCACACTGCAACAGAATCTAAATAATGTCCCAGAAGTAATTGCTAATTTAAGTGTGCAATAAAATGATAACATGCCTTGATAGGGCTCTGGACTGCAGAATCTGTGATAGATTCAGCAGGTTGGCAGCCATCCAAGGCTCAGAGCAGCTTCAAGTTTGGAATGTCAGTAGCCAAGACCCCATCAGGAACTCACCTGGGCCCAGAAAACTCAGGGTTACATGGCTTTGCCCATATTCCTTTTGAGAAAGAAAGAGCAAGCATCTGTTCATTTGGGGGAAAGGAGTAGGGATGGGTCTAAACATGGGAGGAGATGGAGAATTGTGTGTGTCAGGATGGTGGGGTGGGCAGGAGGGAGGAGATTGTTTGGCTGTGAGCTCATTCAGGTGTAGCTCTAAGAAAAATTCCATGAAATGGTTAAGCAACTGTCAGAGTGGTATAGCCCAGTATACAAGCTTGATAGTAGGAAACCTAAGTCAGGTGACTTAGTCCAGGTGAGAAGAGGTATTTCAGGGAGTCCTAACCAGGGACTCAGTTCAGAACCAGGGGAGACCACTTGTAAGATGTCTCTGGAAACCAGTTAAAAGCCATAAGGCATTGGAGGCACCAAGAGGGAATTTCTAAGGTATTGTGGAATTCAAATAGCACTCACTTCCTTAAATAGGTTTCAAGACATTTTTGGACTAATTTTGAGACATTTCATTTGATTCATATTTCACAAGCAAGACATAGGTATTTTGTTCATTTTTTCCCCTGCCAAAGAGAATTAATTCTCTTTGCTTATAAGATGCATATCATCAGCATAACAATGTTTTCCCCCCATATATTTTTTTTATTGTGTCTTCCAATTCCCAGGGTGATATAAAACTTTTGAAGAAGTTAATGTTAACTATGGATTTCCATATTTAATAAGCTTCTCAGTGAGAACCAGTTAGACATGAAAGCATACTTCCAAGTGAATTGTGTATTCATTTAAAGTTTAGGAAAAAAATAAAAACAAACCCTGTTCCACCTCCACCCAGCATGTGACTCCAGGTCACCACCCTTGAAACATTGTGCTTTTGAGCTTTTGACTGGATTTGCTTCTGAGGCTAAGAGAAGTGTGTAGCAGATGTTGGGAGGCAGTTGGGGATGGGGGTGGGGTGCAGGGATGAAGGGGCTGCCAGATGTTGAGTGGGAGGGTGGAGTGTGAGGATGAAAGCCTGCCAGATGTCTGTAGTGCAGAATGTTGGGGCACCTGCTTTCCATGATCTTCAGAAGATGATTGATATCACATCAGTAGGATCTCATAAAGGGTAAGACCTACCCCTCCTCAATAAATACTGAGTCTAGGACTCCTACAACTATTTTCTGCATGGTTTTTTGCCTTGGATTATGTCTTTTTAAAAATTCAAGTTAAGGGTTATATGAATGAAAATACACAATCAACCAATATACTCATTTGTAAATAAAAGAGGTTGGGAGGGGGGGCTTTACATTTAAATCTGTTGTTCTAAATTATAAAGACGATCACCTTTTATTTTCTATTTATTTTATGCTTCCAATAAGGGATGATTTGCTCATCTCTCTTCCCCACAATGAATTTAATAGATTTATTCATCAAGTTTTCTAAATTTAGACACCAAACTGATGTTTTTCTCCCACTGCTTAATTTTATTCTTAGCAGCACTTACATAAAGCCAGGCAGTGAAAGATACAGCAAAATTACTAACTTGCTGTGACCTGGAATGCACTGATAGAATAAAATAACAATAATAAAGATTGATGTACCAAAGAGACTTAATACCAAACGCTCCTAATGAAATCAGTTTTATGCTTCTGGTTTTTCCCTACGGGCTATGTATTTCCTGTGGCTTTAAGGAATCTAAGTTTTCTTTATGATGCCTGAGAGAGGCTCAATTCTTAGGCTAATAGATGGGCCTTACAAAAGAAAATATGTGGATCTTATCATTTCTTTGGATTTTAGGAAACTTTAGTGTTTTCCGGGACTAGATTTGATTACAACAGGTAAAATTCCTCACTCTGATCTTGTTTGAAAGGCTTAGAAATAATGGTATTTGAGGATCAGAAGACTGACCCAAGAGGCTGGGAACATTAAAAGACAAGCTACATTTGTCCCAGTGGCCTCCTAGTCTTCAGAAAGCCAAGGCTTGTCATTCACCATTGACCACAGTTAGCAGTGTTGATGATTGTTCCTCTGAACTGCACTGACATTGATGCATTTAGTAAATAATCACTGAGCCCCTAGTAGGTGCCACTCTGCTACGTTCTGGGAATATATGATGAAAGAAGTCCTTTCCTTTTTGGAACACCTCAGGTACTGGGGAAGACAGACATTGGACAGATAATTGCTCAAATAATTATTCACAATGTGTGCTATGAAGATGAGAAAATATAGCAGTGGGAGCTTTGATAGCTGTCATCAGATATCCATGGAATGAATTGCTTTATGACTAGGCAAATTGGTCCTTCACTGAGGGTCACCAGATGGCCTACCGACTTGGTTGGGTGAGTCCATTCTCAGTGTGATGTGCAAGCGTTTCATCAGGTGGTATTTTTTAAAGTACCATCAAGAAAACAAGAAATCCTTTTTTAGTCTGCATTCCAGGTTTTTCCAGGGGTAACTCCTATGAAACTCATCTTCATACCCAGGCCTTGTATTTTTTTTTAAAAATAAGATTTTAATTTTAGACTTGTTTTAGAGACATAAAAAAGTTGTGAAGAAGTACAGAAAGTTCCCATATACTTCACACCCAGTTTCCCCTGTTAGTAATATTTTACCTTACTATGGCACATTTGCCACAACTAATAAACCAATATTGATACATTACTACATTTTAAAAAAAGATTTATATATTTATTTCAGAGAGAGAGGGCGCTCGAGAGGGGGCTAGGGGCAGAGAGCAAGGGAGAGAGAGACAAGTTGACTCCCCAGTGAATGGGGAGTCCAATGCGGGGGCTGACCCAGTACCCTGAGATCATGACCTGAGATGAAATCCAGAGTTGGACACTCAACTGACTGAACCACCCAGGTGCCCTCACACATTACTAGCAACTAAAGTTCAACTTCTTATTCAGATTTCTTTGTTTTTTACATAATGTTCTTTTTGCTCAAGACTCTCATTTGGGATACCGTATTATATTTATTGGCCATGCTTCCCTAGGTTCTTTGGCTATGACAGTTTTTCAGACTTCCTTTGTTTGTGATGACATGAACAGTTTTGAGCAAAAATGCTCAAGCATTTTGTAGGATGCTCCTTTACTGAAATTTGTTTGATGGTTTTCTTATGATTACATAGGGTTATGTGTTTTGGGGAGGAGGCCCATAGAGGTAAAGTATCATTGTCATCACATCCTATCAAGGGTACCTACTACCAACATGACTTACCACTGTTGATGTTGACCTTGATCACCTGGCTGTGGTGGTGTTTTTTAGGTCTCTCCATTGTAAGGTTACTCTTTTCTCCCCTTTTCATACTCTATTCCTTGGGAGAAAGTTACCATATGCAATCTGCACTGAAGGAGTGGGAAGTTATGTTCCACCTTCTTGAGGGCAGAGTTTCCATACATATTATTTGATAGTCTTCTGTATGGGAAATTTGTCTATTGTCCCTTATTTATTTCTTTATTCAGTTGTTTATTTATATCAGTATGGACCCCCGAATATTTATTTTATTCTTTGGGTTATAACCCATTGTTACTTTATTTTGCTGCTCAAATTGTTCTAGCTTTGGCCATAGAAAGCTCTTTTAGTTGGCACTTGTACCCCTTACACATGCCACATCATTGTGTGTGTATGTATTTTCTTTTTGTAATTTTTTGGAGTACTTTATTACTTTCTGACATTACCAGGGGCTCCAGGCTCACCTTGCCTATTTTCTGTTCTGGTCCTAGTCTCAGCATTTCTCCAAGGAGCCCTGATTTCTTTTACTGTAGGATGGTATTAGAAACAAAGACCTCTCTGGGTGACTCAGATTTATTTTTCACACTACAAATTACCTGTGAAATAGTGACTGCACAGGAATGTGGAGAGGAAAAGGAAGTCTGAGCTTCAGAGTTAGGCCTTAACCTCTTGGGAACTTACCTTTCTCATCTACAAAATGGGCGTAATATTGCTTACCCTGTAGGGTTGTTGTGAGAAATTGAAAAAAAAAATCTAATGAGTCTGGCATGTAGCATCTGTTCAAAAAGTCATTTCTGTGGAGCGGTAGGTCCATATGGGTGTCACCACCCCAGAGTTGGCCGAGCACCAAGGAAAATAAATGTTTAATTTTTTTTAATTGCATAAACAAAACCATATTATCCATGAAGGAAATTAAAAAAAGAGGATATTTTACTTACAATCCTACTACCCTAACATATGTTCCCTTTTAGTCCCTGTCATTATGTACTTATTTTAAAAATATTTTCATCACATTGTATATAATAAGAGAAATAATGTTTTACTGTTGCGTATCCAGCCCTTACTGAGTGCTCTCTGGTACTCAACTCTTTGTATGGATAATTACCATCTCCATTTTATGGTTGAGGGACCTGAGGCATGAAGAGATGAAGTCCTTTCCACAGGGCACACAATCCAGAAGAGAGAGAGACAGGATTTGAACTGAAGTCTGTCTGATGCCAGGGCTTGAAGCCCTTAATTATGATGCATTTTCCTTTTTATGCGGATACTCACACACACAGAATCACATGTACACACAGATGCATGTGCTTTCACTTCTTTATGCAACATGTACTGAGCATCTAGCATGCTACATGTTGGTAATGAAAAAATGATTTTTCACATTGGCTTTTTTTTAAGGTGCCCGGGATTTTATAGGACGTGTCACACACAAACGATTGCAATGTGATGCTCTATATAATAAATGCTATTGGAGGATACAATCTGTCCAGTGATGCTAAGGGGAGTTTAATGGAGGGGTTGGCATTTGAACTGGGACTTGAAGGTTGGGCCAGATTAAAATAGATTTGTAGATAGTAAAGGCATTTCAACCAAATGAGATAGTAAAAAAACTATAGAGGTTTGTGGTAGATTAGATCAGTGGACAGCAGATATTCATTTCATTTCCCAAACTGCTTGCATGAAGCACACTCCCTTACCCTCATTGACTTTGGGCTTGGCCTTGTGACTTTCTTGAGCCAATGGAATATGGGTGGAAATGTCATCATGCTATTTGTGAGTCCAGGCATCAGTCTGGGAAGAGCATATCTCGGATTGCTCCTCCTTCAGCCTGGGGCCTGGAATGAGTGCACATGAAAGCTGACTTGAAAGTGGCCTGGCCTGACTCCAGCCGGGCCCAGATGAGCTCAGCTGACATCATGCAAACTTCAGCAGACATGCAGACCTGTTTGTGCAAAATAAATATCAGTTATTATAATCCTTTAGATTTGGGGGATTGTTTGCTCTGTAGCATAATCTCAGCAAAAATCTGATTAATATAAGGCCAGATAGGGTAGGTCAAATTAGAAGAGGAGGTAATTGTCCGGTTTGGCTGAAGAATACACATCTACACCTGCACACAGAAGAGATTTTCACTTTAGCCATGAAAGTGAGTAAAATGCTTCAGACTTTGCTGGATTTTGATTGCCAAAATGGCCAAAATGATTTTATAGGAATCTTATGTAGGATTTATGAAAAATCTACAAAGTTATGAACTTGAAATAAAAGTACAGAATGTCTTTGGTATTTTTTTCTTCTCTCCCCTGCCTCTTTTGTGGGACCTAGCACATATCAAGTAAACATTATGGACAGGGGTCTTCCCTCAGGACCTTATCAATTGAGTAAGCAAGATAGATATATACACAGGGACTATAAGGGGAGTTCTTGCAAATAGGAAAGTTGCAGGATTTAAGGTAAAGAAGGAATCTGATACTATTTTAGCTCAATGACATAAAGGACATCTGCTAGCAAGAGGTTAACCATGGCAGTATGAACTGTACGATTCATTCATAAATACCTTTCCCTGAGGCCAGGTGGTTATGAAGAGTCCTCTGCTGTCTCTACCTTTCCACCTTCAGAATCCAGGAATATAAATGCATATTGTTGATGAATGACAAGCCACCTAAATGCTTAGGCCAAGGTAGAGCCCTGGTGGGAGGAAACAAAATGTTTTAAAGGCAAAAGAGGTGTGGAAGAAAACAAATTGAGTGAATGGGTAGCTTTGTGGGAAACAACCACGTGGGTGTGGATTTTTGGAAAAGCCTGAGTGTACAGAATGGAAACATGCTGGGGCCAGGGCTGAGTAGAATGAATAGAGAAGGCTTTCTTTAATATCCACCCTTCTGGACTTGGGTTAGAAGCTGTCTCTCCAACTTCCTTCTGGTTTTGCTATGCTTTGCTGTCAGTAAGACATTTGGGGATGGGCTGTGCCATTTTTTTCTCTGACTCACAAGTCACCCATATATCATCATGCCCAAAGAGCTTGTCTCTTCTTTGCCTTCAGGACATGCCCTTGGGTGGTGTGTCTCCTTTAGGAGGCATACTGGTGCCATTACTTTTCAGCAAATGGATTCTGTACCATGGAGTACATTTGCAACCTCAACTTCCCTCTGGCTTAAAGATAAGGAAAAATTTGTGACCCTGGTACATAATTCAGAGGTGTTTCTGTCTCAGTCTCCAGTGGATCAACCCTGACTCTGTTCAGGGTGGGGAAGAGAACTGTAGGTCCTCCAGCTGAGTTCTAATTGAGTGGCTCTGAACCTCTCAATGGTGTGACCACAGGGACTCTGACTGCCATAAATCAGCTCCAAAGGAAGCCTTGTCACTTAAAGATCTACAAAACATAGTTCACCCACATTTGTTAAACACTTGCTCTTTGACAGGCGTTGTGGTAGGCATAGCAAGGGACACAAAAATGAATAAGACATGGTTCTTTCCTCCACAGGGGTTTATAATCTAGTGGAGAAATAGGTAGGCATAGAAGCAGCACAAGGGTGTGGGAGGCTGAGTGTTAGGACAAGTTTAAGCGTGGGCCAAATATGGAACCACCCAGCCTCTAGGTTCAAATTGGAACATAGTGTTACAGAAATCCTACCATGACCACATGGAACACCAGGAGCAGTTGGGATGGAGGGGACTGATTTAAAACATTATCTAGCAGGGTGGTCAAAGCTGAGATATCCTATACTGGTCTGGGGAGAGAAGAACAGACCC
>CM053603.1:113412901-113443382 GCA_028646535.1 Procyon lotor | reverse complement strand
GAGATAGAGAGCACAAGTAAGGAGAGCAGCAGGCAGAGGGAGAGGGAGAAGCAGAAGCAGGCTCTCCGCTCAGCGGGGAGCCCGATGCGGGGCTCGATCCCACGACCCTGGGATCATGACCTGAGCCGAAGGCAGCCGCCTAACCGTCTGAGCCACCCAGGTGCCCCCTAACTTCCTATTTTTGTTTCACCTCCCAGAGGCACTGTCTAGGAGGCTTCTAGAACATTCTTTACCTGAGGGATGAAGGCAATATAATTCTAGTGGGTCTCAGATCAGAACCAAGTGCATTTATATTTTTAGCAACAAAACTACTGCACTCACCATGAACTGACTTCCCTTTGGATTAAGTAGAAATGAAGGTAGCTCTTCTTTCCTCTAGGTAAAAGTTTTAGCAACAAAACTACTGCACTCACCATGAGCTGATTTCCCTTTGGATTAAGTAGAAGGGAATGTAGCTCTCCTCTCCTCTATGTAAGTTAGCCTTCTTTCAGCTTCAGTGAGTGCTCACGGAGATCATTATAGAGATGTGGTAGCAAAATACCACTTGCTAATAGTTCATTCATTTTTTTCCTTAAGTGGAACGGTTTTGGAAGACAAGCCTGGGAATTAGGCATATAGGCTGGGAAAACAGACTGGGATTTGGGCAGCAGCTGTTTTTAATGTGTTTGGAGACTACATATGTACTATGTAGAGAACACATTGCATTCGGTAAGTTCATAAAATATGCATGTGAGTGTGGTAAGAACATGACAATAAAAATGGTGCTGCCAACCTAGTGGGAACACTTTGTTATGCTGGCTGAACCATGTGGCTCCATATCTCAGAACATGGCAGCCAAGCTATATTCTTCAGAGTTGGGATTAGTTGTGTTCTAATGCCACAATTCTCTATCTTTCCCACATGATTAATACACAACACTGACAGAGTTGTTAGTGGTAACTTCCAATGTCTGGGGAGAACTCAAGACTGCCTCCCAGATCCATGGAAATATTTAAGGACAATATAGATAGTTAAGGACAAAATTGTCAGGTACAGGCACTTTTCCCTGCTAATAAGAGATAAAACTTTGAGAGGGGAGGGTAATGGTATCATGATTAAAATTAGATGAGGTAAGAAATCTCTTAGATTCTCAGGACACTTAAAAATCATTCCTTTTATGTTAATAAACTTTTAATTTTGATATAGTTTTAGACTTACAGTGAAATTGCAAGGATAATACAGAGAATTCCCTTAAAATCCTTCAACAGGTCTCAGCCTTCCCTGATGCTATGATCTTACAGTATCATGGCACATTGGTCAAAAATTAGCTATCAATACTGATACACGACCATTAACTCTAGACTTTGGATTTTTCTAGTTTTTCCTTAATGTCTTTTTTTTTTTCTGTTCCAGGATCTAATACAGGATACTGTATTCCACTTATTTATCACATTTCCTTAATCTCCTCTGGTCTGGACAGTTTCTCAGTCTTTCCTTGTTCTTATAACCTTATAGTTCTGAGGAGTAGGAATAGGAGTATTTTGCAGGATGTGAAAATCAAACATGCTGTGTTTTAAAATGAGGCCCCGAACTTTCTTGCTTGGAGAAACTGCTTTGTCTTGGAAGGCTAGAGAGGAAACATCAGAGATGGATGAGACAGATGGAGAAGGCTAGAGATGGAAACAGAGAGGGGAAAGAAGGCATGGAGGAGGATACTGTACCTCCACTCACTCTCAACTGCTCAGGGGGAGGAAGAGCACCTGAGGATTATGGGTAGTTCAGTGTATTTAAGGGTTATTCCTAGATTCAGCTGTGTAACCCCACAACACATCAGAATCACTGGGGAGCTTTTAAAAATACTGATGCCCAGGGACACCTGGGTGACTCTATCAGTTGAGTGCCCAACTCTTAATTTTGGCTCAGGTCATGGTCTCGGGGTTGGGGGATGAGCCCTGTGTGGGGCTCTATGCTCAGTGTAGAGTCCACTTGTCCCTCTGTCTCTGCTCCTTCCCAATCTCCCCACCACTCCCGCCCCCCGCTCACTCTCCCTCATAAATAAATAAAAATTTTAACTAAACTAAACTAAAAATATGCCCAGAATTCACCCAGACCAATGAAATTAGAATTCTGGGGATATGACTCAGGCATGGGTATTTTTCAACAGTATAGTAGGTGATTCTATTGTGTGGCCAAGACTGAGAACTGTAGACTTAGCTAGCAATACATATTTGTATTGTATTTCTTAGCTAGCAAAGAACATATTTGCTTAAGTACCCTAGACATGGCCATGGAAAAGGAGTAGGCCCACCTACAACTGGGATTTGGGGTTTAAAAACCTGGCAAAGCATCTTTACCATAGATTTAATTGGCAGTATTATTCAACTTACTTTTCTTAACTAGTTTGAAAACTCTGTTGCCAAGCAGTGGATTTGTGTCCTTAATTATCAGTCTGATGTGAGGCTAACACAAGTGAGTTATGGAACCCTGTTCCTCACTTAGTATCCTGCTTGTAGCTGTCTAGTGATCACAGCTGACTATTTGGAAGTACTAAACTATCACACAGATAAAGACACTGGACTGGAAATCAGGAAGCTGGTTCTAATCTTAGGGTTTTAAAAGCCATTTGACCACTGGCTGATCAAGTCACTTAATTTCTCTGGAATTCAGGGCACTTACCAGAAGAATGAAGGGTTTGCATTAGGTCATCACTGAGATCTCATTTGGCTCTAAAAT
Source organism: Procyon lotor (assembly GCA_028646535.1). Taxonomy (NCBI): domain Eukaryota; kingdom Metazoa; phylum Chordata; class Mammalia; order Carnivora; family Procyonidae; genus Procyon; species Procyon lotor. The sequence goes on along the minus strand of CM053603.1, from coordinate 113,440,670 downwards.
TCTATGATTTTCTTAAATCCCAGTTTATCACTTCCTGAATGTTTTATCTTGAGTGAATCACTTACTCTGAGGCCTCACTTTCCCATCTTTGAAATATGAACAGGGATGCCTCACCTCAAGTTCAATGTGGGCATTAATTGAGATCCTTCTTTGTGAGGTGCTGCACAATTCTAGCTGTAATGTTCTCTGAAAAGAGGGTGATTGTTCCCTCTCCTGGGGATCATTGTATCACCTTTACATCCCTTTCCCTCAATATGTAAGTGTCTCCAATACTCAATAAGTATTCGTGGACTGAGTAAATGACATAATTTGAAGATGAAAAATAGATTACAACAGTGGCTTCCCATTAGATTCACCTGAGGAAATTAAAAAACCACGATTCTTTTATCACATCAGAGACCAAATTAGAAACCTCTAGTGATGGGATCCAATTTTTTTTTTTTTTTTTTTTTAAGGTTCCCAAGTGATTCCATAGCTGAGAACCACTTCCCGCAAAAGGCCGGTTCTTCTTGCTCAGCAACTTGAAGAAACAGAAGATGGCTTGTAAAGGCTGCCCAATCCTTGAAGGACGTGCACCGTATCTTTCTTTCCATCTCCATCTACCACATCTCCATCTCTTTTCTGTCTCCTTCTACCTCAACACTTAGCACAGATGCATGGCAGAAACCCAACAGGAATTTGTTGCATTGGATGGAATTTAAAAAAACGTCAGCTCACCATTTTTCCTTCAGCCATTTCACTCACTATGTGATTCAACATGCAGATCAGGTAAAGTCATGAGTTCTAAGTCATGTTCCTTCTCAATAATATTCTCACTACAACACAGGATCTTTTTTTTTTGACTTTTGATTTGTAGGATTCATACAATATAATGAATCTAGTTTGAAAGCGAGCCTCCCTCATTCCACCCCTACTCGGTGGCCCCATGCTGGTCCAGCGATGCAGTCCCGGAGCTGATTGGTGCCTGGGGCTGGAGAGCAAGGTAGGCGGCAGCAGGAGGGTAGTGGCGTTTTCAGTAGCTGCAGCCACGGGGAGCCCATGTCACCGCTGTGAGGTGTTTCACCCACTGACCATACGGCATCTGATGTCATCTCTCCCCCTTAGGTTCTCAATGCTTTATTTATCTTCATGTTAAGAACGTAGTTTTAAAAAGATTCTGAGATGCTCTCCTTATTATTAATACAGGTGCTTACTTAGTTCCAGATAAATACAGAACCCCCCCTCCTTTTTTTGAATGTGTTGTAGCTTTATATGAAGCTAATGGAGCAAGGCAATGCTCAAACGTCAAATTAAACTGCACAGCTCTGTAATCACTCAGACTGACATGGCATAAAAGGATAATTAGTAGTTCATTACATGGAACATTGTTTGTTCAGCTAAATTGATTTCTCAGCTGCCCATGTTTTCTGTTTACTTAGTAAGCGCTCCACTGCACATTTTTATTTGAGAGCTAGGAAATCCCTTTCCCTGAACTTTTTTTTTTTTTTTATCAGTGCAGTTTTAAAATATAATTTGCTTGAGCTGGTTGAGCCTCCGAATGACATACAGGTGTATGGTAACAATCCTGAGTGTGGATTGATGCTCGGAACATAAAACCGGCTGTGGTCAGAAACCTGCGAGACTACCTAAAGGCTGGAACATACCCGGTGGCTTTGTACCTAGCAATGCTTTTGTGGCTGTTTGCTTTTCAACTGAAGAGTGAACTCCCCTCTCAGAGAGGGAGGGAGTGAGAGAGAAATTGGAATAGACACCTAATCCCTTGCTGTTCAAAGTGGAAATTTTCCAACAAAGTTTTTCTTAAACCCTTCATGTTGCCTGTTAATGCCAATATAAAGGAAACAGTGGCTGTTTTAGGATTTCCTGCAACCCTGAGCACCATCGGAGAGATTTAGAAAAAAAGGCTAAATGCTAGCTTTGAAACTTTCTGAAATTGCTCTCTTACAAAGATAATGTGCATTTGCTAGGTAGGTGCGGTATAGCTATCCATTGTACACACCCTTTGATTCCTTCTATGTCTTTTGCACTTCTCTCTGGTGAGTGAGGCATCCACAGACATTTGTCAGGGCAGATATGGACATTCAGAGGTGTGGTCTTTGACTCCATCAGCCTCTACCTCCTAACATGCAGCTCACCTGGGTTTGGCCATTGCTTGCTTGCTTGCTTTGGCTTGCCGAATGGGTTAATGTGTTGAACTAAATGACCTTGGGGTTTTGATAGCCACAAGGAGAGGAGAGAAGCCAGTTCTGCAGCAAGTTCAAGGCTTGAGCACATGATGGAATATAATTCGGGGCAACATATCAGACTGAAAGTTCTGCCACAAAGAAGTTTGTTTCCCAAAAGATTCTCAACATTACCTAGATTTTGCTAGTCCTTGGAGAAACTCAGAAATCCGCTCTTTTCTCTGATTAAACATCAACATTGTCTGTATTAAGTGAAGAATGTGAGTCTTTGAGAGGAGAGAGGAGGCCTTTTGAGGCCAGGCAGAAATATGCTCAGTGGCTCACTCTGGTTAAGTATTTTTTAAAAATACATGTGTGCAGCTGGGGTTCGAGCTAAGGGAACTAAAAACTGTGTTAAATTCCACCACAACCAAGTTCTGGGTTTCTTTCCTTGGCCCATTAGAGGGCTTTTATAATATAAACAAGCATATTAAGCAGGTGTCTCTCAGTTACCAATATTAATGGGAGGAAATAGAGCCTGCACAAATGCAATCCAGGGATAATCCCCGAGGCTCACCCGTGCTTTTTGATTTAATCTTCTTCCCTAGCAATGTTGTTAGGTGCTGGACTCAGAGTTGAAGGTGTACACTGAGGAAGAGCATCCTGACTTTTGAAGAATGCTTATCCCAGCAGGAATGTGAAATTTGAAAATTTTGCAATGCCTTTTCAAAGGTTTTTTTCTACAGACAGTAATTTGGGGGTCGAAGTCCCAGGCAGGCCATTCCCTTGTAGGCTTTGAATGTGGAAACCAGTCTGTGAAGATCTGTGATTACCCCCAAATAGAGTGGGACCTTGCTCTAGTTAAAACAATGCTAATGAATGTGCTGTCATGAACTGTAGCCCGGCCATGTGGCTGGCACCATGCTATAGGTTTTACCTCTGCTGTTGTAGTACCTTCCCTCCCCACTGTCATTGTAAGCTTCCTTTTCCTTCCTGGGGCAGCCCAGTACTCTAAGTAAAGAAAGCTGGGTGGTTACCAATATCAGACTGTCCTTTATTCCTGAGCACTACCTAGTGCTTGCCCACCATGCTACCCTTATTTCATCCTGCAACCCCCTTGGTTTCTCTTGGCCAGGGCGTGGACCTTCTGGCTCCCCTTTGTCATCCCCTATCTCATTTCTCTTGTTGTTTGCCCTAATTTTTGTCAATCAGATTAGCTGTTGGTACCTCTCCCCCCTGCACCAATCTCTACCATTAATGGGGAAATGTGGGCTCAGACCCAGCCAAGTTCCTAAGCTGATGCCAAAAAACACTGAATGAATGGAAGCAATCCTCCCCAACTTGCGCATGCAGCAATTCTATTAAAGTTCTGCTGTCAGAACTGAATTATCTGGATGTTGTGTTACAAACCTCTGGGCTTTTGTTTTCCACCAACTCTTCTCAGTGCCAGAGAGACCCAGGAACTGCTTCTCTAAGGGCAAGTCCTGGGTTCCATACATCTGCCTCCTTAACTACATTCAGGATATTCAGATGTGTAGTCTCCCTTTAGGGAGGCTCTTGCACTGGGCCCAAGACACAATAGCTCTTGTGGATCCCTGACTTGTCCTTGCTATAGTGCCTTCTTAGCTTCCTCAGCACCCAAATCACCTCATTTTCCTCCTCTCTCACTGTTTCTTTGACCCCTCTTTCTGGTCCCTAAGAGTTGGGGAGACCAGAGATCAGTTCTGAGTCTCATTTCTTTGCCTGCCTCTTTCTTTCCTTCCCTCCTCCATTTAGGTGCTCCTCTCACTTGGCTCCATAGTTTCAAATCCTACCCGTATACACAGATGTCTCTCCATGTAGTATCTCCTAGTCTTGACCTTTCTCCTGAGCTTTAGGCTTATCGCCACATGCCTAATCAGAAATTTGGGGTATAAAAGACATCCTTAAGAGGGCTTAAAAGGAATTTGGGATTTCTTTCTTGCTTTGTCCTGCCCTTTCCTTCCTCTAAGTTAAATAGCTGCATCCAGTTGCTAAAGCTAAAAACCTAGGAATCATCCTTGACTATTCTTTTTTCCTTACCTCCACATCCAGTCCATCAGTGAGTCCTGGAGGTTCCTGTATTCAAAACATATTTTCAGCATGTTAACTTTTCTCCAGCTTCAAGCCACCATCATCTCTCCACTAAACTATGGTAACACCTTTCTAACTAATCCTCCCTGCTTCTGCTCTAGCCCCTAATTCCATTCTTAATAGAGCAGGCAGAGTGCTCTTTCAAAACAAAAAAATTCAAGATGGTGTCATTTCCATTTGAAAACTCCTGTTGTGTTAACTGTGCTTTGAATAATATCTAAACTTCATATGGTCAACTGGCTCCACATGATCTAACCCATTGTCACTCTCTGATATCATTTCACACTTTCCTCTATTCCCTCAAATTCCTACAGCAGAATCCTTGCACCTATCTCTCTCTGCCTAGAATACTCTTCCTCATATCTTTGCATCTGCCTCATACTTTAGGTGGCAGCTCAAGTACCCTCTCAGAAAGACCTTTCCTGGACTTCATTTAAAGTCACACTCAGTCAAATTATCCTTTATTAGTCCCTCTCTAGCATAAGTCACTCCTTGACTTTCTAAAAAAAACCTATTTTTGGATTGTTTACTTTTTGGGAATAGGCTCCATGAGGACAGAGCCTTTGTTTTGTCAATGACTGAATCCCTTGTGCCTAGAATAATGCCTGGCCTATAACAGGTGCTTAGTAAATACTTGTTGGATGGATAAAGTCCAGCAGGCTTGTCTAGACTGGAGAAGGGTCTCACCTTGCACCTGTTAACACTCATGTCTCTGCTCTTCCTCCACCAATATCTTTGGAGCTGGTTTTCTCACCTTTCACTCTGCCCTGTCTTGCTGTGTATGGCTAAGAGAACTATGATGTCTCACTCCTGAGTTCACAAAGCGGGGTTACAACAGCATTGGCCTCCAGTTTCCCATTGGAATTTCTTGGCTTTTCATCTTTGCTTCAAGCTTCTGAGGCTCTGGATGTCTGCTTCAATCACCATTTTCATGGATGAATTTGGTTTGTCAAGGTCTTCCTATCTCCCTGATGCTGGTCTAAACCGCTGGGTCTTGTTCCATATTCTTCAGGGCCAGCTGCTTCCCATGTTCTGGGGAAGCAAAGCATCAGGGGAAGCAGTTTGAAGCTAAATTCCAGCAAAGCCTGAAGAAGGCAGGTTGACTTTCTATCTCAAGGGGCATTTTCCATTGCAGTCCTATTCCATGAATGTTCACCACCACTTCCCTGAGGCATTTCAATTCAAGAGTCCCCTTGACCCTTCCTAGTGGAAAACAGCCCCATAACTGAAAATCTTAAGGCCCATTAAAATGCAAAATCTGGTGGTAATATAAATCAAGGAAAGCAAAATTTGCAAGACTGTGCGCTTGGGATGCAGTGTAAAAGACTGATACGAGAAAAAAAGGATATTAGAAGCCTCACAATCAAAAAGGAAATTCCACTCTCATGTCCTGTCTATTGTTTGGCTTTTTGTGAGTAGGTGTGAGTACATGAGTATAAATAATTTGCATATATCTATACTCCAATTACTGGTTTATAGATGAAGTATGTAAAGTGTAGGTGATATTTATGTTTTACTTTAATGAAAACTTATAGAATGAGTAATAGTTATTCGAGAACCTAGAATAACTTTTTCAGATTTACTTGGATGATTAGAACAGAAACACATTCAGAAAAATTATCTATCTATAAATCTAATACTATCTAAAAAATATCTCTCTGAAAGAACAAAGTGCTAGTTCTGCAGCACTTCAACCTGTCAAGCAAATATATATGAACATGTATTTCTTTTGAAAGGCACATTATTATGTGCTTGATAAATCAAAATAAACTTCTCTGAGTGAGTTACATCTGTCAAATAAATAAAATTCAATCCCACATATATATCACCTCTTAAACAAATCCAACTTGGGGACAAAACAAATTCAGTTATGCAATGCCTGTAAACACAAAAAAATGGAAAGAATGTTTATAGGGCCACCACGGTGGCTCAGTCAAGTGAGCATTCAACTCTTGGTTTCAGCTCAGATCATGATCTCAGGGTCATGAGATTGGGTCCCATATCAGTCTCCCCACTCAGCACAGAGTCTGCTTGAGAATCTCTCTCTCCCTCTGCCCCTTCTCTCACTTGTGTGCATGCTCTCTCTCTCTAAAATAAATAAATGAATCTTTAAAAAAAAGATGTTTTTATAGTAAAATAAAATGAAACTTGTCTTAAAAAAGAATTATATTCCACATTGATCATTTATGTAACCATTCTATTAATGGACATTTAATATTAATTTATTCTTTGTTGTTTATATTTGTATCTACATGAAAATGTTTCTATGAAGTTCAGTTCTTAAAGTGAAATTATTGTTTAAAGAGATCCTGAAGGGCACCTGGGTGGCTCAGTCAGTTAAGCATCTGCCTTTGGCTCAGGTCATGACCTCAGGGTCCTGGGATCAAGTCCCACTCTGGTTCACTGCTCAGCAGGGAGTCTGCTTCTTCCTCTCCCTCTGCCCCTCTCCCTGCTCTCTATCCCTCTCAAATAAATAAATAAATTAATAATAAATAAATAAATAAATAAAATTTTAAAACAAGAGAGATTATGCATTTTTAAAAGATTTTATTTTTAAGTAATCTCTACATCCAACATGGAGAGGTCAAGAGTTGTATGCTCTACTGACTGAGCCAGCCAGGTGCTCCTAGACTGTGGCATTTTAATTAATAGATAACTGTGAGATTTAAGCTCCAACCAACACTGCATGGAGTTTATAAGTTTATACTGTCTTCACTACTGGACTCCTGCTTTTGCTCATTTGATGAGTGAGTTCCCTCACTCACTTTCTATCTCAAGGGGCATTTGAGATAGAAATCTCAAATTCTATTTTGAGTTCCCTCACCCTCTTTTTTAATAGTTTTATTGAAGTATAATCGACATACAATAAATTTCATATGTGACTTTTTATGTGTGTGTGTGTGTGGAAACTATCACCACAACCATGCTAATAAACATTGCTATTACCTCTAAAGGTTTCCTTGTGCCCTCCTATAATTCCTCACTATCTCTCCTATCCCTTCCCTACACTGTCTCTAGGCAACTACTGGTCTGCTTTTGTTTCTATTCCATTTTCTAGAGTTTTATTTAATTGGAATCAAGAAGTTTTCTTTTTTGTCTGGATTCTTCTACTCAGCATTATTATTTTCAGGTTCATTTATACTGCTGTGTGTACCAATACTTCATGCCTATTTATTGCTGAATAGTATAACATTGAATGGATATACCACACTTTATTTTCCATTCACCTGTTCATGGATATTTAGTTTGTTTTCAGATACCTTGGCTATTAGAATTATGTGTTGCTATGTTTTTAAAAAGTTTTCCAAAGTGCTTGTAACATTTTATATTCCCACAATGAGAGTTCCTGTTGAACCACAACCTCTCTAACACTCAGTCTGTCATATTTTTGTTATCTTAGTGATTGTGCAGCGGTATCTCATTGCCATTTTAATTTTCATTTCTCTAGTGACTAATGATGTTGAATATCTTTCTAGACACTTATTTGCCATCTATATATCTTCTTTGGTGATGGGCCTAACATTTTGTCTATGGTTTTATAGTCATTTGTGTTCTTATTAATTCGTAAGAACTCTTTAAATATTCTAGGCACAAGTCTTCTGCAGGAAATATGTTCTGCAAATATTTTCTTCTAGTCTGTGGTTTGTCATCATCATCTTCTCTTCCTTCTTCTTTTTATTCTTCTCTTTTTGTAATGGTATCTTTTGAAGAGCAAAAGTTTTTAATTTTGATGAAATCCATTTTATTGACTTTTTTCCCCCCAAAATGTTTATTTTTTCAGTGTTACAAGATTTATTGTTCATGCACCACACCCAGTGCTCTATGTAATACGTGCCCTCCTCAATACCCACCACCAGGCTCGCCCAGCCCCCCACCCCCACCCCTTCTAAACCCTCAGTTTGTTGCTCAGAGTCCACAGTCTCTCATGGTTCATCTCCCCCTCTGGTTTCCCCCATTCACCTTTTCCTTCCTTCTCACAATGCCCTCCATGTTTTTCTTTATGCTCAGCACGTAAGTGAGACCATAAGGTAATTGGCTCTCTCTGCTTGACTTATTTCACTCTGCATAATCTCTTCCAGTCTCATCCATGTTGATACAAAAGTTGGATATTTGTCCTTTCTAATGGAGGCATAATATTTCATTGTGTATATGTACCATATCTTCTTTATCCATTCATCTGTTGAAGGGCATCTTGGTTCTTTCCACAGTTTGGCAATTGTGGCCATTGCTGCTATGAACATTGAGGTACATGTGGCCCTTCTTTGTAATGCATCCATTTTATTGACTTTTTTCTTTTTTTAAAAAAATATTTTAGGGGCGCCTGGGTGGCTCAGTCGTTGAACGTCTGCCTTCTGCCCAGGTCAGATCCCAGGGCTCTGGGATCAAGCCCCGCATTGGGCTCTCTGCTCTGCAGAAAGCCTGCTTCTCCCACTACCAGTCCCTCTGTTTGTGTTCCCTCTCTCACTGTGTTTCTCTTTGTCAAATAAATAAAATCTTAAAAAAAAATATTTTATTTATTTGTCAGAGAGAGAGAGAGAGAAAGAGAATAAGAACACAAGCAGGGAGGGTGGCAGGCAGAGAGAGAAGCAGGCTCCCCGCTGAGCAAGGAGCCTGATGTGGGACTTGATCCCATGACCCTAATTAGGATCATGACCTGATGCTTAACTGACTATGCCACCCAGGAATCCCTTGATTTTTTCTTTATAGTTTGTCCTTTTGTATTGTATATAAGAATTTTTTTTGCCAAATCCACTATCTGGCTTTGAAGGTGGAGGAAGGGGGGTACAATCCAAGGACTAAAGCAGACTCTAGAAGTTGGAAAACACAGAAAAATGGATTCATGCTTAATGCTTCTAGAAAGGAAAGTAGTCTTGCCAACATTTTGATTTTATCCCAATGAGGCTCACATCAGACCTTTAATATACAGAACTTTAACATAATATTATGATTCCATTTTAGAGACTATTTATGTACAATATGTGTGTGTATGTATGTATACTGAGCAGAATGTAACCTTCTCCACTAAAATGTGAGCCCCTTGAGGCCAGGGATACTTTTATGTTCATTGTTATATCTCAGTGTCTATTAACAGTTCATGATGGATAGTTGGGTTGGAATGTCAATATAACTTATTGAATGAATGAATGAATAACCCATATGTTACCACATTTATATAAAGTAACTATATATATATAGGTATAAGTTATGATACACAAATGCATAGAACAGAGACTATATACTAAATGGTTATCAATGGTTATCCCTGGGGAGGACTAGGACTGGGTAAAGGGGAAGTGAAAATAGACATTTACTATTACCTGATACACTTCTGAAATTGTATGTTCATGTCATCATGTATTAGTCTTATAAATAAAAATATTAGTAAAGGAAATAATTACTGTCTCAATTCTGATCAAACATCTTTAAATTTGATTTGAATATCCTATGTTCTGTATCATTAGGCACTGTTTTCCCAGGAGATTTTAAAGGGACACAAATCAGTATTAAAGAATTAAAACTAAAAACCAGGTGATTATTATCAGGAAGTGCAAACCAGACTTTGAACAATGGCAGAAATAAAATATGGGTGTGTGGAGAATTTCGTCAACAGGCTTTGGGAAAGATTCAGAAGGTAGTGTCATATTGGGTAGATCAGTGGGGTTGTAATGAGTATTATGTGGGAGGACACCAGAAATTACTTTGTAAAGGAACTGGTAATTTGATATCCAGGAATGAAATTTAGAAACTAGAGAAGAAAAATATACAATTCTTCTGATAAACTGAATTATGACTCATGGGGCAGCTTGGATGACTTTTGCTTGCTGAATTTTATGGCCCAGTAGTACATGTGGCAGTTCTTATAAATGGGGTCATTGTAAAGTTTCCAGATGACTCAGATTACACAAAATCATTCCTCTTGATCAGCTTCATAATCAATATTGATTGTCAAAGGTGAATGTATCATGTAAGGATTCAGATTTCATTTAAAAAGACTTTATGGAATGTTTACAGATTCCAGACATAAAGATCTGGCATAGGGTCCATCAGAGATGCAGAGACAAATCAGGGATGGATCCTCTTCTCTAAAAACAGAATCTTGGGAGCTGAATCAAAATAGGAATGTAGGGGCACCTGGGTGGCTCAATTGGTTAAGCATCTGCCTTTGGATCAGGTCATGATCCCAAGGTCCTTGGATTGAGCCTGCAGCAGGCTCCCTGTTCAGTGTGGAGTCTACTTCTCCCTCTACCTTTGCCCCTCCCCCACCTTGCTTATATTTTCTCAGTTTCTCAAATAAATAAAATCTTAAAAAAAAAATAACCCAGGAATATAAATTGCCATGAAAGGATTAAGTGATGAAGATACAAGATTATGAAGTTGTGAAGTAAGACAGTAACAATGGGACAGATGGAAGGGATGAGTGAGAGAATAATTGAAGAGAGAATGGAAAGGCCATGACCATTGATTGGATGTAGTGACTGTAAGAAAACTGCTAAGATTGTTTGCTGAACACCCCACATGACTCTGTTGAAAGAGTGGCTTTAGCAGGCTTTGCCTAGTTCCCAGGATTTCCTGGACTAAAAATACAGCTACTTATTACTTATAATACAGCTATTTATTAAAGTGTGTCTGCAGCCTCTATGGAAAGCAGAGGAGCCTGCTTAACCTCTGATCTGGTCAGGACAAGTCATATTTTACTTATTTGTCTCACTCATCAGCCTTTGAGGTCCTTCTGGGAGAGGATTCGTAGTTCTCTCTCTATTCCTAGTGTCTTACACAGTGCTCGGTATATAGCAGACATTCAATTGTTTCTTGAATTGAACATAAAAGCGATAATTGGTCATTAGGAAGAGAGACCATGATCAATAAATCAATAAATAAACACTCAAACCTCTTCAATTTGTCTAGTAGGATTGAGTCCCTGAAGACATGTGATATTCATTTTACAAAAGGTGACATTGGGGTTGCATACATCCATTGTATCTCTTGGGTTTATAGGCAGACAGCTCCTGGACAACCAGAACAGCAGGTCTTGCTATGTTGGAACTTACACTAATTTTGGGGGGTATAGATTGATTATAATAAGTGCCTCCTCCAAGGAACTTAGAGTCCAGTGAGAGCTCATTAGCTGTACTAGATGGATGCGGAAGGAAACTACAACTCCAAAGGGGTGTGTATACCCATTACTCTATTAGCCAGGAGCAGTTTGGTTATACTGTGGCAACAAACATCCTCTGCATCTCAGTGGTTTCCAAGGACAGTGTTTTGCTTACCCTACATGTCTGTTTTGAGTTGTCTGCTGCTATGCTCCACAGCTTCACTCAGGAACATAGGCTGAGGTGATTATCATTTCCATCTTGAATGTGGTTGGTCTTTGTGCTAGAGGCATGCACTAGCTTTTCTTTCTGGAACTCACATATATCACTTCACACATTTTGTCAACCAGAGCAGGTCACATGGGCATGCCTGAGTTCAACAGGCTAAGTAATATAATCATCCCATGGGAGGGGCAGTGAATATTGATGAACAGAAATATAATCTATGACATCATTCCTCTGCAGTCTAATTTCTCAACCTTAAGACTGACTCCAAGTCTTAGAGGAGAATCTTGGAGAATAAGGAATAGGGTATAGGAATAAAGAGGGTGTTCTAAGAGAAGCTGGGATTGCGGGAGAAAACTCAAATAAAGGAAGCATCAAGATAAATGTGAGAGGACTTTTAATTTAGCCATATACCCAATGGGGTAGTTGGTAGGGATGGTTGTAAAGTCACGGAATTTTATTTTTCTCTGCAGATGATATTATCATATGCTTGTCACGACTAGGCTATTACTGTGAATTTTTTAAAAGAAGAAAAATGAAAAGATTTTGATCTAATGTCATCTTTATTTCAGAAAAAAGATAAGAACACTAATTGTTAAGACTGACAAAGATTTAATTTCTAGTTGCATTGAGAGGAAAAAAATTAACAGACTAACAAAATTATAACCTTAACATGATTGAACTCATTACTTTTGAAATGTGGAGCAGATACTTTGTGTTGGTTTTTTAGTTTGTTTATAGAACTGGAAATGACTTTAGCATGTTAATATTTTATCAAATTAAAATTAATATCATTATGTTTTGAGAATCAAAATGTAAATGTAATGTAAATGGCATTATATATGTTAGAGTATGTGCTTTATTTTTTATAAAAATAATACATGTTTATTATCAAAATTTCAAGTAGCACAAAAAGTATGAAGAAAGAAAAAATTACTTATAAATAACCTAGTATAACATTTGGTGAACACTACTTCAGTTAACCCTATATAAATGAATAGAGATTAAACATGTAAATTGATAGGCAGCAAGATAGGTAGGCAGGTAGGTAGATAGATAATTTTATAAGAATGAGATCATCCTATGCCAACTATTAAAATACATTTGATTTTATTCTAATTTATTAGATATGGAGATGCAGAATTTTTGAATTTTGGATAAATGTTTTGCTTCTCGAGAGGTATTACTCCCTTAAGATGCTAAGTTAAAGATTTTGAAAAACCATCAAGACATTAGCAATACCACATTTTAAAATTGAAATGTTCCATCTTTTACAGTGCTCACTGATTTCCTGCTATGAAGGAGGTAGCCTTTAAATAATATTACCCTCTCTTCCTCTCTTTCAAAGCTATTCAAATCTATTTTTTGTTCTGATTTTATTTAATTTTAATATAATTTCAAACTTATTCCAATGGAGGCATTCCTGTATACCTACACTAAATTTTTATATTTTGCTTCATTTTTTCTCTTTATAATTTACACACATGCATCTTATTTTTCTAAATAATACTTAATACATAGTTAAATATGTATTTCTGAAGAACAAGAACATTTTCTTAAATAACCACAGTAGAATTTTCAAAAGCAGGAAATTAAACATGGATATAATACTATTAACTACTCTGCTGTTCATATTCAAATTTTATCAGCATTTGTCCAATATGCTTTTTCCAGATATTTTTCCTAGGTCAGGATCTAATCTGGGATCATGCATTACTTGGTTATCATGTCTCTTTAATCTTTAATCTGAAGCAATTCTTCAGCCTCTTATTTTTCTTCATCTTGACAGTTTTGGGGTTAGTCCAGTTATGTTGTAGAGTGTCCTTCCATTTGGATTTGTCTAATGCTTTTTGATGATTTAATTCAGGTTATGCGTTTTTGGCAAGAATACCTCTGAGGTGATGTGCTTACTCAAAGCATCATATTAGGAGGCACAAGATATCTGTTTGTCCCAACATTGGTAATAATGTTGATCACATGATTAAAGTGGTATCCACCAGGTTTCTTTTCTGTAAAGGTAACATTTCTCCCTTTTTAATTACTGAGTATGGTAAGCAGAGATATTCTAACACTATTTAATATCCCATGACATCAAAATTTTGCCCATTAGTTTTAGCATCCATTGATGATTTTCTATTTTTTTTTATTTTCTATTTTTATCATTTCTTCTTAGATGGCTTTCTACTACAAAGAAGAATTTTACTTTATCCACGATTTACTTATTTTTTCATTGTAGTATGCACTTTTGTGGATTGAATTGTTTCTCCCTCCCCTCCCCACAAAGACATGTTCAAATCCCGACCCCTTAGTACTTCAGAATGTGACTTTATTTGGAAATAAGGTTTTTGCAGATTTAACCAATTCATGTTGAGGTTATTAGAGCCTGAATTCAAGATGACTGGTGTCTTATGGAAAGGGAAAATTTGGATACAGACACACACAGAGAAAAGATTGTTTGAAGACACCCAGGGAGAATGCCCTGTGAACATGGAGGGTCAGAGATACGCATCTACCAGCCAAGGAATGCCAAATACTGCTGGCAAACCACCTACAAAGGTGCTAAGAAGCAAAGGAGGATTTCCCTACAGGCTTCAGAGGGAGCATAGCCCTGCCAATCACCTTAATTTTGGACTTCTAATAATCAAAACTATGAGACAATAAATCTGTTTTTTTTAGGTCACCCAGTTTGTGGTAACTTTTTCTGGCAGTTCTAGAGAACTAATATAGTGTGTGTGGATTTTTATTTTATTCAAACTGTTATAATCAATTACCATCGTTACTTATTTTGATGCAATAATTGTCCCACAGTTTGCTGGAGGGAACCCCTTGAAGCTGGCTCATGCATGCATTTGATATGACCCATATTCTTTGAACATTCCCTTAATTTTTGGCACAAGAAGATGGTCCTGCTCATCTTGTAATTCCTCAGCCTTAGGCCCCCAACTCTATGTAGGCAGTATCTCTCTTTCTCTCTGTCTCACTCCCCGACTCTATCTATCATCTATGTATCTATGTATCTATCATCTATCTATCTATCTATCTATCTATCTATCTATCTATCTATCTATCTATCTATCTATCATCTATCTATCTATCTATCTATCTATCTATCTATCTATCTATCATCATCTATCTATCTATCATCTATCTATGTATCATCTATCTATATCATCTATCATCATCTATCTATATCTATCTATCTATCTATCTATCTATCTATCTATCTATCTATCTATCTATCTATCTATCTATCTATCTAACTATCTATCTATCATCTATCTATCATAATCTATTGTTCCCCTGAGTTTATACTGATAGTTTCAGGTTCCAACTGATACTACAGGATACAGTCCTGGCTTCCTTTTGCTTTTTTGTGTTTGCAACTCACTTTAACCACAAAGAGAAGTCTGGCTTTCATTATGTCCAATATATTCCTCATTTGCTCGAGTCTAAAATATATTATTTATTTGCCTAAACTCACACAAATTAATTTTATTTTTATTTTTTATTAACATATAATGTATTATTTGCCCCAGGGGTACAGGTCTGTGAATCATCAGGCTTACACATTTCATAGCACTCACCATAGCATATACCCTCCCCAGTGTCCATAACCCAGCCACCCTATCCCTACTTCCCCACCCCCCAGCAACCCTCAGTTTGTTTCATGAGATTAAGAGTCTCTTATGGTTTGTCCCCCTCCTGATTCCATCTCATTTCATTTTTTACTTCCCTACCCATCATGACCCCCACACTGCCTCTCAAATTCTTCATATCAGAGAGATCATAGGATAATTGTCTTTCTCTATTCACTTATTTCACTTAGCATAATACCTTCTAGTTCCATCCACGTCATTGTAAATGGCAAGATTTTGGACTTTTTTTGGTGGCTGCATAGTATTCCATTGTATATGTGTGTGTGTGTATATGTATATATATATACATATACACACACACCACATCTTCTTATCTATTCATCTGTTGATGGACATTTAGGCTTTTTCCATAGTTTGGATGTTGTGGACATCACTGCTATAAACATTTGCGTGCATGTGCCCCTTCAGATCACATTTGTATCTTTAGGGTAAATACGCACTAGTGTGATTACTGGGTCTTGGGTAGCTCTATTTTCAACTTTTTGAGGAAACTCCATACTATTTTCCAAAGTGGCTGCACCAGTTCGCATTCCCACCAACAGTGTAGGAGGGTTTCCCTTTCTCCACATTCTCGCCAACATCTGTCATTTCCTGACTTGCTAATTTTAGCCATTCTGACTGGTTGAGGTGGTATCTCACTGTGGTGTTGATTTGTATTTCCCTGATGCCAAGTGATGTAGAGCACTTTTTCATGTGTCTGTTGGCCATCTGGATGTCTTCTTTGCTGAAATGTCTATTCATGTCTTCTGCCCATTTCTTGATTGGATTATTTGTTTTTTGGCTGTTGAGTTTGATAAGTTCTTTATTGATTTTGGACACTAGCCCTCTATCTGATATGTCATTTGGAAATATCTTTTCCTATTCTGTCAGTTGCCTTTTGGTTCTGTTGACTGTTTCCTTTGCTGTGCAAAAGCTTTTGATCTTGATGAAGTCCCAATAGTTCATTTTTGCCCTTGCTTCCCTTGCCTTTGGTGATGTTTCTAGGAAGACGTTGCCGTGGCTGAAGTTGAAGAGGTTGCTACCTGTGTTCTTCTCAAGGATTTTGATGGATTCATGTCTCACATTGAGGTCTTTCATCCATTTTGAATCTATTTTTGTGTGTGGTGTAAGAAAACAGTTCAGTTTTTATTTTTAATAAATACAGTTCAGTATTTATTTTCTTACAGTTTATAAAACTGTAAGAAAACAGTTTCATTCTTTTGCATGTGGCTGTCCAATTTTCCCAACACCATTTGTTGAAGAGACTGTCTTTCTTCCATTGGACATTCTTTCCTGCTTTGTTTAGATTAGTTGACCATAGAGTTGGGGGTCCATTTCTGGGATCTCTATTCTGTTTCATTGATCTATGTATCTTTTTTTTGTGTGTGTGCCAGTACCATACTATCTTGATGATTACAGCTTTGCAATAGAGCTGGAAGTCTGGAATTGTGATGCCACCAACTTTGGTTTTCTTTTTCAACATTCCTCTGGCTGTTCGTGGTCTTTTCTGGTTCCCTACAAATTTTTGGATTATTTGTTCCATTTCTTCAAAAAAAAATTGATGGTATTTTGATAGGGTTGCTTTAGGTAGCATAGACATTTTCACAATATTTGTTCTTCCAATCCATGAGCATGGAATGTTTTTCCATTTCTTTGTGTCCTCCTCCATTTCTTTCATGAGTACTTCATAGTTTTCTGAGTACAAATTCTTTGCCTCTTTTCTTAGGTTTATTCCTAGGTATCTTATGATTTGGGGTGCAATTGTAAATGGGATCAACTCCTTAATTTCTCTTTCTTCTGTCTTGCTATTGGTGTATAGAAATGCAACTGATTTCTATGCATTGATTTTATATCCTGACAGTTTACTGAATTCCTGTATGAGTTCTAGCAGTTTTGGAGTGGAGTCTTTTGGGTTTTCCACCTAAAGTATCATATCATCTGCAAAGAGGGAGAGTTTGACTCCTATCGACTTCTTTGCCAATTAGGATGCCTTTAATTTCTTTTTGTTGTTTGATGCTGAGGTTAGGACTTTTAGTACTATGTTGAATAGCAGTGGTGATGGTGCACAACCCTGCCATGTTCCTGACCTTAGGGGAAAAGCTCTCAGTTTTTCCCCAGTGAGAATAATATTTGCTGTGGGTTTTTCATAGATGGCTTTGATGATATTGAGGCATGTGCCCTCTATGCCTACACTGTGAAGAGTTTTGATCAAGAAAGGATGCTGTAGGGGCACCTGGGTGGCTCAGTGGGTTAAAGCCTCTGCCTTCAGCTCAGGTCATGATCTCAGGGTCCTGGGATTGAGCCCTGCATTGGGCTCTCTGCTCAGCAGGGAGCCTGCTTCCTCCTCTCTTTCTCTGCCTGCCTCTCTGCCTACTTGAGATCTCTCTCTGTGTCAAATAAATAAATAAAATCTTTAAAAAAAAAAGAAAGAAAGAAAATGAGAGGATATAACTTAAAAAAAAAGAAAGGATGCTGTAGTTTGTCAAATGCTTCTTCAGCATCTATTGAGAGTATCATATGGTTCTTGTCCTTTCTTTTATTAGTGTATTGTATCACATTGATTGATTTGCGGATGTTGAGCTAAACTCGCAGCCCAGGAATAAAACCCACTTGGTCATGGTGAATAATCTTTTTAATGTACTGTTGGATCCTATTGGCTAGTATTTTGGTGAGAATTTTTGCATCTGTGTTTATCAAGGATATTGGTTGTAATTCTTTTTGATGAGGTCTTTGGTTTTGGGAGCAAGGTAACACTGGCCTCATGTGTTTGGATGTTTTCTTTCCATTTCTATTTTTTGGAACAGTTTCAGGAGAATAGGTATTAGTTCTTCTTTAAATGTTTGGTAGAATTCCCCTGGTAAGCCATCTGGCCCTGGACTGTTGTTTGTTGGGAGATTTTTGATGACTGGTTGTGATCTCTCCTCTTTCATTCATGATTTTATTAATTTGGGTCCTTTCTCTTTTCTTTTTCATAAGTCTAGCCAGGGGTTTATCAATCTTTTGAATTCTTTCAAAGAACCAGCTCCTAGTTTCATTGATTTGGTCAACTGTTCTTTTGGTTTCTATTTCATTGATTTCTGCTCTGATCTTTATTATTTCTCTTCTCCTGCTGGGTTTAGGCTTTCTTTGTTGTTCTTTCTCCAACTCCTTTAGGAGTAGGGTTAGGGTGTGTATTTGAGACTTTCTTGTTTCTTGAGGAAGGCTTATATTGCTATATACTTTCGTCTCAGGACCACCTTCGCTGGTTCAAAGATTTGAACAGTGTGTTTTCATTTGCATTTGTTTCCATGAATTTTTAAAAATTCTTCTTTAATTTCCTGGTTTACCCGTTCATTCTTCAGTAGGCTACTCTTTAGCCTCCATGTATTTGAGGTATTTCTAACTTTCCTCTTGTGATTGAATTCTAGTTTCAATGCATTGTGGTCTGAAAATATGCAGGAAATGATCCCAATCTTTTGGTAACGATTGAGACCTGATTTGCATACCAGGATGTGATCTATTCTGGAGAATGTTCCATGTGCACTAGAGAAGAATGTGTATTCTGTTGCTTTGGGATGGAATGTTCTGAATATATCTATGATGTCCATCTGGTCCAGTTTGTCATTTAAAGCCTTTATTTCCTTGTTGATCTGTTGCTTAGATTATCTGTCCATTTCAGTGAGGGGGTGTTAAAGTCCCCTACTATTATTGTATTATTGTCAATGTGTTTCTTTGATTTTGTTATTAATTGGTTTGTATAATTGGCTGCTCCCATGTTAGTGGCATAGATATTTACAATTGTTAGATCTGCTTGTTGGACAGACCCTTTAAGTATGATATAGTTTCCTTCCTCAACTCTTATTATAGTCTTTGGCTTAAAAATCTAATTTGTCTAATTTGCCACCCCAGCTTTCTTTGGATGTCCATTAGAATGGTAAATTGTTTTACACCCCTTCATTTTAAAACTGGAGGTGTCTTTGGGTCTAAAATCGGTTTCTTGTAGACAGCATATCGATGGGTCTTGTTTTTTATCCATTCTGATACCTTGTTTCTTTTGATTGGGACATTTAGCACATTTACATTCAGAGTAACTATGGAAAGGTATGAATTTAGTGCCATTGTATAGCTTGCAAGGTGACTGTTACCACCTAAATTATCATATCATCTGCAAAGAGGGAGAGTTTGACTCCTATCGACTTCTTTGCCAATTCGGAGAGTAACATATGGTTCTTGTCCTTTCTTTTATTAATGTATTGTATCACATTGTGTCTGTTCCTTTCTGGTCTGTACTTTTAGGCTCTCTCTTTGCTTAGAGGACCTCTTTCAATATTTCCTGTAGGGCTAGTTTGGTGTTTGCAAATTCTTTTAGTTTTCGTTTGTCCTAGAAGCTTTCTATCTCTCCATTTTCAATGACAGCCTAGATGGATATAGTATTCTTGGCTGCATATTTTTCTCATTTAATGCTCTGAATATATATCATGCCAGTCCTTTGCTGCCAATGTAATATTTCTACCATTGTATATTATAGACCGCTTTTCCTGAGATACTTTCAGGATTTTCTCTTTGTCACTGAGACTTGTAAGTTTTACTATCAGATGACATGGTGTGGACTTATTTTTATTGATATTTGAAGGCAGTTCTCTCTGCCTCCTGGATTTTGATGTTTGTTACCTTTGCCAAATTAGATAAATTCTCTTCTATAATTTGCTCCAATATACCTTTTGCTCCCATCTCTCTCTCTTCTTCTTCTGGGATCCCAATTCTAATATTGTTTCATCTATGGAATCACTTATGTCTCGAATTCTCCCCTCGTGATCCAGTAGTTGTTTATCTCCCTTTTTCTCAACTTCTTTATTTTCCATCGTTTGGTCTTCTGTACCACTAATTCTCTCTTCTGCTTCATTTATCCTAGCAGTAAGAGCCTCCATTTTTGATGCCCTCTCATTCATAGCTTTTTTGATTTCAACTTGGTTAGATTTTAGTTCATGTATTTCTCCCAAAAGGCATTTTATTTCTCCAGAAAGGGATTCTCTAATATCTTTCATGGTTTTTTCATGCCCAACTATCACCATGATAATAATCATTCAGAACTCTGGTTCTGACATATTACTAATGTCCATATTGATTAGGTCCCTAGTCATCAGTACTGCTTCTTGTTCTTTTTTTCGAGGTGAGTTTTTTCTGCCTTGTGATTCTTATCCAGATAAGAATAGATGAATGAGAGGATAAAATACTAAAAGGGTGGCAAATGCCCCGAAAAATATATGGTAACCAAATCAGAAGATACTTGAAACTGGGGGGAGATGTAAGGGTGGAAAGAACAGAGCCACACACACTTGATTTTGTATATATTCTGGTCTCTTAGAGGAAACTACCTCCCAAAATTTTAAACTTATATATATAGAAAAATAAGGGTAAACACGTTGAAGAGATGGAATATGACTGTAAAAATGAAAATTAAAAAGATTCTAAAAAAGGAATTGATAAGATAAGAAGTTGGTTGAAAAAAAGAAAGAGGAAAGAATGTAATCAGGCTGGAGACTGGAACAAAGTCATGAGCTAGATTAGGGAATATTTTGATCTATTAGAAGAAATTGTATCCCAAAATTTTAAAGAAAAAAAAAACCTGTATGTATATAAAAAGTAAGTTTAAATACAATGAAGGAATAAAGTATGACTATAACAATGAAAAATTAAAATGTTTTTTAAAGGTGTTGGTAAAATAAAAATAGGAAAGAGGAAAAATTTTAAAAAATAGATTAAGAAAAAAATTTAAAACATTTAACTTTGAAAGACTAAAGGATCATGGGGAAAAAGCCTTGAATTCTATGTGTTGGTTTCCCCTACCTCTGGAGTTCCACAGTTCTCACTGATTTGTGAACTTAGTCTTGGCTGGATGTTCTTGCTGATCTTTTGGCGGAGGGTCCTCTTACATGATTCTCAAATGTTTTTGCCCAACATGAAATTGCACCATCCTTGCCAGAAGCCAAGCTCAATATTCTGCCCCAGTTCGCTCTTGATAGTTTTTGTTCCTTGAATGCTTTCCATACAGCTTTGGAGGACAGGAATTAAAATGGTGGCCAACCAATCTCTGGCCCTGTAGGAGCCAAGAGCTTAGAGCCCCTCTCCTCAGTGCGCCCTCAGAGAAAAGCAGTCAATTCCTCCCATCTCCCTGGCCTCTGGCCAGACTCTGAGCTCACCCAGCCTGTGACCAAGCATTTCTATCTCTGGTGCCTGGCACCATTTTGAGTCTCCAAACCCAGCTGATTCCTGCAGCACGCTCCTGCACTGCTCCTCCCAGAGGAGGAAGGTGAGTGCCCTGATCTGCTGCTTGTTGAGTCCCCACCCAAAGAGTAGTGGCCTGATTGTGCCTCAGATCACAGTTCAAGGTAATCCCAAGTTGAGAGCCTACTATTTGGCTCCCCATTCCAATATCTGGGAACTCTGCCGTACTGACACCCCTGGTCTTTTTGTGTCCCCACGGGTCCTGAGACCACACTGTCCCCGCGAGAGCTCCACCCCCTACGTAGCCTCTGGAGTGACATCCTTCAGTGGAGCAGATTTCTAAAAGTTCTGATTTTGTGTTCCACTGCTCTCTCACTTTCTGGGAGCTGGCCCCTCCCCCCATGGTTATCTTCCTGCCGCTTTGGATTCATTTCTCTGCTTGTCCTCCCTTCCAGAAAGTGGTCGATTTTCTGTTCCTAGAATTGCTGCTCTTCTCTTCTACCTCCTGTTGAGTTTGTAGGTATTCAGAATGGTTTGATAAGTATCTAGCTGAACTCCTGGGACTTGATGATATTTCAGTCTCCTACTCCTTCACTATCTTACTTCCTCCCACACAAGTTAATTTTAGAATTGTTAATCCATCCCACTGAAAAATCTAGATTTATTAACCAGAGTTCAATATTTGTATATGGTTTATTCACTTCTAGGGGTAAATTTAAATACAGATATATACTCTAATCTAAGTATATAATTTATTGAGTATTGACAAATGAATCCACTTATGTATTCCATACCTCTATCAATATACAAAGCCTTTCCACTACTCCAGGTAGTTTCCTTATATCTATTACCAGTTAATCCCTGCCTGTTAGGCAATATGTTTTCTAGTTTTTTTTTTTTTTAACCATCGTCTGTATGATTTTCAGTTGTAACTTTTTTATTCCTTGTGGTAATTTTAGTTGTTTTCTTTTTTTTTCTTATGGTTTCTAGGTTTCTCAAGTATTTGTTTCCCATTTCATTGAATTCTGCTCTTTATTTTTGCTTCTTTGAACTTAATTTAATATTATTTATTTTTACCTTAACATTGGAACTTGATCATTGATTGTAAACTTTTTCTCTGTTATAAATATTTGACACTATAAATTTCTATCTAAGCACTGCTTTAGCTGCATCCCATAAATTTGGTATGCTGTAATTTAATTATTGTCCAGTTAAAAATATTTTATAATTTCTCTGTGTTTTCTTTAAGTTATATTTTATTTAGAAATGTGTTGTTTATGCTAAGTGAAATAAGTCAAACAGAGAAATCCAGTTTTCATATGGTTTCACTTATTTGTGGAAATTAAGGAATAGCATGGAGGACATTAGGAGAAGGAAGAGAAAAATGAAAAAGGAGAAATCAGAGTGGGAGATAAATCATGAGAGACTATGGACACCAGGAAACAAACTGAGGGTTTTAGAAGGGGGGGGTGGAGTGGGGGATGGGTGAGCCTGGTGATGGGTATTAAGGAGGGCATGGATTGCATGGAGCACAAGGTGTTATATACAAACAATGATTCATGGAACACTACATCCAAAAATAATGATGTACTGTATGGTGACTAACATAACACAATAAAAAAAAAAAGAAATGTGTTTTTTAATTTCCAAATATTTGGTGACTTTTTAAAACATCTTACTACTATAAATATTGGGGTGTATGTACCCCTTTAAATCAGCATGTAGTTACTTAGTAGTGCAGTTGCTGGATTTTTGTATGATTCCAGTTTTTAACTTTTTGAGGAACCTTCAAACTGTTCTCCAGAGTGACTGCACCAGTTTGCATTCCCTCCAGCAGTGCAAGAGGGCTCCCCTTTCTCCACATCCTTGCCAACACCTGTTGCTTCTTCTGTTATTAATTTTAGCCATTCTGACAGGTGTAAGGTGATATATCATCATGATTTTGGTTTGTATTTCCCTGAGGATGAGTTGTTGTTGAGCATCTTTTCATGTGTCTGTTGAACATCTGTGTCCTTTTTGGAATAATGTTCATGTCTTCTGGCCATTTCTTAACTGGATTATTGATTTTTTGGGTATCAAGCTCAATAAGTTCTTTATAGATGTTGAATACTAACCCTTACCTGAAAGTTGAAGGAGGGAGGTGGGTGGGGGTTAGATGAGTGATGAGCATTAAAAAGGGTACTTGCTGGGATGAGTACTGGGTTTTGTATGTAAATGATGAATTACTGAATTCTACTCCAGAAACCAATATAGCACTGTATGTTAACTAACAAAATTTAAATTTAAAAAAGTAACTTGAAAAATTAAAAAATATATATATATCCTACTACTATTTATTTCTAACTTCCTTTATGGTTAGAGGATATAACTTGTAAGGTTGCAAACTTTTGAAATTTATTGGGACATGTTATGTTTCAGCATATTGAGATTATTTTGGTAAATATTTTCTGTGTACTTAAAAGGAATATATATTCTGAAATTTTGGGTTATTCTATAAACATAATTAGGTCAAAGTGGGTAATAGTGTTTTTCAGCATTTTTAAATTCTTACTGATTTTTTTAGTAGCTTTCTTCTCAATAGCTAAGTTATGTAAAATGTACAAAATATTATTTTATTCTGTAGTCAAATTTTCCACAAGGAATAGTCTTTGGTATATATTTAAATAGATTAAAATATCATCATCACTCCCCTTACCATATCTTATTTAATGATGATTTCTTCATTTAGGTTTCACGTAGGCATTTTATTTCCTAAGTTCTTTGAAATTTAAATATAACTGGCCTATTGCCTTTCTCTTTGAATGGCAACATGATTGGATATAATATTCTCAATCACATATTTTTTCTCTTCAACTTTTCAGGGGAAAAAGTTGAACCCAGTCATTGGATGATATTGCATAGATGTCAGAAGATAGGCTGGTACTCTTCTTCTTAGAGGTGACTTAATTTTTCTCTCTAAATGTGATAAGGATTCCTTCTTTATCCTTAAAGTTCAGTAACATGATCAAAATTTGTGATGATTTTGTGTCAGTTTTTCCTGGTATATGATATATCCTTTTGATCTTCAGATTTAGTTCTTTCATGATAGTATCCCTATATATTGCTGACCTTTTTTCTGTTCTTTTGGTTGGGTTCTCTGATACAAGGGTACCAATTATCATTGTGTTGTAAAGATTTTTATCTCTCCTTCACATCTGACAGTTTCTCTGTGATTCCTTTAATAGCTTGTCTTTTTCCTTTTATATTTAAAAAATACATATGTATTTTTATATAGTATAAGATGTATATAAATATACACATATATTTCCTTTAGGTGTAATCATCTCAAGCCCTTTTTCTCTATCATTAATTTGGTATATTTTGCCATATGATTGCTGTTTTTAATTAATTTATTAGAGTTTCAGAGTTATTTTTTGCTACTTAATATGTTGATCAATATCTTCTCTGTTTTTAATTGTGTTGTTTTACCATTCTACCTTTGAATAGATGTTCTTTTAAGTTCTTTTATAGATAAAGCAGTCTTGGCATCTTGTACTGTTTGATAATATTTTCTGAGTTCTTCATCAGGTTTTTGCTCCCTAGGATATCTGATATTTTTGAAAATTCTCTTTTCTGTAGTATTATTACAAAGTTGTTATATAATTTCTTTTCAGATTACTCAAGCTTAATGTATGAAGTTCAGTCTAGATCTAACATTTACTCTGAATTTTCTTTGACTATTTTTCTTCATTTTTTGGTCTTTCTCCCTGATCAGTGTGGGGACATAAGGTTGCTTTCTATGTATCTTCTTTTTTTTCTTTAAGATTTTATTTGTTTAATTTGGAGATAAAGAGAGAGTAGGGGAAGGAGCAGACTGGTGGGGGTTGGGGGTGCAGGTGAGGTCAGAGGAGCAGAAGGACAAGCAGACTCTGGGTTGAGCATAGAACCTGATGTGGGCTTGATCTCAGGACCCTGAGATCATGACCTGAGCTGAAACCAAAATCTTTTATTTCTTCCCTGGTCACCATTTTTCTGAGTTTAGAAACCAAATCTACTGCCCTGTCTTCCAGGTTACTAATTGTTTCTACTGTTTCACTAGTCTGTTGTTAAACCCTTGTAGTGTATTTTTCAGTTCAGTTATTATGTTCTTCAGCTCTGTGACTTCTGCTTGGTTCTTTCTTCTATTTTCTCGCCTTTTGTTGAAATTCTCACTGTGTTCATCCCAGATCGATGAGCATCTTTATGACCATTACTTTGAATTCTGTATCAGGTAAATTACTTATCTGTAATTTGTATCTGTAATCTGTAATCTGTAAAAAAAAAAAAAAAAAACAGAGGTTTTTTTCCCCTCTGGTATTTTTATCTTGTTCTTTCATTTAGAACATATTCCCCTATTTCCTCATTTTGTTTGTGTCTGTTTCTCTGTATTAGGCTAAACAGCCATCTCTCCCAGTCTTGAAGGAGTGGTCACAGAAAGACTGGGTGTGTGTTTCAGTCTGCTGTCTGGGATTGGTAGCCTACCAAGAACTGTCTCTCCAATTATTTCAGAGATTTAGTGTTGTGGGGTCCAGAAAGGCAAGACCCTTGGCCAACAGAACTAGGCACTCAAGGGGCATTACCTGTGTGGTCTGTGTATACTCACCAGATGTGTGTGGTCACTGGAGAGTACCAGGCTGGGGCATGTCCACCCCTCAATTTTAGCAGGGTGGGACTGCAGGAGAACTCAGGGTTGGGGCAAGGGCTAGAAAGGTAAAAGGAGAATGCAAAAATGGCAACTGCTAGTGCTTCCATCCTCAGAGAGAATTCCAACAGACACTTGCTCCTGTGGCAGACACTTCAAGATAAACTCACAAATCTTTTTCACATATAGTCTAAGTACTTTTCAACTTACTGCTATTTTGAAAAGGAAATTTTAATTCCACTATAGTTAACATGCACTGCTATGTTAGTTTTGTGTGTACAATATAGTGATTTAGTAATTCTATACATTAGTCAATGTTCATCATGGTAAGTGTACTCTTAATCTCCTTCACCTATTTTACCAATCCTCTCACACACGTCCCCTCTGGTAGCCATCAGTTTGTTCTCTGTGGTTAAGAATCTCTTTTCTGGTTTATCTCATTTTTATTGTTCATTTGTTTTGTTTCTTAAATTCCACATATAAGTGAAATCATATGGTATTTTTCTTTCTCTTACTGATTTATTTCACTTAATATTATGCTCTAGATCCTTCCATATTGTTGCAAGTGGCAAAACTTCATTCATTTTTATGGCTGAGTAATAATAGTCTGGTATATATTTGTACCAACTCTTCTTTACCCATTCATCTATCAATGGACACTTGGGCTGCTTTCATAATTCAGCTATTGTAAATAATGCTGAAATAAACATAAGGGTGCATATATCTTTTTGAATTAGTGTTTTTGTTTTCTTTGGGTAAATACCTAGTAGTGGAATTACTGGATCATATGGTAGCTCTATTTTTAATTTTTTGAGGACCCTCCATACTGTTTTCCACAGTGATTGCAGCAGTTTGCATTCCCACCAACAGATCACAAAAGTTTCTTTTTCTCCACATCCTTGCCAACATTTGTTGTTTCTTGTGTTTTTGATTTTAGCCATTTTGATAGGTGTGAGGTAATAGCTCCTTGTAGTTTTG
Source organism: Procyon lotor (assembly GCA_028646535.1). Lineage (NCBI taxonomy): Eukaryota > Metazoa > Chordata > Mammalia > Carnivora > Procyonidae > Procyon > Procyon lotor. Next base: position 113,413,603 of record CM053603.1, on the reverse strand, counting down.
ATTTGCATTTCCCTGATGATGGGTGATGTTTAGCATCTTTTCATATACCTGTTGGCTTCTGGATATCTTCTTTGGAGAAATGTCTGTTCATGTCTTCTGCTCATTTTTAAATTGGATTATTTTCGTTTGTTGTTTTTGGCGTTTTTTTGATATTGAATTGTGTAAGTTCTTTATATATTTTGGATACTAACCCTTTATCAGATATGTCATTTGCAAATATGTTCTCCTATTCAGTAGGTTGTCTTTTAGTTTTGTTGATTGTTTCCATTGCTGTGAAAAAGCTTTTTATTTTGATGTAGTCCCAGTAGTTTATTTTTGCTTTTGTTTCCATTGCTCAGGAGACATATCTAGAAAAATTTTGGTACAGTTGATGTCAGAGAAATTACTGCCTGTACTCTTTTCTAAGATTTTTGTTGTTGGAAGTCTCACATTTAGGTCCTTGATCCATTTTGAGTTTATTTTTGTGTATGATGTGAGAAAGTGGTCCAGTTTCATTCTTTTGCAGGTAGCTGCTCAGATTTCTCATCACTTGTTGAAGAGACTGTCTTTCTTATTGCATATTCTTGCTTCCTTTGTCAAAGATTAATTGACCATATATATGTGGGCTTATTTCTGGGTCATGATCCTGTTCCATTGAGCTATGCATCTATTTTTTTTAAATTATTTTTTATTAATATATACTATATTATTATTATTATTATT
>CM053603.1:113386132-113412401 GCA_028646535.1 Procyon lotor | reverse complement strand
GGGGTTCGATCCCAGGACCCTGAGATCATGACCTGAGCCGAAGGCAGAGGCTTTAACCCACTGAGCCACCCAGGCGCCTCAGTAGTATGGACATTTTAGCAATATTTGTTCTTCCAATCTATAAACATGGAATATCTTTCCATTTCTTTGTGTCATCTTCAATTCCTTTCATCAGTGTTTCATAGTTTTCAGAGTATAGGTCATTCACCTCCTTAGTTAAGTTTATTCTTAGGTATTTTATTATTTTTGGTCCAATTGTAAATGAGATTGCTTTCTTAATTTCTCTTTCTGCTACTTCATTATTAGTATATGGAAATGCAACAATTTTTTGTGTACAATTTTGTATCTTGCAACCTTACTGAATTCATTTATCTGTTCTGGTAGTTTTTCAGAGGTCTTTAGTGTTTTCTATATATAGTATCAAGCCATCTGCAAATAATGAAAATTTTACTTCTTCCTTACCAATTTGGGTGGCTTTTATTTCCTTCTGTTGTCTAATTGCTGTGGCTAGCACTCCCAATGCTATGTTGAATAAAGGTGGTAAGTGTGAAGATCCTTGTCTTGTTTCTGATTTTAGGAGAAAACTTTCTTTTTCACCACTATGATGTTAGTTGTGAATTTAAAATATGACCTTACTTTCTCTCTAAAACTACTTTGTTGAATGGATGTTATACTTTGTCAATGTCTTTTCTGCATCCATTAAAATGATCATATGGTTTTTATCTTTCTTTTGTTGTTGTAACATATCATTTTCATTGATTTGCAAAGATTGAATCACCCTTGCATCCTAGGAATAAATCCCACTTGATCATGATGAATGAGTTTTTTTTAATGTATCATTGGATTTGGTTTGCTAATATTTTGTTGAGGATTTTTACATCTATGTTCATCAGAGATACTGGTCTATAGTTCCCTTTTCTTGTAGTGTCTTTATCCAGTTTTAGTATCAAGCTAATGCTGGTTTCCTAGAATGAATTGGAAGCTTTCCTTCCTCTTCTACTTTTCGAATAGTTTGAGAAGGGTAAATATTAACTCTTCTTTAAATGTCTGATAGAATTCAGCTGTGAAGCCATCTGGTCCTGGACTTCACTTTGTTGGGAATCTTTTGATTTTTGATTCAATTTCATTGCTGGTATTTGGTCTGTTCAAATTTTCTATTCCTTCCTGATTCAGTTTCGAGAGGTTATGTGTTTCTAAGAATTTATCTATTTCTTCTAGGTTGTCTAATTTGTTGGCATATAATCTTCCATAATATTTTCTTATAATACTTTCTATTTCTGTGGTGTTGGTTTTTATCTTCTTTCTTTTTGGATTTTGTTTATGTGAGTCCCCTCTCTCTCTGATGAGTCTGGTTAAAGATTTATCATATTTGTTGATCTTTTCAAAGAAGCAGCTCCTGGTTTTATTGATATATTGTATTATTTTTTAGTTTCTATTTCATTTTTATACTCTAATCTTTATTATTTTCTTCTTTCTTTCTTTTTTTTAAGATTTTATTTATTTATTTGACACAGAGAGAGAGATCACAGGCAGGCAGAGAGGCAGGCAGAGAGAGGGGGAAGCAGGTTTCCTGCTGAGCAGAGAGCCCGATGTGGGGCTTGATCCCAGGACCCTGAGATCATGACCTGAGCTGAAGGCAGAGGCTTTAACCCAATGAGCCAGCCAGGCGCCCCTATTTTCTTCTTTCTACTAGTCTTGTGTTTTATTTGTTTTTCTTTTCCTGGCTCCTTTAGGTATAATGTTAGGTGTTTCATTTGAGATTTTTCTGCTTCTTGAGGTAGGCCTGTATTGGTATAAACTTCCCTGTTAGAACAGCTTTTGTTACATCTCCAAAGTTTTGGACCATAGTGTTTTCATTTTCATTTGTCTCCATATATTTTTTTATTTCCTCTTTGATTTCTTGGTTGATCCATTCATTGTTTAGTAACACATTATTTAACTTTCATATATTTGTATTTTTCCCTGGATTTTTTTCTTGTGGTTGATTTCTGGTTTCATAGCATTTTGGTTAGAAAAGATGGATGATATGACTTTGATCTTTTTGAATTTGTTGAGACTTGTTTTGTCACCTAATATGTGATCTATTCTGGAGAATGTTCCATGTACACTTGAAAAAAAATATGTATTCTGCTGTTTTGGGTTGGGGTGTTCTGAACATGTCTGTTAGATCCATCTGATCCAATGTGTCATTCAAAGTCAGTTTCCTTCTTGAGTTTCTGTTTGGATGATCTATCCATTGATGTAGGTGGGGTGTTGAAGTTTCCTACTATTACTGTACTACTATCAATTACTTCTTTTTTGTTTGGTATTACCTGCTTTATGTATTTGGGTGTTTCCATGTTGGGTGCATGAATATTTGCAATTGTTATATCTTCTGGTTGGATTATTTTCTTTATGATTTTATAGTATCCTTTTTTGTCTCCTGTTACGGTCTTTGTTTTATTTTTAAAATTTTTTTTACAGTCTTTGTTTTAAAATCGATTATGTCTGTAAGTATTGCTATTCTAGTTTTCTTTCCACTTTGACTTGCGTGATAAATGCTTTTCCATCCCTCCACGTTCAGTCTGAATGTCTTTAAGTCTGAAATGAGTTTCTTGTAGGTAGCATAGACAGGTCTTGCTTTTTTATCTATTATATCACTCTATGTCTTTTGATTGGAGTATATAGTCTATTACATTCAAAGTAATTACTGATGGTTATGTACTTATTGCCATTTTGTTATTTGCTTTATGGTTGTTTTTGTGGTTCTTCTCTGTTCCTTTTTTCTCTTACTCAGGTTTTTGGATTTTTTTAGTGATATACTTGGATTTCTTTCTCTTTATGTTTGCTTATATATTACTGGTTTTTAATTTGTGGTTCAATTAAGTTTGTATATAATATCTTCTGTATATAGCGGTCTATATAAAGCTGATAGTCACTTAGGTTTCAACCCCTTCTTTACTTCTCTCCTCCGTATATTTTAAGTATATGGTACCACACTTTACATCCTTTCATTTTGTGAAACCCTTGACTGATTATTATAGATATACTTAATTTTTCTGATTTTGTGCTTCCTAATTTTCTAACTCCTACCTATGGTCTTTCCTTTCCACCCAAAGAGTGCCCTTTGACATTTCTTGTGGAGCTGGTTTAGTAGTCATGAACTCTTTTAAACTTTTGTTTTTCTGGTAAACTCTTTATCTCTCCTATTCTGAATGATAGCCTTGCCAGATAGAGTATTCTTTGCTGCAGGTTTTTTTCTTTCAGCACTTTGAATTCATTATGGCATTCCCTCCTGGCCTACAGAGTTTCTGCTTAACACTCGGCTGATATTCATTGGGGTTTCCCTCATACATAACTGTTTTCCTTTCTCTTGTTGCAATTCTCTCTTTATCACCACTTTTTTGCCATTTTAATTACTAAGCATCTTGGTGGGTTTCATTGTGCTGATTTTCTGGGGGGCCCTCTGTACCTCCTAGACCTGGATTTCTCTTTCCTTCTCAAGACTTAGGAATTTTGTAGTTATTATTTATTCAGATAAATGTTCTGCCTCCATTTCTCTCTTCTCCTTCTGAGATCCCTGTAGTGTAAATGTTATTTTGCTTGATGGTCACTCAGTTCCCTAAACCTATTTTCATTTTTTATTGTATTATTTTCTCTCTCCTCTTTGTCTAGATTGCTTTTCATTACTTTGTCTTCCAAGTCACTGATCTGTTCTTCTGCTTCCTCAAATCTACTATTTATTCTATCTAGTATATCTTTTATTTTGGTTATTAAGGACCTCATCTCTGATTGGTTCTTTTTAATGTTTTTATCTCTTTGTTAAGAATCTCACTGAGGTCCTCTACTCTTTTCTCAGGCCAGTGAGAATCTTAATGACCATTACTTTAAATTCTCTATCAGGCATATTACTTATCTCCATTTTGTTTAGGTTTCTTGCTATGATTTTGTCTTCTTTCTTTCTTTCTTTCTTTTTTTCTTTCTTTCTTTCTTTCTTTCTTTCTTTCTTTCTTTCTTTCTTTCTTTCTTTCTTTCTTTCTTTTCATTTGGGATGTTTGTCTCCTCATTTGTTTAACTCTTTGTGTCTGTTTCTATGTGTTAGGACAGTAAGCTACATCTCCTGCTCTTGAAAGTAGTGGCCTTCTAAAGAAGAGGTCCCGTAGTGCCCTACAGTGGAAAGTCCCCTGTTCACCAGAATCTACCTCTTCAAGAGCATCTCCTATGTGTGTTGCATGCACCCTACTATTGTGGCTGAACTGCATTTGATTTCAGTCTGATTGTCTGCAATGACTCTCCTTGCCCGTTGTGGGCAGGGTTTTGTCCCTGTGTAGCTAGGGCTGGTCTGGGGCTGCCTTGGGCTTACATTGAGCCATACCAGGCATTTGTGAGAGGAGAACATGAGGGTATGGTGTATGGTGCCAGCAATGTCCATGCTGGTGAGAAAGCACCTGTCGTTGCTGGGGACTGAGTCATGCCAGGTTGGAGAAGGCAGATACACAGAAGTGCATGGGGGCAGGGCATGTGGTGTTAGGAAGGTTTGTGGTCTGCCGTGGGAAGAAACATGGACCCAGGCCTGGCTGTAAGGGTGTGTCCAGAGAAGAACACATGGGAAGGGTATGCTGTTAGCAAGCTCTATAACAAGTGTTGACACCATGCTGGCTTTAAGCTGGGAAGCAGGGGAGGGAAATGACACCTGTAAATTCCTTCATTCCTGGGAAGTCTCCCAAAGACTCTGCCCCTCCAGCACATGCTCTTAGATTAGTAAACAGATACTCCTCCTGTGTATACCCCAGGCATTTTTTAAACTCCTGCTTCTATGCTGTATCTTTGCAGGGCTCTTTGTTGTGCTACCTCTTTAAAGACAGAATCTCAGGTTCCTCTCACTTTCTTGGTTCTCCCACTAGCTTGCTGATTTTTAAAGGTCCAGGTTTTAAGCCCTGCTGATTGTAAGAATTTGGGAAATTCAGCCCTGCTAGTTTTCAAAGCCAAATGGTATGGAGACTCATCTTCCTGTTTTGGCTGTCTGGTGTGAGAGTCTGTTTCTCTCCTGTCTTTGAGACTACAGTATCCCTACCTCCCACAGATAGTACTGTGGGTCTGTTTAGCTCCCTACCATGTCTCGGTACTTCCTACCTTCTTCGGTGTGGCCTCTTCTCTACATTTAGCTGTGGAGAGTCTGTTCTGCCAAACTCTGTGTTGCTTTCTGGCTTATTTACACCAATGTGGCTGTTATCTCGTTGTATCCATGGAACGAGGTGATCTTAGGGTCCTCCTACTCCACCATCTTTCCCAGAAGTTCACCTTGCTGCTTTGTAATAGGTCTCAGGGTGGGTGGTTCTGTGTGCTAACTGTTTGAGTGGGGTCTCACCTTTTTATAGTCCTTTGGGTCTCCTGGACATAAGCCCTATTGATTTTGAAAGCCAGACATTGTGGGAGCTCATCTCTCCATTGTAGGGTTCAAAGGGTTGGGGTGGACTGATGGACTTGAATCCCTTACTCCTCAGGAAGATTTTCTGTATTTGTGTGATCCCTCCCATTCATGGGCCACCACTCCAGGAGTGGGATGTTTGGCAAGACTGCATCTTTGCCTCTCCTACATTTCTTAATGTGGCCATCTTATTTGTTGTTGTACAGGAACTAGCTATTTAGTTAGTTTTCAGGTCTTTTCAGAGAGAAAGAGATCATTCCATATGTAGTTGAAGGTTTGGTGTGTCCATGGGAGTAGGTAAGTTCAGCGTCTTCTTATACTGCTATCTTGAACCACTCTCCTATTTAATTAATTTTCAAACTGCTAAAAAATTTGCATTCTCTGAGTTTGATTGAATGCACATTTAAAAACCAAATAAACAAATCAAATATAGCCAGTGCCAGTCCACTAACCTCCAGCAGTTACCATAATTTACAAAATTCTGCAATAAAATTTATTTTTGTATTCTACATAAAGGGTGCACCAAGTAAATGAAGATTAGTTGTTTAAAGCAAAGAAAGAAAGAACTTTGAGAGAATTTAGATGTAGTTAGTCACTAAACATGATAAAGATATTAATAAAATCATTTTTGGTGGAATCATTAATGGATTATACTTCTTGTGTGAAGATGAATAAACTGCAGTCTCTCTACTTGAGGCTCTCACAATATGGAAAGAATATCAGACTATTCTTCCAAATAAGGCATGGATAAAATGTTGTGAGAGTTTGAAGAGAGGAATACTAGGTTTTTTGGAGACTAATCTTCCTGATGAAAGCTAACACTTATAGAATGCTGACTATGTGACAAATCCTGGAAAGCCTGACTCTAGGAGGTTTATCCTCAGAGCTGATAGGAGCTTGCCTTCATCTGTATAGAGCTTGTCCCACACTGTTCCAGTCTGACAGAAAGCTTTAGCTCTCAATTAAGGAAACAGGAATCCTCCTGTATATTTATTCAGAAAGGAGGTCTTTGCCTTCCAATTTCTGATAGAAAGAAGAAAGAGAGGCTTAGATTATTCAAAGTCTGCTTCTCTTATTTGTATTCTCAAAGTTCCAATGTAGAAATATACTTGTCTTAGAAATGGATAGGAATAAACTATTAAATTTAAGAAAAGTGGTAAGAGACTCTTGAAACTTCAGAGATGTGAAGAACTTATAAGTGAGCAACAAATGCAGCTCATTAGCTGCAACAAATGAGTTTTTGTTTCCTGTTTTGGGCTACCTACCCCAGAGCACTGAGCAAAATTATAGATGAGCTTAATCCTTAGAAAACTGAGGAGAATGGAAGAAGCACTGGAAGAGGGACATATGACTTACTGGTAATCCTGGAATAAACCGGTAATCCAAGCATCAATTCCAGATGAGAGTATGATTTGTGAACATACAGAAAAGAAAGCAGTAGATTTATTTAGTCATGCCAAATAAATTAATTTTTTTTGTTTTCTTTTTCTTATTTTCTTTTTTGCAGAGATTATAGTTTGGTAGCTGAGGAGACTGCATAAATACAACATAACCATATTTCAGGATTGCATTTGGCTCTCTCTTTTGAACTTGTCTTTAACAAAATGAAGAAAGAGGAACAGGATGTCAGTATCTAGAACTGTGTTCATAACTGGTCAAGGAAATAATTGAACTTCAAAGAGGGCTAATCAATGGATCGTTGATAATCTTGATGTGTAGTTCTAGAATCCTACCACATTGGTTGTGCTCTTGTCATGGTCAATAACCATGTGTCAGACATTGTGCTATGTGTTAGAATAACATTTCCTTACACATATCAGGAACTGACATGCTCATTTTATGAATGTATACTCAACACTTTTATGCTCTTATTTGATTCCCCAATAACCTTATCAAATAGGTATTATTATTATCTCCATTTTATAGATGAAGAAATGGAAAGTTGGAGATCTTAATTAGCCTGACTAAGGTTGACTACACAGCTACTGACTGGCAGTGTCCAAATGTAAACCTTGGCCTGTCAATTTTTCTTCACTGCCTTTTTTTTTTTTAAATTAATGATTGGAACAAGAGAACAAATCAATATGCATATAAAATGAATGCAAAAGAGATACTGACGTAGGAATGTGCTTAATGACAGAATTAGTATCCAAAAGAATTTTAATAGGCTGGAGCAAATTTAATCAGAGAACATTTAACAGAGATGCATGTGAGATCCTAAGCTGGGTTCCAAATATCCAGCTGCACAGGGCAATGTGGCTTAGCAGCTGCGTAAGCTTAATGTGATTCAATAGTGTGACATAGCTGCCCTAAAAGTGAATGAAAACGGATGCCACATTTGTATAAATCTAGTATTCCAAACAAAGAGGTGGATTATTCTATTTTATTATGGAGCTTGTGAGTAGTTCTGGGCAGCATACCTTTGAAGGAACATGGACTTAATCAGTCTTATGAAAGGACTCAGTACCATTTTTCTCTGATTCTTTTGAGAAGTATTTTTTTGCAGTGCTTACTATGTGTCAGGCATTGTGTTAGGTACTCAGGAAATGGCAGTTTATAAAATAGCCCTCTTGTAGCTTACATTTTGACCGGAGAGGCAAGAAATAAACAAATGAACAAATGAATGTGTACCATAGTGTCAGATAGTAGTACTTGCTGAAAAGAAAAATAAAGCAGTGTAAGGTGATAGAGAGTAGGTGGAAGCTATTTCAGATAAGTTTGTCAGGGAAGTGTCTCTGAAGAGCTGTCATTTGATCAGAGACCTGGGATAGCTAAGAGAGGGCATCATAAATAGAAGAAGAACATTCCATGCAAAAGAAAGAGTAGAAAACCCTGAGGTGGGTGTTTGCTTCATATGTCCTGAGAGGAACTCAAGGAAACTACTGTGTTATGTTACCAGACAGTGAGGAGAAGCAGGACTCCAGGCTGTTGCAGAGGTTAGCTGAACAGAAGGACAAAATGATCCAACCTGGGCAACATGCGTAAGATGAGAAGAGAGAGCTGATCATTGGATTTGGCAATATGGTTCTCACTTGGGACTTTGTTGTTCCTCGTGAAAATTAGCTGAAAGAGCCTGAAGACATCTAGCCTTGGGAAGAGAAGTCTTAGAGCAATGTAATTGTGAACCGTATGAATACGTCCTGAAATCAGATCTCTAGGGACACGGAAACCTGGAATTTGCATTTTTAGCACTAAAGGTTTTTTCTTCACCCTAAAAATGGAAAACTGCTGATTTAGGAATTCCTAGTTGACTTGAAATATGTACAAAGTTGTTCTGCATCTCCACTGAGGGGCTGATGAACAGAGGCTAAAAGTGGACAGATTTCTGTGACATATATGTAATACTGAAGTGCTGGCCATTTTAAAGCAGAATGAGTTGTTTATGACAGGAAAAGTTCTTGTTAATTGAAGCAGAGACTGGATAACCACTCTTTTGGGGGAGATTGTTTGGAGGGATTTAATATCATGTGGGATGGGAAGAGTGCTGTATGAAGCAAGCTTCTAACCCTGAGGTCCCATTGTTCTGAAATGCAAGCATCAAACCCCCTGCTCCAAATAGCCAGAACGCTAGCTCCAACTAGTCTCGTCTATGTGTGTTTTGACTTTGTAGAATGTAGAAATGTAGAAACAAGACATTTCCATTTTGTTGAGTCCCAGGATTTGGGTTGTCAGGGGGCCACAAAGCAATGTCTATTAACTGGAGGAAAAGAAGAGAGTTACTGTACAATGGTAAAAGAAAGAAACTAATAATTGAGAAAGTGTTGTATCAATGTTCGCATGTTTCCATTATAATATATGAAGAAAACCCTGGTTGTCTATTCCCTTGCTGTTATTGGATTTATTATTATTATTATTATTTATTAAGTTAGGGCAAAAGCACAAAGTCAGAATAGATATCTTGGGTTTGTTAGCAAATGAGATGTTCCAATTTTGTGTCACACAATTAGCTTGGTGGGTTTCTTTTCACTGGCTATAACATTTCCTGTGTGCGGCAGAGGCCGGGCTGTGGACCTTCTCATTTGTTGAAGCATATGCAGTATTGTTGAGCTCACCACACAGCTGTGGGGGGAAAACGTTGCTCACCCTAAGGTTATAACCCCCCTTTTCTAAATTACTGTTTACTGATGTGGGAGAAAAGGACTCCTGGCATAGCTCAATAATTACTCTTGGCACAGTTCAATAATTAATGAAGTGTTAAAAAGACGCCGCTAAAGTTTGTGCATCTGCTATGGAGGGTATGAAAGTACAAGAAACTCGCCTGCATGTCTAAGTCAGAGACACACATGGCCTTCCCTGTCCTCCCAGGAGAGGACCCAGTGGGGAGTGAGTACAAATGAATGCTTTAGTGGAGGAGAGAAGGGGATTCTTACTACCAAGCTGTTGTGACGTTTCTGAGAATACAGAAGCCCAAAGTAGTAGGGTTGTAGTTTCTTGGTTTTTTCTTCCCCTGTGATTTATAGGTAGGTCCTTTAATTTGTGAGAAGAAATCTGTATGCAGAAATGACCGTTCTCCTCTCTCTATTGCTTACAATATAGGACTTGTTAAATCAGCAGTTTAAAATAATTTGATGATGGTAATGCAACAGGGACAAATAATTACTGCCACTAGTGTGGTATTTACCTTCTAAAGTTTTAGGAGGTTGCAGGCTGGCATCTCTCCTAGTGAATAAGATATCAAGAGTGCTTTTTTTGCTGCAAAATTAACAAAGGAAGGAATAAATATTATTTTTCCCTCAAAGGACCCAGTTTGGAAAAAGCCCAAGGATTAACTCTTTGTGCCTCAGTCTGATTTCACAGTGTGTCACCTCTCGCACTTGCCCTCATCAATCACTGCCATAGGACCAGGACTCAGACAGGCCTCTGGGCTTTCCCAGGAATCCCTGCTGCTTGGCTGGAAAGTCGGGTCCAGGCCAAGGGCTTCTGAAACACAGCTCAGGTACAAGCTGACTCTAGCTTCAGGCCAATTTCTTGAGCAAAGAGTCTTTGCTAATATGTGGAACAGAAAAAAAATGTTGGGAGAATGGGTTGGTGTTTCATTCACCTCCTTCCTCTACCCACCTCATCTCCATCCCTAAGTTATTTAAGTTCTATTTCAGACTAAAAGGAAGACACTTGACAAATTCTGTTCTACTAACTCTACTCTGGTTTGCTTGGTGATAAATTAAATATTTTGTTTTCTTTCTCTTTTTTCCCCTCAGGGTTTTATAAACACATTTCTTTGTGGTCACAATTTCTCTATGTGAGAGCTAAGGGGGAGTATAGGGCAAGGAGTAAACCTTGAGGAATTAAGGTGCAGTCTGCCCTATTTTCTTCCCCTCCTCTTTAATATGAAACTGGTTACAGGCACATTTTTTTAAACCTCTCAGCAGGAATTGCAAAGTTTTCCCGGGTCATCACCTAGCAACAAAACCCAGCAAAACATTCGCAAAGCAGTTTTTGCAATGCAGCCATCACTGACTGGCAGAACTGACTTGTGGAAGGCTGAATTTGCCATGGAGGGGAATTGAATGCTTTCTTCTTTATTCAAGTAGAATGCTGAGATGTGCAGTCTGGATCCTGCTTGAACCAAATTAATGTACATTAAAGAATAAACCATAATGCCCATTGTGAATAGGAGGTCGGAAGGATTCAACAGAATTTGATGATGGGCCAGTTCTTATTGAAACCATTTAAATTGAACTTTTAACATAGTTGTTTTAAATAAAGCAATCTGAGATTGATATAACTCTCCTTTTATTAGATCAAATATTCTGAGGACTTTTGGGTAGTGTCAGAAACCTTAAGTCTATTGGGTAATAACTTCAGAATTCAACAGAAGATTACTTAGCCTCTTCCCTGAAAATAATGGTTAAAATCCCCCTTCAGAAGGAGAGAAAATCTGCTTTGTCTGGTTTTTGACTTCTACGCAGAGTTAGCAGCTGGGTATAATATCTATTATTATTAAGAAAATATGCTACCTTGGAACTTGCTTATGATATCTATCTGAAGGTCTATGCTGTGGGTCTTTTTCCTTGGAAGAGTCTTACAACAAGATCCTTTTGCTTTGTCATGTACTTTTAGAACCAAAAGACAGAATGCAAACGTGTTTTATTTCAATTATTTTTTCCTGTAGTAGCGTATGTGGAGACTCAACTATCTCGTGTCAATGATCGAAGCATCTAGATCTTGATTTTTAATACTTAGATACAGTCTGTTGTGCTCATACCTCTATTAATGACAGAGGAATTTCTTTAGCTCGGTACTTCAGGCAGAGAACAAAAAGATTTAAGTGTGACTGAATTCTGACTCTTCAATAAGAATCCTTTAAAGTTTGCCCCACATGTGTACAGTATGTGCATGAGGGACATGAAGTGTGTTCTCATATCAGGCTTCAGCTCTTGATCATTGAGAAACTGAGATTTATATTTATAGCAAGATGAAGGTGAAGAAATTGTACTCCAGTTTAGATTCTCTTCCATGTGTCCCATGTTCTTGTGGCAGCCTGGGATGCCAGTTCTGCTCAGTATCCATTATTGTTGATGACGGAATTGTTCTAAACTTTTGCCCCCGTCCTTGCACAAAATGTAGCCTCTAAGTACTGAGTCCTTCTCAGATGATTTGTTTAAAAGGTCTTGCTTCCCTCCATTATGCTCTGTAAAATAGTTGGCTGTCTGCTTTATTTGTCCATCTCTTTTCAGGCTGAACTCTGTTTGACAACTTTTTCTCCATCACATCGGTGTCTTCTGTTGCTGTGGGGCAATAATCTAAATCCTTGCTACTCAAAGTAGGGGCCAGTGCATCCACATCACTTGGGGACTTGCTATAAATATAAATCTCAGGCTCACCACCCCCTCCCCCAAGAAGTACTGAATTAGAATCTGCATTTTAACAGGTTACCCAGGTGATTCATATGCCCGTTGAAGGTTGGAGAACACTGTAGATCTTTCTGGTTCAATAATTTGCTTCCTGTTGGGAGTTCTAGCTGAACATGAATCTTTCTGTTTGCATTTCTTCTAAAATATGAAACACTCCTCACTCTCAACAATACTGAAGTGAACTTAGAGAATGAACCATAGGAGCATCAGGGAAACTTGAACAAAGATGTAGAGATTTCCCATATGTTATCTGATACTCACAGGCAGGACAGCCCAGAGATTCCACATAACCCAGCAGACTATCAGACAGTTTCTCTATCTTGTATATCTTATTGTTACCCATTTTAGAGAAAATTCTACATTTGTCTTATATTGTACTTATGTTTATATATGATAACTCTCCTGTAAGATGGAAAACTTCATGAGGCAGGCAAAATACTCATATTTATCCCCTTCATTTCTCATAGCTCAGGGCTTTTATTGTAACAGAAGCTCAATGAATGATGGTTGCATTGAATTGTTAACATTACCAATAGATGAAGTATGTTTAAAAGGGTCTTGGCATCACTCTTTCTAGGGGAAAATGAGAAGGAACTTGATAATGACCTAACATAAAGCCCTAGTTGGCCTTGGTGACTCTAGGTATTTGAGTTACATTGTAAATGGTGCAGTCTGGCCCAAATTAATCCTTTCTATTACCAATTAGACCATGTTTTCAAGGTATTTATGAAAGATACCATAATTTGGAGGCATCCTTTTAATTTGGGTATCCAAGGGTTTTATGTCCATCCAAAGTGGTCCTAAAGAAGGAAGAACCCCCAAAAGTGGAGGGGATATTCTTTTAATGGTTTTCATGATTCCATTAATTCTTCTATTCAGAGGTGTGAAAAACCAGAGATAGAACCTGGGATTATGAGGGGAGTACACGTGGAGAAGATTGACAGTTGGGAAAGAATTTTATTTGTGCTGAATATTGGAGAATGTATTGTGCTCCTTTGCATATTAACTACAAAAAATATGTAGATATTTCAGTAAAAGTGTTGATTGTAGAAAGTCTAATCCAATTTAGATTTTCTAATTCCTGGTTTACCCAATAGATTTACACGGATGAGGTGCTGATAGTTTCAGAGTAGGAAATGGTCTATTTTTATTTATGTAAAGTTTTACAAAATTTGTGAAGGGTAACATCATAAGGGCTTAGTTACATTCCCCTCACATCAGGATTTATGTGTTGCATTGGCAATTTGAATTGGTAGTGGAAAAGTAGAAATGAGAATTCTGTCATGTATGATATTAGGAACCCATACTGGGGAAAGGAAACTAAGCACAAATGGTCAACTTTGTTTCACCTCATGGTAAAAGCAAGAGGTAAGAAGACTTTTAAAAGTTTATACAAATTACTGCATACATCATCCTTAAGAAATAAGAAATCCAGATGGCCAGATGGGAATTTTTATCCTGGCTTCATGGAAGTATAAATTTCTTTTAAAGGAAGAGTTACAGTTACAAGAAAATACAGCCGATTAAGAGTAAAAGCTGTACTAGTTTCAGAAGAAACGTAATTTCATTTATAACTAAAGGCAAATTTGTCACTTAATTAGTAATTCTGACACAGGTAAAGAGGAAGACAGCTGCTTTTCTAGGCATTTTATGCCTCACTGGTCCCCGGTAACCAGATGGCATTGTTGTTGCTGATGGATGAACCAGAGAAGATGTGGGAGAGGATCCACCCCCACCCCAACTCCTTGAAATAACAAACTTGTATTTGAAATCTCACAAGGAGTCAGCTTTCTTCTGTGTTCACCCAGGCCAGGTTGGGGTGGGGAGCAGTGTTGGAGCTGAACAAGTACTTTTGCTCTCTACTCTTCTGACTTGTCTGAGGAGACCCCAGTTAGTAGGGAAATGAGTAGCTGCACACACTAGTCTTCTTTTGTTTAGAAAAATTTCCAATTACAGAATTTTTCAATGATGTTGCACCTGTTTTTAAAACTAAAAGAAATACCATTTATTTGTCAAGCATTTTAGAGTTTTCCACTTGCGTTTTCATTATTTCATCCATTATTTTCTGACCACTCCCAGTAACTTGTGGAATAAGGCAGGGCTGGGATTATTAAATTCCATGCTGAGGTTCAGAAGGGTAAATTTAGCTGATCAAAGTCTGCAAAGCTAATTACAAACCTAGGACTAAAATCTAGTTTCTAGATTCTCATAGTTAGTGCTTCCTTTAATACAAAGATTATGCAACAAATAGATGAAATGATGATCAATCTCATTAGTAATTAGAGAAATAGAAATTAACATATTAACATTTTTTTCATCAATTTGGTAAAAATTAAGATAATTAATTTTCATTATTGGCAAATATACAAACACACTGTTGATATTTGTGTAAATAGATGCAGCTTAAGAACTTCCATACTTTTTAACATAGTAGTCCATCCTATGGAAAAAAATCCTTCTAATAGTCCATCCTATAGGAAAAAAAATCACATTTGTATATACATGTATGTAAAATTATGTTGATTGTTTATATCAATAAAAACTCCAAATAACTTTAAAGCTTCTAATTTGGGAATTATTAACTGATTATGGCATATCTATATTATGAAATGGAAACTATTTTATCTTATAAACATTTTTTTTTAAGATTTATTTATTTATTTGACAGAGAGAGAGAGACCACAATTAGGCAGAGAGGCAGGCGGGGGGGGGGGGTAGCAGGCTCCCTGCTAAGCAGAGAGCCCGATGAGGGGCTCCATCCCAGGACCCTGAGATCATGACCTGAGCTGAAGGTAGAGGCTTTAACCCACTGAGCCACCCAGGTGCGCCGTAATACAAATTATTTTGGAAAGGACAGACGTACACATACTGATACAGAAACATTTCTCAACATATTGGTAAGTAAATGAAACAAATCGCATGATGATTCTTAAAGCTAACATTGAAATAATGGTATATGTGCATGTACATGTATAAAATACAGATGCATAGAAAAAAAGGTCCGTGACAACACAGACCAAACTGAAACGAGTGGTTGCCTATGGTGGGAAGAGTGATATTGTGGGAATGGGCAGATAAAGAGGAAATTAAACTTAGTCTATATTTCAGTATTATTTGACTCCTCTATAAGATTTTCCTTATGCATCGTTATAAAACAAAAAAATATTTGAAAAGAAAAGTTAATTTTTCCTAAGATACCTTCATTTCTTGCATCCTAGATAGCTGCCTCTCTCAACCTGTCTGATGACTGGAGTCATTCCTGAGTCTCAGCAGGAGCTCAGCTGGATGTCTCTAACCTGACATCTTCGGGATCTCTGGGTAGGATAAGATCATGACATCGACCTTTCAGGATCATCTAGATTTTCTATCATTGCATTATGATGGATCTTTATCAATCTAGATATATAATACCATGCTGATTTTTTTAACTTTCACTAGACCAATTGTTTCAAAAACACTTTTGGCTACAAAAGTTATATCCAGAAACCCAATGCATGAGAAAACAAAAGTGGAGCTCCTTTGGTTGAATTTGAGGATGATGAGGGCTTTTTCTCAACCTCACCACCACCCCCTTCCCAAACTCCAAAAAAATTGCTTCCTAAAAACACCTAGGCCTCCAGAGAGCAATTTGAAAATCACTGACATTGTGTCATTTTATAAAGAAACAAGAGTTCAGTGAAATGAAGTGATTCAGGTGAGATTACATAAATGCTAAATGTGGAACCAGTCTTTGAATCCAGATATTTTGCATGCAGTTTTATTGACTTTTCCAGAATGGTGGTTCACCCTTTAATCAACTCCAATTAGTTTTGACTGTCCAGACCTCTGTAAAAACAGAGAGCTCAAATAGCATCTCTGCTAATGTTAGAATAGGATTTTGTGTGTGTTATTTGTGCACATCTCTTCAATACCCTTTATGACTAACTTCTCAATTACTTTTTCTCAAAGAGCTCCATGAAGTAAAGAACACAAAGCAAATTTTAGTTGTCTTGAACTATTTTACTTTAGGAGATGAGATGATAAAAATTGTTATCATTGTAACTTGTGCCATTTTGCAATATCCAGATGGTGTTCACATTATTCCATATTGAGCCATAATGCTTAACACTGATAGCTGTCAGTGTGCAAGCCTCCTCAGTGTCCTAGTGTTGGTGAGTTGGGTCAATGAACCTTTAACTAGACTAACTAAATAGGCCATTCTAATCTATGGTTACTAATTTTCACTCACATTGGAAATATGGGTGATTTACAAGTTTACAGTGATGCCTTCAACTTATTTTCTAGTTGATAAATTATTCAGCAGTGTAAACCACTCTTAAACATCATAAGTCTTTTTTAAAAGGCAATTAGAATAATGCAAGTTCTTTTTTTTTTTTTAAGATTTTATTTATTTGTCAGAGAGAGAGAGCGAGAGAGCACAAGCAGGCAGAGAGGCAGGCAGAAGCAGAGGGAGAAGCAGGCTCCCTGCTGAGCAAGGAGCCCGATGTGGAACTTGATCCCGGGACCCTGGGCTCATGACCTGAACTGAAGGCAGCCGCTTAACCAACTGAGCCACCCAGGCATCCCAGAATAATACAAGTCCTAAAACCAGGATTTGATCTGTAGCAAATGGAGTAAAATGTTTCACTAACTGTAGCTAGCTTGACTAAAACAAGTTAATCCCTTTAAGTTGAGAATGCTTAATAACACTAGTTTGCCATATAAATCTTTCCCTTATGCAGTTCTACTGAGATATAATTGATATATAGCACTGTGTAAGTTTAAGGTGTGATAATTCAACTTACCTATATTATAAAATGACTATTATAGCATCTAAATCTTAATATTATTGTGATTTATGAAGGGCCTTTTGCTAGTCTTTGTGAGCAAAGGATAAGACCAAGAACATTATTATGATATATTTGATATAGGGCCAAGAGATAGAAACTGTAGATCCAGTCCCAACACTTGCCTTTCTCGGACTCAGCTTCCTAATCTATGAAATAATAGGTTTTCACTAGATTGATGTTACTGAATCTGGATTATCTAAACCTCTAAGAATTTATAAAGGAAACAATAAGAAATTGGGGCCCATTTTCAGCATTTCAAAAAGTCTAAATGAAGTGACGCATTTATATTAGCTGAGACCTTACAAGGGAATTAATGCATCAGTCATGTAATTAATTACATAAATTCATTAATTTTAAATATTGATGATTGCCTATTGCTTTTACTATATTTTATATTACAATTTTATATGAATAAAATTAAGGAAACAATCCATTTCTTAATAAATAAAATATGCCAGGAAGAAAAATTCAAAACACAAAATGCATAGAATGTTTAAATGATCCTTGGTGGTGAAAATTGGGGAACCCCTGGTCTAGAAGATGTTCAGGCATCTTCTAAGAGGACCCCAAATGATCACTGACTTCTGGTATTTATGCCCTTGGGTAATCACTTCCCTTTGAGTTTGGCTTGGATTTAATGACCTCCTTTTAATGAATAGAATATGACAGAAGTGATGGGATGTCATTTCTGAGATGGGGTTATATAAAGATTGTGGTTTCCATCTTGGGGGTTCTCTTTTGGATCATTTACTCTGGGGAAATCCAGCTGCCATGTCATGAGGGGACTCTGTGTAGGATGAATAAGTTTAGAAGCAAGTCTTCTAAGGCCTGCCTACAGCCATGTGAGTGAACTTGGAAGCAGTTCCTCCTATAGTGGAGCTCTGTAATGCCAGTAACATCAGGTGACATCTTTATTGCAATCTCGTGATAAACTTTGAGCCGGAAATGGGGCGCCTGGGTGGCTCAAGTTGTTAAGCATCTGCCTTCGGCTCAGGTCATGATCCCAGAGTCCTGGGATCAAGCCCCGCATCGGGCTCCTTGATCTGCAGGAAGCCTGCTTCTCTCGCTACCATTCCCTCTGCTTGTGTTCCCTCTCTTGCTGTGTTTCTCTCTGTCAAATAAATAAAATCTTTAAAAAAAAAAACAAAAACCTTGAGCCGGAACTATCTAGCTAAGCCACTCCCAGATTGCTGACTCATAGAAACTGAGATAACAAATGTTTGTTGTTTCCAGGCCCTAAATTTGACATATTCTTCAATGCAACAATAGATAGCTAATATGGACTTTTCACCTTTCCATGTTTTAATTTCAAGTGCCTTTAAAGAGTCTTTAATAAGGGAAAGGGTAATACAAAAAGAGATAGTCACTATGAAAAATAGGGGAAAAGAAGAACAAACAAGAATAGGAAACATCAGGCAGAAGGAACAGCTGTCCTTGAACAGCACAGAGTATCTCCTGCTTCTGAAGAGGTTGAATGAATACAGTGACCCATCATTATCTTTTGTGAAGAGTGTCTCTACTCCGCAGACAGTTGGATGGGGTTTATGGTGGTTGTCAAAAAGATCCTCTCCCTTCCTGCATCTCCCTCAGAGTCAGAGCCTTGGTCCAAGAGTTTCTTCTTAAGTTTTCTTTCATGGATCAGCAAGTATCACCACTGCAGTTTATGTAGAAAAGCCATGCTTTGTACTAAATATTAGCTATGTTTTCTGTATTATCAGTGCAAGCATTACAAAAGATGATAAAAAGCAGAAGCAAGAAAAAATTTGTGAAATTAAGATAGAAATCTTTATTTCTTTAACTTTTAAATTATGTTTATTATGCCTTTTTAGTCTTTGTTAAGAAAATGCATTAAAGAGTAGGAAAAGGAGAAGGAAAAGATAATTTTTAAAAAGAAAGGAAAAATTAAGGAGAAGGTGGGAAGATTTCTAGGCAGGATGTCTTAATAAATTTCTATTTCAACTCATTCACTTCACTCCAAATATAGAGCAATCAATGGTAGAAAAATGTGAAAACTGAAAACTAAGGAGAGATTTATACTGATGAAAACTCAAGATAAACATCATGGACTAGGGGCCCAGGAGGCAGGTGGAGGCAACCTCAAAACTACTAGATGAGGATGGATAAGTACAAATGTGAGAGAAAGAGAGAACTATAAAAATATTGACTTAACATTTGTTGAACATTTGTTATGTGGAAGGCATGTAGAATGCTTTAAGCACATGCAGTGTATAACTCATGCATCATTTCAAGAACTATGAGGTAGTTATTATTTTAATTGTTACTATTATTATCTTGTCACAAGGAAATTTCCTAAAATGCGGAAACTGAGCTACAGAGAGGCTAAATAAATTGCCAAGGTCACCCAGCCAATGAGAGGTAGAACTTGGATTTGAACTGAGGAAGTCTGAGTCCAGCGCACACTTGCTAATCACTTCACTATTCTGCTCTGAATACAAAACTCACTTAAAATCATTCTACTCAAAAGGAACCTACAAACTATATTCCAAACACAAGTACATCTGATTCTGTGAAAGGCAGGAAAATAACTAATTGAAATATGAATTTGATACAGATGAAATTAGTCTGACAAAGCCTTTAAAGTTTAGTATGATTAAAGAGATAAGTGAGAGAATAGATTATTTTTTAAGAAAGCAAGAAATTTTGAAACAAAAGCCGATAAGGATAAAGTGAAACAGGAGGGTAGAAAAAGAAACCATTTAGAAATCTTGGAAATAAAAAACATAGTCATTGGGGCACCTGGGTGGCTCAGTGGGTTCAAGCCTCTGCCTTTGGTTCAGGTCATGATCTCAGGGTCCTGGGATTGAGCCCTGCATTGGGCTCTCTGCTCAGCGGTGAGCCCGCTTCTCCCTCTCTCTCTGCCCGCCTCTCTGCCTACTTGCGATCTTTCTCTCTCTGTGTCAAATAAATAAATAAAATATTTTAAAAAAACATAGTCATTGACTCCACTCTTAATTTGTAGTCGAGTAACAAGTATTGGATTCACCCTCCTACTGTAAACAGAGAGCTGGACAAAGGATATTGAATAACTGTTCTCAGATATTAGACAACAGGCAGCACAGAATTGTGATTCTTGAGAGGAGAAATGGGAAACTCAAGAAGAGCACAGCAGTATCACTGAGTTGAGGAGACAGAGATCAAAACATGAAAATATGAAAATAATGAGAAAAGAAATAAAATATCTATAGGCTGAATTGTGTCTCTCCCAATCCCCCATAAAATCTGTATGTTGAAGTCCTAAGCCCCTGCACCTCAGAATGTGACTGTATTTGGAGAAAGGTCTTTACAGAGTGATTAAAGTTAAATTAGATCCTTTGTGTAGATTCTAATCCAAAATGACTAGTGGCCTTCTAGGAAGAGATTAGCATATACATGCATAGAGGGAAAACTGTGTGAAGACACAAGGGGAAGGTGGCCATCTACAATTCAAGGTGAGAGCCCTTGGAATGAAAACAACCCTATTGACTCCTCAATCTTGGATTTCTAGACATCAACATGAGAGGAAGTAAATTTCTGTTGTTTAAGCCACTCACTCTGTGGTATTTGTGGCCTAACAAAGTAATATGAATATATGTTAAAAAAAATAGAATTCCTAGAGATGAAAATTACAAAATTTGAAATGGAAAATTGGCTGGATGAGCCTAGCAGCATATTAGACACAGACACTACAGAAAAAAATATCAGTGAATTTGAAATTGTAGCAATAGGACCTCTCCAAACTGAAGCACAGTGAAGGAAAAGAAAGAAAGAAAGAAAGAAAGAAAGAAAGAAAGAAAGAAAGAAAGAAAGAAAGAAAGAAAAGAAAAGAAAGAAAGAAAAGAACATCAGTGATCTATAGAACAGTATTAAGCCACCTAACATATTGTAGACACAAAGGAATATGGAAGAATATTTGAGGAAAAACTTGCCTAAAACTTCATACATTTGAAATAAAGTACTAACATATATTGGAGGCAATCAAAAAACTCCAAGTAGGATGAACACAAATAAAATCACACCAAGGAACATTATAATAAAATATATATAAAAACAATGGTAAAGAGAAAATCTTCAAAGAAATGAGAGAAAAAAATACACATTAATACAGGGGGAAAAATAAGAAGGACCACTGTCTTCTTATCAGAAACAATGCAAGCAAAAAGAAAAAGGAAAAAGTCTTTGAAGCGTGAGAAGAATTATAGACTGTAGTAGCTCAGGCTGTCATAACAAAATATTATAGACTGGTTGGCTTAATTAACAGAAATTTATTACTCATAGTTCTGAAGGCTAGAAGTACAAGATCAAGGTGCTGACTGATTCAGTTCCTTATGAGACTTTCTTTCTTGTTTGTATTCAGCTGCCTTCTTCCTATGTCTTTATATGGCCTTTCCTCCACAGGTTATAAAGAGGGGGGACTCTCTGCTCTCTCTCTTTTTCTTTTTCTTTTTTTTTAAGATTTTATTTATTTGACAGCGAGAAACACAGCGAGAGAGGGAACACAAGCAGAGGGAATGGTAGCTGGAGAAGCAGGCTTCCTGCAGAGCAGGGAGTCCGATGCGGGGCCCGATCCCAGGACTCTGAGATCATGACCTGAGCCAAAGGCAGACGCTTAACGACTGAGCCACCCAGGCGCCCCATCTCTCTCTTTTTCTTAAAGATTTTATCTATTTATTTATTTATTTGAGAGAGAGAGAGATATCACAAGAGTTCGGGGGGGGGGAAGGGAAGAGGGGCAGAAGGGGAAGGAGAGGGACAAGAACACTCCATGCTGAGTATGGAGCCCCAATGGGCCTGAATCTCACAACTGTAAGATCATGACCTGACCTGAAATGGAGAACCTGATGCTCAGCTGATTGACCCAACTAGGCACCTCTGCTGTTTCTTGTTATAAGGACACTAATTTTATGGGATCATTGTTTGACCCTATGACCTCATTTAACCTTAATTACTTTCTTTTTTTTTTTTTAAGATTTTATGTATTTATTTGACAGAGAGAGAGAGAAATCACAAGTAGACAGAGAGGCAGGCGGGGTGGGGGGGGGGCGAAGCAGGCTCCCTGCTGAGCAGAGAGCCCAATGTGGGGCTCGTTCCCAGGACCCTGAGATCATGACCTGAGCCAAAAGCAGAGGCTTAACCACTGAGCCACCCAGGCACCCCAAACCTTAATTAATTTCTTAAAGACCCCATCTCCAAATACAACAACACTGTATTAGGGATATCTGTTTGGGGAGACATAAACATTTATCCATAAGGTCAACCTAGAATTCTGTATACAGAAAAAATATCCTACAAAATGAGGTAAAGACATATTCAGATAGCCAAAATCTAAGAGAATTAACCACCAGCATTACAAAATATTGCATGTGCATTACAAAAATATCAAAAGTTTAAAGCTGAGAGAAAATAGTACCACATGGAAACTAATGTGTACACAAAAGAATGAAGAGTACCAGGAATAGAAAATAATTGAAAAATATGAAAATATTTTTAATCATTTTAATATCTTTATTTTTAAATTTAATTTTAATTTTTTAGTGTTCTAAGATTCATTGTTCATACACCACATCCAGTGCTCCATGCAATATGTGCCCTCCTCAATACCCACCACCAGGTTCACCCAATCCCCTCCCTCTCCCCTCCAAAACCCTCAGTTTTTTCTCAGAGTTCACAGTCTATCATTTTAATATCTTTAAAAGATAATTTAAGTTTGAAGCAAAATTATATTAAGGAGATTAAAATATGTGGAAGTATAATGCATGACAAAAGACAAGGCAGTGGTAAAGTGGAAGACTATTGTAAGAATCTTATACATGAAATGTGTAATGTCATTTGCATGCAGACTATAAAAAGTTAAACGTGTATATTGCAAAGTCTAGAGAAAAGAAAAACAATTAAAACAGAGTTACAACTAGTAGCGCAATTGTTGGGTCATAGGTACAAATATAGTGATCCAAAGAAGCACCTGCACCCCAATGTTTATAGTAGCAATATCCACAATAGCCAAACTACAGAAAGAGCCTAGATGTCCATTGGCAAATGAATGGATACAGAAGAAGTGGGATATATATATATATGTGTGTGTGTGTGTGTGTGTGTGTGTGTGTGTATGCACATATATATGTATGTAGAGAGAGAGAGAGGGAGAGAGAGAATACAATATATATAGTATTCTATGGAATATTACTCAGCCATCAAAAACAATGAAATCTTGCTATTTGCAATAATGTAGATGGAACTAGAGGGTATTATGCTCAGCAAAATAAGTCAATCAGAGAAAGACGATTATCATATGATTTCACTCATATGTGGAATTTAACAAACAACACAAAAGAGCATAGAGGAAGGGAAGGAAAAATAAAACAAGATATAATCAGAGAGGGAGACAAACAATAAGAGACTCTTAACCATAGGAAACAAATTGAGGGTTGCTGAGGGGGTAAGTGGGTGATGGACATTAAGGAGGGCATGTGATGTAATGAGCACTGGCTGTTATATACAACTGATGAATCACTGAACTCTACTTCTGAAACGAATAATACACAATATGTTAATGAATTGAATTTAAATTTAAAAAGAGAGAGAGAAAAAAACCATCCAGATTTACAACTAATAAGCCAACAGAGGGATAAAATGAAATCATCAAGATCTCAACCCCAAAGGAATCATAGCAGCACAAAATAGAAACAAAGACAGGTAGGACTAACAAAAGAAATAATAACATGAGAGACTTAGAACCAGCTGTATCAATAAGTGGATTATCTATTTTGATTAAAAGAATATATAGGGAGGTTTCAAAATGATTTAAGGATCAATTTATGAAGAAACCATAACAATCTGAAATATGTATACTTCTAATAACAGATCTTCATACTACCTGGTTAAAAAACTGTCAAAACTGAAAGAAGAAATAGAACATTGCAAATTAAGAGTTGGAAATTTTAACAATTTGCTCTCACTAATTGTTAGAAGAAATAGACAGAACATTAGAAAGCATATATGACATTTACAATGCTACTAACCAACTAATTTGCATTTCAGAATACCCCCCTAAATAATAGCAGGATATATATTCTTTTTAAGTTCACATAAAACATTAACCAATATTGGACATATTCTGGGCCAAAATCCAAACTTCAACAAATGTTAGAGTTGAAATCATACAAAATCTACAGCTTTTTGTATGTCGATTATACCTCAACAAAGTGGTTTTGAAAAAAGTAACTAAATGTCCACTAATGACCAACTCATTAAACTATAATAATATAATCAACATAAAACTGATGATATATGCATACATTGCTTATTGATAGGGTAAGTTGTCTATTACTTAATGTTAAGTTGAAAAAAAGGTGAGAAAACTAAATGTATTACTGCTATGAACATTGGGATGCATGTGGCCCTTCTTTTTACTACATCTGTATTTTGGGGGTAAAAACCAGTGGTACAATTGTGGGTCATAGGGTAGCTCTATTTTTAACTTCTTAAGGAACCTCCATACTGTTTTCCATTGTGGCTGCACTAGCTTGTGTTCCCCCCAATAGTATAAGATAGTTCCTCTTTCCCCACATCCTCATCAACATTTGTTGTTCCCTGTCTTGTTAATTTTAGCCATTTTGACTGGTGTGAGGTAGTATCTCATTGTGGTTTTGATTTGTATTTCCCTGATAGCAAGTGATGTAGAGCATTTTTTCATATATGGAATATAAGGAATAATGCAGAGGTTCATGGGTGAAGGGAGTGAAAACTGAATGGGAAGAAATCAGAGCAGGAGACAAACCACAAGAGACTCTTGACTCTGGGAAACAAACTGAGGGTTGCAGAAAGGGAGGTGGGTGGGGGGATGGGGTAACTAAGTGTTGGATATAAAGGTGAACATGTGATATGATGAGCACTGGGTGTTACACACAACTAATGAATCATTGAACATTACATCAAAAACTAATGAAGTATGTATTCGCTAATTGCATTTAAATAAAAAAGATAATAAATGTACAGATATTAAACAAATTTCAACAGTGTTAACTCTCCTGAAGTGGCAGGAGAGGAGGAGCAAGATGGCAGAGGAGTAAGCGACCTAAATTTCATCTGGTCCCAGGAATTCAGCTAGATAGTTATCGAACAATTCTGAACACCTACAAACTCAACAGGAGACCAAAGAGAATAGCAGCAATTCTGGAACAGAAAAGAGACCACCTCCTGGAAGGTAGGATGCATGGAGAAGTGAATCTGAGGTGATATACGGGAAGATAGACTGTGGGGGGAAAGCTGGCTCCTGGTAAGCAAGAGAGAAGTGGAGCACAAAATCAGAACTTAAAAGTCTGCTCCATTAAGTGACATGTTCCAGGGGCAAATCAGGGGGGTGGGGGGGCAGGGGAAAGAACCTCTCTGGGATACTGTGGTCTGAGGATTGCAGGACCCACAGGGTCACAGAAAGACCAGGGGTGCCTGAGTGTGGCATAACTCCCAGGTATTGGAATGGGGAAGGTGGCTGCAACGATGGAGCTGAGGAGGGAGCTCTCAGTCATAAACTGTGATCTGAGGCAAAGTTGGGCCACTAATTTTTGAGCAGGGACCCCATAAATGGCAGATCCAGGAAGGACCCCCCCCCCCTTTCTCCACTGAGAGGAGTGGCACGGGATCATGCTGTAGGAATCTGCTGGGTCTGGAGACTCCAAATGGGGCCATGTTCCAGAGACAGAAATGCTTGGTCACAGGCCAGGTGAGCTCAGGGTACAGCTAGAGACCAGGGAGCCAGGAGTGATTGACTGCTTTTCTCTGAAGGTGCACTGAAGAAGGGGGCCCTGAGCTCTCAGCTCCTCCGGGGCCGAATATTGGGAGGGCGCCACCATCTTCATTCTCCTTCTCCAAAGCTGTACGGAAAGCTTTCAGGAAACAAAAGCTACCAAGAGCAAACCCAAGAAGATTACACAGCCTGGCCCCTGGCAAGAGTGGTGCAATTCCACCTCAGGCAAAGACATTTGAGAATCACTATAAGAGGTCCCTCCCTCAGAAGATCAGTAAGAATTTCCAGCTATGACCAAGTTTACTGATCAATCAGAACTGAAAAAAAATCAGTGCTGGGGGAATACAGCATATAGAATTCATGACTTTTCTCCCAAGATTCTTTAGTCTTTCAAAGATAAATTTTTAAAATTTTCATTATTTTTTCTTTTTCTATTTTT
>CM053603.1:113291852-113385632 GCA_028646535.1 Procyon lotor | reverse complement strand
CTTTCTTTTGATGTCCATTAGCATGGTAAATTGTTTTCCACCCCCACACTTTAAATCTGGAGGTGTCTTTGGGTCTAAGATGAGTTTCTTGTAGACAGCATATCGATGGGTCTTGTTTCTTTATCCATTCTGATACTCTGTGTCTTTTGATTGGGGCATTTAGCCCATTTACATTCAGGGTAACTATTGACAGATATGAATTTAGTGCCATTTTATTGCCTGTTAGGTGACTGTTAATTGTATATTGTCTCTGTTCCTTCCTGCTCTGTTAGACTCTCTCTTTGCTTAGAGGACCCCTTTCAGTATTTCTTGTAGGGCTGGTTTGGTGTTTGCAAATTCTTTCAGTTTTTATTTGTCCTGGAAGCTTTTTATCTCTCCCTCTATTTTCAGTGACAGCCTAGCTGGATATAGTATTCTTGGCTGCATATTTTTCTCATTTAGTGCTCTGAATATATCCTGCCAGTCCTTTCTGGACTGCCAGGTCTCCGTGGATAGATCTGCTGTTAATCTAACATTTTTGCCTTTGTATGATACAGATTTCATGTCCTGAGCTGCTTTCTGTATTTTCTCTTTGTCACTGAGACTTGTAAGTTTTACTATTAAATGACAGGGTGTAGAACTATTTTTATTGATTTTGAGGTGGGTTCTCTGCACCTCCTGGATTTTGATGCTTGTTCCCTTTGCCAGATTAGGGAAATTCTCTACAATAATTTTCTCCAATATACCTTCCACCCCTGTCTCTCTTTCTTCTTCTTCTGGGATCCCAATTATTCTAATATTGTTACGTTTTATGGTATCACTTATCTCTTGAATTCTCCCCTCGTGGTCCAGTAGTTGTTTGTTTGTCTTTTTCTCAGCTTCTTTATTCTCCATCATTTGGTCTTCTATATTGCTGATTTTTTCTTCAGTCTCATTTATTCTAGCAGTGAGAGACTCCATTTTTAATTGTAACTCGTTAATAGCTTTTTAAACTTCAACTTGGTTAGATTTTATTTCTTTTATTTCTCCAGAAAGGGCTTTTATTTCCCCCAAAGGAGATTCTCTAATATCCTCTATGCCTTTTTCGAGCCCTGCTAGCATCTTGATAACTGTCATTTTGAACTCTATTTCTGACATATTACTAATGTCTGCATTGACTAGGTCTCTAGTCATTGGTACTGTCTCTTCTTTTTTTTGTGGTGAGTTTTTCTGCCTCGTCATTTTGTCAAGGTAGGAGTAGATGGGTGAGAGAGAAAGATTCTCTGGAGTTCTGCAGTTTTCACTGATTGATTAACTAGGTCTTGGCTGGATATTCTTGCTGATCTTCTGGGGGAGGGGCCGTAGCCTTGGTTCTCAAATGTCTTTGCCCGAGGCGGAATTGCACAGCCCTTGCCAGGGGATGGGCCAAGTACTTTGCTCAGGTTCGCTCTGGGGAGTCTTTGTTCCCTGAGCACTTTCCGTACTGCCCTGGAGGCTGGGAATGAAAATAGCGGCCTCCCAGTCTCCAGCCCAGAGGAGCCAAGTGCTGGGCGCCACGATCCTCCACATGCCTTCAGAGGAAAGTGGTCAATCACTCCTGTCTCCCTTGTCTGTGGCCCGCGCTCTGTGCTCAGCTAGTCCGTGGTGGAGCACCTCTATCTGTGGTGCACGCAGCCCCATCTAGAGTCCCCAAACCAGCAGATTCCTGCTGCACGCTCCTGCACTGCTCCTCCTGGAGGAGGAAGGAGGGGGTGTCTCTGGAGTTGTCTCCTGTGGGGTCCCCGCTGAAGTGCAACAGTCTGACCGTGTCTCAATTCATATAGTCCAAGGTAAGCCTAAATGGCAGGGCCTTGCGAGGCTCCTTCTCTGCCATGGGCTTCTCCGCCCCAATATCTGGGAGCTCTGCTGCACTCGGGCTCCCCTGGTCCCTCGGTGACCCCACGGGTCCTGAAACCACACTGTTCCCGCAAGGGCTGAACCCCCGGTTAGCCTCCAGAGCGATGTCCCTCAGCGGAGCGGACTAGAAGCTCTGCGAACTAGAAGGACTTTTGTGCTCCGCGGCTCTTCGGTTGCTGGGAGCCGGCCCCTCCCCCCGGGGGTCTCTCTTCCCATCACTTTGGATTCACTTTTTCCACACGTCCTACCTTTCAGAAAGTGGTCGATTTTCTGTTCCTAGAATTGCTGTTCTTATTCTCTTCTCTCTCCTGCTGTGTTTGTCAGCTTTTAGGGTGATTTTCTGCCTCTTTAGCTGAACTTCTGGGAACCAATGCTTTCTCTGCCTCCTACACCTCCCCCATCTTGCCCCTCTCTCTCTGATCTCCTTTTTTTTAATGATGGGATTACTGCAATGATATTCTACCTGTACCTAAAAGGAAATATCTCAGGTAATCTATGCTTATGCAGACCTATTGGAGCTATGCATTTTGGGAATGATTTGTCGTCCTAGAGGGGTATAGCAAAGGGTGGAACTAAGGAATAATGGATGGTCAGAGACCTGGATGAGAGACTATATATGGGGCAAGAGTACAGATTGGGGTGGATTTTTTTGGCAGGACAAAATCATAATGAAACCCTTTGAATCAAGTGTGAGAGATTAAATTAATAAGCAGGAAATGGAGCCAGTTTTGGATTCTGGGCTTAAAAGTTCAGTGTGCCACATTTTTCAGGATGGATGGCAGCAATATATGAGGAGAAAGAGCAGGGTAAAGTTAAAGAGGTAAGATGGTGACTTGCTTAACATTTACCATGTTCTAAGTAGGACATGTTTGTTGAACTACATAAAGGCTATATTCTCTCTTATACAGTATCAAAGTCTTCCAAGATTGAAGTTAGACTCAATGCCTGGGGCAATATAGACCTTTAGGAGCTAAGGGCTTGAAGCCAAGCATTAAGTCTATGAGTTTTGTAATGCTCTTTGGCCAAAACCTTTCCTTAGCTAGGGGTTTGAAAGTGGCCTATATTGTGTCCAAGCAGGGTTGGTCATGCCCATTTTGTATGTCCAAAGGCAGAATAAAAGAACAGTAACAGAGGTATGGATAGCCAGATCTGGTGAGATGTTAATAAAAGATAAAATGAAAGAAGATATCTTTATATGAAAAAGACTTTAAAAGCAGAAAGATCCATCACCCTAAGTGAAATAATGTTAGATGGAATCCACAAGGCTGGGGCTGATGGTTTTTGCTTAATCACTATGGATTATATTTACCTGGAGTCTCAGTTCATTGTGATGAGGTGTTGGGAGAGAAGTAAAAAACAGTGGATTCCTATCAAATAGCACACTTTGCCTGGGAGAGAAACATTATGGGGCTCTTATAGCTGGGATGAAACAGTATTTCATTGAAAACATTCTTAAACTCATAGGGAGCCTGATTTCTAAATTGATTTCAATGAAATATATTTTTTCTCTTCTAAGAAAACAACACACAGGGGCACCTGGGTGGCTCAGTCGTTAAGCGTCTGCCTTCGGCCCAGGTCAGATCCCAGGGTCCTGGGATCGAGCCCCGCATCGGGCTCCCTGCTCGGCAGGAGGCCTGCTTCTCCCGCTACCATTCCCTCTGCTTGTGTTCCCTCTCTCACTATGTTTCTCTCTGTCAAATAAATAAAATCTAAAAAAAAAAAAAAAAGAAAACAACACACACCTATAATCTCTTCTAACTATTGGCACATCTGTGATGCTATAGCACTCTATATCTTCCCAGTGGCTGCAATTACACACATCAAATTTCAGGATGACTACAAGGTAAGATTCTAGAGGTAAAAGGCTACCACTTATGGTCCCCATTTTGCTCTCATGTGTCACAGCCTTTTATTTTTGGGAGTTATTTAGAGAAACAGTCATCAGCTAACAAAACCATCTGTTAGTTAACAACAGCAAAATATGAGGCTATTTCAAAATGGCATGGGGCATTTCAAGTTAAGGGCAGACAGGTGCCAACTATTTTTTCCCTTCAGTCTTTCCTTGTTAAAAAAGAATGCGTTTGTTATCAAAGCCAGTTTGGCTAATGTGCTTTCACCTTATACATATCTAGAAATCAAAGCTGCCTAGAAAGTTATTTGAGGGTATGTTCTCCCTTTGGAGTCCATTTTGCACCAGTCTTGCTAATAGGAATTTCATGTATGTGTCAAGAAGACAATATAGCCTTTATGCAATTCAACCAACACGTCCTACTTAGAACATGGTAAATGTTGGAAAAGCAAAATTGTCTCTCTGGACAGATTTATTAAAATTCTTCACCTTTGTGCTTTTCTGCACAACTCCATTACTTTTTCCAGCTGGGAGAGGTGGGGTGGTAGATGAAGAATCTCCCTACTCTTCCTTTTCCCTCAGCCAGACAGTTTCCCAAATCAGCTAAATATAACTCCATTTATTGTCATGCTAAAATGTTCTATTTAGCTGTGTTTAACTGGATATCATGATTCCATGGGCTGACCTTTCGCTCCTGGGAAGTCGTTTTAAATTCAATCCCGGCAAAGGAAAATCCTTCCAATTCGTTGGCTGTGAAAGGTCACAAGTGAAATGTGTTTTGATGGTATCTGCCTATGCTTTAATTCTCAGTAAACCCGAGCACTTACTGGGCCTCAATTGTGCTTTGTCTTGGGAATCTGAGTTCTAAGAAGCCTGGGAGAGCTGAGAGGGAGATGTGGGGCTGAGTTGCCGGCATCAGCCAAGGGTGCACAAAGGTACCAGCTGAAAGGTGAGGTATATGGTGCTAAGTTAGGTCAACGTTGCCTCCTCTCTGAGCTGATGGGGGATTCAGACTAAAATATATAGTTTCTCTCCCTGTTTCATTTGATCTCTTTAAAAGGGACATTTCCCACTTTCTGGGAGGCAGAGAGGGCTTAGGGTGAGATAGGAGAGGAACTAGAAGTGTGTGAACCAGTCAAGAGGAAATTGGAGTATCCTGAAAATTTAGCCATTTTAGGGTCTAGAGCATAAACTCAGTCTTCTAAGTGAATATTTTCCTTTTATGACCTTTTCTTTTCATAGTTCAGTAGCTGGTGGATTCCTCACCATTATCATTATGCTGATTTTTAACTGCAAAAAAATACTTCAAAGTATTTTTGAAGTATCAAAGACCCCCCCCTTTAAAAAATAATTTTTTACCAAGCAACATTAGGATTTCCTTCAGAAATTTTTGAAGAGTTCAGTGGATGGGACATCAGGGTGAGGTTTCTAGACTTCTGTTTTGTTTTGTTTTTACTCTATTTCAACTTTATAGTCATTCTGTGCTATAATCTTTCAAACAAGTGTATTTCTCAGTTAGAAAGAAGCCCAGAGAGCAGTTTGTCCTTTCCCATTGTTCCATTACACACATACTATACTCAATTCCAGCAAGTATTCAATGTCTCCTGAACACAACTTGCAATTCTATACTTCTATGTCTGTGTTTATGTTGTTTCCTCTTTCTCAGGTGTTTTCCCATTTTCATTAAAGTTCTATTCATGCACAAAAGCCAAAATGTCACCACTTTCTGTGAAGCCTTCAAAAGTTTTCTGTCCCCATCTCTTTCTCACTCCATGGAGAAGGCAAGAATGTCTTCCATAATACTCAGTCTATGTACCTATTATACCTTGTTCTATGGTAGCACATCTGTGTGTCTCCAACTCAACCAGCTCACCGAGGGCAGGAGCTGGGTGGCTTTCTTCATCTTTATACCTCAGTGCTTAGCTCAAGGATATCTCCAAGAAGAGGAGTATTTAAACCTTCCTGTCACAGAAATATGAATAGTCAGGCCTTTGATATCAAGATGAAGAAATGAAATGATGTTTTTTCTATCAAATGTATCTTCAGAGTTCATAGCAGCCACCAGAATAAGCAGAAAGCAAACACTCATACTTAAGCTGTAAGGGCAGTTCTCTGATAACAAATGAGAAAAATTCTGCTTCCCTTTTCCCTTCTTCTTTGCATTATCAGTTTTTCTTGGAAATACTGGTTGTAGGGAGAGCTCTTAGAATGTTGACACAGGGTTCCAATAGGGAGAAATGGAGATGGATCTAAAGGTGGAGTGGAGGCAGCTACATTTTGCCTCATTTTCCCAGCTTCTCATTTTCTTCTCCATTATGGGCTCTATCACCTACAGATTGCAGGCCTGCTCTGATTCCTAAGCTCTCTTGAGAGGATAAAACAGTTTATAATAAGTAGACCCCTGAGGTAAGCCATGTTCTATAGAAACAGCATCCAGTGATCTGGTCACAGTTGATAGACCACGCTACATGCCCTGTCTCCTTTCATTACCATCAATGAGATATGGCATTTAGTGGCCCAAGGGGGGGTCTTGAGTGTCCATGTCAGTCACATATCACTGCATTCTCTGTCCCTCATCAAGGTGGGGCCATCCTCCAAAATTAGTTTAACCCATTATACCTGTTAGGATTGTTGGCTGCAAGAATTCAGTCAGGCTGATTTAAGCAAAAAAGCACCCAATATCCTGATAGATCAGAGACTCTGGTTTGAATGCTACACAACCAGAAACAATAGTCAATTATGCTACAAGGGTCTTTGTTGGCAAAAGTGCCACTCCTGACATCCCATGCCTCAACTCCATAGCTCAACAAACATCAGGCAGCTATCACTAATCACATAAGGGACTAGACACTAGGAACTCTACCCCTTCTTGTCCTCTAAGACTTGGCTACATTTGCTACATATTCTCTAGAAGGTAAATTTCACAGGCCTTCTTCACATGGTTTACTTTTGAATACAAGTCTCGCATTTGATAGGTAAATATTAGGTCTCATGTGCACATCTTAGCAGCTAAGGAGTTGGGGAGACTTGTGTTCTTGTTTTCACAAGGAGGGGACATTCATGAGACAGAAAGTTTCTAAATATTGCAAGGGCTCTCAGAAGGTGCTAAGCAACTGGAAAATGTGACAAAAATCTACTACATCCTGTAAGGCACTAATACTTTTATTTTAACTAATATAAAACAATACGACGTGATTACATCAAGTTCCTCAGTCTATCTGGTAACTTAGTAGTATGTGAAAGATTTTTTCTGGGGTTTAGGACATAGCTCACCTCTCCCATCCCTGACATCTCTCTTTCCTAATTTAGACCTTGCTCTTTATTACCTTTATTACATCATCTCTTCTCCAAAGTTCATTCTCCTACATTTTGGGGGGATGGAGGTTTGATGCATAGAATATGTCTTTTACTGGTGACTCTCAGCTGGGACCCTAGATACCATCCATTGTGGCCACAGCCTAGCCGTGGGATGGGACCTTCCCTTGGGATGGGATCTTCAGCTGCCAATAATTTTCTGAGCCACACCTCAGATCATGATTTCTTTGAATACCATATCCTTGATTTTTTGGGTTGCCCTTTAAGACCAACCAGTACAGCCAAGTGAGTTTGCCCTAGCCCTAGATCTGAGTCTCTATGAAAAGATCTCTGCTCTGATATAGCTTGATTTTTCTCCATGCCGACTCTGTCTTGACAGGAGTCAATGTACCTTGCTTGTGAAAAGTAGGCATGCATTTATAGAACTGCCAATGTAGATTTCTCAAATTAAAATAAATTCATCTTGTCTAGTGATTTCAGATATGCTGTCAGTTCCTCAAAATCCAGAATCATGTCTTAATCATTTATCATCTGTGAAATCCTAGTGCTTAGTATTGCATCTGACATACTGTGACATGCAATTCATTTTGGTTGAATGAATGAACAAATGAGTGACTACAGATTGCATAAAGGCCACAGTATATTTCAGCATCACAGATTGATCACTCATTCATTCATTCACTTAACAGGCATCTTTTGAGAAGTTGCTTTTCTGTGCAAAGCACTACACTAAATACCTTCGAAATCTGAAATAGTCCTGATGTTACTAATAATTATAACCATAGCTAACATTTATTAGATACTGACTAAATTACAAGCACTGAGCTATTTCATGGGCATCCACTTAATTCTCACAACCCTGTGAAGCAAACATACTATTATTATTATTCCCATTTACAAGGGAAAGAGCTGATTCTCAGAAAGGTTAAGCGAATGAAAGCAGGTTGGGGATATGTTTACACAGTAGAATTGGGAGGGTACAAGAGCCATCTGGAATGTCTTAAATATCACAGGGCAACACATTTGCGGTACTCAAATTCCATTCAAAGAGCCCTTGAGTGCTAAATGGATACAGCTGGGGAATCAGACCTTACCTGGTGACCTTTAGGCAACCTGCATTTTAGTGCTAGGGAACTCTACTTTATTCATCCATCCATCCATTCAACATGAATGGCATATGTGCTGTATGCCAGGAACTGTGTTGAGCATTGGGGGTGGGGTAATGGATCTGGGAGAGGGGAGACATGTAAATAGATCATTGCAATTCATAATAAGAGCTATAATAGAGGTGTGAACATATTTCAAAGGAATATTTTCAACATTTTAGCATTAAGTATGACATTGGCAGTAGGTGTTTCTGGTTACCCTCTCTGAGGTAAAGTAAAGAAAGATCCTTGAATTCCAAGTGTTTTTAAAAAAATTGTGAATGGATTTGCATTTACTTCAGATGTTTTCCTACATCTATTCAGATGATTTTTCTACATTTATGGAGATTATTTTTCTTCTTTTGCTTATTACTATGGAACCAACCATTATCTATAATGTAATATTTTCTAATATTAAACCAACCTTGCATTTTTAGCATAAAACATAATCATACTTTTATAGACTTATTCAGATTTTCTTTCATTTTTTAATTTTTAAAATTCTGCATTCACTTGGTAAGTTGTATGTTTATAGGATTTCTCTATTGCACCAAAGTTTTTAAATGTATTAGCAAAGAATTTTAATACTATTAATTTATTATCTTTTAATTTATATAGCATCTGTAGTTATGACCTCTTTATTATTATTGTTTGTTATTCCTTCTCTCTTTTTTCTTGATTAATGTTATAAAAAAACTTTCAATTTTACCTAAGCCTTTTTTTTAAATTTTAGTCTTTTAAATGCCCTTACTTTGGCTTTGCTTAATTCTAAATATTTGCTAATTTTGTGGTATATGTCTTACTCATTAATTTTGAAACTCTTTTCCTACTGTGAACATTTAAAGCTATGTTTCCTTCCGATAAGTGCTTTAGGGGCGCCTAGGTGGCTCAGTTGGTGAAGCATCTGTCTGCCTTCAGCTCTGGTCATGTTCTCAGGGTCTGCATCTGCTCCCTGCTTAGCAGGGAGCCTCCTTCTCCCTCTGCCTGCCTCTGCCCCTGCTTGTGCTCTCTCTCTCTGTCAACTAAATAAATTAATAAAATCTTTAAAAAGGAAATGCTTTAGCTGTATCCTTCAAGTTTTGATATGTTGATTTTTTCATATGCCGTTCTTTTTAAATATTATATAATAATCTGCTTTCCATTATGATTTCTCTTTTATCATACATGAAATTTTTAAAATGTATTTTTAAATATTTAACGAATAAATTTTTATTTTGTTCTTTTGGAAAAGTTGTGCTTACTTACTACATTGTTACCTGCTGATGTGGTCTATAGAGAATCTTTGAAATTTATTAGACTTGCTCTGTAGCCTAATCTATAGTTAATTTTTGTAAATAGCCCTTGTGCGTTAAGCAAGTAGTTGGATGCAGGGTTCTATAATATATCCTTTAGATTAGGCTTGTTATGTGTGTTCAAATCTATATTCTTGCTGTTCTTTGTTTGCTTAATCTACCAATTACAGAAATAAGTGTGTTAAAGTGTATGAACACACACATTTTTCTTAACAGATATCTCAATTTTGTGTTCATATATTTTGAAGCTACAACACATACCTAAGAGTTTAACATTGTTATATGTTCCTGGAGAATTGAAGCTTTTATTATTATGTAGTGACCATTATGATTTCTAAAATGCTTTTTACCCTAAAGTCAATTTTGTATGATAATGTGGTTACATTGGCTTTCTTTTGGCTGGTATTTGCTTAGAAAGAAATGGTTACAAATGATTAAGAGTGGTTAATGCCAGATGATGAGATGAAAGATGAAAGGTAATTGCTATTTTCTTTATGCTTTTCAGTATTTTCCAAATTTTACTTAATAAGTATATATTACTTTGCAAATAGGAAAAATTAGTTTAAAAAATTTTAATTTAAGAAATAACAGTTCAAAAGAGGTCATCCTTTCTGAACAAGCCTTTAATGCTTTGGGGCCAGATTCTCAAACAGCTAAATATGCATACAACAGAGTTCCTATGCCCATACAGGGAGCTTTTAGCCCTGAAACTTTTATGATGGATTATAGGTCAAGAAGGAAAGCCAAAGAGAGCCATATTCTGTTTTCCCTACTGGATAGTTTATTATCAGGGGGGATGAAATGTGAAGTCTTATCTAACCATTCTAGGAGAATTAGTTGCCCCCTTCTGGATTTTCATAGCTCTGAAGGTGTGAATCTATCACTCACCACTCTTACATTGTGGACTTTGGTTTGTTGGGGGCAGAAACCTCCCTTTTTCTGGATGAGTCCATGCTGTAAGCCAGCAAGGTCTATCAGACAGGAAGCATGGTTTGCTGGAAGCTAGATCCAGCCACATGGCATAGGCAGGTGTCTGGTGTTGTAGGGCTGGGTTCCTGAGCTGGACTAGGTGTCTTTGGGACCCAGTGGTAAGGCACAAGAAATGCTGGCCAATGGTGCCAAGGTAAGCTGGTGTTTATTAAATGGAAACCACTTCACAAACACTAATCCTTCTAACAATCTCATGAGGAAATAAGTGTTGTCCCTTGCAGGAAATTGTATGGATTGTGTTGTTACACCTGTTTCAACCTCTTTTGGTGTGCTTTCCTGATCTACAGAGGCTGTACAGCTAAAAATGACATTTCCCACATGCTCTTGCAGCTATAATTTTTGATGCAATTTCAGTTTTATCACTTCCACTCTCATGAGACTTGGATTAGTCATAGGGTTAAATATAGGGAGAGAGATTAGGCATGAAGCATCTATATTGTTAGTAAAGATGACACCAGAGGTTAAGTGGTTCTAGGGGCTGAAAGTATTACCTGGAAACAGCCTGGAGCCTGGCTATCTACTTTTCCAATGATATGAGAAGCTACTCATACTTAGTAATAAACTCCTTTTTGTTTTAATAAGTTA
Organism: Procyon lotor; assembly: GCA_028646535.1. NCBI lineage: Eukaryota > Metazoa > Chordata > Mammalia > Carnivora > Procyonidae > Procyon > Procyon lotor. The sequence goes on along the minus strand of CM053603.1, from coordinate 113,374,602 downwards.
GAGTGGATTTTGCTGTTTATAGTTGTGCTCTGACAAATACACCCATTGTATAGCATAAAAAGCAGAGTTGGAGCTAGGAAGTGATCTGCTCAAGATTACACAGCTGATGAGCAGCAAATATGCACTGTGAGTATAAATCTCTGATGCCTACTCAGAGCTCCTTTAGTAGCAGGGCAAGTAGCAGACTCAAGGACCAGGCCACGGAAGCCTCCAGGATCACTGAGATGGTACTGAGAAACCACATTCGCAGATCCAAGGTCTGAGTTCCACAGTGACACTTTGACAACATTACTAGGTAGAAGCAGCTGCTACTCCTCATGGGCCTGGGCTAGAAATAAGTGGTTTTCTACTCACTCCACCGCATTATTTTCTCCTTCCTGTGGTCTTTTAGGCCTTTCTGTTAAGTATCTTACTTGCTTTCCTGTATTTCTTTGTTATTATTAGGATCCCACACAGTTTTGGTTGCTCATTCACCTGTGTCTACATTGTACTGTGTGCTCCTTTACTGCTCTTAGAATTTTATTGCTTCTTCAAAGCTTGTTGGGGGTGAAGGAAGTAGTAATGTACCTATACATTGATAGATAAGAAAATATTGAATTATAATGATCAGATTACTCTTCTGTCCCCCCACTAAACTGTCTTAACCAGATGTCTTGTCCATATTTGCCCATTTTGGTCTCATATGGCTCTCCTTATAATTTTTAATTATTTTATTTGGGGAGTGGTGGTTATGTTTGTCTTCTTTTTCTTTTCCATACTAGGAAATAAGTTTCCTTACTAGGAATAAGTTTCCTTACTAGGAAATAAGTTTCATGAAATTAAAAAAGTTAATGTCTATTTTGATCAAGGTTGTATCTGAAGCATCTGACCCAATTCTGCACAAAGTAAGCATTTGAAAATGTTTACTAGTGAATTAATGAATCAATGAACGAACAAAAAGCAGGGACCATATTTTGTTTTTTCTACTTTGTATTTTGGCATCCATTCCAGAACCTGACATATAGAGGGTGCAGGCTCATTTTAATAGGAAAGAAGCTAAAATATGTATACATAACCTACATTCATGAATTTAAATTTTTATTTTTTTCTTTTCAATGTTTTCAAAACTGGAAACTTTGTGTTGTTCATTATTCACTCTATTATATCTATAGAGTTTGTTGATAAATAAATGAAGATAAATAACAAGAAAGCCTTTCATGACTTTAATTTTAGCAGAGGATCCAGAATATTGTATATCCTTAATATGTTTCCTAAATGAATAAATAAATGAAGGGAAGAATGTTAAATTTCTGGGCCTTGATAGTACCTGCAGTAAAGACACACATCAGTTTTAGGCAATAGGGTAACTGTAGCCAAACTGAATTGCTAGAATGCACTAGGCATCTTTGTACACAGGACAGTATTTCCCACATGGAGTTTTCTCTGGCTCTTCTTCTTTGGCTGGTCATGGAGAACAAGGGTCTGCAACAACTTTGTCTCTGAGTGTGGCTGGTGGGCCCGAGCAATGTCTTTGGACATCACCCACAGAGCTGAGGCACTCACCGGAGAGACTAGAGAAAAAGGAAATAAGAACGTGAGAAGAAAAGAAAAAAATGAAATGAGAGAGGCCCAATGAAACAGGAAGGGATGGGGAGGGAGACAAACCATAAGAGACTCCTAGACTCAAGAAATGAACTAAGGGTGGCCGGGGGGGGGGGGTAGGGATAGGGTGGCTGGGTTGTGGACAATGGGGAGGGTATGTGCTGTTAAGTGCTGTGAAATGTGTAAGCCCGAAGATTCACAGACATGTACCCTGGGGCAAATAATACATTATATGTTAATAAAAATTAATAAAAAATTAAAAAAAAAAAAAGAAATGAGAGAGGCCCGGTGATGAAAATGAGGGAAAGAATGGAAGAGAAAGTGGGATGAGATCACGATGACAATGGACAACAACGCTAGTGACAACTGCCAGGTACTGGATGCCTTTTGGAGAGATATGTTTTGTTCAACATATGTATTATCTCAGATCTTCATAGCCCAGTCAACAATGTCAGTAACATTTAAAGATTTTGTTTATTTAATTAATTTATTTGAGAGAGAGAGAGTGCACGAGAAGGGAGAGGGGCAGAGGGAAAAAGAATCTCAAGCAGGCTCCCCACTGAGTGTGGAGCCAGTTGCAAGGCACCATCTCAGGACCCTGAGAAAATGACCTGAGGGGAAAATCAAAATTCAGAAGCCCAACTGACTGAGCCACCTAGGTGCCCCAATGTCAGTAACATTTATTATTTTTATTGTGCAGATGAACAAACATGTTAATAAGTAACTTTCCCAGTCACACACTGCTAAAAAGTAAAGCAGGATTTGCTCTCAAGAGTGTCTGGCCCAAAGCCATAGTATGTATACCTGGTGAGCAATGACAGAGATCCACCACCAAGGATCACATGCCTCCCATGGGCCATTAGGGTTATAGATTGCTATAGGAATTGTCGACCTCCTACCCAGGTGGGGTATCTAGCTATCAGCAGTTTAGAGTAGATATCTATTTATCTGTGTGTGTACATGCACACATGCGCATGAGCACACACACACAGACACACAGACACACAGACACACACACACACACACACACACACACAGAGGACCAGAAAAAAGAAAGGAAATATTTGCTAATTTTTTGTGTACACTGTGACCAAAGGCTTCTGGAATAAATATTTAACAGAAAAAAGATTTAATGGATTGCAAATAGGGTGACATTTTCAAATGCCATAATTCCAGAAGTAAAGTAAAACCTCTGACTCCAGCCTCACTACCCCCCCCCCATATGTCGTGAGTAGAGAAAACAAAGCCACATAGACCAAAAAAGCAACAGAAAACAACAAACAAAATTGAAGGCCATGTAAATATTTTCTGAATGTCCATTCCCTAAAGGGTTGAGGTCAGACATATGGTTCTATTCACCAAACCCTAAACAAAAGACTTGGGCTATTTTATGCCCTGATCATTATTGTTGGTTAAATTAAAGCCCGATCAAAAAAGGGTAATGGAATATTAATTTCAGTTACTGTAGTTAATTGAAAACATAGCAGGAATTGTGACTATGGAAAATGGAGTGAGAACACTCAGATGCACGTCCAAGCCTAGCCTAACTCTTTTCAAGTTGGGCAGTGACATATTTTTGAGAAATGGCTGTTATCCCTAGAGTCTATACTTAAGCGCATCAGGACAAATACTTGGCTTGGGAAAAAAGACAAGCAACTAACTCTCAGCTATCAGCAGACTTAAAAAAATTCAAGTTCAATTTTCAAACTATTGGTTGTTAATTTGTTCACATGAAAGACATTGCAAAAATGTATAATCCCTGCCAAGCCAAGGACTGTGTGGTTTTCTTCTGACTGTCCCCAGTTTGAAGCCTACATCCCACCATCTAGGAGATGCTCAGCAATAATTATTGGGTGAATGTGTGTATGATTGTTGACGACCTTTGTTTACTCTAACAAGTGAGAGAGCTCTTTTTCTTAGACAACCGACCCTTTTCCCAAGTGAAAGTGCAGACCAACAAGATTTGGGAGAAAGAAGACAGCTCTCCTTTAGCTTGATACAAAAATCTGAGAGATGAAGAATGTGAGCAGGACTTTTTGTCTGTTTTGTTCATTGCTATATTTCCTGTACTTAGAATAGTACTTGGCACATGTGAGATACCAATAAATATTTGTTAAATTAATGAATAAACGCTTAGCCTGAAGTTGGAAGGAGAGAATGAGTTAAGCAAAGGGGACAAAGTGAAGAATTTAGAACTTAACAGTGTGTTGTATTTTATTTTTTTAGAGAGGGGACAGGGAGGGCCAGAAGGAGAAGGAGAAAAACTCCACACACGGCCTAATGTGGGGCTCCATCCTACAATCCTGAGATCATGACCTGAGCCGAAATCAAGTTGGATGCTTAATTGACTGGGCCGTCCAGGTGCCCCCACAGTGTATTTTATGTCTCTAGTGGGTTACCAGTTTTCAAACATCAAGCATATGCTTATTTGCAAGAAATAAATGTAAGAATCCCCCCCTCAAATCAGTATAATCTGCCTTGTGGGATTAATCAGGTTTCTTTTTGTGAGCACGAGGGACTGGGGTAATGCTTTTAAAGCCATGAGTTCCAGCAACTTGGTGAAAGTTGCTCTGCAATCACTTAAGATGCAGAGGGGACATATTAGGGCAATGCCAGTCATTTTCATGTTACAGGAGAATGGTATGCCCTTAAGGAGAATTTGTATTAGGTTTCTGGGCTTTGTACTCTCAACCTCCATTACCTACTTATACTAGTTGATTTTTCCTAGAAGAGGCTACTTCTACTCATTTTTCTTAAAGCAAAGATACTTTACTGACATATCAAAGGCCAATGACTCAGAGGATATACATGAGAGGCCATGTTTAAGTAGCACTGAGAGAAATGTTCTTATGAAGAATGCTCCTAGGATATGTCCTTAATCTATACTTGACAACATAATGGAGGGAAACACTAGCAAAAACAAGCCGGGTGCACTTTAGCAGGAGTAATTTGTATGGGGTAGAAAAAAGTGCCATCAATATTCAATCGTTACCCTATATGGAATCTGATTTTTCTTTATAAAACGACTGTGTGTGGTATTCTGTGTACGTGGGTGGCATTATTTTGGCTTTTTCAGGCAAGGATATATATGTTGTTTGTTGTCTTCTCCTTTTGTTATACGCTTAACCATCAATTTAAAGGGGGAAAAAAGACTGTTGAAACAACATTTATTTTCATTTAGACAAGTACCACATTTTCTGAATCTATTTCGAATTCAGTTCTAGTGATGGAAAATTGGTAAAATTTTGCATAGAACCACAAATTTGAAAAATTATCACAAAGTTTAGTGTTTCTCTATTGTCTCATGATCATACACCACAGCCAAAGTCACACACTTTTGAACTCATCTCTTTTGAATTGAATTCCCAGAAGTATGCTACAAAGATGCGGGCAACAATTTTCACATAGTAAGGAGATGTTCAGTGGGCTTTTGCATTTTGTTCCACCTAAAAACTATTTGAATGTGACTCTTTTGCATCACTGAGTGAAGCTCTCTGGTGTTAGGAGACACAATGGGGCTCTCTTTAACAACCAAGAGGAGGGGAGAAGTCATAAGAGGGCAAGCAAGAAAGCCAAAGGGAACATGGTTTATGAATGCAAAACTTACAGTAGAACTTCAGATTGGAAAAAAGTTGACAATGCAAGTTAAAGCTGGCCCCAGGCAGCAATAACTTACTGAAGTGGCATTTATTTGGCTGATAACCCAGGGTCTTGTGAACTTGCTACTACAACAGAGGTAATCTTTATGGAAGAATGAATTACAATAGTAGTTTGCAGTAACATTATTTGATCTTTCCCTTATGTAGAATGACCTCGTGAGCTCTCCCAAAGCCCCAAGTTTCCACTTTCTGCTGTGACTTAGCAGCTGAAATAAGTATCCTTCTACATATCCCCAAAGATTTTTCCAGTAGGTTTGTGGTATGTCCTGCTGGCAGTAGGGTGAATGATAAGGGTTTAATGTGATATTTGATCTCATAGGGTAACTGAACTGAAAATAGATTGAATAGGGTATTTATGTTCTGAGAAGTAAAATGACTTGCTCAGGGTCATACAGCCAGGTGACCTGCGTTAGATGCCATGTCAGTAGCTGTTATTTGGGAGCTAATTAAATAGGCTCAGATCAATAAGTCTCAAGATAGAAGAGGATTATAAAAAAAGATTATAATGCTTTTCTGAGAAGCATAGGTGTCATGAAAACAAGAATAATATTGAATTATTTGTAAAGATTAGCTTTTCTTTCTTTTTTCTCTCTAAGTAGGGGTGATATTAATGGGCATTAAATAATTTTCAGCTGAAAGGCTGAAATTTACTCTTAATACCCCATTTCTTCTATTCATATAGTTTCAAATGATTTCTCATGGGCTCTGAACCCATATTTCCAATTGCCTTGTGGAAATCTTTTAGTCTGCACTGTAGACACTACAACCTCAGCACACTCTAAGCTGAATTGATTGTATCTCCTCCAAAATCAGCTCTTTGGCTTATATTTTTGACTCTGCTTAATAACTCCACTATATATGTGGTCTTCCATGTCAAAAATTTGGGAATAATTTTTAACTCTTTCACCCTTGCCCTTATACGGTTGTCATGAAATTCTCTTGATTTTGTTTCTTAATCAATTCTCAAGCCTGTCTTTTCCTTTGTCTGCTTACTGCCACTACTGTAGTTAGTTACTCATCATTTCTTAATCCTGCCTGATTACTATCAGTCATGAAAGTTGTTATTGGGAAAATATAAACAGTACAATATGACAGAGTTTCTGGAACCATCACTCTGATGAGGTGACATGTTGGTCAGATGACAAGAAGCCACTCTGGGATGATCTTCAGGGTAGAGAAGTTCCAGGAAGGGAGATGACAACCCACAAAAACCCCAAGAAGAGAGCAAGCTTGGTGGATTTGAAAAGTAGAAACGAGACCAGAGTGTCCAAGTCATGGTGAGCCAGGGAAGGATATAGATGTATGAGGTCAAAGATATATACAGAGGGTCTTAGGCCATGGAAAGGAGTTTGGATTTATTATAAGTGTCATGACAATTTATTGAGCATGGAGAGGGAAGAAACACCCATGACTCTGAGACATTAGTGACAATAGCTACCAAAATGAGGAAGTTGAGAAGAAGGGCTAGTTTGATGGGCAAAAAGAGTTTTAGTTTGAGGAATTAATCAATGATTCTGAAAATTAGAAATGTGCGTTTATGGACTGAAGAATTTGTTGCTTAAAGATCAGAATTAATGACTTCATTTTGATGAGATTACCAAAGAAGACATATAATGAAGACAGATTGTAAAAGAGTGGGAACTAAAGAAGAAGGCCAAGGATAAAGCTTTGGTGAAGTGGAAACTGTACTTGAGAGGAAAGGCCTCAAAGGAAACTTGCAAGGATAAAGGAGAGCTGGCCATGTTCTCAGCCATAGGGATGGGGCCACTGCAGAAAGACAAAAAATGCTGTTATAAATTGGGGTAGACTCTGGATTAAGGTAAGCTGGGGCCAGGCCACAACATATAGGCCTTAAAGAAAGATGAACTATCAGGTTGGGGCTGCCTGGCCAGGGTAGGGAGCATATATAAATGGAGAGAACTCAAGCTAGCTACACGTGCTAGCCCAGTTAGGCCAGCCAGGCAGGCCAAGGCCCAGGTCTGTTTTGGTCCAAGACCAGTGCAAGGAGCTTATGCTGACTGACCTTCCTCACTGAAGCAGGCCATAAGGTCATGTCCTGTGAGTGAGGTTAAGTTGAAGGAAGTCAAGGGGTGGGCCTTTGAGGATGAATGTTGAAAACAGCCACTGTGGTTCTCTATAATGATTAGTCAACAAGGGATGTGTAAAACCATTTCTGAGGATCAGTGAGAGCTCAGCTGAGGTTAGAAAGCATTGCTTTATGGTGGCCCAGTTTCCATGGTTTCCTTTCTCATGCAGCCTGGGAGAGGGAGCGGAGAAAACCAATTATTGTCTACAATGTGTCTAGGGTAAGAAGTAGTAGTTTGATGTTAGAGGCTACTATATATGTTTTTCCCCAGTGGCACAATGTTATTTTGAATTTTGTAGAAAAAAAACAGAAAGATTATAGAGTGAATTGAAATTTGTTATTTTTCCATATTAAAGAAATTGTATGTGATTCAGACCAATTTCAAAAATCTGCAATAAGCAAAACCAAGGTTTCACATTAAGAAGCCTACAATGATTTAGATTTAACTCTTATTTTAAAAGAAAATTAAAAATGTTGGACCATTCGTTATAGAGATTTGGGCTCTTATCTAGAAAGCATATGCTTTGGAGACCAAGAATGTACAAATAAATAGTAATGGTATAACGCAAATTTCAAATTTTTTGAGTGACACGTTAACAATGTGAAGTTTTCCACTGACTGATATTTTAATGTCACACCCCCCAACAAACCTATAATTAAAGTTATTTTGGCATTTTCATCTCAAATCCCTGCTTTTGGGGGGTGGGCGGGTTATAATTTCACTTTTAAAATGAGCTTCCAGATACAATTTGACACAAAACACAAAGTCTTATCCTAGCAACAATTTCCCCTCCACCTTTCCATCATGAAATATAGGAATATGTGTCCTGTCAGTTTTAAAAGTTATAAAGGTTTTTAAAAAAGGGAAACTGAACCTTTGTTTGTTTTTAGTTTATTTGTTTGTTTGTTTGGATTTGTTGACCAGAATATACCCATGGAGATTAAAGCTTGGTGACAGTGTAATCTACGCAAACATCAGGGGTCATTATAGCAGATAGGAGATAGAGGTCATTATAGCAGGTCATTATAGCACATACTCCTTCTGGGAGAAGGCAGTAGCCCCACTTATTATGCTTGTCTTCTTTCAACAAGAACATTAATTAATTAGTATTTTTCCTAGGAGAGAAGTAATATTTGCTCCGTGATTATTCCCAGGAAAAGAATTTAGGCCTATAGCTACACATTTTAAATAGCATATGAATAAGTTAAAGCAAAATCATTAAAATAGAAACAAGACTCAAGACAATTGAAGGAGAATCATCTCTCTTTTTGTACATTGTACATTTCTCCAAATCTCTTAAGCACAGAAGTTTTAAATGGAATTCTAAAGGTTTCCTTTCCTACTCACTTATTTTATATATATTTGTATGTATTTATCCTATATACACATATACATGTGTACATATGTATACATACACATATGCCGTGTATATGTATTTATAGTTTTAGTTAGTATGTATGTGTGTGTATCATGTATTACATATGCATTTATAAATCTCTTGGGATAACTCTCTTGAGGAAACCTTCTGGGCCTTTCCCCTTCTTGAATGAATTCTGACTTAGGAGTGGGAAGCTTTAGATACTTCTGAAGCAGGGAGTTAAATTCTTCACTAGAATTCAGAAAGTAAAAGGAAAGTGCTTGGGAAGAAATCTTATGCTGAGGTGGGGGGTCATAGAGAGGGCATTCAATTCTCTTAGGAAGGTCATGGGGGCAGTGGGAGGGGTCATGGGCCAAGGATCCCTTGAAGAATGCCATCCTTTAAGTAGATTTTAGGCATATTACTGGTTGGGAAGCATCAATATGGTCTTTCTTGCACAAACAATTCTAGGAAATGCCTCCCAAGACATTTTATAGCCCAGGGTGGGAGTGAGGAGAAGGGTGAAAACTCAAACAACCATCATTTATTCCCATCAGAGTAAGTACTGAGTCACACACAAAAATCCTTTCGAAAACTCTTGATGCAAAGACTTCACTTTTCCTCAAGAGAGACATTTTCCTTATCAACCTCTTTCCTGCTCTCCTCCCCAAACATGTGTAACTTAATTTCCTCAGAAATAACAGAGTCCAAGATTCAGATACTTCCAGAGGTTTTACAGCTCCCTCCTCAAATTTTAAAATTCTGTGGTGTTAAAAAGAAATTCTCTAGTGTCAACCTAACATATATAAATATGAAAGAAAGGAGCAACAATAGGGACTAGCATTGAGCTGAAGGTAGTGTTATTTGATGCAGGTCTTGATAAACCTTTATGGCAAATTAGAGGTTTTTCATTTCCCCAGTCGGCTGGCTATAAGATGTTGGGAGGGTTTTTTTTTTCCTTTTTCTTTAACACAAGGCTCTTAAGAATTTGTAGCTATGTATTTTTAATACTGTCAATAAACAGCTTCCTCAAGACTCAGAGGGGCAATAATGGAAGCTGTTAACAAAGTGTGAAAAGCAATGGGCTACCAAAGGTTAATCACATGGCTGCCCACTAATGACCTCTACAGCCCTCAGTTTAAACCCAACAGCACTTGTAAAGACCAATCACGTGAATAATTTCCTGTCTGAGGTAGCCTTTATGGTTAAGAATAAAAGCAGAGCTGATTGTGAATAGAAAGCCCCCGGCAGGGGAGGTGGTTATTATTTTTAAGCTGATCTAAACACCTGGGTTTCCCACTGGACCCTATTAAACTTCCTCCATTATGTCTAAATATTTCAATCATTTCTACAGCAGTTGTGAATTCGTGCATACTAAGGTAGGCAAGGACTAGGAGAGGGGCAGGTTGATGAATGGCAAAGAACCCCTTCCTCAAGGTGATGACCATCAGGTAGGGAGAATCCCAGGCTTTGGGAAGGGATTTGGAGGGGTCATCCCTCCCTCTGTAACTCCACAACCTCACCCTACCTCAAGGAAGACCACACGTAAAGCTATTCAGATGAAGAAAATTTTACTATTTTAAAGGCCTGTAGATGAGGAGATTCCTTAGCTTGCCCTGGTAACCCATTTCAATGTTTTACAGCCCTCACCATCAGCCAGTCATTTTCCCATATAAAGAACTTCAGTAATTTCTGCTGTGGTTAGAGCCATTTTCCCTGCCCTGGCTTTGGATGGCTGTGTTTTGCTGATCTTTCCACATTTTATTATCGATTTGGTTAAACATTACTCCTCTTCCAATAAAATTGCTGTCTTTGAAGACTATTTTCTACCTCAGCTTATAGATCTGAACATATTTAAGCTAGGAGACTTGACAAAGGCTCATATCTAGTAACTGATATTTTTTTAGGTTCATGGCAAGGACAGGATTTAAAAGCAGTAATAGCTTCAAGATTCCAATTTGGTACCTAGAATTTGGGTGATCAGTCCACACTCAATGCTTCCTCTCTTGCCACTCCTTGTTTGCATCAGCTCATATCCCTTTATATTCTTTGTATAAATATCTCTTTTCTGAATTGTATTGTAAGACCCCATAAAGGGCAACATATAGCAGAGGAATAAGAATGAGATACACAGCCAGATCTAAGTTCAAATTTCACCTCTGTTACTACTTGTGAAGGCTTGGATAAGTTACCAATCACAATAAGACTCAATTTTTTTGAAAGCAATACCTACTTCCTGGAGTTGCTGTAAGGAAAAAATTAAGTATGTATAGTCCCTAAAATTCAGTGGGGACGCCATATGTTAGTCTTTGTCCCTTTCTTCTTTATTAGCAACCCCAAATCCAGTATGGTATTCTGTCCTTGATAAAGATCCACACGAGGCATTCAAGTTTAGTGTATTGGAGATTATTTGGTACCAAGTAGCAGACACACAACTTGAACTAATTTAAAAGAGGAGAATTTACTCTTTCACCTAGCCAAGCACCAGGAAATGCTATAAAGGCAGCTAGGTCTCAGAGATGCCTAGAAACAGGGACTCTCTGGGTGGTCACCAGGACAATCATCTTCTCTATTCCTCTTCCCAATCCACAGCCTTATTTTCTCAGACCAACTTCTGTTTGGCTTGAAACATGGCTACCTAGTGCTCTTAGGCCCACATCTCCCAACTTTGACACTACAGAGAGAGTCAAAGCTCTCTGATCTCTAGTTAGAAAATCATGGGGGTAGGATTCAGATTGGCCTAGATGGATCATGTATCCATTCCCAAACCCATCAATTGAGGCTGGGAATTAGGAGAAGGAATTGTAACTGCCACTTTCTATCAAACTCATATGGTTGAAGGAGTGGTAGGGTTAGCAACTCCAAAGAAGAGGGGCTATTTTCTAGAATAAAAGACTGGTGGGCAGCAGAACAATATTTAGTTCACTAGAAATCCCAAAGGACCCCTTTTCACCTATGACTTTACTGCCATAGAGGTGCTATGCATATCCTCATACCCATATGATCCTGGCAAAAGATTTAGAAGAGGGTATTTTTAATGCTTTCTCTTGATTGGACCTTGCTAATGACAATGACGGTGATGATAACAATAAGAGCAAGCAGATTCTTGACAATTGTGCAATGCTCTAACAATCTGCCCACTTCTGGATCATTCTAGAGCTCCTCTACCTAGTCTATGGCCCTTGTGTATAACTGCAGCAATCATATTTTTCCTAAAAACATTGGGACAAAGATGATGGTTCTTTTTTTCCTTCTTTGTGCTTCTCTGAGCTTTTCAAATTTACTGCAATGAACATGGATTATTTCTATAATTAAACAAGTTCCGTTAAAAATAAATGGAACTTTATTCTTATGCGTGAACTCTCCAAGCTAGTTCCCACCTCCAGGCCTTTCCACGTGCTTCTTTCCGTGGGCTCAGATCCTCCTCTCTCATGGATGTTTGCTTCACGTTTCTTGGGTTTCAGCTGAAATGTCATCTCCACTGCAGAACCACAACTAGAGGCAGGTTTTGTGGGGCCTGGAGCCTAAATACTTTGGGGATTCTTTTTAAGGAAAAGAATACAAAACTATGAACACAAATTTATACTCAAAAATGAGTATTTATTTAGGATAAAAAAGATAATACAAATAATAAATTTAAAAAGGTAACTAGTATCATAAACACTTTAATAGTTTTTCCTTGCATTCTCTGAACATACTTTTTTAATTGAGATATAATTGGAGGCTCAATTAGTTAAGCATCCAACTCTTGATCCCAGCTCAAGGTTTTGATCTCAGAATCATGAGTTTGAGTCCCACATTGGGGACTACTTGAAATAAGTAAGTAAGTAAGTAAGTAAATAATTAATTAATTAATTAATTAATTAATTAATGTGGTGACCTATCTTTTGTGACAATGATATTATAAGATTTTCCACAGTGAGAATTAGAAAGATAATTTAGTTTTACTGTGGCATAATAATAAAAAATTGTTTTAATTACAACAGTTTGGAAAAGTTTATTTCAAATTCACAACTTTTTTTTATTAGTGCTGCTATGCAAATGTTTAATAGTATTATTTTCACACAGAGCAAAACTATATCTTCCTCCCTGCATTTTAGATGTAGTTTCTCCCCCACTACCTGTCTACTTCTGGTCCTGGGCAATAGAGAACACCGTCATATCTGGAGACACCTTCTAGACATGTACCCTGTGTCATTCTGCTGTATGAGCTGGTAAAAAGGCTGGGAGGAGTGTTTGGGAGACCTTCCCTACATTAGGATGCTAGCAGTAACTTAATTATACTTTGTAATATGTCCCACCATACCAAAATGAAATGTACTTCCATCTCAATTTTCCCCTAACTAGATCCCCCAATGCCCATGGCCCTCCAATTCCGCATAACATAAGGGGAAATACAACATGAGACCAGAGTAGAGAGATGATAGTCTAAACTGGCTACAATGAAAATATCTCACATTTGCAAACTTTACAAAAATATATAGCCATATGAACACACTGTAGGGATTGACCCTATCTCCAGAGCCTTGGAAGGAGCTCATGCAAAAGAAAGACTTTCAAGCTTAAACTTCACTAGTTTCAAGGTAAATCCAGTTTCATACACAATCCAAAAGGCAGGTTCCTATGCCTCATAATTTGCTGTTCTTTTTCCTTCTAGCTCCTAGCATGTTTTAAAATTAACGTGATAATATCTGTCTCTCACACTAGGATGGTGTGCTCCATGAGAGTGGGACTATATGTGCATTCACACCACTGGATACCAAGACCCATCCTTGTGTTAGCACATGCTCAGTGCTTGGTAAGCCTTACTTTAAACAACAAAAAGAATAATGAGTAGACTCAAGGGACAACAAGTTTGAACACTGACATTGGTTTTCATCAATATACTTCCTCTCCAGCTGCCCAGGGCCCAGGCTCTAATTAAGTTACCTCTCCCTGACCCACCTTCTCCAGGCTGGTTCCACCTGATTCCAATCCCACAATAATCTGAGACCCATGATTAAAATCTATTTGTCTTTTCCAATTTCTTTTTCTCTAAGGTCAAGTTGGACCAAAAAGGGACCAAAAAGCTCATCTGATAAATTATTGTGTTAATAATAGTAATTTTTTATAATTTATAAGGCACATTCCCACGGATGATGCTAATATCTTAATGAGAAAAGGCAAGTGCAAGATACACATTTTACAAGGGTTTTCTTTTTTTTTAATTTAATTTTATTTTTTCAGTGTTCCAAGATTCATTTTATCCACTACACCCAGTACTCCATGCAATACGTACCCTCCTCAATACCCACCACCAGGCTCCGCCATTCCCCTACCCCCTTCTGAAGATGCCACATCTAGCCCACCCTGACCCCCACCACAAGTATACACAAATAGACATAAACTTAACAATGGCAAGAATTTCAAATTAGTTTGGAAGGAGGGAAAGATTTATGGCAAAAAAATTATTGAGAGGGCAGGATCTTGTAGTTCTTCCTGAAGTCACACTTTGTGGAAAGCCAGCAACTTCATCTTGTCGTGGCCCCCTGCTTTAATCTCCTGATTCGGAGACAGTTTATGTTTCTTCTCCTTGATTTGGAATTCGGGATTTTGAGACATTATCTTAGGGATGCGCAATCTGGAGAAAGATGGAGATAATTTTTAAAGTTTACTTCCACACTGTCTCACTTCATTTTCATTGGCCTTATAGGGCCAGTAAAATGAATACGTTTTGAGTGTTTGCTTGAATTGCATAAAAGAAGCACCAGATCTGCTTAAGTCCATACTACAGAGTGAGTGGGAGGGAATGCCAGAATGACATTCTAGACACTGAGCATGCTGCCCCTTCCCTGAATCATGTTTGTATTTATGTCTCTATCAAGTATTTGAGGGCTGACTTGTAGCAGAACATTATATACTCACACATCCAGTTCCATAAGTATTTGTTAGGGGTAGTATGAAGTGGTCTCTGTCTTAGGCACAGGGGATCCTGAGATGGATAAGACAGAGTCTTGCCATCAGGTTTCTTAAAATCTAGTCAAAGAGACGTGTAAATAACTAGATTACAAAATGGTGCCCAATAACTATAATGGAATAGTGAAACAGAGGTGATTTGAGAGAGAGACTAATGAACTTAGGCAGGGATGAGGGAGTGAGGAAAGCCTCTAATGAGGAATTGACCTATGAACTTTATATCTGGCAGGGTTGCCAAGCACAATGGATAAGTCTCGTTTTCCCACATTTTAGCAATAAGGTGATCCATATGGCAGTAGCCCCTCACTAATGATATGAGCCCGCATGTAATGAGAAACCTCTATTTCAGACACTGTTAGATTTTGACGTTTATAATCTCATTAAATCCTCACAACTCTTTGAGGATTAGTACTCTTCATTTTGGAGATGAAGAATGTGAAGCTTAGGGAGTGAAACTTGCCCAGGATCTTACAGCTGCGATGAGGCAGAAGCAGTGTTCTAACTCAGGTAGGTCTCACTCGGCTGCCCGTGCCCTTAACCAAACAGCATACTAGTGAAAAGAGACCTTGGCTACTGCCCTTGCTTGGCACTTCAGACTTTTCACAGTGCTTTTCCCTCTTTTGACTCTTTGGAACCTCTTCTGGTTCTTGAAGGTAAGCATGAACCCCAGGAAGGATGTTGTTATTCCATGCAAAGACAGGGAGAATGTCACACACTCAGTAAGAGATAGAGCCGGGTCAATACTTGGCCCATTTGACTTCTAGTTTAGTGCTCTATTCACTATGGAATGAATGGAGTCTGCCACATGCTTAGAAGTTATTGCTACTTTTCCCACACTCCCCTCCCTCCCCCTATCTCATCTTCCCACTACCAAGTTTCCTATGCTTGATTGTAAAAATCCAAAGAAAATTTCTCTACACAGCTGGGTAGGAATGGAGGATGGATCTTTTCTTTCCTCTGCTTGGGGGATGGGGAGAACCTATCTTATACTCTTTCTCATAAATGACCCAATGGAAGGAAGAATGTAGCTTATGATGTTATCCACTAATCTGTCACTGCAGAAAAATAGGTGGTATTAAGTTTTAAAGGAACAATCATAGCTGTGTCCCACGTGGGTGACCCATCAGGTTTACATCTAGGTGGAACTGATAATGGTATAAATATTACGGGATCCCAATCCATCTCAGGTTATTATCAATGCATTTGGAAGGTCTGTGGTTAGAACATGTACTGTAAGTTACCTTACCATGTAGGCTGGAAGAGTCACAATATCCCTTCGCTAACAAAGTGAGCCTTGCCTCTACCTCCAGAGAAGTGTCTTTATGGGTTTTCGTCAGGCAAAACTACCTGGTTTTTGTGAAGCTAGCCACCTTCCAGGGTCCAAGGTCTCTCTGTCGTTATTCCACTGAAGAATTACAAATCAAACCTTTGCCAGGAGCAAACAAAACTTTATTTTATGCAATTTGGCTTGTGGTGATTAAATCTTATTATTTTGAAAAAGATTACTGTATTCTTTAATCAAGAATTTGATAGATATTGCTTAATTAGTTTTGCACCAAGGAATGTATGAACAGAATACATATCTGGGAGGCCCAAACTTAATTTGCCTTTTATGTTCATCTGAAGTTGGTGAAAACATTTCATAGGAAAAAGATATGGGAAATCTTGAAAGGAATGGTAAGCCTTCTCAGAAGGGCAAATTAAAGCACAGATAAATTCAAGATATCTCATATATTGCCAAGTGCCCAGGGGGAAATGAAAAAGTAGGTATTGTATTAATAATGAGAAGAGCTTTATAGATGGTGAGTTGTTATACATATGTCAGTAATTTGATAGCTCCCTCCCATCCTCACTTCCGATGTCACCCCCGAAGAAAGTCTTCTATGCCCCTGATCCCTTTTCTTCCACTTGAACTGAGGGTCTGGGAATTACTCATCTAATAACTCCACACCTAGCACAGTTGTACCTAACATGAGCAGATACTGGGTAAATATGTATGGCATTAGTGGTCAAGTGAATAAGCAAACTTTTAGATCTTAATTCTTATGTGAAACCTTGTTTATGGACAGATTGGAGAATACTTTTTGATAAAGGCCTTTTTTAAAAAAGTAAGCTTATGCAGGCCAAATACTCTATCACATGGAGTATCACACTGTACATCTGTTTATTAAGTCATTGCTCGGAGACAATTTGCTGTAACATTTGCTCAACTTCGTTTCATCCAGCATGTACTAGATTCTGTCCACAGAATCATGCTGAGGAAGCCTGAAGTAATGTCATATTTGAGGAAATTCTGCTTTAAAAGTTAAATAAAAATATGAGATGTCACAAGCCATAATTGATGTTGGATGAGTACTATACTCTCTATGGAACAGATATGTAAAGGAGAAGGATTCATGTAGAATGGTCTGCAAAATCTTCTTGAAGAAAAGTGGATGCTTGAAGGATATATTAAATCTGGCTCAGTGGGAGGTGAAGGGGCACCATAGGTTTCATCTTTTTTCTTCCTAGCACTGGACAGGATACACTTCCATTAATAGCAATGTCTTACTCTGCAATGGGGTTTGAGTTTGGGGAAAGGAGTTTTGAGCAGGCTAAATAAATGCCCTTTACTACATTTGCCAGTGAGATTCTGAAACCTCACCTCACATGGTGCACCTTGAAAAATATTGGGGCTTCAAACGCAAGTGACTGGTCAAAACTTCCAGGGACTTCATAACTGACCATTTACTTTTATTCTTTTAGACTCTCTTTTTAAATATTTTTTTAAGATTTTATTTATTTATTAGAGAGAGAGAGAGATCACAAGTAGGCAGAGAGAGAGAGAGAGAGAGAGAGAGAGAGAGGCTCCCTGCCGAGTAGAGAGCCTGATGTGGGGCTCGATCCCAGGACCCTGAGATCACGACCTGAGCTAAAGGCAGAGGCTTTAACCCACTGAGCCACCCAGGAGCCCCATATTCTTTTAGACTCTTGTGATTACTTAGCTGAACTGAGGAGTTTCTGTGGAAGCTGTAAATTATTGGGAATTCACTTCTTTGGGGATTTTATTTGTGGCAGTGGGAAAGGAATAGAGATCTCTTTGTCTACCACTCAGTGCAAAACGTATTATCGGTCTTATGTGGTTCTACCTACAGAATCACAAAATTTTGGACAGAGGACATCTCGGAAACTCTGCATTGATTCAGCTCTCTCATTTCATAGATGAAAACATTGAGGCCAGAGAGAACAAGTTATTTCCTCAAGGCCACACTAAGTTAAGACCAGGAGTTAGGACTCTGGGACTCAGGACTTCTGCCTTCCAGGTTGAAGTCCTTTTTTTTTTTTCCGGGTTGAAGTCTTTTCCTCATTTCCATCAGGGAGGAACTCATCCCAAATCTGGCTTCATTCTGCACTGGGAGGCAAAGCTTTACCCATCTACCAAGGGGAGATTGGCTGAGGAGTGTTGGCAATAGTCTCAGAACTTTGCTACATTCACAGGTTACCACAAGTACAGGCAATTTCCATGTGCACGATTAACAAAGTCATCTATCTTTTTTTTTTTTCCTTCATATTTTACCTAAGGCTTGCAGACTATTAAAATGGGCATATTTTCCCTGGGACTGATGGGTACATCTAATGTCCCTGGCTCAAATTCCTTTTGAACTCTGGTTTCTTTGTTTTTAATTTTTAAAATTTATTTTTATTTTTTATTTATTTTTTAAAGATTTATTTATTTGATTGAGAGAGAGAGAGAGTGAGAGAGAACATGAAAGAAGAGAAGGTCAGAGGGAGAAGCAGACTCCCCATGGAGCCAGGAGGCCAATGTGGGACTCTATCCCAGGACTCCAGGATCATGACTCTAGCTGAAGGCAGTCGCTTAACCAACCGAGCCACCCAGGTGCCCTCTGCGTTTGTTTTTTAAAGTGAAGTGAAGAAGATTACTTTTTTTCCCTTTTTGCTTGAGGATAGTTGACACAGTGTTATGTTAGTTTTGGATGTGCATTTAGTGATTCACAAGCTTATACACTGTGCTATATTCACAACTATAGCTACCATCTGTCTTGTTATGGTATCATTGACTATATTCCTTATGCTGTTCCTGTTATTCTGGTGACTTGGTCATTCCATAACTGGAAGCCTGTAACTCCCTCTCCTCTTCACCCATTTTGCCCAACCCCCTAACCTCCTTTCCCTCTGGCAACTATCAGTTTGTTCTCTGTATTTATAATTCTGATTCTGCTTTTTGTTTGTTCTTTTTTTAGATTACATTTATGAGTGGAATCATATGGTATTTGTCTTTTTTTGTCTTATTTCACTTAGCATAATACCTTCTAGGTCCATCCATCTTGTCTCAAATGGCATGATCTCATCCTTTTTATGGCTACCTAATAGTCCATTGTGTATACATACTACATTTTCCTCATCCATTCAGCTAACAATGAACACTTAGGGCATATGGTATTTCTATTTTTAATTTTTTAAGGAATCTACATACCATTTTCGGTAAAATGGCTGTACCATTTTACATTCCCACTAACAGTGCATGAGGATTCCTTTTTCTCCACATCCTTGCCAACACTTGTTTTTTGTCGTCTTGATTTTAGCCATTCTGACAGGTGTGAGGTGATATCTCTTTGTGGTTTTGATTAACATTTTCCTGATGATTAGTAATGCTGAACATCTTTTCATGTGTCTGTTGGCCATCTGGATGTCTTCTTTGAAAAAAATGTCTATTCAGGTCCTCTGTCTATTTTTTAAAAATATTTATTTGAGAGAGACACACAAACACACACACACTGAGCGAGTGTGCACACACAAGTTGGGGGGTGCAGAGAGAAGGAATCTCAAGCAGACTCTCCGCTGAGCATGGAGCCCCGACAGGGAGCTTGATCTCAGGACTCTGAGATCATGACCTGAGCCAAACCCAAGAGTCAGATGCTCCACCAGCTGAGCCACCCAGGCACCCTGACTTGGCCCATTTTTTAATTGGATTGTTTGTTTTGGGGGTGTTGAGTTGTATGACTTCTTTATATATTTTGGACATTAACCCCTTATTGGATATATCAGTTGCAAATGTCTTTTCCCACTCAATAGACTTTTTGTTTTGTTGATTGTTTCCTTTGTTGTGCAAAAGCTTTTCATTTCGATGTAGTCTCAATAGTTTATTTTTGCTTTTGTTCTCCTTGCCTTAGGAGATGTATCCAGAAAAAATATTAATATGCCTAGTGTCAGAGAAATTACTCTTTGTGTTTTCTTCTAGGATTTTTATGGTTTCACGTCTCATGTTTAGGTCTTTAATCCATTTTGATTTTATTTTTCTGTATGGTATAAGAAAGTGGTCCAATTTCATTCTTTTACATGTAGCTGTCCAGTTTTCCTAGCACCATTTATTGAAAAAACTGTCTTTCCTCCATTGTCTGTTCTTGCCTCCTTTATCACAGATTACTTGACCATATATATGTGGGTTTATTTCTGGGGCCTCTATCCAGTTCCATCGATCTAAGTGTCTGTTTTTGTGCCAGTACCACACTGTTTTGATTACTACAGCTTTGTAGTGTTATCTTGAAATCTGGAACTGTGATACCCTTAGCTTTGTTCTTCAAGATTGCTTTAGCTATTTGGGGTATTTTGGCATTCCATATAAATGCTTATTTGTTCTAGTTTTGTGAAAAATGCTATTGGCATTTTGATACGGATTGCACAGAATCTATAGATTGCTTTGGGTAATACAGATACTTTGAAAATATTAATTCTTCCAATCCATGAGCTTGGAGTATCTTTCCACTTCTTTGTGTTGTCTTCAATTTCTTTCATCAGCATTTTATAGTTTTCAGAGTACAGTTCTTTCACTTCTTTGGTTAATTTATTCTTTACTCTTTCTGGCACAATTGTAAATATAATTGTAAATGGTGTTGTTTTTTAAGTTTCTCTTTCTGCGACTTCATTGTTAGTGTATAGAAACACTTCAACTCTCTTTTGGACCCAAAGCTATATGCTTTCTAAAAAGGGTAACTGCCTCCATGGTTCAAACCACCACATTGCCCAAATTGCTCTTTGAAAATATAAATGTGGTGACACATTTTATGTTCGTGCGTCTACTCTCGAACTCTTGTTTCCCTTTCTGTGATTCATTTATATTTTCATGTCTTATTAATTTGCCAATTTTGCTTTCTTATTATACTAAATTGTCTTCGTATTAATGGCAGAGATTCATGTTGAGAAAAAGATGCTTGCATTTCAAATAGATTTTATTTATATTTTTTAAGATAACTGATATATTTGGAGCCCTTTTTTTTTTGTCTGAGAAATTTAAAAAACTTGTTTCCAATTCTCCAAATTTTTGCTTAGGTTGATGGATAGAATAAATTTTCAATAAAAGAGTAAAGTGTTTCTAAGCGTCCAAAGAGAGAGCCTTACAAACGTTTTCCCACTTTTCAATATGAATTATTTCCTTTTGACTTTTTACAGCAAGCAGAGACCAAGCCAAGCTTATTTGGAAGTCAGTCTGAAAATAAGCGAATCTGGATCTCCTTAACAACAAAAAAAGGCCTTTTCTGGGGCACTCAAGCACATCATTCACAGCTAACTGTGTGTTATTCTACAGTGTGGATACAAACATATATGATAGGTCATATGCTCAAAGACCAAGTAGTATTTGTGTAATGAAATATTTTATCCCCACTATGGAAATAGAAATCTCTCTAAGTAAGAATTCTTGGCAACAGAAATTGCAGTTTGCACAGTGACCCAGTTTGAGATATGGACTTTTATTTTCCTCTTGGTGTGTGTGTGTGTGTGTGTGTGTAGTTTTTTTGTTTTAAAAAACATAAAGAGTTTTTCTGTAATACTGGAAAAGGTCTGTGTCCATGCATGCATTTGTGTGAATGTGTAGGAGAAAGCCTCACCTAGAGTCTTCTCCCTTCTTTGGTAGAGGCCCGGTTGAAGCCACTTCTTAAAGTCTTCTTGATAAGGAAGGAAAACACAACTTCAAGCCAATGTTAGGGAGGAGCTGTCCATGCTCTTTAGCAGCACACGCTTACAACTCACTTTAGAATAAAGTGTAGTGCAAACACCTAATTTTTACAGAACTGCTTGTATTCCAAGTTACTAATTAAAAATCCTCACGCTTTCCCTTCTTTTCCTGTTCAAATCTGCAAGGTTATTTAATTGAAGTCCTATTTTGTGGGTGCAGATGCATGATGTGTTTGAATCATCAAACAGATTTAGTGTGTTTTGATTGTTGTGTGTGCCTCATTGCTATTCCCAGAATGTCGAGCTGAGCTTATGCTCCTCGGGAAGACTTAGACGCCTGAAACAGTAAAAGAGTCCTTTCTTCTCCCGCCCCCTCGCCCCCCATTTTCGTTGAAACTTTGCCAATATCAGATCGAGCTCTGTCTGTTGCTGCATTAGAATGAAGTTATTCCCTCCCACTTGTCGCCCTCCTCCCACCCCCTACCTTTCCCCCTTTGCTCTCCAGCTCCACAATTTTCTCACAAAGTGTTGGGGGTGGGGCGGGCTCGTGGGAGAGTGGGGGAGGGTGCCCTTGCTGATACGGAGGAACTTTTTTAGTTTTTTGTTTTTCCGCCTTTTTCCACTCTCCATTTTCTCCCCTTTTCTCCCCGCTTCTTAGAGGTGGTTTTTGGAGGGGGCTGTGAAAGGGAAAGAGAAGGGGCCTGTTTTCCTCTCGAGGTGAAAACAGCCTTGGAACCGGCAGGTGCACGGCCCCGAGCAGCTGCTTGCGACTTGCAAGCTGAAGCGTCCTGCTTCCCCCTCCAAGCCAAGAGCACTTCATATAATCCTCTCATGCAATTCACACTGTAATTGCAGAAACCCCAACTGCTAGGGCTCATCTTATTATTATTATTGCGATTATTATTGTTATTGTTGTTGTTGTTCGCTGATAACAAGATCTTCTGCAAACAGGAACCTGTCATGTTAATTAGGTTTTTGTGTGACATGAACTGCTTCTCCAGAAGCAAGATTTTTTTTTGTCTTGCTTTTAGCCCTGTTCCCCTGCCCCCCGCCAGCCCTTACCCCCTTGAAGGCCACTCCGGGAGCAGCACATGTGGAACTTTTATGCTGTTCTATAGGGCCTTTTATTACCCGGTGGGTCTTATCCTCTTCTTAAGAAAGGCTGGTGGTTAGGTGCTGGCAATGAAAATTATTTTCTTGAACACCAGCTTGTTTTCTCAAGGTTCTGCTTATTCCTTTAGTAATTATGGAACTAAAGGATCTTTTTTTTTTTTTTGGTTGACCCATGAGTGCTGTAGTCTATGGAACAATCATTTCATGGTTTTGAGGAAGAAAGGGCCGGGGATGAAAGTATGAGGAGATTCCATTTTTTAAAATGTCCTTAAGAAATGTTTAGAGAGTTAATGAACACGTTTTTATTGCTGATTTAAAGAAAACCTGGTATTTTGAGGATCAGAAAATATCTAAGCTATTACTGATACCTCAGTCTAATTTTGATCTACAACTTTGGCAAATTTTTATTGTTTACCAAAATTCAGTGATTCATGACCATTGTCACCTTTTCTTTTTTTATCATAGCAACACATTACTTGTACCTGTAATATTTTCTTTAAATGGACTTACCAATTAAATGTAATTTGGCTACAAGGGAAACTATTTGCTATGAAAATATCGCTACTATTATAGTAAACAGATGCCATAGGCCATAAAGAGAACATAAGTATTAAAGTAAACCAATAAATAGTTGTTATTAAATTCTTTTGTGTTAAGGGTGCTGTAAGGTATAGGAAAGGTGTTCAAGATTAGGATGGAGACTTTGCTCTTTGTTTATTCAGAAGGAGTGAAAGAGAACTTACAAGAGAATCGCTTTCTCACTCATTTTGCAGACTGCTCGTATTTAATGTCATACTAGCATGTCGCCTGCTTGCCCAGCAGATCGGTGGCATACCCGCATGTGCTACATGGCATACTCTTTGGGAAATACCGGCCGTCCTGTGGCAAGTGGTTCGGATGGTCAAAGTCCACCATGGGTATTTTTGTTCTAGAATGGCTATTTATTTTTTAAATTGGCTCTTGATGTATATGAAATATATATTTCTAGTAAAAGAGAGTTTAAAAAAAAAACCCATTCTTATAGGGAATTGGGGTCTAGTAATGAAATTCACCAAACATTGAGCATAAGGAACCAAAGTTCTAAAAGAACATCAAAGGGGAAACTTGAACAAAATCAAGTTTTGGGATCCATAATGGAAGGCAAATGTGGGCACCAAATTAGGGTCAAAAATCTAGAGAAAGTGGAATATGCCTAAGACCAAAAGAGAAGTGAGATGAGTATTCCAGAAAAAAGTGTTTGTGGTCTGAGCTGAGGTTTTGAAGTTTCCTTTCACTGGCATGTGATGTGCACTGGGGTCTGGCTGGTTAAAACACTGGGCCCCATCACGGTGGAGGAGGATCCAGAAGAGCACTTCTTAAATCATGAGTATGAGTCATCAGACACAGCGAAGAGAACTGCCCATCTCCCCTCACACACACACACACACACACACACACACACACACACACACGTCAGAGGTCCAGGAGTTGGAAAACCTCACAGTTTTTCTGAATTGTAAACCAATTTTTTTTAAAGCTTTTTGTCTCAAACCCTGCCACACAACCAATCATGACTTCATTATGTAAATCATCCCAGTCATTCCTTCTAGTTGTAAAATCTTTATGTCTCCTATGCTCCATGTTCTCCAGCACTTAGGGTGAAACGACAGCTTGAAGACACTTAAATAAGCTAGCACATTTTTCCTCAATAGAAATTCAGTAGCTTTGTAAGGACTGCTCTGCAACATCCATGTCTTTATTTATCTTCCCAGGCAGTAGGGCAAGAAGGTGAGTGTCAATGTGTTCCTGTCTCTTTTGTAGTTGGCCAGTTAATGGCAGTTCCTAATGTTGGCACAATATATTAAAAATGACTTTTGTAACCAATATGTCTGCTGTATGTTAGACGCGGAAGATGATTATGTGAATTAGTCTGACAGATAGAAAAGAAACCTGTTTAACAGATATTTACTGGACTTAATATGTGAAAGTCTCTCTGTTCAGGGCTGGGGATACATGTGGTAAAACAGCCCCTGCTGTCCAGGGATATATTATTTGGGTTGAGACAAACACATAACTTATGATATGCAATAATATTTGAAAAGACTCTAATAAATGTGAGGACTACAATGCCTTGGGACAAATGAGCAGCTTCCTAACCAAGTCTTCTGCAGTCAGGAGATGATCCCATATAAACTGAGAACTTAAGGCCAAATAGGAATTAGCTATGGGAAGTCTGAAGGGGGAGGTTCAAGGAGAGAGTGAGAAAGAGAAAGAGTATTCTAGAAAAAAGAGAACCCCAAAGGCCTGGAAGTAAAGGCGAATATAGGGAGTTTTGAGAATTTCAGTGGTTCATCATGGCTGGTGCTTGGAGGGTAGGTGGTGGGCAAAGATGAGAATTGAGGCTGAAGAAGGAAGAAGGAGCTGGAAGGTCATGTGTAAGAGTTTAGACTTGATACTGAAAGAAGTAGGGAGCTCCTGAAGGAGTAAAGAGCACAAACCCAAATCTGGGAAGAAAAAAGACCCCTGGAGGGAGGGACACATAAGTGGTGGCATGGCACCAAGGCGGTGGTGAACCTGGCCAGACTGAGTCTGAGGGTGCTGGTACATGGTTATATGGTCAGTTCAGACAGAAGGTAACATCTCCAGGGTCCCCAGTGACTGATTCTGAATGTGCTGAGTGGTCACCATGCTAGCATCCAGGATTATCCATAGAAGCTGAGTGCTATAATAGTGGCTTAGGGGTGCGATCATGCAGAAGGGGAGAATCAGTATGGAAGCCTTTTGATTTTTGATCAAAGATGGCAGCTTTGGAAAATAATTTGGGCAACACTTGGGCTAAGCATTCTGGATTATTTCCTATTGTAACACCTCTGGTTTACTTCATATATCTGCCTTACCTTGGCAATGGGCCCTTAATGTTAAGGGGAAAATAAATTCCCACCATTCAGCAATGATTTTAATAAGGGATAACATTACTGGAATACTTAGCTTAGGCTAACACTGTGCTGAGCACTTGGCATCTATTATCTCATTTAATCCCCCCAACTTTATAAGGTACTATTATCTTCATCTTGCAGATGAGAGCACTGAAGCTTAGGAAGGGTGAGTAACTCCATAACTAAATGGTGAAGGTAAAATTTCCACCCAGGGCTGATTCTGGAACCTGAGCTGGAAACCAAAATGCCACAGTCAAGGATGTAGATGTGTTGGACACAGAGTCTAGTGAGTATCTGTACAGAATTTAGCACTGGGAATGCGTAGAATTATTGAATCATATCATACACTTGAAAGTAATATAACACTGTATGTTAATTACAGTTCAGTAAAAAAATTCAGGTATTTTTAAATGAGAAAAAAAACTTGTTATATGGTTTTTTGGATTTTTTTCCCTACACCTTGCTTTTGGGATTTTGCTCCAAGAAAAAGCTTTGACTGATAAAGTGTTATGATTACTTGTTTCCAATTAAACATGGTTTTATTGAACAAGCAAAAACAAAAGGAAATATAAGCAGGGCATTTTTTCCAGGTTTTTATATTTAAAATTTTGGAGAATTAAATTTACCAAAACAGAAAGTAGGTTTTTATTTTTATGTTTCACATATGGAGGCCATGTGCTCTTAAAATACTTATATTGGAAAAGATTCATAGAGTTAATCTACATTAATCTTTTAGTAGCCATTCTTCTCCACTGACAAAACAGAATGTATTATCAGAATGCTTAAAGCATCATCATAGTGGAAAGATTTCAAGATCAACACCTAATCTACTCCCTCATTTTACACATGAGGAAGCCAAGGACCAAAGTGGCTAAGGGAATTAGGTGACCAGAGGCACACAGTGAATCAGGTGTCAGACTTGAGTCCTTTAGCCCAAAGGAAGGCTCACTGATTGCTATACCCTCTTGCGCAGGACAACAGTATTCAGGGGGTGGTGGGTAGTTAACATAGTGCATCTTCCTGGAATGTCATTTTTACTTTAAGATTTAAAAAGCAAACAGACAAGTTAAATACTAATTTAAATCATTTTTATATTAAAACAAACATGGCCATCTTGTGGAGTAAATCATAGGGATTTAATAAACAAAATGGGAGACTTCAAAGATATGTCCCATCTTGCAAAGGAAGGCAGAGGAGCAAGGAGAGGGGCTGCCTCAGCTTTTACTCCAGATGTCTTATGGTTCAAATATATTCTCTCTGTCTTTAGAGATTTTTCAGAGGGAAAGTTTTTTGAGACACTCTGGGATCTCTTAGGTGTGTGATGGACAATAGTGGATTACCAATGAATAGCGCTGTTCATAATTATGCCGTTAAATGACATAGTGAGATGTCAGAAGCATGCTTTGCAGTTTCCATTAATATATAATTTAAAATTGTCTAAATACATGTTAATAGATCCTTTGATGCAATCGATTTTAATTTTTTATCTGAGAAATTCAAATTTTTAAGCTAATTTCAATAGATAATGTACTTGATTAGTTAGAAATGTGTTACGTGAATGAATGCATTTTGCTTCAAAGGTTATCTTTGAAATGATGTGAATAATCTGCTTTATGCCCACAAGTACTATGAATGCTAACACTTTATTCTTAACTCATCTAGTTGTCATTAGGTACAGCAGCTGATACAATCTTCCATTAGGCAGTCTCAGGACTGTGGGTGGT
The DNA here is from genome assembly GCA_028646535.1 of Procyon lotor. Lineage (NCBI taxonomy): Eukaryota > Metazoa > Chordata > Mammalia > Carnivora > Procyonidae > Procyon > Procyon lotor. The sequence continues at coordinate 113,347,260 of CM053603.1, read as the reverse complement.
CTTGGAAACTATACCATATGAACCGTAATATACAATAGAGTGAGTTAGGGATTTTTTTTTCAGCTTTAATTCTGAATCTTGCAGTTCGTATTGGTTGAAATCAAGCAAAAGAATAAAAGGGACCTTATTTTAACATCAGGCTATATTGATGGGTTAGAGCTGAGTTCCTTATATACTCCTCCTTGATTAAGGAATTTAAAGGTACCAGTCATATTTTTTTCTATTTCAGTGTTTATTTACCTACCTAAAGGAGCTGAAATGGCAGTGCCAGCAAAAAGGGGCACAGTTGGCTGTTTACATTTTTAAACCAGATTATAATAAAATAAGATACTAAAAAAACTACAGTTTAACTATACTTTTGATTGAACCAGCACTAAATAAGTTTCAGTGGGATATTTTGGATGTGTACCACACAACTCACGTCAATACCAAACTGGCTGTGCTCAGTGTGGTGTTATTATAAAGTGAGTTAATTCATAATGTTTGGGAACTTAATGCCACCTTGAAAGGCCTAAAACTTAACAATGTTACATATTTTTGAGAAATTTCTTTATAGAAACACTTTAAAACGCCTTAAAAATCATAAGCACTCAATAAACAGCTATTGATTTGAGTACCATGAGAAATGTAGGGCATTGGGAGCCCAGAACGGAAGGAACATGCAAAGTAAATTGGTAACTTTGCATTCCCTAGGTGGGGATGGAAGCCAGTGGCCTGTATGCTCTTGGCAACTCGAGAAAGAGAAATTTGCTCCCAGATCTTTAGGAAGGTAATCATTTGTTAATCACAAGAGAGATATTCTTTTTAAAAAACTGATCTTTGTGTGTATGCATTTAAAGATAAAAAAATCTTTCAAAACACACTTGGAATGACAAGCAAACTGTCTTTCATTTGTGGTAAATGAGCTACAAATGCATGCATTTACAAATTTTTTTTTTAAATATTCAAATGGCAAATCTGTAACCACAAAGAAGTTAAGACTGAAAAGTGCTACTTTTTTCTTTCCTGGTATAAACGGTCCCCCAGTCATTTCCTCTATAGTCTAGAGTCCTTAATAAAGAAACCACAAGCTATCCTCTGGGTTAAAGCATTGTAGCTCCCAGGTTTAATTTCGGTTTTAGTTCACTAGGCAGACAGTTTAAAAAATTTTCTATTTCCCATTCTATTTCGTATCTTGAAATCTCTGAAATCTTAAAGGGGTATAATTACAATACTGTTCATCTTGTACCTTCCATCCCTACCTGCCAAATTAGTTTTGTTTTTTACAGGCCTAGCCCCACTAATTCAAAGTTCCATTGCTCTCCCTCTTTTTTCTTTCTTTTTTTGTCCCCCCCTTCTCTCTCTCTTCTTCCTTTCTTCCTTCCTCCTCCAACTCCCTCTTGGCCCTCTCCCCCTCCCCCCTGTCCCCTTTGGAAGCCCCTGGGATGACACTGTTCATTGATGCATCCCCCTCATTAGCATTGCTGCAGCTTGGCTCAGTGGTTTCAGAGGCAATCCGTCATGAGAAAACTGAAGAATGTGCCCCATTTGCATGATTCTGTGCCAGAATGCAACTTTTTCTCAGCTGTTCTTTGTGTAATTTCCCCTTGAGCGTTCAACTTTCCCATGAAGTCCTAGAAATCATATTACGGATTTCCAACCTAATTGAAATGCTCCTCAGATTAGTTTTACATACTTGCTTCCTTCCCCCACAACAACTTCATAGTTCTTCGTAAACAGAGCAAATTAGTACATAAAAAACAGGTTTCGCCTTTTATTGTTTGGAAATGTAGGGCACATTAAATGAATAATTTTGCTTTGAAAGTGCAGGGGTACACATTATATGTGCAAATGTATATTTATTACACATGTCCAAATGAAGCCACAACACTAATAAATACTTAGGCAATCTCTGCTTCCTCGTCACTTAGTGCCACTGCAAACCACATTTTGTAACCCACTACAGAGAAATCCAGAGCAGAAACATAGCGAAATGCTGGATGAAATGCTCACTGTTTAATAAAGAACTTTCCGTGGAAGTTGGGGATATCTGCTTTGCAGCTCTTGGATGAGCACAATTTAATAAATATATGAATGAATTCATAGCAGCTAACTAACTGCTAATTAAATAAGTATTCTCACTATTTTTTTTCCTAGATAAAAAAATAATGATGGTGACAACAACACAGTGATGGTGATATACAATGTTTTACTAAGATTTCCATTTTCCGGAAATTAAGATAAATATACTGTGTTATACATAGACGATGCCCCACATTCCAGAAGAGAAAAGGCTCCATGAAAACCTGTTCATCCCATTGCATTTGAATGAACAAAACCCCAAAACAATTCACACACACACACACACCCCCCCCACACACAATCTTTAGCTGTTTTTAATGACATGTTACTCTTCTCGGTATCATCTACAAATCAGTAGAGAGTCTTTTCGTTCCCTCTTGCCTTTGAGGGGCAGTTAGGAGTAAGAATAAACTGCTTCTTTTTATTATTTCCATTCTAGATCTGCACAATTATTATTCGATTACCCTTTGATTGTTGATTGGAATTTTTACCATTTGGGTAAAAATAGTGAAGATGTTCTCAAAGTGCTTAAGCTATAACTACTTACAGATTTAAATTATGTCATAATCTTTTAGAAGGAAAAAAATGAAGTTAGAATGAGAAGGCAGAAAATCCCCAACTTAAAACTTACTGAGTTCCAAATACAATGAAAGTGACTTAAAGATAATTCTCTGCCCTACCAGAAGGAAATAAAGCTCTTCAAGTACAACAATTTGGTGTTGGAGGAACGCTCACACGGTGATTAGAATTAGGTAGCAGAAGATTTCATTAATTATAGGTGACTGATTTTCCCTGAGCAGACAGCTCAGGTCCGCAGGCCCTTCCCCGCCCCCCAACCCCTCCGCCCCAGCTCATCTCTAACTGTCGTCTAACCTTTCCTTTCCCTTAATCCATCTCTTCTTGAGCTGATGGGAACTGCTTTCATTCCACCTCTTGTGGAGGTAATGAAACAATCTTCTTATTCACTTGGTTCCTCTGAGCCGGTGACATGCAACAACAACAAAAAAAAGCGAGCGCCCTGATTAATGGCTGCTAATTAGCAATGTTAATGACCAGGTGTCCGAGAGCACGGCCAGCTCCTCTCAGCATGGAGTGATCGCTCAATGAGAGCCCTGCAAATCCATTCCCAGTGACCCTTCCCCTCAGCTGCCAGTAATGAAGCCCGCTCGCTGTTACTCCCGGGAGAGACGCAGGAGGAGATCCGGGCCTGGGACCCAAACCCTCGCCTGGGGTCTAGTGGATCTTCCATTAATTAAGGTCAGCATTTCTGGCCCCCTGCCTCCCCCCCCTCCAAAAAACGCTCAGAGGTAAAGGAGCCAGGAGCAGGGAGATGAACTCAAGCCCTCTTTTCTTAGGAGGAGATGCTGTTCTAAATGGAGGCAGTTGCTAATTTGAACTGTCCGCACGTACATCTTTAATGTAGACTCTCCATTAGCTCTCCATCTCATCTTGCCTGATTCTGTTCCTATCCCTCCATAATTCACATGGATGAAGCAATCTCAACTAACTCTCAAACACAACTTTCTAACTGGGAGGCTTAAGTCTTCTTTGTGCCATTCAGCACAGATGAATAGCGGCAGAAACTCAGAGCACCTAGATCTGTGCATAAGAAAAACAGTACTCCTTTACAGAATATTTTCCTGGTTAGGATGTGAGTTAAGTGTGCAAATGCTCTTAACTCTTATATAGAAGTAAGGGAATGATATTGGCTTACACACGTGTGCACTCGCGCGCGCACACACGCACACACACAGAGAAAAGAAAAGCAAGCTCTTCCAAGAGCTTTACAGAGAATCAGCTCTACAAAGACCCGAAAAATTATTTTACTATTTACAGTTGATTCCTTTTGTTAGGTGCTGACCAGAAAATTGAAAAGTGACAGGACTGAAGTCTTTGCAGATAATTAACCATTAACTGCATTTTCCAATTTGTGACAAGCTGATTCTATGAGTTTACGTGTTTATTTTCTTTCCACTGGTGAATAGCCTTGTACTTTCTCCAAGGAGGGGAGGAGGGCGATTCAGTTTGGAAGAAACAGACTAAGATGACAGAAGGTATACCATATCATTGCTCTTAGCAAGCTCTTTCTTATTAACATGTATATTTCAAGTGAGGGTAACATCTTGGCTGATTCAGAAATCTGTGCACACCCCTCCCTAAAAAAATGTTACTTGTGGAAAGGTCTTATGTTTGATACCATTGTGATAAGTTTTTTTTTATGACATTTGTGAAGAAGGTATAGTTTATTTCAGTAGAATCAGTTTTATTGTGAAAATTACCAACTATTTATAGGTGATGAAACACTTCCCAGGCACCGTACCTAATTGCAGGGTTTAAAAATTATGGTCATTGGCTTGCTGCTGGTTAATAGGTCCAAGTGAAGTTTGACAAGAAAAACTTCAAAGCTTTATTCCAAGTGTGGACAAGGCCAAACACTATCACCCCATAGTCTACAAAAGGAAGTCACCTTGATGGGAGGAGGCTGATTCCTCTGTCATTGGAACCTGCCCTTTGTTGCAGTAATACCTGATGTAGTTTTCTGGGAGGAGGAGTAAAATTGTTCTCCCTATGATTAGAGAATTTAGCAAACATTTTCATCGTAGATATTTTTTAAAACACTGAAAAGCACACGCACACATGTGTTGACATGCATTCACACGTGCTTGGCACCCACCAACCTAACCAGAGCTAACCACTGCCAACACGTTGCCGCATATTCTAGCTGCCTTTTTCTGTGCATGGTCACTCTTCCTCTTTTAACACAAGTGTCTTGTACTGCATGTCATGGTTTAGAAACTGCTTTTTTCTTAGCAATCTAATATCAATCTGTTGTGAAATATTCTTCTACCATGTCATATCATGACAGCCTCAATGAAGGGCCAATCTTGAGTGATCATAGAGTCATATGAGATGGTAATCCCAGTGTCAAAGGGACAGGCACAGGCACCATCCTGGCCAGTTTCTCCTCCATAATGGACGTTGAGAATTTGTTGAGGATCCCTCCATTAGCTCAGATCCTCCTTCTGTCTGTCTTCTCCATAGCCCAGAGAACAGTGCTAAGGAGACAGAGAGAAGGAATGACCAATACCAGTGTGTACTGTATGCAATTAATTAATTGCTAGCAAAGAAAGGGCCAAACTATGTGAACATAAGCTTCATGAAAGCAGGGAAATGTATATCTTCTCGCCTGTGTATCTACAGAGCCCAGAACAGTACCTGGCCCATGGGAGGCGCTGAATGTATACTTCTGAATACATGAATGAAAAAACAACTAAAAAATAAATTTGACTATATTCTAGTTTCTTCATTTATTAGATTCTGATGCACTTTCTTGAGTGGGCAGAGAGAGTAGTGGATTTTTAGCTAGTGCCCCGGAATGCTCACAGTGTATTCCTCTTGTGTGTTACTCGTAGCCCTGCTAGAGACAAACATGAACAGAGACATGGCTGTATATTTCTAGTTAGAATTCATGAAAACCCTGAGATCTATTATTTGCTTCCATGTGTCTAGTCCTGTACACTGGTTAAAAAAACGTAGAAACAAAACTTAATACTTTTGAGCTCCAGGATCCTTAGTTTGGACTTGAAATTAACCTGCAATCTAAATTAAATCTGGCAAATGAAAGATTTAAATATTTTGTGTCTCACCTTTCTTTTTTAGGTTTATCAAACAAGGTTTATCAGTAGACTGAATATATACTGGCCTAGAAAATGAATGAATAAGTTATCAGTGGCAGAGGAATCCCTTGTACTCAGACCCGAAGTTAAAAAAGTGTGGGGTTAAAAAAAGAAAGTGTCGTGCTTATTAGAATTTTTCCTTTTATAACAAAAAAATACAAGTTGTAAGAAAATGACGAAGAAATAATGGAAAATAACCACCTTGCCTCAAAAGATATTTTGCAGCAATTAGTGAAAGAAACAGCAGCCGAAGCCTCTGCAAGATGCCCTTCTCTATTGTGTGTGGTAGGGACGGCTCTTCCTTGACCCTTCTCACTAACCTACCTCTGGTGCTTTGTTCAGGCGGCAGGGGTAGAGTGGGACCCCTTTGGTAAATTTAGCCTGTTGGAATAGCAAATGAAGAATGCTGTAATGCATTCACCCTTTCCTCTATCCATCCATCAATCGTTCTATTAATCAATCAATTGAAAAGCCTGTTTAAGCATCTCTCTCCAGCCCATTATCCACAGTGAGTCAAAGAAACATGGTTCCTACACTTTGCAGCTTGTAGTTTTAGAGAAAACAACAATGGAAGTAGCACAGAAGATAAATAGACAACAGGTAAAACACTGAGTAAGTATGTGAAATGAAAAGAATGAATCATATTAGCATTGTCAATCAATTAACAGGTATTTATGGTGTGCTAATTATATGTTCAGCACGGAGCTTGGGTGCTCTGCAAGTGAAATGGGTAAAGATCAGGAAGAATTTTTGTAAACTGCAGTTTTAAGTAATGAGAAACTAAAAAGGTTTACTTTATATTCTGAATAAGACTTTGTGGAGGCAGGTGTACAGAGGGGAACAGGGTGTACATTCTCCTTTCGGTACTTGTTGAAAAAGGTAGAATGGCTCTGATGGAAGCTGGGGAAATTAAGATTTATAAAATTGGATTTTATAACTTTGAAATCATGACATCACAGAGTTGGATGGGCCTGAAAATCATTTTCCCCCCCATTCTTTCCACTCTATGTTTAATGCTACTGCAGTGAAGCACACTCAAAGGTGAGCTAGTGGAGTGGAGGAATAAGATGATGGTCAAGCTGGCATGAAAAAGTTGGTGAAGGGATGCAGATGGAAATGCAGGAAGTGGGGTCTTCCTTGGGCATAACTGTGATGCAGAAGAGGTTTCAGAAGCCATTCACAAGGGTCTTCTTTCCTATTTGTAATGCTGTGAGAAGTTCTGGAGAAGAGGCTCTATGTAGTCAAAATGCTCAGCAGAGAAGGTCTCTTTGGTAACAGTGACAACAGGCCTTTTGGTGTAGAAATTGTACTAATCTAGGCAAATGGTGCGCAAGCCTGTATTATGGATGTCTTGTTCCTCTAACTCATACATCAGGGAAAAATCAAATCCTTATTACAGGAACTTTATTTGAGGCCTAGGAGTGCAAATCCCAAATCTTCATCAAAGTTAGCTGAGATTGGTATCCTGGCTTAATATATGATTAATTCATTTTCCAAAATCTGGATAAAAGGCTAAGTAAATACTTTTGCATAGACTGGGCTAGCTGTGGATGCTAAATGGGATGATCATGATATCATTTTGAAATATCTAAGGAGTGAAGAAGACAAATCTTTGTTGACTATAATCCTGTGGTTGTTATTGTGCTGAGCACTCTATGTATTATCTAATTAATCCTCATAATCCTCAAAATAAAGTAGTATTATCTCCACATTACAGACACCAAGGCTTAAAAAAATCAAGTAACTGGACCCAAATTCCACAGTCACTGAGTGATGAGTAAGGGGTCTTATGACAGCAGGCCACTGCTTTTGTCATAGCATCATGCTGTTTCACATAATTTGGGCATCTTTTTGTTTGTTTGCTTTCTTCCTTTTGGATATACATTAGCCCAGACTTGCATAAAATCAATATTTCTCATCAATGCATCCCCACCACAATTTACCTGGCATACAATATATAGTGGTTGAATGGATGTGTGGTCTCTCCTGTTTTTGGATTATAATAATGATATGTTATTCTCACGAAGGTGTGGATGTTCAGAAAGTCTTATGCTCACGACCTGGTAAGGAGCCAACTTGGTTAAAATCTGTAAAGCATCAAATAAAAGGTCTGATGGTAGGAGGTTTTCTCAGTAGAGAGGATAAATTCAGAAAAGGGCTAAGGTTGTTGACAAAGTTTCTGTGGACACCATCCTGCCCTTTTGAAATCAAGTCCCACTCTTAGGAATGCTAATATTGCAATCTGTATTTCCAAGGTTCTTCTTAATAGACCTGGGGTTGTGATTTTCTGCTCATATCTGCCCTCAGGTTGTGTATCCTTGACCTTTATGAGCACATCCTTGAAGGTACTGAAAGAGACTATACTTCTATTTCCGTGAAGCATGAAAACTTCTTCCACCCCCTTTTAGAAATGTATTTGTGAGGAGTTTTCAATACAAGGAAGTTCTCCCAGGGGCCCCCAACTCTTTGAGATCAGTTTATTGATGAAGATTTTTGACAGAAACAACAAGAGGCTGCCTGGATGGTGGCCCACTGTGCAGCGGAGTGTGTACAAATGGGCTCTCTGTGACCACAGCATGCTGGAGACCCTCCATGGCAGCTCTATGCTTATGAGAGAGTCCTGAGGATTCGTTTGGTTTTGTGCCTTTTGAGAGAATGCACAGGCATTTTCAGGGGTCTGTGTCAAAACTGAACATCACATTTCCACTCAAGATGAATAGTTACAGCAAAGCACGTGAGAACCTGGAGGGGCTGGTGCTTTTCATTTTGAAATCTAAAAAGAGCTAAAAGGTTCTCTCTGCTTTGTGTCTGGTCCTTCTAAGAACTGTTCTGTCCAAATAATACCAATTTAAAAGAGGGGAGAGATTTGGAAAAGCTAATATTTATAAACTGTATTATACCAGGCCCTTTGCAAAGTTTATTGTATTTATTCTAAGTGATAAGTATTACTCTTTCTATTTTACATATTTAGAAACTGAAACTCTTAAGAGATTAAATGTCATAGAGATAGTAAACGTAAGGGCCATGCATTCAAGACTAGGTGTGACTACAAAATGCTTTGTAAGGGCATTGTCCAATAAGGTAGCCCTATTTACCATTTTGACTCTTTTTTTTAAAAAAAAGATTTTATTTATTTGACAGAAACAAGAGAGGGAACACAAGCGGGGGTTGGGGGTGAGAGAGGAAGAAGCAAGCTTCCCACCTAGCAAGGAGCCCCATGTGGGCTCCATCCCAGGACCCTGGGATCATGACCTGAGCCTAAGGTAGACCCTTAACGACTGAGCCACCCAGTCGTCCCTGACTCTTTTAATTCGAATTCAAATTAAACGTGTGGAGCATAAGGGAAAATATGGAGGACATTGGGAGAAGGAAAGGAAGGGTGAATTGGGGGGAATTGGAGGGGAAGATGAAGCATGAGAGACTATGGACTCTGAGAAACAAACTGAGGGTTTTGAAGGGAGGGTTGGAGGGATGGGTGAGACTGGTTGTGAGTATTGAGGAGGGCACGTATTGTATGGAACCCTGGGTATGGTGCATGAACAATGAACCTTGGAACACTGAAAAAATAAAATTAAATAAAAAAAAAACCAAATTAAATATAATTAAATATTCACTTCTTTGACCAAACTAGCCACATTTCAAATGCTCATTAGCTGCATGTGTTGACTACTGTATTGGATAGGACAGATATAGAATATCTCCATCATCAAAGAAAGTTTTATTGGACTGTGCCTTTCTATAATCAAGTTGAGAATTTTCCTTGGCATAAGTATTCATGAAAAATAATATTGAGGGGCACCTGGGTGGCTCAGTTGTTAAGCGTCTGCCTTTGGCTCAGGTCATGATCCCAGGGTTCTGGGATCGAGCCCCGCATCGGGCTCCCTGCTCGGCGGGAAGCCTGCTTCTTCCACTACCATTCTCTCTGCTTGTGTTCTCTCTCTCGCTGTGTTTCTGTCAAATAAATAAAATCTTTTAAAAAAAAAGATGTTTAAAAAAATAACATTGATAAAACTTGTATTTTAGTGGAAAATGGCAGCAGTAAAGGGAAAGAAGGAATATGAGAGTTTATATTCTTAATACAGTTGAAAGATCTTTAATGAAGAAACTAGTTTAATCATAGATATCTGTAGTATAAACTAATCCAAGAGTAATACTAATATCTAATTGTCTAATGCTTGTATGTGGTATGTACTATTCTAAATTTTTTTACACATATAAACTCATTTAACTTTTACAATAATCCTATGAATAGATGCCATTATCATCTTCATTTTATAGATGAGGAAACTGAGGCACAGGAAGGCTAAGCAATTTTCTAGGATTATCAAACAAGAGTAGAACCAGGACTCCAAGCATAGCCTCGCTTTAGATACAGGGTGTATAACCATGATTCCATTTAAGCATATTTTATTGGCCTATTTAGGAGAAAGTTTTGAGTCAATTCTGAACTGGAAATGGAGGCACAAAAAGCAATATTTTTTAAAAAGATTTTATTTATTTGACACAGAGAGAGGGAGAGAGAGAGAGAGAGATCACAAGTAGACACAGAGGCAGGCAGAGAGAAGAGGAAGCAGGCTCCCCACTGAGCAGAGAGCCCGATGTGGGGCTCGATCCCAGGACTCAGAGATCATGACCAGAGCTGAAGGCAGAGGCCTAACCCACTGAGCCACCCAGGTGCCCCTGCAATTTTGTTTTTTTTAAATAGGACAGCCAAACAATACTTCCTTTTGTATTGTATGTGTATGTATGTGTGTAAAATACATACTAAGTATGTATAAAATACATACTATAAATTCACACACATGCATATAAATGTTTACCTTTATGAGGTGAAAAGGTCAGATGTAATATTGTTAATGGCAAGTAAATGAGATAGAAGGGAAAGGATATTATAATTGGAAAATGACAAATAATATGCAATTCTCTTGATAAAACTTACTTTCCCTACTGCAACCACAAGCTAAAGAAAGGAAACAATGCTTAAGAGCAAACTCCGAGTGGGCTAATCTTAATATTTTTGTAAACTTTCAAGTTTTGTGAAATAGATTTAAAACTTTTTCAAATATTCCAGGAAAATTCTGGAATAAGGCCTTCAGGTTTGACTTAAAATACCGGAAACCAAATTCTTGTTACCTCGTGTATAATTTGTGTACTTCGAAGTTCTAAATTCTTTGGTAATCTGCTTACTTAATGCATTCCCAATTGATGTTCTTTTGCCCATCCATCTCGGTTAACCTCACAAAGGACAGCAAGGTTCTGCAACAAGGATCATGTCCACATTGGGGCCATTGTCATTTCATGCATCAAGTAGCTCTATTTACATCTGACTGGTTGGGTGGCTTGCTCTTATGGATACAGCTTGCGTTTCAAGTAAGTGCTGAAAGTACTTAGAAGGTGCTAACACTCATGTTTATAATTTTTAAATTAAGAATAATAATATGGAAAAGTAAATTAAATTTGCATCGTTAACTAAGTCTTTCAGTTCTCAAGTGGAATCAATTTAAAACTCAGCTTATTTTGTAACATTTTAGCTAATGAGTGTCTTTTAAAAGGGGGTTTAGGATGGGAAACTTACAGCTTTTTTTTAAATAGACATACAATATTTTCAGTTGGCTTTGGTGTGATTTTGAAATTAAAATATTAGCCATAAAAATAAAAATCTCATTATCTTTTGGATAGTAGCTAAGAGTCACTTTAACAAATGGGTACATGATGTCAGAATACATCCCTATGACGACCACATCTAAAAAAGTCTCTTACCTTTGTGATGGTTGTGCTCTTATTCATCTTCTCCGAGATAATGCCCACTTTAAGTCCTTATTTGTAAACCAACTGAGAATTCTTCAATATAGAGTAATATGGAACAGAGAATATCTGTCTCATAATTATTCAGACCAATATCCATTTTCTTAAGAATATAGAGTAAAATGCACGGCACTTTACACACAAGAATGGCGCGATTTAAATTTTTTTCTGTTTGAGCCGCAATTTCAATGTTGGAAATGACTTTGGAAATCATCTAGCCCACCCCTCTCTAAAGCTTGAACTGACCCAGCTCCACTCAGATCCTGGCATGCTCAGCCATGAACCCAGCCCTCTTTCCAGGAGCCATCAACTCTCCAACACTTAGCACTTTTGCTTTTGACCTGATTTTGGACACACCAAATCTTGATTTAATAATCATTTAAACTGTTTAAGAAATAGATGATTTTACTTTGCTTAGCTACTGCAATCAAATACGTATTAAGTCTCCTTTGTACATTATCCATGTAATACTATGAATATACAGAACCACAGAATTAGAAGGGACCTTGAGATTATCCAGTTCAGTCTCCTTGGGTTTCAGGCAGAGAAAATGAGAAGTTAAGTGATTGGTTCAAGGCCACACAGCTAGTCAGCCTCAGACTTAAGTGTCTATTCCAGATGGCCTAACCTCAAGTCTGGTCCTTTTATTACTCTGTTATTTCCAGTGCAGTGTACATTTCCAAGGGCATGATCAGGTGTTCAAATCCCAAAAAGTGCTGGGGCCTAAGGACTCCTCTTCCAGCTGTCTTATGGGTAGTTGGAATGCTGATAAAGTACAAATATTTGCCAAAAAATCATGAACAAGCTCAGCTGGGAAGAAACTTGGATATGCAAATCACAGAGATGGTTACAAACATGAAAAAATTCTCAAAAATATTTTTTAATGGGTTGTAAAACACACAGGGTCAGGCGAGCCATTTAAGAAAATGGCATTCACAGCATCTCATTGCTTTGGGAATATCGCATTGGAATTGGGGCTTTGATAATCTCTGTGAAGAAAAAAGGCAAGAGAAAGCGGGCTGCTTGTCGACAGTAACCTACAGACAAATGGAAACCCAGGCTGTGTCCTGAGAGTTTTAGGTAATCCAGGCTCATAATTTGATTTGAGAAGAGCTACTTCAGGCTACTGTGTAATTATAGAAGCACTCACTCGGCTGGCTCCTGTTCGCCTCATCACGTTCTACTTCATTGCCCTTTATGCTAAAGCCCCTGTTGATGAGAAGACGGAAACAGTAAGTACAAATAAAGCAATTAGCAGGTGGGGAATGCTACCACTGTTTAAGGATAACATCCAGTCTTTATTGGTACTTATTAAGTAGAAGTCTAGAGCTTAGAGACAAAGGGAAATATCACAAGCCACAAAAACGAAAAGAGGTGTGGGAATGAGGGGAAAATTAGACCAACGAATCTATTTTTTATTTTACAAATCTAATCACAAAGGCTGGCTTTAGAAATAATATCCAACCTCCAATCTATTTATATTCTAGTGAGTTACATTCTCACGTCCAATTCACCTTCTTTTCAAGTTTTCTTGCTTCTTTGGGCCTACTCTTTTACTATGTGGATTAAGTTGGAAAATATTTTAGGTGTTACTTGTTCATCTGAGAGGAGGTTTTGGAGTTTGGGTTGTAGTTAAACCCACCAGCAGGGGGAGTTAGGATAATTAGCAAACCTAGTCCGCGGGGTCCTGACATCCAGAGCACAGAATCACAGAATCCGCTGGCAGCGTTGAAAATGCCCACTGGAGACAAGGAATATAATGGGCAAAAAGAGGAAAGCAAGAGGATTTCAAGTGTTCTCGAAGTCCGAGCACAGGATATCGAATGGAGACCAAAAAATAGGGCACAGGCTTTCTACTACCCTCCTGTCACAGAGTGATCCAGGCACGCTGGTTCTCTGTTTACTTATCTGGAAACAGGGATAATCAAAATCCCTCCATCCAGAGTGCTATCATTCTCATTTCTCCATGGAGAGCGTTGCTCTTCTGGCTTTAGCCTTATTTTGTGTGTCTGAGTAATAAGGCAGAGGATAAGTAATTGCTGTCCTCTCAGAGTGGCCCCAAGAAGACGCCCCCTGCATTTCACTTTGAATTAGTGCTTTGGTCCTTCACTGTCTTAACAATTAAAGCTCTGCTGGCAACTTTAGCTACCTAAGCAGGACGGAGCTTCTTCCTATTTAGACAGCAGATTTCCAGCTAGTCAACTTCAAAGAAAATTACGGAAGTTTGCAGGAAAATCAATATGCTTTCCTTTGCCTTAGACGGTGGGGTGAGGGCACTGTGGATATGTACAGATATGTACAGATTTGAAGTATTTTATAGTGCAGTGGCTTGTTTAATAGGGCAGCAGTTGATAATTGCAAAATTAAATCTGTATCTTATTCTAGGAAATCTAGACTTCCTTTTAGGACATATTTTTGGTTCTCATAGTGATGCACTCCTCCTCTTTTTCATCCTTCCATGGCTCAGTGGCCAATTGAGGCTAACCCAGAGGGTCAAAGGTAAAATCTCTGGGGTGATGCTGCTGAGGAGTACGTTCGTTTCACCCTTTGACAGAAACCACAGTGCTTGAATAGGACAGGACTGTATCTCAGACGGAAGGTTTAATGGTGACGGTCACCAGGCTTTCCCAGGAATTGTTCAAGAGGAGGTGATGCGTGTAGGCAAAACAGTGGAAGATAACTTCTGGATATGTGCACACTGTTGTACACTTTGCATTAGTATCTTTGTTACTTTTGGTAGCACTAGTAAATGCAGAAATATGCAGATCACTAATTTTCTTTTGGTAAGTGTACATTGTATATTTAAAACACATTTCATTCAAGGATCACCATGTGCTCATAATTTTTTATCAGTAACCTAATTCAGGATGTCCCAAAATATAAAAATTCCCAATGACAAACACTGAATGTAATTTCATAAATGTACACAATTCCCACCTACATTCTTTCTCATTGTCATCATCATCTTTGTAACTGCCATTGTTCCTTGAATTTGTTGGGTGCTTCATATTCTTGAAGCTATTTTCATGGTCATGCACTCACTTAATTTTTCTCAAGAACCTTGTGAATTTGACTGCAAGTAATATGAAAATTTTACAGATAAGGAAACAGACACAGGGAAGATCTGTGACCCATTCTGGATGGTACAGTTTGCAGCAGGATCCAAGTGTCTAAGTCAGTATCAATTGGGAGTTATCTCCACCTGTTGTCAGTTTAAAGATACAAAGGCAAGAAACGGGAAATTGTTTCTTGTCATTTTTCAGCCATTGGGAATTATTAGTTCTTTGTCTAGAGATGAATAGAGCAAAAGATTGATGCTTCCTCTTGAGATTGGGAACCTTGGTATTTTAGAAATGTGGCAAGTGGCAGAACAGAATATGAAGAGCATGATTCATCTTTTCAGCACTCCCTTTCTCACTTCCACATTTTTCCTGTTGCTTCAGGTTGAAAAATACAGTAATGGGCAAACCTGCATGGTTGCGGTTAGGCTGAAAGGCTTGTGATCCTCACCGCTTAAACCTGTAAGCAGGGCTTCAAAAGCAACCACAGGAGATGCCTCTTTGCTCTAGGACCTCATCTTCCTCCGAAAACTGAGAAGTCACTTGTACTCACAGGGAGGCTGACAGGAATTTTCTGCTTTGGCAAACCCATCAGGACGCTATTTCTGTTGTCCAGTGCATCTCCTACAGCCTCGACTCCTAATAAATTCTTCTTCCTCTACATAGTAAAATAAACTTTACAATTGATCAATTCAATTTATATTTGATAAAAAAAATTTCCCAGAATATACCCATTGGTATACCCATTGGACAATTGGAAGGACTGAACAAAACGATTTTACTATTTTTTTTAAAGATTTTATTTGAGGGGCTCCTGGGTGGCTCAGTGGGTTAAAGCCTCTGCCTTCAGGTCAGGTCATGATCTCAGGGTCCTGGGATCGAGCCCCTCATTGGGCTCTCTGCTCGGCAGGGAACCTGCTTCCTCCTCTCTCTCTCTGCCTGCCTCTCTGCCTACTTGTGATCTCTCTCTCTCTCTCTCTCTCTGTCAAATAAATAAAAAAAATCTGACCTGACCTGAAGGCAGACACTTACCGACTGAGCCACCCAGGTTTCCCCAAATGACTTTATTTTTAAAAGAATCATTTCAGTATTTGTAAAAGTCCAGGAAAATTAAAAAGATAAGTATTGCAGATTTGCTCCAATGAAGGAAAGCAGTTTTTATTTGACTGTGAATGTAACCAGAAATCCCTACGATGTACCTCCCACATGGTTGTCCAGCTCACAGTGTCCCACCTGGATGCCTTTCAGAGTCCTTCCCTTCTGAAGGGAGCCTGAAGCCTCTTTGGGCCCAGTCTGGAGGAAGCCTAAATGAATGATCTCCTTACAGATAATCAGTAGTGGACCATAAATGATGACTGATGCTTCCATGTTGCCTGGAGCCTCTGCACCTGATGCTATTTGAAACTCCTGCAGGAAATGCTAGGCATCCTACTCCAGGGTGTCCTTGGAGCCAAAGGCAAATTCCTCTTGTTCACTCAAAAGGCACATTTCCTGGTGTTTTGGGTGGTCTGCCCAATGCCCAGATTGGAAAATGTCTGAAGGAAGAATAAGGAGCACATTTTAAATTTACAAGTAAAATACTTTACTATTGGTAGGACTCCGTGTTGAGAGCACAACACGGAAAGAGCACGATTCGCTATTTACTGTGAGCATTTGGTGACAAGCAGGCCTGATGGGGACCCGAGAGCACCTCCCTTCCCTCTGTGAAGCAGCCAGTTCCCGCCAGCTGTTCAGGCCTGTTTCTAAGTGAGTCTTTCCTTTTAGATCCCGTTTTCAAGGCAGTTTCTGAGGGTGGATGGAGGACATATTTTTCTCTGCTCTTCCATGTGTCTGGACAGTCCTTGGCCTCTCAGAGACTCCAGGTTGGAGGTCTTCATAAGTTAGCCTCACCAGCCCAGATGCAGAGCACACACCCCAACTCGCTTGTAAAGCAGTACATCTAATCACATAAAGCCTCTATAATGTGGTTTTTTTAAAGTAAGTGACCCACAGGATATTAATCTGGTGGTAAAAACTCCCAAGGGATGCAGCACTGGCAAACACTTCAAGAGCGGCTAGCACTACTATTAAATGTGATGTTCATTTCATCTGAACATATGGAAATAAAAACAAGTCATGGGAAAACTTCAGTGCTCTGTACATACTATATTGTTCATAAACCTGTCATAAATAAGTGCCTCTTAAAAAGAAACCAATTAATAAATGTGCATTGAATTATGAAGTTTAAATATTCCATAATATGGGACCTCTGTCCCCGCCCCCTCTCCCCGCATTCCCACCCCTGCCGGGGCCCCTTGTTATTCAAGCTGTTATAACATTTTCCACTGTGTGGCACATCTCAGTTTTGTTGTTGCCGATTGAGTTATTTGGTTGGTCCGCTGCTTAAAAAAAAAAAGAAGAAAAAAATCTGTAAGCCATAAAATGCATCTTCTTTCTTCCTTTGTCTGTGTATTAGAGTCTGGCTTGGCACTCGGGCCCCACCCCAAACCTCCCACCAAGAATATGTCATATTTCTATATGCTCGTGCATGCTCAGCTCTACCTCTTTTGAAATGATGCCCAAAACCAAGCAATGTTTACATAAGTAAAAGGGAGTTTCACTTTTATGCTGTAATTTCTGCAAGGAGCAGAGGGTTTTCCTAGCCATACCTTGTACTTTGTTCACGAGTGAACTTCTATTTTTCTAATGTGATGGTTTTATCCGGCTTTGACAACAGATTTCTTTAGGAGATTACACACCTGGAATTAACTTTTTCTGCCAAGAAGTACAGTGCACCTGGAAGTACTAAATCATTTTTACCTATGTTTTAGAAGCTTTTCATAATGAAATTGCATATTGTGAACTTGACCTCTCTCTTGAGTCAAGGCTTAAGGGCCAGAGTTGGAGAGAGACGTACACGCTAGTGTTACAAAGTAAATATATCCAGGGTGTGTTTACTTCTCACCAACCAGACTCACTCCCTGAACACCATCTCCCTCAGTATCTTACTTCTTAAATGACTCTGCTGACCGCCTAACATATGGAAATGTGAGGAGGTACTTTCAGCAGGTTGTTTGCTACGTTTACACCCGTTCTAACATTAATCTCCATTAATGTTTGATATAGTTCCCAACAGGTTTATGTAGACGCCAGACACCCTATCTATTGCGTACGTGTTGAGCACGACACACATAGGACAAATGATGAAGAAGTATTTTTTAGGGTGGGGCGCCTGGGTGGCTCAGTCGTTAAGCGTCTGCCTTCGGCCCAGGTCAAGCCCAGGGGCCTGGGATCGAGCCCCACATCGGGCTCTCTGCTCTGCAGGAAGCCTGCTTCTCCCGCTACCATTCCCTCTGCTTGTGTTCCCTCTCTCGCTGTGTTTCTGTCAAATAAATAAAATCTTTAAAAAAAGAAAAAGTATTTTTTAGGGATTTCTCTCCTAATGACATCTGTGCTACCTAGATTAAGTATTTTGAGGATGTGAAACATTTTCTATGAGTATAAATGCCACCAAAATATAACATCGGTTAATTAAAAAAGATCATGCAGGGAGTTCATTAGAAAGTCCGACCATACCACCAGTTCGAGACCTCTGACATTTTCTATCTGTTGTAAAACTGTTGAGAACTCTTGCAAGGTACAACTGCAAGACTGTTCTCAGGAGATTCAGAATGAGAAGTTGGAAAATTGTTTATGAACTTATGCTGACACATCAGAAAGATAATGCAGTGTGATTGTTAGAAATTACTTAAATGATTTCTTTCGTTGGGCAGGGGAGACTGGGGGACCAAGGGGACAGGCATAGGAAATTTAAAGGAAAAAAAAACACCTCCTTTAATTTTAGCTGTCTGCATTACATCTCCAGTTTTTGCCACGAAACTTGAATATGCTCTGTTTTTCCTTGACATAAGGTCATATGGGTAGAAAAACAAATGCTTTTTATCCTTAGGCATCCTTGCCCTGCTATGTTTGGTTATACCTGAAGTTTGCCAAACTGGTTCTGCTTATTCTTGTCAAACAAGGATAATTTCTTCTCTTGGTTGTCTCTGATACAGTGTCAGCATTTTAAAGGCCAAAGTTGCCATAGTGACAAATTACATGAGTATAAACATTAATTCTGTTTAGACGAACTCTCTGTAAGACTGAGAAAAAAAAAAGGAAAATCATGGGTAAACCAACACATTTGTTTTGATGGATTTTTTTAAAGGAACATAAGAATGATATTGTAAGTGATGTGAATGATGTTTAGTAAGAAAAAAAAGGAAAACAGGAAAAACAAAATATAGATACATTAAAATTATCTGCTGCCAAACTCAAACATAAATAATTGAATTTCACAAATTACTCCTCTCCAAAACTGTGGTTTAATTTTATATGAATGTGACTAAATTCTACCCTGGGGATAGATAAACTCATTATATCCTTTAAGTAGTTCGAATTTCCTGATAACCGGCAGTCAAACCCAGGAACAAGCAGAATTAGTAGCCAAGTCTAATAAACGACTGGGAAAAATTGTATCTGTCTCTTCCTTCTGGTTCCCACACACTCTGGTTACATCATTACTTAGCCTGTAAATGTGGAGGCCAATTGGGCTCCGGTGCTTGGGTCATGTGACCAAAACATCAAAATGTGTCTGAAACTCTACCCTAAAGATGGGGTTTCAGCGGGGGCCTCCGGATAGGTGACTCCTCCGCGGCTACTGTGCAATTTTCGTATTTTATTTCACCTCTGCTTTCAGGCTTAGCTCTTGGTCCCACAGATTGATGGCCGAAGCAAACTTGTTGATGTGGGTTTCTCTGTGCAGGTGCGTGGACAAAATGATTTCTTGTACCACATACTACACAGTTACGTAATAGCTTTAAAAAAAAATACCCAACTGGACATTTCCCTATGAATTGGTTTTCATCAGCCGAGAGAATTCTAATCCTTTCCTTTAAAACAACAAAAAAAGAAGTTTTCTTTGGATTGTTTGTGAGAAGCGTTTGGGGTTGTACTTTCTTTTTAGAAATGATTTCATGTCTACATGCACACAACTGAGGAGCCGCGTTTATTAGGTCCCCGGAATGGAACTCCTGACGATGAAGCTGGAACGCTGTGTCCTCTCGAAGGAACGGGCTGTGTAACCCTATCACCTTGCTAAGGTTTCACAGGGCAAGTATAGTGATGACAACAACTGCTTGTTCTCTGCAGATGTAAAAAGGCATTTTTTTACATGTGCAGGAAGCAACAAAAAGCCTGGTCTTAGGGGACAGGTGAGTGAGTCGACTTGCAAGAAATAAACCAAATAATCCTTAAAGTTGTAGCAACACATACAGAGCCAAAAGCTTGATACCTCTGTACACAAACACATTTTTTGGTTCAGGTTTAGTTTTCTCTTGATGACTACCATAGGTGACGTGATCGCGTCTGGCTGAGAATTTATTCTGAACTCTCTTGAAGTAAAATCCGTCAGGAATAAAAAACCCATTAGAAAACCTCCCTGATATACTGTGATCAGGTGTTCAAAGATGCCTCCAGGAGGCAGGGGACGATGTGCTAAAGGACACTCAGGTGAAAGTTCATTTTGTCAAAAACCAAACCCAACAAAACAAATTGCCCTCCCCAGCCGGTCTTCTTGGATCAGAGGACTACATGTAAAATCTGTTATATGATTTATATAACAAACATTAGCATCTGCTCATTGCTATGCTAGATGGTAGAGATTGAAGGTGATGGGGAAAATGGTAATCATGTTTAGCAGCTAGTGTTTATGAAAGGCCCACTGTAAACTACACTGTGTTAGATGCCCTACTGCGTTCATCCCAATCCTCATATTAGTCCAGAAGGGTAATCGCCATTATCCTCCACTTTATGGAGGAGAAACTGAGGATCAGAAAAGTTAAACGATTTCCTCAAGATTGTGCAGCTGTTATGATATGGTGGTCCACAGAGAGAGAGATGCCAACCGACATCTGATTTAACCTGAGACCTTTGTCCTCAACCCTATCCCGTGTCACCTCTCTGTTCAATTCTTTCTCTGTCCTTATGGGGTTTTTACTCTTGTGGTGGATTAAAAGTAGATGAAGAAATCATTGAAATTGCATGTGTGAAAACGCTAACACAACTAAGTGCTTGAGGAAAGTGAAAGTTTCATGGAAGGAATAGTTCAGGCCAGAACAGGGCTCAGGAGCCCTGTGTCTGTGACAGCAGCTCAGGGAGGAGTGCAGGTGGTAGATGAATGCTCAGTTATCCTTCCCCCTGCAGGTAATCCCTCGGAAATAACTGATCACTACTTTTATCCTGCAGAACTATCACTGAAGGTGCTGTGTAAGCCAGAGTGAACTCCTGTCTCGCCCCGTTCCCCCTACCCAGGTACCTGCCAAATAAAGTCACTAGGTGCTCACATATTTTCCAGTACAAGTGCTTCATTATTAATTCATGGTCCAGGTCCTCAGTACATGCTGCTACTAATATTAGGTTTCAGCAGAGAATAGTGAACAGGAGCACTGGACTGGATGTCTTAACATTTTTTAAACAATGTTTGCAGTGCTAAATTCTATTTCTGGCTTAATTGGGGTCTTTACATAAACAAGAGGAGGGCTCTGTAGTGTTGGGGAGGCATAATTTTCCCAAAGCTTAGCAACAGAAAAGGTAAGAGTCAGCATGATTAAGACCTGGTGGAAGGTTAATGCAGATCGGGATTTTCCCCTTCGCATTTAGCTCTCATCAGACAAGAAAAAGAGAGGTCTCCTGAGTTAGAATTCCACCTAGAAAGCCTGGACCAGCTTCTTGCTTTGAAACTTCACCCCATCAGGAAAGGGGGGAGGAGAACTTGCTTGGCGGAGAAATGGTCCCCTACAAGTGCCCCCCAGAGCCTGGCTCACTTAAACATTAGACATAGGACCTTATAGGGCCTGTGGTACTTTTAGTAGCTCACAGAAATGTTTTCATTTTAATTTCATTTAAAGTAAGAAGGAAAAATGAACATAATAATAATGAATATATAATAATGAATCCAGCCTGGTTTGTCGTAAAGTATAACTTTTAATTATTCTCATGGAGGAAGGGAACCATGATGGCGAAACGCCCAGGCTCATGAAAATCCTCTTTGTGGTCCTGCCCTGACAAGGATACTTACCGAATGGTGCTGCATGGGAGAGCTAAACAAGTTAAATTATTTCATGAGACAACTGTCCTTCCTTACTATTCTGTTCTCACTGTAGATCTTGCTGAGAGTGATTCTTTGAGGGGAAAAATAACTATATGGGTCAATAAGAACATTAAGATCACATTTCCTCTGGGTTTCTAATAGTGCCCCGCCCAGCACGGAGTTAGCATTCAAGAACTGGTTTGCATTTAATTGAAATTGATTTAAAGAAAAAGCACATTTATTTATGTATTCATTATTTGTTCACTTAAGTATTCATTCATTAAGTACAATAGCTATTATTTTTTTTTTTTAGTGGCACCTATGTGCATGGCACTGGCTATACTAGGTGTTTGGGATATAATGGGAAATAAGGTAGACATTGTCTTTGGACTCAAAGAGGTTCAGATAGAGGCAATGAGACAAAGCACAAAAATGAAATTTTTAAGGGGTAGGTGGTCGGTAAAAAGGAGGTGGAAGAAATCCCCGATTCCTAATTTCCATTTTAAAAAATGTGTCATCCTTCAAGCTAAAAGATTTTCTTCTATGGTATTGATACAATAGCTAAGGTAGTCATAAATACATGGACTGGAGATTTAGCATTGTATTTGATCGTTGAGATTCTTGAGCTATTTAAATATAAAGGATATTTAATTAAAATTAAAAAGATGTTTAATGGGAACTACTATCCTTCAGTTGACTGGGGGCCCAAGCATGAAGAACTGGTGAGTGTTATTTCAGTGAAGGGGTTAGAGTCAGTGCTGGGTAGTATTCTCCTTGCTGTCGTTGAGCCTTCTAGGATTCATGTTCAATTTTGAGATTCAACTTATAGAAGAATAAGTTTTAATAAGTCTCTAGGTTTTAAGGAAACCCCCAGCTCTATTCATTTAATGTCTCATAATGAGACTTCAGGCGCCATGTTGATCTTGCCTGGCCCATTCATGTAACAGATATTTATTGGGTCCCTACATATATTAGGCTCGGTTGGGTTTCCAGAGAGGAAAAAATGGACTACTTCCCTGTCCTCATGGAGTTTACATTCTAGTTGGAATCAGATAATAAAAATTTAAATAATGGACAAGGTAATTCCAAGTTTCTATAGTACCATTCCAGTGAATATCTTTTATTTTGGCTGTTTGGTAACAGCAAACCAGTTTTTCCTGGCTTATGGTCTTGGTAGACTATCAGTCAAGGGATCTTGTCCGGGCTAACCACAAGGTGGGCATGGGCTTGGGTTTGGCCAATCAGAGTCTCCTTCTTGAAAATTTGAAGGGCTGGGTGTTAATACCTTGGGCATGAGGCCAGATTCTGAAGAAAAGCCACCATCGATATCACAGGATAGTCAAGGGCAGTCATTATGTGCTGGACCTGTAATTTAAGGCTAAATTGCTTTATTTTGCCACTGATATTACTGAGTTATGAAATTATATTGACCCTAAATTCCTGGTGCCCCCTTTTGGGAAATCAATAGGGATCATTATGAAGGAGAATTTAAGCATAGATCATAGAGTGATGGGATTGGCGTGGAAAAGAGCTTGTGAATGGCACAGATTTGGGTCCCAAATATAGCTTTGTCACTGGATAACTGTGTATCACATGTAATACCAGTTCTGTGGGGTTTGGGAGAGTTTTAAATCTAGGTGTGCTACCGTAGTGTGCATGCTTACAAACGTCAGCTCTTTTCCCTTACCTACTTTCTCTGCCCCACACCCCTGTCCCATACTATCTTCATAATTCCTATGTTGCCAGATTGGTGGGAAATTTAAAATGTGCAATAAGAACTAGGGAGAAAGACAGGAAACAGAAAGAACTGGAAAGCCATCTAGTGAATTCTCAGATATTGTGGGCTTGTAGTCAAGTGTGAACTGAAAACTCAACAACTGGCTAGGTCTGTGTCTCGTGAACTCTGCCTGGCATGAACACTTCTGTTTCAGCACATCTGTGATTGCCATATCACCAGCATTTGCAGAATGGAGGATTAATTTTATTGTGCACTGGATCAGCAGATCTGGTGACATAATATTGCACTACGAAGAAGGATTACTCACCAGTTTCTGGATGCTACATTTTTAGAAACGAACTCCACTTAACGATAAGTGTTGGATCTAACAACTTCCCCCTTTTCCTCACTCCCACTCTCCAATCACCCAACCAACAAATATCACTTAATGCAAAAACCAGCTCTCTTGGGACCAGATGGATACAATTTTTCTTCAAGATAAAACTCTGGATAGTCCCCCAAAGTAAAGGTTTTGTTATACTTCTTCAGTTATTAAAAACAGATGTGTCGTGTTTATAATGATGGCTGTGAGCAGTTTTTTCTCCTCTGGGTTTATGGAAAGCAATTTGCGTAGGGTAAAATAATATAGCATTTGTGAGTCATTTTTTGAGAAAAAAAATGGGGAAATTATACAGTCTACAAGCCAGACAGGGTTTGGTTTTAAGGAAATATGGCTGTATCCCAAGGCAAACAAAGAGGAGACCTGTTTTTATTCCTCTCAGAGACCCACTTGGGTCTATCACCTTGGACTATCACCTTGTCACCTACGACCTCCATTTGCAGAAAAGGGCACGTGGAGCTGGGCTTTTCTCCAGCTCTAGCGTATGGCAGAGCTCAGAAGGATGCTGCATCCTGTCCTTTCTGTACCTGCCACCCGGCCAGTCCCATCGCCCTCCCCTGGTGTCTTTTTCCAAGCACTTTTTTTCATTCTCTTACAGGCTATCACAGAACCTTGTTGTTTCTCCAGGTAGCACATCTGAAAAATTATGTCTTCCTTTCTTGATATCTTTGTCGATTCTTCTCTCATTTCTGCTTGCGGATAGATGGCTAACCAGCGTTGGGCTCCTGTGTTCCTTAGCTCGCTGCAGAGTATGGAGTCAGTAAGGCCCTGTGGATAAATGTAAAAATGAAGCCTGTGAGTGTGTGTGTGTGTGTGTGTGTGTATTGGCAGTGGGATTCCTCTATTGAGTGCTGGCACTGCTCTAAGTTAGTCTTGAGAGTTTGTTACATTTAATTTTCAATATATCTGTGTGAGGTAGAGTTTAGACAGACCTGCATTTAAACCCTGTTTTACCATTTATTTAGCGATATGTGTATATATATATATATATATATATATATATATATATATAAGCTTATAGGTAGGCAGTATCCATATTTGTTTGGCTAATTCCTGTATTCTATATTCATATGGTTCCAAAAACTACTTTATCTGTTATTTAGCCAGGGAAGGCTTTTTTTTTTAACTAAAAATGATTTTTAAAAAGGATTCTCTCAGTTTTCTTTATGTTTGAAGCTCTCATGACCAAAATGGATATTTGCCATGTTCATTTTTTTAACGGCAAAAGTCCAAAAAAAATGATCAAAAGTATACAAACTGCTCTCATTTAGTCTATGCAAGTAGCAGACAGTAAAATATAATGGTCTACTTATTCTGCTGTGATTGACAGGCAAACCTTAGAGCAATTTCACTCTGATCAGATAGCAAGCTTTCTCCCATAACCTTGAGGTCCAAATCTCACTGCCCTTTATTGTGAAATTCTCTGCCCTTTGACCCTTTGGAGAGACAGAGTCCCACATCTTCTAAGTCTTCCCTTGGTCCTCCACTGACGTGTACAGTAAATGACTGATTGTCTCTATTATGTGACCATGGCAGACACATAGAAATACCTAACTCATTTTGAAAAACTTATCCTAATTGGAACTATAATCAAAGGTTACTGGAATGCTCCAGAAACTTACCTGGGGACCTGGATTTGGTGTCTTTTGAAGTTTTGGTAAAATAAGTGGTACCTTCTTTGTGCTTGTATTTTCCTTCCTTCCAAAGGGGAAATGAAGAAGGAAAAAAAAAATTGAAAGGAAAGCTAAAGCATCTCCTCTTGCACAGTCTTCCCTCCTCTCTTTCTCTGTAGCAGAAAGTGCCATGGGGCCATGGGGCGGGTTCAGGAGGTTATGCACATCAAGTCCTTATCACCTGAGTTATTTCATGTGTAATGGAAAACTGCAGCTGAAAACATCCCAGAGGAAATTTTCTCTCCTAGGGCAGCCAGGGTCCTTTTCATCTTCACCTGAAGGCAGACCTCACCCAATTTAATGCATCATTTAGTTTGGCATCAGGAAAAAAGCCTCCTCGGGCCTGCTCACAATGACCCTTGGGCTCCACAAAAAGACTGAGCCGGAGGGTTACTGGTTCTCACTTCCCCATTCAAAACCCCTTCTTAAGGGAAAATGCAAAAATGGACATGGAGCCAAATGAGGAGGTTGCAGAGTACAAGCCTTAAATGACAGAGAAGTGCTTTCTCTAAAGCTTCCAGTCTTGTTACCCAGGAGGTAGGAGGAGTCCCGGATGTATTTATAGCTATGTAGGAAGGAAGGGAGGGAGGGAGGAAGAGTTATTGAGAACCCACAATGTCAATGCACTATACCAGTCTCTTGGCATTATTGCAGCCAATCGTCACAATGCCATTTATATTTTTATTATTCAAACTCTATTTGGTAGATTAGCAAACAGGGGTTGGGTAATTTCTCTAAAGATGCAGAAGTAAGGGGCAGAAACAGGATTTGAACCTAGGTCATCTGTCCTACCAGTCTTTCCCCTCTCATCTTTTGGTGTGCTCTGGGGTCCAGGGTTGCCTCCAGAACCTCCAACTAAAATCAGCCTAGAGTTCAGTCTGTTGGAGGCCCTGGTGCCCTCTCAGCTGGAGAGAACCCGAGGCAAGGCCAGTTAACGGCTTGCCTTCAGAACCAAGTAGGAGAGAAGCCCCCTGACCCATCAGGAGGAAAGCACGGCTGCAGAGGGGCTGTCTAGGGCTGGGGCTCTTGCACCTACATGACCTACTCTTGGGGTAGCTGCTGGACAACACCGGACCCACAATTTACTGTGAGTCCAATGCCCTTTACTAATTTCTTTATTCTTTCTAAATCTGAAAAAAAAAAAAAAATCTTTGGATGGGGAGACTTCCGGTTGCTTTTTCTACTAAGCCGTATACTCTGTCTCTGTCTCCTACAAATGTACGCTGAGACTATTATAATTTTAAAATTTGATTTGATGGTTCTGTGCACTAGTCATGTTTTATCTTGTTTAGGGTAAGTTGTTATGGAATTTCATGCAAACATTTGATCGGCCTACCATAATTTGAAAGAAGAGTTGTGTCTCTTTTCAATGGATAATCCTGTTTAATATCTGTGTGATTCACTACAAGATGCAGTTTAATGTTATCTGTCAATATTGTGTATAATATATGTGTGCCAAAATATTTCTTGCCTACTGTTATACAGTTTTGAATACAATGTTTGAAAGTTCTTTTGTGTTTTATCATTTAAGCAAAATATTGACAGAACAGGCTATCTTTTAAGACAATTGGATAGTTTCAATATGAGTGAGAGATACTTGCGGGGAAATTCAGTGTAACTGGGTTTGTTATAGAAAGGGCATTTTAATACCATGGTAAGTAAAACTCTTTCTTATTAAACCTTGTATAATAATTGTTGAAATGATAACATCCTTTGTCATTTAAATGAGTGGTCTAAGAATTTTGAGTTACTGGAGCAGGTCAAATGCTAACTTCACCATTATTAAGCTGTATATTCTTGGGCACATTATGTATGTTCTCTAGGTCTTATATTTCTCATCTGTAAAATGGAATAATAATACCTACTTACAGAGTTTGTTCTGGGAGGTAAGAATCAAATGAAGTAACTCGTGAATGTGCCTGGTACATGACAGATACTTAGAAGATGGAATTTATTATTATCAGTCCTAGAGAGTTGTGCTTATTTTTTCCTGTTTTGACTCATATTCTGCATTGAACACTCTCAGGACCACAAAAGGACCCCAGTCATAATGTACAAATATTTTTGGAATGTTTGGAAATGGAAATCAGCTTTCCTCCTAATCTGATAATTCTAACGGAAATGGGAATACACGGAGATAGTTATATTAAATACTTACATATAGAGAAACCTCTGTCGATAGTGCAGTTGTTATGATGCAGATGTCAGTATTGGTCAGATGCTTCATGGTTGCATTAGTAATAAGTTGTAATTAATTAAAGTAAGTAAACCAAGAACACATAGTAGTAGAATTTCCTTTTTCATCACCAAAGAATGTGTATATGTCACTTACGTTTAAAGAACTCTCCTTCTAAAACTTACTCTACATAAAATATGGTGACTACAGTGGTTTTTACCAGATGAATCTATATAATATGACAAGTATTTCGTAAAGGAAATTATTTTTATCTTAAAGGGGGAACTAAATAGCTACACACAAAATGGCACATAATAACCCATTAGATGTTTATTATACATGAATTTTTTAAGCCTTTTTTAGGTGTATCTACATTTTCAATTCCTATGGTGTCTTTAGCTAATGAGTTCTTTGCGGAGTTACCTGGTGAGTTGGAAAAAACACAGTTTCCTGTTCAAATGCACACATACTTGGTGAATACCCGAAGTTCTTGAGTTCAGTTTCTTCTTCCATCAATATAGACAGAGGTTTCTCCCTATCAATACCAAGTTCATAGGGAGTTTGTGAAAGTCAAATGAGATTATGGATATCAGAGAATTCTGTTGCCTGAGCACTATACAGATGCAACCAACTTAAGTTGCAACTTCTGGCTAAAATAAATTTCCTCACTATGGTGTCCTAATGGTTGTGCCTTAGATATTTTTCCTTCAAGGATTACTGTGGTCCATATATACAATGGAATATTATTACTCAGCCATCAGAAAGGATGAATACCCAACTTTTGTATCAATAGGGATGGGACTGGAGGAGATTATGCTGAGTGAAATAATTCAAGCAGAGAAAGTCAATTATCATATGGTTTCACTTACTTGTGGAACATAGGGAATAACACAGAGGACATTAGGAGAAAGAATGGAAAAATGAAGGATAATCAGAAGGGGAGACAAACCATGAGAGACTATGGACTCCAGGAAACAAAGTGACAGTTTCAGAGGTGGGGGCGTAGGGGGATGTGTGAGCCCAGTGATGGGTATTAAGGAGGGCATGGATCGGGGTGCCTGGGTGGCTCAGTGGGTTAAAGCCTCTGCCTTCAGCTCAGGTCATGATCTCAGGGTCCTAGGATCGAGCCCCGATTTGGGCTCTCTGCTCAGCAGGGAGCCTGCTTGCCCCTCTCTCTCTGCCTGCCTCTCTGCCTACTTGTGATCTCTCTCCTCTCTGTCAAATAAATAAATAAAATCTTTAGGAAAAAAAAAGAGAGCATGGATTGCACGGAGCACTGGGTGTTATGTGCAAACGAAGAATCTTGGAACACTACATCAAAAACTAATGTGTATTGTATGGTGACTAACATACAATAAAAAAAAAGAAAATTTGGTGGACAAATATATATCAAAGACTTTATGTGCCAGAATTTCTTTAATGGGTATGATGAAAAACAAAACATCTAAAGAGACTAATTTTGTCTGCAGGTTGTCACTAGACATTGTCAATGACTTTTAAAATGTAATTGATGATTAATTTTTTTAATATATTCTCTTTTTTCCAAAACATTTTAATTACTGCATATATTAAGGAAACAGAAAAAAAGAACAACTTGCATTATTTTCAGCACATTGCAATACATTACCTATTTTCCCTTCATTTCTTCTGAGAAAATTAATTGTAGATTTAATTACCTTCTACTTCCCAAGAACTTAACCCTTGAGCAAATAAGAAGTAGGTCTGCTTGCTTTTTAAGTTTACTTAATAATGTCCTTGAAGATGGAATGTTCTTTGGGGATGGAATATAAATATAGGCTCCCAAGACCACTTATATAATGCACATGTGTAATTCTCAACAGTGACCTTCCCAACCCCCAAATCATAAAAAGAAAACCCCACAAATTACTGGATTTAAATACTCTTTCTTATAGGAAGTCTCCCTCAATTCACATTCACAAGTATGATCAACTGTAAACCTGTCTCCTATTTTGCCTTAATATTGTTTGAACATACTAGCTATATTGCCGATAGAGACCAAGACAATCAAAAAAGGAAATAATTTGAAAACTAGGCAGAGGGAAGGCTTTCCTAGCAATAGATGCCTTCAGGAGTGGAACTTTAGTCTCAAAATGAATTCAGGGGAGGCTGGGTGGCTCACTTGGGTAAGTGTCAGTTAAGCATTGGACTCTTGATTTCGGCTAAGGTTATGATCTCAGGGTCCTGTGATTGAACGCTGCATCAGTCTCCACGCTCAGCAGGGAGTCAGCTTGGGAATTCTCTCTCTCCCTCTGGCCCCTCCCTTCCCCCCATCTCTCTCAATCAATCAATCAATCTTTATTTCCAAATCTTTTATTTATTTCCAAGAAAAAAAGGAATTCAAGTATGTAATTAGGTGGGGAATTGCATAAGCATTGACTTCCTTTCCTGAACCATCTTTCAGGTTCCAGTTTTCTCTTTAATCCTTTGTACTAAATACATCATAGTTCATATTACTGGCTTCCTGAAGTAAACTGGTATTAGCATAATCGAAAAGACACAATATCTAAAAGCACTAGGACATTTTAAAACCAATCTTCTCAAGAAAAGATGATTATGCTTTACAAGAAGAAATATTTTTACCATTAGCTTTACTTCTCTAACAATTTTCTGGCCAAGAAGAAAGGAATAAATACCTACTCATGCTCAACTAATCTCAAATAACTTTTTGACAATCCATTTGTTTTGAAGTGCCAAATGCATATTCAGGATGTCACCTTCCTGCCATTTCTTTATCACTTTTGTTGGATTTACTGGTTCAAAAGAAATATGTCTTGCAGAATTAACCTTAATCACATGGATTGAGATCAATGGTAAAATAAAATATTACGTGTTGTCAACTGAAACATTTCATCACATTTAATCTTACAGATCAGATTTAGTAGGTTATGAAATATGAACAATTCACACAAGAACAATGAATGATAATGACTGGAGATGCCTATAAGATACACTTTATCTGGTAACGCCCATTTGTTTTTCCAAAGGACGTTATGGTCTGCTCTTGACTCTTCAGTATTGTCCCTACTATCAGAAATAAGAATAATATGAGTTGTTTCAAGAAAATTTGACCCAGAAAAACCTACAATGTGCAAATAATTTAGATTATAATTAACAAAAAATGCAGCGAAAGTTTATACTTGACTAGATTTTTGACTAGCTGTGATGACCAAAATCTCTTATCAGAATTTTGAATGTGAAGGACATTATTAACTTCAAGTAGTGTCAGGTACATCTTCCTCAGACAGTATTTTTCAATTATATTAGTTGGAGTTCTTCAGAGAAATGGAACTGTTAGAGGGTATAGAGATATATTTAAGAGGAGATTTCTTATAGGATTTGGCTTGTGTGGTTATGGAGGCCAAGAAGTCCCACAATCTGCCATCTGCAAGCTGGAGAATCAGGAAGCTGGTACTGTTGTTCCTATTAGAGTCCAAAGGCCTAAGACCCAGGAGTTCCCATGTTCTAGCCTGAGAAGAGAGAAAGAATTTGCCCTTTGCCTTTTTGTTCCCTCCAGGCCCCAGTGGATTGGATAGCTTCCTACATTGGTGAGGGCAAATCTCCTTACTCAGATTTCAGTTTGCTGAATCAAATGCTAATCTCTTCCAGAAACACCCTCACAGACAAACTCAAAAATAATGTTTTATCAGCTATCTGGCTAGCCATCCCTTAGCCCAAGTCAGGTTGACACATAAAATTAACCATCACACCAACCCAATGATCTCATTTGGTTGAGTAGCTAAGCATACCTTCCATAAATAAAAATAAAATCAAAGCTGATTGTCTCCTTCTTTCTCTTTTCCTTCCTCCTTTTTCTTCCCCTCTCCCTTTCTCACATTTATTTTTGTCTTTTTTTTTCATAACCCATTCTGTTCACCCATTCTATAAAATGAAAATGGACTCACCAGCCTAATGTAATCAAATGCTATAAATCAATGTAATTATAACCAAGAAATTAAAGTTGTATTAAGTGAAAGTTTAGTTCTAAAATAAATATGAAGGTGGACCTAAAAGAAAATGTATAAACTCTCTTTTTCTTTAATATTGCTATAGGCAGGATAATACTCTCCACCCTACTCCCAAGGATGACCATATCCTAATCCCTGGAACCTATGAATAAATTACATTATACCACAAAGGGGAATTAAGGGTGCAGATAGAATTAAGGTGTTAATTTAGTGGTTTTACCTCAGGGCGATTATCCTGCAATATCTGGGTAGACCCAGTATAATCACAAAGGTCTTTCAAAGTAGAAGAGGGACCACTTCTACTTGGTCCCTCTTCAGGGAATGGTGGTCAGAGTGATGTGATATAAAAAGAAATCAACATATCATTGTTGCCTTTGAAGATGGAGGATGGGGACTGTGAGCTAAGGAATGTGGGAAGCCTCTAGAAGCTGAAAAATGCTAAATGTGTTCTTCCCTAGAGTCTACAGAAAAGAATTCAGTCCTGTTCACACCTTGATTTTAGCCCAGTGAAATGTGTTGAATGAACTTCAACCTATAGAACAGTTAGATAATATTTTGTATTGTTTTAACCCAGTAAGTTTGTGGTAATTTGCAGGAGCAATAGAAAACAAACACAAATCTGTTCTCCTTTCTATAACAGTTTCTCTTTAGTATTAATTTCTGCTGAGGAAGAATTTGCAAAGGAGTCTGTCTTGGTTTATAGTAAGAGGAGGAACTGGCTAGAGTGAGTCAAAACTGATATTTTCTGTTGCCCTTGAAAATAGTGTATTTATAGAGTGAAAGCTTTTATTGTTATTCTGAAGAATTTTCTACTTTATTTGCAAGAACTATGTTGACTTTTACTGATTTCTTTCTTCACTTGAGTTACCCAGCAGAGCAGAGTCTGAGAAAAGAATTTGCATTTGTGTAGTTTACTTGGGAAATGATTCCAGGAATCAGCAATTGGAAGCATTTGTCTATTGGCTCCCATTTCCTGTTGGTTGAGGGTTGCCTCAGGGAGGTTAACTCCCCAGCACTGGGTTGTGCAAGGATCCATGTCCAGTAAACTCCTGTGGGTATCCCACTCCTTCACTATCAGAGAAATACCACAGCAAGCCAAAGATATGCTTGAAGCAAGATGTGGTCAGTTATTGGAACTCTTCACTCCTTTGCCATGTAACTGTCACCATAGCCACTATTGTAAATGGAATCAGAAGGTCAAGAGAAATTGAAACAGGGCATAAAGATCATCTGATTCAGTCTACTCCCTGCTTGCCCCACATATTAAGACCAATTTGTCATTGAATCTTCAAAGTGCTCCTTTATTTGTATGCTCGGTTATTGGCAAGAGGGACTCAAAGATAACATGCAGCAGTCATAGCTTCCAGGTTAATGGAATTCCCACTGTTTTCCTTAGTAGAAGCAGTGGTACCAAGACCTCTAATCCTGTCAAACCTAAGATGTGGGGACAGGAAGCACACATTCTGTAAGTAGACTAGTGTGAATGATAGTGAGAGGGACAAATCTTACTCCCACACCCTGATATCTAGACCTGTTTATTCTAGCTATTGGGGGCACAGCACAGCTGTTTGTTTAGTTCATATACTTGATTTTGGTGGGCAATGTCCCAATTCCATATAGGCCTTTGTCTTGAGTTATCGCCTTAGTTGAGCCTTTAGTAAGCAATTCTATTGCTCCGGTAGGCTGGCTGCTTCCAGGTGTTGTACTATGTGGTAGAAGTAATGGATCCCTCACTTATACATTGACTGTTGCCCATTCTTCCCTGTAAAATGGGTCTCTTGATTTGAAGTGATATTATGTGGGAATCCTATGACAGTAAATCAAGCATGCTATATGCCCTTGAATAGTGGTGCTGATAGAGACATGGCAGATAGGAAAATTAAAGCCATATGGGAGTGAATATTAATTGCAGTAATGATGAATCACTGTCTTCAGGGTGTAAGGGGTCTGATGTAATCAACCTGACATTAAGTGTCTGGCTGATCTCAAGCTTTGGTACTTTATTAAGGGCTTTATATCAGGTTGTTAACACTTTGACAGGCTGGATGTTCTGTAGCAGCAGCTAGCTTAGCTTTGGTGAGTGGGAGTCCCTACCCTGGGAACATGCACAGCCTCTATTCCTGCCACCATGGTGATTCTATTCTTGACCCCATTGTGCAAATGGTAGTGGGGGGTGCAAATGGGGGGTGGTAGTTGAGGGAGGCTGGTTGAGGGTGAGTCACAGGATGAGTCAGCCTCATTGTTGAGTGTTTCCCTGGACTTGGATGCTCTCGGGTGGGCAGTAGCATGAGACGTTTTCACTTTGTACCCACTTCTAGTGGGTCCATTATGTGCTTCTTCCCTAGACTTTTTTTTCTCTTTAATCTTCTGAATTTGCTCCTTCTAGGCCCTGACCAACAAGCCAACCCATTTTCCAATACTCAGGAGTCTATATATGTGTATATCTTTCTCATGCTACTTTTTTACTACTAAAAAGTAAAAAAAAATCATACATACTGCTCTCAGCTTTGTCCTTGGAAGGACTGTCCCTCACAACTAACATTTAAGGCCATCTCCAAAAAAGACTATATTATAGTAGCAGTCCATTTTCAGTTTGTTCCAACATATTGTGCTGACTCAGCTATGAATCAGGCCCAAGATTTTTCCTCTTCCATCAGCTGGCTTTAGGAATACTTCATATGCCTCAATAAGATGTTAGGTATGAATTTCGGTTTAGGCATCAGTGCAGCAGAAGTAAGTGATGCAGGAGTCAGAAGTCCTTTCATGTAGTTTTTAGTATCCTCTGATTTTTCTTGGTCCTGATTTTGTGCCATTTCCATAGTATGATAGGTTGCTGCTGCACTTGTCTGACTCTATAACTTGGTAGATCTGAAAATACCAATTCGTAATGGGCTGCAACGTGTACATAGCCATTTGGTCAGGAATTTAA
This sequence comes from Procyon lotor, assembly GCA_028646535.1. Classification (NCBI taxonomy): domain Eukaryota; kingdom Metazoa; phylum Chordata; class Mammalia; order Carnivora; family Procyonidae; genus Procyon; species Procyon lotor. The sequence goes on along the minus strand of CM053603.1, from coordinate 113,312,669 downwards.
TCTCTACTAGAGCTTAATAACAGCCAGGAACTACTTCACAAAATGTGTAGTTTCTGCCACAGAAGACAGTCTTGCTCCAAAATCTGAAATGTATTATCATTTTCCAAAGATCTCACACTTGTGTTCACCATGGTTCCATGTATTTATCACGAATACCCCTGGTGTCATTGAATTTGTTGGATTATATAGTCTGGAGGGTAGGACATCTTGTACTGCAGACTGGATTTGTTGCTGAGTCTTCTTTTTGCTCTGAGCTCCATTAGAATTTGTTAGTCTTCGACTTGTCCAACAACTCAATCAGAGCGGTGTTCCTAAGAGCAGTATGTGCTGCCTCCAAAATTCAACTACTACATCTTTTTCTTAGTGATAGGGCATGCAAGATGCAACAACTTGTCCTTTATTTTAAAAGGGATATCCTGACATGATCCGGATTATTGAGCTCCTAAACACTTTATTCAATACAATAAAGCAAGTATAGCAAGATGTAAATTATAGAATCTAGGTGTTGATATTCAGGGATTTGCTATAAAATTATTTCAACAGTTTTATGTGTTTGAAAATTTTCATAATAAAACATTGAAAAAAACCATTTTTTATTTATCATAAGAAAACCTTATTAATCTTTATAGGGTTTCTCTTCTACCATGAGCCATGGTTATCAGTTATCAGCCAACTTATCAATTGTGGCTCACCAGCCTAATTTGTATAACCTCATTAAGAAAGTGTACTAGTGTGATGCTCTATGGAATATCAAGATGATCAAAGTTCTTCTGGACTTGATTGTAACAGAATAGGAAGGCTGACTTCTCCTGCCTTTTTTGTTTGTTTTTGAGCACAACAGTTTTACCATTCCCTTAATGTCAACTGGTAATCATCAAATTAACAATGGTTATCTGCAAAAGTTATTACACTATCTGTGCTTCATTGCTTGAGGTTGATCAAATATCTAGAGTTGCAGACATTTCCTACATAAAAGGTATCATATTAATCAGACTTAGTTTACCACCAGTCTTTATAAAACCAGACCTAGAGAAAGAACTAGGTTTGGAGACACATGTATGATCTTAATAGAGCAAATGTTCCCTGCTTTTTAAAAAAAGTCTTTGGATAGACTTTTTTAGGGCAGTTTTAGGTTCACAATAAAATTAAGCAGACAATATGGAGGTGTCCTACCTATATACCTCCTGCCCACCCCACGTGCACAGCCTACCCCATTATCAACATCCCTCACCAGAGTGGTACATTTGTTCCAATCAATGAAACTACATTGGCACATTATTATACAAAGCCCATAGTTTACATTAGTATTTGTTCTTTGTGAATATTTTATAGGTCTTGAAAATATAAAATGATATATTATTTACTATTGTGGTATCATACGGATTAGTTACAGCGTCCTAAAAATTCTCTGTGCTCAGCCTATTCATCCCTTCTTTCCTGCTGCCATTGGGAATCATTAATATTTTATTGTCTTCATAGTTTTGCCTTTTCCAGAATGTCATATAATTGGAATCATATAGAATGTAGCCTTTTCCATATTGGTCTCTTTCCCTTAGTAACATCCATTGAAGATTTTTCCATGTCTTTTTATGGTTTGACAGCTTATTTCTTTTTAGCACTGAATAATATTTCATAGTTTGTGTTTACCATAGTTTTGTTCTCCATTCACCTATTGAAGAACATCTTGGTTGCTTTCAAGTTTTGGAAATGATGAATAAAGTGTCTATAAATGAATGTTAAGTTTTTAGTCAATTTTGGTAATTACCAAGGAGTACCATTGCTGCATGATAAGGTTAGACATGTTTAGTTTTGTAAGAAACTCAAACTGTCTTCCAAAGTGGCTGTAACAATTTGCATTCCCACCAGCAATGAATGAGAACTTCTGTTGCTCCAGATCCTTGCCAGCATTTGGTGTTGTCAGTGTTTTTGATTTTTGCCATTTGGATAGGTGTAAGTAATATCTCGTTTTATTTCAGTTCCTTAATGACATATGATGTTGAGCATCTTTTCATATGCTTATTTGTTGTCTCCATATCTTTTTTGGTGAAGTATATTTTCAGATTTGTGCCCATGATTTAATTGAGTTGTTTGATCTTTTAGTTGTTGAATTTTAAAAGTGCTTTGTGTATTTTAGGTAATGATCCGTTATCAGATATGTCTTTTGTGGTATTTTCTTCCAGTCTGTGATTTTTTTTTTCTCATTCTCTTGACCTTTACCTTCTAGGAGTCATTTATGGTGACTGATATTGTGTTGATATTCAGGGATTTGCTATAAAATTATTTCAACTGTTTTATGTGTTTGAAAATTTTCATAATAAAACATTGAAAAAAACCATTTTTTATTTATCATAAGAAAACCTTATTAATCTTTATAGGGTTTCTCTTCTACCATGAGCCATGGTTATCAGTTATCAGCCAACTTATCAATTGTGGCTCACCAGCCTAATTTGTATATTTATGGTGGCTAATCTCCTTAATTCTCCCATGGATGTGGCATTACTTCTAATTTACTATCAGGCTGGAGATGGGGTGCAGTTGTGGGAACTTCCACTTGGCCCTGTTTACCGTAATGGCTTTTACTCCACAAGTTAGGGAACCAGTGAAAGGATTCTAACAGCTTCTAAATGTATGCACTTAGGGACAGGGGAAATTATAAGTGAATACTTGAGCCCACTAGATTCACTGTGAATTGATCTTTAGTCAGTTCTTTAAAAGTAGTAAATGCACACTAAGGAAACGAGAGCCCTGAGAACTTTCAAAGCCAGTTGGATGTAGAGCATGAGCTGTCACTCATACCATAAGACTAAAGATGCCATGATGACTCTGTGGAATGCTTGGACTTAAGGATTTCAGGTGATAGTTTAAGTGTCAGTTTTTCCCTGTGACATGGAAATATTAATTACACCTACTTCACGGAGCTGTAATGAGAATTAAATGGAGAAGATAATGCTGGCATTTAGTATGTTCTCAATTCCTGCTGGTTATGGTACTAATGATAGAGTTAATGCTGCCTATTTGAAAAATCTAGTTTTTAGAACTAGCTCTGTGAGGCAGTGCTGAATAATGAAAGGAGAGGAATGAGATACAGAAGAAGAGAGAGAAGGTGGAGGGAAAAGAGAAGAAAAAATTAAAAAAAAAGAATAAAGAGGGTAGAAAATTGAAAGAAGAGAAAGAGATAAGGAAAAAGGTAAAAAGGAAAAAAAAAAACAAAGAAAAAGTTAAGAAAAAAAAGAAAAGAAGATTTCAACTCTCTGTATGCTATGAGTAGAGATACAGACTTGCCAAATGCTGTTGGCTGTCAGTTTCTCTGAGGGTACTGTAAGACTGGAATGCATTTCAACAACCAAGCACAAGTAACGCCAAAGTCTCAGGTTTGGAACCATAGTCGTGATGATCGGCTATGCCAGTTATCTATTGCTGCCTAGTAAAAATCATTCCACACTAGAGTGGCTTACAAAAATAATTAATTATTAGCTCTCACATTTCTGTGGATTGACTGTGCCCAGCTGGACAGTTGGGCACAACTGGACAGCTTGGAGTCTTTCATTCTGTTGCAATCAGATATCAACTAGAGTCATGTGAAGTCTTAACTAAAATGTATGTCCAAGATGATTGACTCAAGTGTCTGGTACAGATGGTGACTGTTGGCTAGCACCTACAAATGATCTCTTCACTGGTCTTGAGCTTCCTCACTTAATAGCAGCCTCGAGGAAGTCAGACTTCTCAGTTGATGGCTCAGAGCTCCAAGAGTGCAAAGCAGAAGCTACCAATCTTAAAGTTCAGTCCTGGAGCTGGCCCAGATTTACCTCTATCATAGTCTGTTAGTCAAATAAGTGACGAATGTCAGCCCAGATTCAGGGGGAGGAAAACAGACTCACCTCTCAATGCGATGAGTAGCAAAAAATTTGCACCTACCTTTAATGTACTACACCTGTTCTCAAAAGACAAAACCATTTCTGGGTCCACACAAACCAGCAGCAGAAACACCATTAGATATTGCAAATGTGGAGTTAAAAAGAGAGTAAGAGTGGGGCGCCTGGGTGGCTCAGTTGGTTAAGCAACTGCCTTCTGCTCAGGTCATGATCCCAGAGTCCTGGGATCGAGTCCCGCATCGGCCTCCCAGCTCTGCAAGGAGTCTGCTTCTCCCTCTGACTTCCTCCCCTCCCATGCTCTCTCTCACTTTCTCTCTCATTCAATTAAAAAAAAAAAGAGAGAGAGAGAGAGTAAGAGTTATGATCTTTGTCCTGAGGATACTTAATACCCAGTTAACCTGAAAGGAATGTAAGTGCTATTTAGAAAAAAGATCTTAATTCAGTTTTGCATTTTAGAGGAAGAACGAGCATTAGTAATGATACCAGATACTCAGAGGCCACTGGATTTTTGTTGTTAAGCTTGATAGAACTTTTGAGATGAAAAAGATAAGACCTTGGACAAGGCCTAATTAGAAGGTTACTCAGAATGGCTGGGTTTCTCTATATTAAGAAATTAACTTTCATTCTGGATTTTGTGGTGGTGGCCAGAAGGCATAAAACTTCAAAAAGAAGAAAGAAATGGAGAAAAGTGACTCAGGAAAGAAAATTTCCCGAGCATTTCCAGGAAGGGCAGAGGGTCTTGAGGGCCTGAGGAGGTACACTCCAAATTTGTTTGAGATGACATAATTATTTATTTGCAAACAAGCAACTTCTAAGTCGCCTCCAATACAGAATTCAATACATATGGTTTATAAAAATCAAGCCCATAGTATTATTACTTTTGCATAAAGAAATCTATACATGTTTGGTATCTTAAGCATTTGTAATTTGTTTAAGAGAATTCGGCTTCTTAGAGTAAATGCCAGATTTATGATTCAAATTTTACATATGGAATTGCATTATTGGTTTAGACTTAAAATTTTATGTTTAATTTATGACACTTGCATGATTTCCTTAAACACTTTGGAAGAGTTTGTGAAGTCAGAAAATATATTTAAAGGAAAAATGAATATATTGAATTTATAAATACAGCTAAGAATATTTTAAGGCATTTAATTAAATCTGTAAATGGGCCAAATATTAATAGGCCTTTAAAAATGTTTGCTGAAATGTGTTAGGCTTATAAGGTTTGTGGGATAAATTTAAAAGAGTAAGGAAATTTTGGTTTTGTAATCATAATGAACCGAATATTAATTTTTATTTTTTAAACACTTTATTTATTTACTTGCTAGAGAGAGCACACACAGAGAGAGCGATGAGCAGGGAGCCTGATGCTGGGCTCAATTCCACGACCCCAGAATCATGACCTGAGCTAAAGGCAGACGTTTAACTGACTGAGCCACCCAGGCACTCCTATATTAATTTTTATACCAAAGTAAACCACTGACTAGTATTGTCTGTGCACAAAAGTTACCCCGGAGTGCACTAAAAAAAGTTTATGTTTAACAATATTCATCCTTTGATAATTCTAGCATAGGATATCCACCTATCAAAAGGCTGCTTTCCAGACATTTTGAAATTGTAAAGATATCTGAGTAGGTTTGGTCAAAAGAACCACATTGGCTTTAGACACCAACTGATTCTTCTCTCCTGGTCTTTTGATTCTGTGATAATTCTCTGGATGATGACGTCTTTCCCAAGAAAGGAGTAACCATGATGAATATGTCAACTTTTATAAGTTAGACTTTCTAACGCTCATGGGTAAAACATTACTCTTCTTATTTTCTCTCTTCTTAGAAGCAGCTAAACAGACCATGTTTAAAGTTAATCCGAATGAGGAACAAAGACTGGAAAGCTTTAGGCTGAAGGGATGTGTCCAAAACCTTGGGAACTGGTGAAGAAGGGGGATTACAGTCAAAGTCTGTATGTAACCTTAACTACAGTGTTAACTAAGAAAATCATTATAGCAACACAGGTTGGCATGTTTATAGCTACATTTCTTTAACAAAAGATTAGAAAATAAAGGAGAAAGGGAAGTGGATGAGACATTCCTGTGATCACACAGCCTAAAGCAGTAGACTTCAAAGCTTCAGAAGCAACCATTTTTGTAATCCAGTGCTTAAGTCCCCTTAAGTACCAACTGGCAAGGTAGATCGGAACGGCTTAAATATTTATTAGGATTCTGGGTAGGAAACTTTCAATAGAGGTAATGACCATTGACATACATGGAGATAAAGATTTTATTTTCCCCATTATTTTTAGTTAAAAAATCTTTATTTTGAAGAGCGAACAACAAATCTTAAGAATACTGATCATTTGTTAGTTTCATGAGTTTTACAAATTTTGTCCAACCATTTATTTACTTATGTTTTCGTTTGGGAAATATCTACAGGCCCTACTGTGTGCAGTGTTCTGCCTGGAGTTTCCGGGACAGAATGAGATTAGTGGCATTAGAAGCCATTAGAAGTGGCTGGTATTCAGTTGGCCTGTCCCTTCCCAAGCTCTTCTCAGGTACAGTTTGGTCTAAACTGCTTCCTTAGCCCTTCTTAACGAGGACCAGGAAGATTTAGGAGCTTGCTGCTGCTGACTTGGTGAGATGTAAGCCTGGATCTGTAGAGAGACTTTTGCTGCTGTTGTGTGGACTGAACTGTACAATCAACATGGGTTTCTCTTCCTGGTGGAGTCTGTGACTGCACTGGGCCCCTCCCTGGGGGCTGTTACTTTGCTTAGCTCTTTCCAGCATCTTTCCCATAGGTCTTATCTCACTTAATTTAGCCTCCAATGATGGAGGAGAAGGGATCAAAGAGACAAGGAAGAAGAGGGCAGGAATCCTGGAACTATGATGCTCTTCCAGCTCAACTTCAGACTGGACTATTGCCTGATGGTTATGTTGCTTCAGCCCATGCCTACAGGTACCCTCCTGTACCATTATTTGTCAGGTTCTCTGGTGGCCCTATCCTATCCTATTCCATCTTATGGAACTGCCATTTCCATCCTTATATCTCTCTTTTCAGTCCCTAAGTCTGGTTCCCTCCCCTCAATAACATTCTTGAGAATTTTACCTGTCTGGGATGTTATCTCAATAGGCTTGGTTAAACTAGTTGTGAACAAAACTTTGAAACAATAATACTACCTTACTTTTAAATGGCATTTTGTAATTTACACAGTTCCATTTGAAGTAGTCCTACTTGTTAGGGACACCTGGGTGGCTCAGTCAGTTAAGCATCTGTCTTTCAGTTTCAGCTCAGGTCATGATCTCAGGGTTATGAGACTGAGCCTTGAATCAAGCTCCATCCTCAGCTTGGAGTCTGCTTGAGAGTCTCTCCCTCTTCCTCTGCCCCTCCTCCCAATAAATAAATAAAATCTTAAAAAGAAAACAAAGTAGTCCTACTTGTTAGATCCTAGAGATGATTACTACCTCTTTCATTGAAATTCACATTCCATAAAGATCAAACATAGTGGGGAGAATTTGTAGCAACTGAATTTACCCAATAATATTTCATCGATATTTATAAATATATAAAAACTGTATTACCTATATCATCACATATGTCTTACAAGCTAACGTTGCCAGTATAGAAACTATTACTTGAGAGAAGTGAGCACTTTTTGGAAGCTTCACCAAATCAATAAAAAAACCATTATTCTAAGATGCATTTTACAGAAAGGGAAATGTAAAAAGCCAAGATACATGTGAAAAAGTAGTCAAACATATTAGTGATCAAAGAAATGTAAATCGTAACAGTGAAAAACCACTTTCAAGCTATCAGATTGACAAAGATATGAAATAATGGTTAATAACAAGTGTGTCTAATGTAAACTGCTAAAAAATGGGCTTGGCACGTTTCTGAAGGAGCAATTTGGCAACATATTGTCTTAAAGATATGCATGCACTTGACACAACAATTCTATTTCTAGGAATATATTCTAAGAAAGAATCAAATATGTATAAAAAGGATGCATCCAATGACATTGTTTATATTATGAAAAAATATAAGCAAGAAATGTGCAAAAATAGGAGCTTGATGAAGTAAATGATAACATAGTCCTCAGAAAGGCTGTTGTAGAGCAGTTAATGATATGGACAGAGGATATGATGTATTTTAAGTAAAAGAGAAATGTTTCAAAATATTATGTACCATATCATCCCATTTTAATTCCATGTGCATGATATATGAATGGACTAAGCACCAGAGGGATATGTGCCAAAATATTAATAATGGTTATCACTGAATGGTTTAATTATAGGATATCTAATCCTTCTCTTTAGTTATTTTTATGCTCTAAATCTCTCTATTCCCTTCATAAATAAAAAAAAGATTAAAAATCATTATAAATAGAGAAAAAAAGTAATTATCCTAATGATTACCCATGTGATTTAAGGCAGCAGGCCTGAAACATTTTGTTCTCAGGACCCCTTGATACACTTCTAAAAATTAAGGACTCTAAAGAGCTTTTATTGACGTGAGCTCTATATATTTATTTTTATTAAATTAAAACAGAAGTTTGGAAATTTTTTGTGAATTAATTAACTTAAAATAACAATAAAACCCTTGCATGTTAACGTATTTTTATGAAAAAACTACTATATTTTTCTAAAGCCAAGACATTGAGTGAGAAGATTTGCACTGTTCCACATTTTTCATGTCTCTTTAATATCTGACTTTTTTACAGATAAAAAAATCTTTACAGAAGTCAGATATTAGAAGTCAAATCTAGAAGGCTAGATTTTTCACATGCTTCTACATTTAACCTACTGTGTTATCACAGGCTGTGTAGTCTCTGGGAAACTCCACTGTACATTCATGAGAAGACAAAAGTAAAGAGGCAAATAATAAAATCAGACATTTATTGCCGTAATGAAAATACTATTTATGTGAAAATTGTTTGGAACTTGTAGACCTTCTAAGAGGGTTTCAGAACCTTCTGGGATCCCCAGACCATGCTTTTAAGAATGACCAATTTAAAGTATTGAAGCTATGTAGTATGAAGAAATTAATCGTAATGAAAAGATAACAATTGCAAATGTTTGTTTTGTGCCAAGAACCTTGCTGATGGTTATGAGTACAATTTTGTTTAATTCTGACCACAACCATAAGAGCTAATTACTGTCATAACCTTCATGTTACAGGTGAAGAAACTGAACCTAAAGGAGGCCAAACGACATGATTATCCCCTCCAGGGCATTTGTCTCCAGTGCTGGTCTCTTAATCATTACCTACTGAGAGCGCCCATTATTACCTCACACCATTCTGAAGCAAGATGGCCACATGCTAGAGAACTCTGCAATGGCACCTCAAGACTGGGCTCTAGAGTATCTGGAAGATGTGTTTATTTATCAGAAAAAGCCCAATCTTACATGCCATGGAATATAAAAAGGTGAAATTCAGAGGATATTGGAAAACATCCTTTCAGAATTTAGTGCATTGTCACCTTTTAGATCATAGGGTCAACCTCAGATGGGAGCACAGAGATCTCTCTTCCCTTGGCCTCCTTGCTGCCTGCCTTTCCCCCCACATCTTTCTTGGCTGTGGGGCTCCTGCTTCTGTTCTTTGTATCAGGGCAACCTGGTAGAGCTGTTTACCCTTGGATATTCATTTGGGAAAGCAGAATCGAGCTATTAGGCTCTGCAGGGTGGAACTCCCACCAGAGAAGCAAACCTCTCTCTTGCTAATGTCGAGCCACTTTCCCAGCATAACTTCAGTGCATTGGTATGCTACCTAACAGCACAAGCCCGATGACTTCTAAAAGCCAAATTTACTTGAAAATTAACTAAGTTCAAAAGATAATTTATTTTAATATCTGAAGTGATTCTGTGATAGTTTATCTGTCATCTGTACTTCCAAATGACTACTTTTAGGCCATCTTTTAAAAATATGCGGTGATTGTTTATTTTATGACTGTGAATATATGGAGTTGGAACTATATCTGCAAAACCTTTTGTGGTCATATAAGAAAACATGTGGTCTAGACTTCTACTTTTTTTTTTTTAAGATTTTATTTTTAAGTAATCTCTACTTCCCAAGTGGGACTTGAACTTACAACCCTGAGATCAAGAGTCACACATTCTACTGACTAAGCCAGCCAGGTGCCCCTGGACTTCTATTTCTCCTCCATCTCTGGTTTTAGTCACCTTGAAAAAACCTTCTCTATTAGTCCCAATTATTCTATCAGTAATTATCTTCTTTGCTCTCCTCTAAAGCCTAGAGACTTAGCTGCCATATACTTCTATAAGTTTTTTTCTTAGGAAATGAATCCTTAGAATTTCAGAAGCATGATTCTGATCTTTTCTCTCCTTCTCTTCCACACACATATGTTTTAGAAGGGTAAGGAGAGTGTTTTATTTGTTTCTATAACATTTGTGCCTAGTGGTGCCTGGCGTGTAGTGATATATTGAATAAAAACATGTTGAGTTGACCCTGATAGATATAATTCTTAAAATTCCTTTCTTGTTTTCTTTCTTTTCTTCCTTCCTTATTTCATCATGCAATAAATACTTAACTAAATTCTTCTTACAAGCCAGACACCATGCCAAACAAGTACTAAGCTATATATTTTATCCTGCTTGACTTCAAGAAGCTCACAGTGAGCAAAACTGCAGTTGAAAAGGTAGGTAGTGTTCCTACCTTTTGGGTTTTCAAAGTAATTTGCGGAGATTAGGTCAAGATAGCATCCTAAGCCAAAATGCCACAAAATGACCAAAACAATATTGTTGAGTGGGAAATCAGTAACTGTACTGAGAATTAAGAAAGATTGTTAATAGCAGACTAGAAATCTTGAATAACTCCTAAGTGTTAAAACCAACTAACCAACCAACCAACCAACCAACAAAAAAATAATTAGATAGGCTCGGATCATGGGAGAAATAACCTTCAGAAAGTGTGGCCCAAAACATGCACAAAACAAGGCTTACACCAGGTGGGAATAATTCTCGGGAAGGCCAAGCTCAGAGTTAGTGGGTACAAGAAGGAAGGGTCTATAGGCACACATCTGAGTGTGTAAGTGGCATAAGGGGCGGCTCCCGCTGTTGCCGCAGGCAGTCCCTTCCCCTTCCCACTCCCACCTCTGCTGATCACAGGCAGCAGCTGAAGCTGGCCTACAGGCTCAAGTGAGAAGGCTCTGGAGCCAGAAAGGCAGTGTATTGCCCGAGGCAGGTGGTCCTCAACCTTAACAGCGCTGGGAGGCCTCCACACTCAAAAAACAAGATACCAGTCTGCTCTCAGTAGTACATCCTATCTTTCCCCCCACAATCACTGAGGATGGCTTAGAGAAAACACCGCAAGCAGGTGTACAGGGATTTTCAAAGATCATCCCACATTCCTGGAGTAGTAGGACAAACAGAAGAAGAATTTAAAAATAAGTACAATTAATATCCTTGAATTCTAAGAGATTATTATATCAATTAAAAATAAACAAGTAGAGATTTGGGAAATTAAATATTTGTCAAAAAGACTAATATCCTCCATATATTAAGAGTTCTTTTCTTAAAAAAAACCCACAAAAATACAATAGGAAAATTGGCAAGGATAAGGGGATATAAATGATTCTTAAATATTTGAGTATACGCTCTGCCTCACTTATGGCAAGAAAATTGCAAACTAGAAGTACAATTAGATAATATTTTCACCTATAAGACTAATAAAGTTTGAATATGTTGATAACACATTGATTTGGTGAAAGTATGAGAAAATAAGCTCCATGTGTTGCTGGTGAAAGTAAAATTAGCATAATCTATATGAAGACCAGTTGGAACAGTTAGACTACAAATCAAGTTATAAAATGCCCTTGATTCAGGAAATGCACTTCTAGATATCTAGATGTGCATGCACGCAAATGACATTTCACTTGTATGTATAGAAAAAAATTAATTGCAGACTTTTTTTGATTGGCACAATATTGGAAACAATCAAAATATCTGTCAATGGGAAACTGGTTAAATAAATTATAGCACATCCATATAAGGGAGACTCATGCCCTAAAAAGATTGCATAATTCTATATTTGGGAATTTATCTTACAAATATTCTTGCATATAAGTGATGTACTTGCACAGAGATACTTCCAAAGTGAACGAAATAATTTATGAAAAGGGTGTTTTGTTAAAATATTTCTTAAAATTGCAAAAAGTGAGAAATAAACCAAATGTCCATTAATAGCAGATTTATTAAATAAAATATGGTACATTCAAATAGAGAATTACCTTTCCATTGTCAAAATAAATGTAAAAACTCTATGGGTAAGATATTGAAAGTTCTCTTCAGATACATTGTTAAGTGAAAAGGCAAGTGTATATTATGCTATCTTTGTGAATAAGGTGGAGAAAAATATATACATTTGTGTTGTACTGTTGCAGAAAGACTCTGGAACATTGCAAGAAAATAAATACAATACTCCACTTTTAGTCAATAGAACAAAAGGAGACTGTGGAGAAAAATATAATCCGCCACAAAGCAAACAGAAAATTTAAACTAGGATGGCAAGAAGTTCAAGTATATAAGTAATCACAATAAGTTTCTAGTAGTAGCAAATTTTTAGTACTAATTCTACAACAAAGAGACTCTCAGCTTGGGTTGAATAAAAATCATCCAACTATGTTTTAGTTATAAGAGATATCCAAAAGAGGGGAGCCTATGTGGCTCAGTCGGTTAAGCATCTGTCTTTGGCTTAGGTCGTGGTCATGATCCCAGGGTCCAGGGATGGAGGCCCACAGAGAGCCTGCTTCTCCTTCCCTGCCCCCTCGTGCTCTCTCTCTCTTGCTCTCTCTCTCTCTCTCAAATAAATAAAACCTAAAAAAATAAGACATATCCAAAATTAACTAGATAATAAATTAATTAGATGAATTAAAATCAAGGACAAGACAAACATGCCAGGTTAATGTTAACTAACCATAAGAGACTCTTAGTCATAGAAAACAAACTGAGAGTTGCTGGAGGAGAGGGGAGTGGGGAGATGGGGTACCTGGGTGATGCTCATTAAGGAGGGCACAGGATGTAAGGAGCACCGGGAGTTATATGCCACTGATGAAACACTGAACTCTACCTCTAAAACTTATAATACGCTATATGTTAATTAATTGAATTTTAATAAATAAAGAAAAAAGAGACATCTAAATAAGTTAGATAAATTAATTGTATAAATAAATTAGATAAAATCAAGGACAAGGCATACATACCAAGTTAATGCTAACTAAGATAAAATTTAAGTATTGTTAAAGTATCATAAGAAAAAGTAGTCCCAGAAAAAAAGTGTGAAAGGGACAAAGGCTATTTTATATTGAGAAAAGGAAAAAATCCACAGTAATATATAACAGCCATGAACATTATGTATCTAACAACATTAAAGTGTATAAATCAAAAACAGTTAAAAGTACAAAGGAAAAACGATCAGTCTGCAATCACAGTGGGAGACAGCTCCTTAGGAAATAACAGAACAATTAGACAAAAACAAGAAAGGATCTAGAGTTTTAAATAACACTATTACATGTTTAATACTTAACTTTGTATCCAAAAAACAATGAATGCACTGTCTTGTCAAACACATATAGTACAGAAAATTAACCATGTATTATTGGTCTATAAAGAAAATCTCAACTAATTGCAGAAAGCAGAAATCATACAGACCATATTCTCTGAGCACAAAACAATAAAATGAGAAACTATTAAAAATAGAAAAGAAAAGCACCTATCCATTTAGAACATACAAACAATTCTTCAAAGTCAATTAAAAGAAAACAGCAAAAAATCTGACATTTCCCTGGGATTGCAGGGTTGAATTCATTGTACTGGTACATTGTGAAGCCAAGGGGGGTTGAAGTTGAGAGCTTGTTCAGGACTGCTGTGGTTTCGAGGAGTATTGCCAAATGTAAACCTTCCTTGTGTTTGTACGTGTAGATTCCAGTAAGATTAATTTGTGGGAAATATTAGAGAATAGGATACTGAGAACTTTGTCCTATTTGGAGAAGTTGCAGCCAAATGCATGTTAAAATTAAATTGTCGAAATAATAATGGTTTTAAAAAAGGTTACAGAGATAAACATAGGTCTATATTTACATATGGCGGAATAAAACATCACAACATTAAACTTAGTCTTATATATCCCCCTTCCCAAAGTTGGGGAGAAGCACATACCCAGCTTAGGAAATCACTGGAACGAAAGAAACATCTCCAGGTAAATAATGACATCTTCCTATCATAGATGACGCTGCCCTTTAACTGGAATATTCTCCTGAAAGTCTAGAACAGAGATTCAGTAAAATAGTTCAACGTTGCTTATTGAGAAAGGCCTAGGTGAATGACAGACGTGGACATCTGAACACGAAGTCTCCTGGAGCTTAGCACATCTTCTGGAATGTTAGATCTGGAGGGACCATTATAGAAAAATTTTTCAATATTGTCACCATCATCACCAATTTTACAGTTAGACACTAGAATTGGGGTTTTCTTTTTCCCAGACAGGATTTTTTCTATAGTTCCCATTACTGCTTAATGTGTCCTTCAGTTTTTTTCATTCTGAATCATAACAGCTTAATGAATCAAACATCCCTTAATTAAAATACTCTGAGAAGTTTTACTGATTAGTGGTATCCACCTTTAAAAATAAATCAGAAAATGAAATGTGACTGTCTCTCAGACAATGTGTACTTTATAAACCCTGGAAATCAGGAAGGTTGTATAATTGGCACCTTTCCTGAGTTCAACTGGTCAGGGCCAATTAAGGAGATTCACCAGTGTTAATTTTTCAAGCAGTAAAGAACCTCCTGATGTGAAAATACATATGGTAGGCTAGAGCAAAGAAAGCAGGTTTTTGCTCAGTCTGATACTGCCCCAGGCCTGGGACATGACACCTGTGATCTCCCTTACTTATCTGATTACAAAGGATGATAAAAAAGACAAGAACATCTTTTAACTGCAGGGGAAATTTCAACTCTTCAAGGAAGGAACCAATAACATATTGTTGTAAATGGACACATACAAGGTTTTTTTTTTTTTGGTTGTTGTTTTGTTTTGTTTCTTTCACTGTCTTCTCCCTGAGGCAACCCTGCCCCATCAGAGATGCACACAGAAGAAGGTGGAAGCAGAATTTTAACCATACATATGTTTTAGCCTTGCAATGATATTAATTATAAAAATTTAGTTCATTAAGATCTACCTCCACTATTAATTTTAATGCATCCTCTTTCCCTCTGAAACCTTCTAACGACATCCTCTCTGGGACAGTACAGCATATTAGAAAAGAATTATTGAATATTTTCTTTATATTTTAAAAAAATTCTTAGAGACTTAAGAAAAAAAACTAATGGGAAATGGGATTCTGCTAGGTTTTTTTTTTTTTTTTTGGGCGGTCTGCTAGGTTTTTTGAGATTGTTTTTTAACTTTCGAAAAAGAGATTGTTCTGTACAAATTGCTCCATGATGAAAATTGCTAGATAATTAAAGTTCCCATTTCGTTTTTTAATATCACAAGTCAAATGGACTTACAGGTATTTTGAATATATTACAGAGACCTTTTTTCTTTTTATTTTTACAATATCAAACTGTAAATACTTATTGGCTACTAGATACAATTAAAAACATTGTAGGGGCGCCTGGGTGGCTCAGTCATTAAGTGTCTGCCTTCAGCCCAGGTCATGATCCCAGAGTCCTGGGATGGGGCCCCACATCCGGCTCTCTGCTCCGCAGGAAGCCTGCTTCTCCCGCTACCATTCCCTCTGCTTGTGTTCCCTCTCTCGCTGTGTTTCTGTCTGTCAAATAAATAAAATCTTAACAAAAAAACATTATACCTTTACTTTTCTCTCTTCTATAAAGAAGCAGCCTCTTAGTTATACAGTTCTATTTTATGTCTCTCTTTCAAATAGAGTTGGCCTAAATCAATTTCTACAAAAGTAGGGCCAAGAGAAAAGGTGGTATTTTTAAACCGGAAACATTTTTACAGTAAAAATGTACACGATTTAGAGATAAAAGATTTGGCATTAAATTCTGGCTTGTCCACCATGTATGAAATTTAGAGCATATTACTTACATCAGTTCTTTGATATAAATTGAGGGAAATAATACTTAATTCATTATGTTTTTGTGGAGATTAAAGAAATCTACTGGATTGTGACTCTCTTGAAATTTGAGATTACATTTTATTCACCTTTTACTTTTGATTTTTATTAATCCTATCCCTTGGCCCACTCTTCTAAGTGGTGTGACTAGACTGTCTGAGACTAAAATGTTAATTTTAATGTGTTTACTTTTCCTTTGAAACCTTCCAATCATATTCTCTGTGATTTTATCACTGATGATCTTCCTCTTAGACATAGTGGAGATTAATGTTAAGTTAATAATTTTTGCTAGTGAAGATGTTCTAAACGTGGATCTACTTTTTGCAATTAGTTCTTTAATGCCACATTCTATCACTCTGCTCTCAGCTCACTCTTCTCCAGCCAGACAGGCCTCCTTAGTGCCTCTGGGCCTTTGTACCTGCTAACTCAAACACTGTTTCATAGATTCCCATGCATCTCTCCCCTTCAATACCTTCCTTTTTCAGCTCAAGTCTCAGCATGATCTCTGTTCCACCCTTGATAGAGTAGCATCCTCAGACCTTGTCACCCACGCCCTCTTACAAGCCCTGTCTTTTCATCTTATTTGCTTTTTCACATGGTACTATGACCAATTGGAAAAATCCACTTATTTATTTATTTATTTATTTATTCATTCATTCATTCATTCACTCATTCATTCATTCATTCATTCATTTATTGCTTATTGTCTGTCTTCCTTCTTAGAATAAAGCTTTGTTGGGCCAGGGGTTTTGTTTTGTTATTACAGTTGATTCTCAATAAATATTTGCTGAATGATTAAATGATTGAACGAATGAATTAGTGCACGTAGAGAGGACTCAGGAAACCCCCCCCCTTCTACCCCAGACCGAGATAGGACTCATTACCATAATTCCAGGCCAGAATGTAAATATCTTCATTCAAATGTTCAGCATCTCTTCCTGTCATTTGTTTCGACATCTGTCTTTTCTGTTGTATTACAAAGTCTTCGGGAGTTGGTGATCCTGTTGTATGTCTGTCTATATCTTTTCCTTTCATTCTCCGCTCATTCTCTTAGTGCTGACTAGCACATAGTAGGCTCTTCCACTTTAATGAAGCAGGACAAACTGATACAACACAGCATAGCTTTTGTAGTTGTCTAGCCTAATCAAGGAATGTCACAAGGACTGTGATGTTAAATTTGATATGGTTATACTATATATACTATACATTTTTTTTAAGGATTAAATAGAAATCAGTTGAGGGTGTTTCTGTTCTTGCTCAGAGAGCTATCTCAATAAGGCTCCATTTCCCAACGTGCGCTGCTCAGCCCCAGGCACTGTAAAGATAGAGCTTCCAAGACTCCTGCAGAAGAAAAGCTTCTGAATGTCAGCACTAAAAAGTTGGTGGGATCTGTGTTTAGCTTTCTTTAAAAAGCAATTCTGAGAGGAAAAAAAATTTTTGATTAGCCATTATGAGCCACCCTTTCTCAAGTGAGATTCTGTGAAGAAGTGTTTAAATGTTAGCTTCATTTTTGTAAACGTATGCACACTAGCTCTTTCACAGAACCAGAATGATTTTCCTGGATCAAAGATTTGCTTGAAAATCACTCTTTCATTAATGGTGAAGTGTCTATTTTGTTACAGTGAAATTCTAAGAACTCACTGTAGAAATTAATAGATACATTAAAAAAAAATCTAATGCATTGTTCTTCCTATATAAAGATGATGCTTTGGACCTGGCGGCGATGTCTTTGGCACTTTGAGCTATTTTCTCAACAATGCGCTAAGAAACACGTGTGAAAGATGACTTCCTGGGACTGGGGTATGGGCTCTGGTCCTCCTGAAGCATAGACAGGTTTGAATTTAATTGCTGGAGGCGTGCCTGAGAGACATTCAGGACAACTGCTCCTTGTCAGTGTGGAACGGATTAGAAATCAACTCCTCTGTGTTTTCGTCCCAACTCTTGCCACTTTCTAGTCATGCTTGGCATTGATTCTTTCCGGATCCCATCTCTACAGAAAAAGTATTTTTAAAAGTTCAGGACCTGAAATCTTTCAACAGTCTTCATGTTTTGGGGTTTTGGACTCTCTGGCCCACTCTGTAATCTATATCTATAAATCTCCAGTTTCCAACATGCCTTACCTAGAAGATCAAATGATGATTTTGTAATGATGGAAGTAATTACCCTAAGAGTGTGCATAGGGGATCCCATAATTTTATAGGTCAGTTTACTGAAAGTGCCTATGTGCTTGACTTGTTTGCTTTTACTCCAAAGAAAGGCCAGGTAATAAATTACTGGATCACACAGCAAAGAGCAACTGTAACAGGATCCTCTTTCTGTTAACAGAAGGCCAACGTGGCTGTTCTTGCTGTATTGACTGACATCTCTGTTCTGAGGAATAATTAGGTATCTTTATACCTTTGCTTGTTTCATCAGGAACATCCATTATTGACTGAGGCAGCAGAGGTGGAGGCCACACCTGAAGGATGGGACATGCTTCCAGTGACATTATCTGGTGTATCAACAATGTTGCCATCTGTTCTTCATTATTTGCAACAATCCTTGTGTGTGTGTGTGTGTGTGTGTGTGTGTGTGTGTGTGTGTTTTAAAGGGGAACGAGAAGTCAAGGACCACATTATTTCTTCAGAATCTGGGATTTTATTTTCTTTTAACAAATCAAGGGAACTTAGACTGGAGCCTGGAGTCCATCTTAGACTGCCTCTATATAAAGTCTTTAAGTGAATTCAATTTTTCAGAAAGGCAAAATGAAAGTTGGGGTCTACTTCATGCCTTAAATCAATTGGTTCAATTTATCTCCCTGTCCCTGCACACCAATATCCATACAGTTATTTTGGTAAACTTACCATTATAGTAGTGCATCGTGAAACTAATACCATGATATCTCATCAGTAAATCTCTACGGTGGAGATAAGGAACTTTAATGATTCACTAAACATGTCAGGTACCAGACGAATCCAGGAATGTGATACCTAACTACTCACAGTCACCCAGGACAGACCCCCGGTGATCATCCTTGACGCCTTCCTCTCCTTTACTCCCTATGACCAAATGATCCCTACGTCCTGTTGACTTGGATTCCCTTACTGTCATCATCTGGGTCCTGACCCCTAACCTCCTAGTCTCAATGCACGCACTATTAATCTTTTAAACCAAATTAAAATTAAACTTCAGAAGTGCAAAATTGTTTCTGTCACTGTACTACTTCAAGTCACTAAGTAAATTGTTATTGCTACCAGAGAATATGCCTGGCACATAATAGGTACTTAACAGATACTCATTAGATAAAGGAAAGAATGAATCCGTTAAACCAGGATCCTTAGCATGACCAGTAAAACCACCACTTCTTTGCTATGCATTCCACTGATGGTATGAAAGGGAGTGTTTAGGTAGCTCTCCAAGAGATATATTCACTTCAGTGGTTATATATTTATTTTTATGAGTTAAATGTTACTAATTTTCCATATATAGATAGGATATAAAATGTACTTTTGGCATAAATATCTTCATTGTAAGAGTGAGTTCATTTCAAGAAGGAATATCAGCTATGGGCAGTGCAAGCAAAACAGGGCGAAGACCAACATTAAGAAGCTAGCACAAAAAAAAAAAGAAGTTAGCACAACAATCATCATTGTAATGACTTACCTATGTATTCGTTTCTCCTATTGGACCATGAGCTCCCCTAGAGCAGCGAAAGTCCTTCCACAACGCTGGTCACTTGGGAAAAATAAACTATTTTTTGAGTGAATGAAGTTAGGCAAATGCAGTTTGGGTAGTGCCAGGACAAGAGCCTGGGTTAATGAGTGGTAATTGCTAGGATGATGTTTAGATAGAACCACAGTGTAAATAAAGAGAGAATCTTTAATAGTCCACCTTTGCAATGTAGCAGTGACTATTTAGGTATGAGTTTTGGAAACTGGTTCAAAACACATTTTCTAGACAAGTGTCTATAAGATACCCAAAGGTTTAAGTACAAAATGGAAAATTCAGTCAATTATTTGGATGGTTAACTCTCACAGAACCAAACATTCAAAAGATAGAAACCATTTAGAAGACTGAATCTTTAGCTTGCATTACAGCCTTCCTCTTCTGTTCTCTAAAAAGTTGTTCTCTGAAGTAAGAGCTTTAAATTCTACAGATGAGGTTAAAATGAAAGCAAAAGATGCAGACAAGATGCTTTTCAATGTGCTTTTCTTTATGGCTCTATGGCCCTGGGTTTCATTTGCTTTCATTGATATTTTTTCCCCTTTTACGAATTCATTTAGACTTGTAGAGTACAAGAGTTTAGGGGATCTCGATGATGGTCTGACCCCATTGGGGCGGTAAAAACACGGGCTGAGAGAGGTTAACATGCCCGGGTCTTAAGGTCAAAGTAAACAGAGTTGAGATTAGAAGCCAGATCTCCTGGCACCCAGGCTGTGCTTCTCCCTGGAGAATGCTGCCACTCTTTCTGTTAGCATCCTTCCTCCCCATCCCTGTAATTGCTCTGTCTGCACCGACCTCCTCCCTTAAGTGGCTAGTCTTTAATTTTTTTGCCTTATTAAATGAGTTAGGGTAGGGATGTAGAGCCTTGAACATCTTTTTTTCATTAACGGTCCATTTCTGTAAGCAAGTCATTTCCCAGAATCTGTTTAGCAGGTCACCTCGTTTTCTGATGACATGTATTTTCTAGGTGAAGACTCTGCCAAAAAGTAGGTCTTTCTGGCACCCTTTCTCACAGGGATTGAATCAGTGAATGAGTAAAATATGAGACAGATCTTTGCAGTTAGAAGGGGTCTTACTAGGCACCTCTATCCATTTGTGGAAGGTGCTAGGAAGAATCCTAATAGAGTTCTTGTTGCATAGACTCTAAGAATCACATTTTT
>CM053603.1:113226601-113291352 GCA_028646535.1 Procyon lotor | reverse complement strand
CAGAATCATTTTAAATTAACCCATTTTGTGTTTCTTGTCCTTTTGTTTGTTTTACTGTTCTTGTCCCATTGGTTGTGTTTTGGGAGCAAACCCATTACTCCTCTGATTAAGTAAGCTTATTTATTTCTAAAATATCATATGAACTTCCATTCATTTTTTAACCTCACTATTTTTCTTCTCAGGGCTCTATCATGAAATGTGTCAGTTTGAATAATTTATCTAACCTCATTTTTCTTGCATTTTCTGATCTGTAAAAATGGGGCCTTCCTTAACATTGGGGAGATAGTGAAATGATTCAACTCCAGAGCTATTAAGGGATGAGAGTTATATTTATTGAATACTTATTATATTTCAGGGATTACCCTAGGAATTTAAACATATCTCATTTAGTCATCATAGTGATCTCTTAGTTCTTACTCCTTTTCAAAAACAAAAGGGCTCAAAGCTCAGAAAAGTTCCAAAAATTGGGACTAGAATTTAAACCCAATTTGACTGACACTGAAGTGGCTGCTCATTCCATTGTTCACACCACATTCCTCTCAGGAATTCTCAGGAATTCCTCTTGAAATACTTGAACTGATGCTTAGAAGATGTTAGAGGTTGTGTTTGATTTTTGACAAAAGAAGGGAAAGGAATAAGAGAAAAATCTTTACTGGACATCACAGATGTTCATTCATTCATGTACCCAAATAGCATTTATTGAGCACCCACTAGGAGTCAGGCATGAGGGGACACTGACCATTTATTGAGGAAAGTGGTTCCGGTCCAGGGCACGGGGCCGGGCGTGCGGACTTGGACACTCCATCTTTATCTGCCTGCGGCAAGGGCTGGTTTCATCCTGAGGAAGTGACACCATCGTTAGTGCAGGGTCGAAGACACCAGACTAGAAAGTGCCCGAGCCTTTGTCACTACAGACCACACACCCCATAGACAGCAAAAATGAGCATAGACCTCTATGCCCAGAGCTGGTGGCCCCAAGAAACCCTGCGTCACCCTTTTTAAAGGTGGCATTTGGAATGAATCTGTTTTGGTACAACTCCCTTTTTGAAAAACACTTCAGCCTTTACCTCAGAGCTTAGCCTTGCTGCTACTTCTTTTACCTCCTTTACCTCCTTCTTCTCCAGGAAAGGGCCACATCCCAGTCCATCAGACCCTGGGGGCTCTTCCTGACTTGTGAGTTCTTATGTTGGTTCCTCACTCACACCCGCCCCTGTTTGCCCACACCTACTTTGGGTTAGGTTTTGTTTTATACCTTCATAGCCAGTTCCCACATCCACCTGCCTGAGTTCTCCCAGGTTCCCCTTCCCCCAGGGTAAACACAAGGCTGATTTGGGCCTGATGGGGGCTGCTCATTCTACAGGTGTTTAGATCACCCACTACTCAACCCAGTTCTCCCTGGGCACAGTGCTGACTTGAGCACTTTTCCTTCTAGACAGGCCTTAGGCAGTCATCGTAAAACATGGATCTCAAGAAATAAACTTGAAAATGGGAGAAAGAAATTGGGAGTGTAAGTAACTTCAAAGCAAAATGATAATTCTTGAGCGCTGACTCCCATCTGAGCATTTGTGGTGGGCTTTGCCTGGTTGTCTATTGCAGTCCTCAGAACCACCGTGCCTGTTGCCCGGAGACTGCGTGAAATGGGTGTCCTTCATGTTGCTGGGAACAGCGCTGAATTCAAAACCTGACGGTGAATTCAGGGAGAATGAGAGAGAGGGAAAGAAAGAGAGAAAGAGAAGAGGAAACGGTGGACAGATAGAGAAAGGGAATAAAGTCAAAGAATCGGAAAAATGGAGCTGGCTTCTTGTTTCAGCCAAATGTAATTTAGATCTTATTCTACAATAAGCCTTAATGAGCCACAAAGTCAAATTGATTGTAACAGGAAGAGTGTCCAGGTGTTTTTTTTTTTTTCCTCCTGTTTTTGTTTTCATTTTTTAACATAATTGCTGAAAGGAGAAAAAAGATTTCTATTCAGTTGGTTGGGATTAATTCTGTAGTGGGAAAGGGTTAGGTAAATTCTTTTTGCGTGCTTGCATTTCAGTACTGGACATAAAAATTAAATGCTGAGCTTCATCATTCTCTCGCTGGAATGGAGTCTCTGTCATACGGAAAGTCGGTGGTGTGAATGTGCTGAACATTGAAACTAACTTGCTTTCCTGAACCCCAAGCACCCAATGACATCTGCAGATAGAATAAAAAGACGGAACTGCTTGAAGGCTATGAAGCTAGACAGATGGTTCCGTCTATTTCTCACCTCTCATCACTTCTTTCTTCTCATAAGACTTAAATTCTCTTTTTTAAGCTTGCCATTTCCCCTGCTCTACTGAATGTGTAAGTGGTCGTGTATTCCACTCAACGCCCCCTTTATAAAGAACATGGTAATATTACATTTTAATTGTTGCTCCTGGCATGTCGATCTGATTACATTCTCTTTTCTTCTCTGACTAGGTCCCGTAAAGTGTTCTTTGCCCTGTTTGGTCATAGATAAAGAACATTCCCTCCAGCTTTTCACATTGATTATTCCACTAGTGAAATTTGTGGATAGCGTACCTTACACTCTCTTTTGTTTTTAAGTCTATAACTCAATCCCTTGCTTTCTTCTTGGTTTTTTTCCCCCCCCACCTACTAAACTTTTCCCGAAACCCTCCTTCTGCAGGTTTATGCAGATAGAATGCAGTCTGGCTCTGGTGACTGAGATTCTATCAGCTCTTGGCCAAGTGTTGCACCATAACAGACATCTTTGGGTAGAAAGTAGAAGCAGTGGTGAAACAGACTTGGCAACGCAAACAACAGTTTCAGAGAAATTGGATTCCGTTGAGCTACCCTGGAAAGCTCCAAACGATCTCTTTCACTGTTCGCCGAAATGCAATGTTTGCCCTGAGAAGCCGATTCCCACAGCTAGTGTTTGCACTCGCTCGTTTCTCTTTTACAAAGTACACCCCTTCGCCAAATTCTAAACAACTTGTTTTGTTTTTTACGCGACATTCTGGCTACCAATATCTTAGAAGGCTACTTCAGGTAGTGTTGCTGGGCAGCTATCAGCCTCTGAAACATGTTTATTTATAAAAGCAATAATCTGTGGATTGCATCTAGTTGGTAAGGGGTCTCCCTGCCTCAAAGATTAGAGGATCGCATTTAACTAGGAATACTGATTTTTATTTTACTCTATTAAGAAAGACAGATACAGAGACAAACACCTAAGTAGAAAGAGTTTGTTTTTGGAGAACCTGGCCTTTGGCTATACTCTTCCTTTGCCGACTCTTTATCTCAACTGTATTTGTTTTCTAGGGATCCAGTAACAAAGTATCACAAACTGGATGTCTTTAAATAGCAGAAATTTATTGTATACAATTTTGGAGGCCGGACGTTCAAAATCAAGGTGTGGGCAGTAGTGTGGGCAGTTCTTTCTGAATCCTGTGTTCCAGTCTACTCTCCTTGGCTTGTAGATGCCGTTCTTCTTGTGTCTTCACATCATCTTTCTGTATGTTTCCGTCTCTGCAAATTTCGTTTTTAGAAGAACACATGATATGTTGGATTCACAGTCCACCTTAATAGCATTACTTTAATTAATTACATCTGCGATGACCCTATTTCCATATAAGGTGACATTCTGAGGTGCTGGGATTAAGACTTCAACTTATGAGTTTGGGATAAGGAGGGCACAATTCGACCTATAACATCAGTTATCTAGTTTTCTTTTTTTCTCATTCCACCAAAATTTCCAGTACCTTTGAGATGGTGAAAAATTGAAGCTTGAAGTGCTACACCTCCCAAGACTACTTGCATTCTCTTAAAGTCCTAAATTTTAATAAAACCGATTAAAGAGGACATCAGGCAGAGTAAATTTTGCATTATTTAGTTTTAATTGGTTTATTTTGCAGGGAAGGGGTAAGTGTAAAGAGTAAGGGATATGGTACCTTCCAGGAGAATCTTACTATGTGGGCACTTGCCCATTTCACTCAAGCATTGGACTGTCCATAATAGGAGCCTTTGTTCAGTGGTTTTAGGGAAGAATGTGCTGTTTGGAAAGTACACACAAAGCAGTATTTCTTAATGTGTAGGCCTTGGATTACCTGCCTCAGAATCATCATTTAAATTGCAAATTCCTGGGCCCCACTGTAGGTCTAAGGAACTAAAATCTCTGTGTGTATTGTCTAGGACCTTTCCAACGAGTACCCAGTGAGGTTTGAGAACCATTCACAAAATATGACAAGACAGATTATAAAAAAGAAAATTGTCTTGTTCATACATAGGCATACCATATACATATGTGAGCATGTAGATCAGTTTTCTCAATCTTTCAAAAGTCCAGAGGCTAGAGTTGGGATTTGTAATCGACAAAGACTTGCTCATGACCCTTTGCTCAGTCAATAGGGCAGGAGAGAAAACACAAAGCTTTAAAGACATTATTTTCTTTCATATATGTTCCTATTCTTCAATGGAGAATCTGTGACATTGGCCTTCTGCCAGAAGAGAGAAGATCTTGATCCAGAAAGGCAAATGATTGGGTGCTGCCTCATTTGGAAGTGGAGATGGTCTTTTCCGAATCACCTCAGCCTTAAGAATCAATACTATCACAGCATCCAGGAAGATAGCAATATAAATTAACATATATACCAATGACACCTTTTGAATTTAATTTTCCCCTTAACGCACACAAACAATATGTATTTGTTTTCTCTCTAGATGAAATTCCTTTATCTTTTGCTCTGGGGTGAAAAGATACCTAAATCCCCCAAGTATTTAGGAAAAATAAAAAACAAGAAGCAATTTAGCAAAGATTAAAAGCAATTGTTCTGTTACCCTTGGCAACAGAGTCTAGATGCAGCCAATCAGCAAAGTTGATATATTGTTTTGACACACGTGCACATATTTCTAACATAAATAGCAACAGAGACCTAATAACAGTAGGTTTTAAAGCTGGAAACTGATGTCATTTCAAATGTGTCAATCAAAAAGAACCTAAGAAAGTGTTTTTTTCTATCAAGCTGACATTAAGTATATGCTGCGGTGGCTTCGGAAGTGTGGGTAGACTTCTGTGAGGCCATACCAGAGAGGTTCAATCTGTGATTACACTCTTGCTTTTTGGAGTGTGTCCCTAGCACATCGCAGGGGAAAAAAACAAAACACCTTTAATGAGAAAAAATATTTGAGTCGTACAGTAAAATTCAGCTGTTCACTTCACCAGAGAAAGTGTGCTTATAAGAATGAACAGAATTAGACCAGAATTAGCTTGTTTATCCCTAAAATAGAGGCACTTCTTTAGTTCTTATGTCTGTTGAATTTACGATCAGCTTTTGCCGGTAAATTCTGCTATTTACATTTTTTTAGGTCTTTCAAAGATTAGCATTTGGAAAGAACAATAGTAGAGATAATAGCACTAAGCTGCCTGGAGGAGAAGAAGCAGGATGGTCAGGAGTCCTGTCCTGGGGACATTTACTGCCCAATAAGAAAAGAGACGGCTAGTGGGTCAGAGTTCATCCCTCCCTGGATAGTACTAGTAGCTGTGTAATTTTTTAAAAGAAGCACAGAGTGATGTCTGAAAGTGTATCACTATATTGTACCCCTGAAGTTAATATACTCTGTGTTAACCACCTGGAATTAAAATGAAAACTTGAAAAAAAATTAATAAGAGGTATCATTTATTGAGTGCTTTTAAAGTGTGTGCACCATGCCAACGTTCTCTGCAGACATTATCTCGTGTAATCCTTCAATAACTATAGGAGGCAGGAATTCCTCTCTTCTTAGGCATGAGGAAACCTGTGTTATTTAGCCTAGCTCCTGTCATATGGCTGATCAAGTGGCAGAGCTGGGGGTTTGAATCCAGGTCTGCTTGGCTCCAGATCTTCCTCTCTCACTCCCAGATGAGGTCAGTATCTCCTCCGTGTCAGGAATCTCTGGATGCCCTCTACACAGTTAAAAGCTGAATATCATCCTTGCTTTGTCCCTCAACAGACGCTTTATCCTAGCTCAATTATGTAACTTTTTTGAGCCTCCTTTCTGGATGGATACAGAGAGTCTAAAGTCTATCTCCCAGAGCTACTGTGGGAGTCCTTGAGATAGTGTTTGATCAAGCTCTTGTGCTTGATAAGAGATCTCAATGGCTCTCAATAAAATGAACTTCCTCTGCTTCTTTCTTTTTCTTTCTTTCTTTCTTTCTTTCTTTCTTTCTTTCTTTCTTTCTTTCTTTCTTTCTTTCTTTCTTTCTTCTTTTTCTTTCTTTCATCTTTCTATCTTCTTTCTCTCTTCTCTCTTCCTCCCTCCCTCCCTTCCTTCTTTCCTTCATTCCTTCCTTCGTTCCTTCGTTCCTTCCTTTCTTCCTTCTTCTTTCTTTCTACCAGATAGTGCAATGCACATTGTAGATACTCTGTTTG
This sequence comes from Procyon lotor, assembly GCA_028646535.1. NCBI lineage: Eukaryota > Metazoa > Chordata > Mammalia > Carnivora > Procyonidae > Procyon > Procyon lotor. The sequence goes on along the minus strand of CM053603.1, from coordinate 113,284,981 downwards.
AAAATGACCCAAAAGAAGTAATTTTCAAAATCTTTTGGGTTGATTAGAATGTATTGGAACCAGACAGGTGGTGCTTGCACAACATTATGAAAATACTAAATGGTGCTGAATCATGCACTTCAAAATGGTTAATTTTATGTTATATGAATTTCACCTTAGTAAAAAAAAGGCAAATTACATATACGCCTATTCCCTTCCCTGGGATGAATGGATTAAAATATCTCAGAGCACTATTTAGTAGTTTTCAAAGAGAGAGGGAGAAGCAGGCTCCCCGCTGAGCAGGGAGCCGATGAGGGACTTGATCCCAGGACTCTGAGATTAAGATCTGAGCCAAAGGCAGATGCTTAACCGACTGAGCCATCCAGGCACCCCGAACACCTGTTTTTAATCCTTTTACATATATTCCTAGGAATAGAATTGCTTGATCATATGATAATTCTAATGTTTAACTCTTTGAGAAAACCACCAATTATTATCCATCAAGCTGAACCATCTTGTATTTCCCCAGCAATGTACAAGGGCTCCAATTTCTCTACATCCTTGCCAACTCTTATTTTATTTTATTTTATTTTGACATCCTAGTGGTATGAGATTGTGCAGTGGCACTTCACTGCGGTTTTGGTTTGTATTTCCCTAATGACTAATGAGCATCTTTTCATGAGTTTGTTGGCCATTTGTATTATCTCTTCTGGAGAAATATCTATTCAACTGTTTTGTCAGGCACCTATATTTTCTTAAGATGACTCCCCTTCCTGAAGGTGATTTTTAATGTGCAACGGTTGAGAATTACTGATGGAAAGAAAAGTAAAGAGCAAATAAGAAAGATGTCAGTGGTTGCTTAGTGTTTTTGTCATTTGCACATGGATAAGCATGCATTAGGGGTAATGCTATCAACCAAATGGTCTTTTGAAACCTTCTACTATACCTGAAAAATTCAAAGAAAAAGTATAAAACTATATAAATGTAATAACTATATGTCTCATAACTTCAAGATGGTAATAAATGGCACTTTTAAAAGGCTTAATCTTGTTTTTAATATTTAGATAAAATATCATGTATGTATAAAATACCAGTCCCAGGGAGACTAAAAGGTTTAACTTTCTTGCTACATTTTATAATTAGGGCACAGATTTTTGCATTTTTAAGAAATTATGACAAGAAAAGGAAAATAATTGGCCTGAATACTGTAGTCAGCTGTTAAATTAAGAAGAAAAATATAAGTTACCTGTATCTCTGGACACTGGTGTTTCCCCCTTAAACTTTTTCTTCTCTTTTCTCTCTTTCTCTTGTAAACCATAAAACATGGAAAATAATACAGATGTTTATTTGATTCTTATGCTCTATTAAATGGCCCACGTGGTCATTGTTGCCAGCTTACTTTAGCATTAAATTTTTGGAGTGCCTGTCCTGAGATTTTCATGTCAAAGAACTGAAAAAGAAATCCATCAAACAGGTAACGGATGTCTAGATATCCATTGTTCATCTTCCAACTTAGAGAAGTAATATTTCCGTGCAGTGAATGATGCTTTCTTAAATGAAAATGGTCTCAGTAGAATTTTCACCTTAACTGTAAGTACCTTTGATGTCAGGATACTGTAGGCTGGGGTCTCCAGGGTGCTGACCCTGAATAACACCCAGGAAAAGAAAGGGAAGAGCAGGAGTAGGCAAGGGGACCCATCAGACTGTGCTGTCGGCTTGAGAAAGACTCTGTCAACCCCACACGGGAGCTCTAGAATGTGTTGTCCTTCAGGAATTTCTACATTGGTCTGTGTCCCACTGGTCCAGGCCCTGTGTCATTGCTTTGTTCCATTGTTGGCCAAAGAACCCTAGAATGAAAAGTGACTTTAACTCCAACACTGAGGCTGATCCCAAATATACGTACTTCTGGAAGCTGTCACCTCCACACACTGACCACAGCTGGGTACTGACCACTTTCCCAAAAAGGGTTCTGCGTAGGCATCTTTTACCACAGAAAGTTGTCTGTGTACCTGTCATAGTTCACATGAGTAACTATAGTTAAGAAGCAAGAAAATATATGCCACTTATTTCCTTACCTCTAACCTAGTGCTTTTTTTATGGAGCTGGTAGAATTTTACTAAATATGCTGAGATTGGTCAGAACAACACAGCTCCATCCCTACAGAATTTAATCCAGTATTTGATGCATATCTTCTGGACTCATCCTTTCCAGAGCTAATTCCAATACCAAAGTCCTGTTAGAAGGCAATGCCATCTCATAGATCTGGAAAGAAAAAGCTTAGCCTGGTATTTGGCCCAGAGTAGGTAAACTGTAAAAGTCTTTTAAATTAAATGAATTAACTTAATTGCATAATGAATTATAGCAGGCTCTTTTGAATGTCATTTTAGTACCATGGGGTAGATTGGTAGCAGAATTATTAATGCCAGGATGCTAGAACCAAATTCAGTTCTTAGTTTTTTGAAAGTTTTAAACTATTTTGAGACCTTTGGTCTGTTTCAAATATTTGGACCATGGCAAAAAACACAAATTCAGAATGTATTTTGCAGGAGAATTTTCCACTTACTGGTAAAACCCTTGTGTATTTTAAGGAAAATTCAACCCACATGTTCCATTATTTAATTTATGCTTGACCGTAAGACTGTTGTTTTCCAAAAACCTGTTGTGTCTTTGATTTTTCATTTTTTTTTTTTTTTTTAGTAGTAGTACAAAGCCCTGGTTAAGGCAAAACTAAAACTCATCAGCCTGAAAATCTGGGCTGAAAATGCAATGCACAATCCTGGATTGTTTGGGGCTGTAAAGTGGGCAGGATCATACATTCTTTCTCTGGTTCCGTGGGCTGTGGCTGTCTATTAGATTGTGTAGACACTGGATGAGTCCACAGCATCTCTCTTCTCAGTCTGTTCAGTGGAACAGACCCTGTGGCCATCAGAATAGCTGCACATGGCTTGACTGATGTTCTGTCTCAGGAGGAGGGAGAGGAGGAGCACTCCAGGTCACAGAGGTCCCTTGGCACTCAGGAGGGGTGTGAAAATTCCAGGGGCCCAAAGAATAGTCCTATTCCTAAGGAACTTGAAAGAAAGAAAAGTGAAATACTGGTCCCTGGGCCCATGCTTTGCCAAAAAGCCTCTTCTGAGATGTAGCCACTTCTTTTAAGGATGTCCTGAGGCAAAAGGAAAAAGTCAGGGATGTGTCTCACAAAAAATTAGGGCTTAACTAACTGTATGGGGAGGAAGAGGAGAGCAATAAAGTGTAATTTCCAGATCTTTCTATGAAAGATGTGCGTACAGCACCACAGATCCTTACGTGGTCACAGTGAATTTTCTTTGCCAACATAAAAGGGCTTGGGAAAAGCAGTACTATTTAAAAATGTTCACAGTTGGGGTGCCTGGGTGGCTCAGTAGTTAAGTGTCTGTCTTCTTCTCAGGTCATGATCCCAGGGTCCTGGGTTCAAACCCCACATTGGGTTACTTCTTCCTCTCCCTCTCTGCTTGTGTTCCTGCTTTTGCTATTTCTCTCCCTGTCAAATAAATAAATAAAATCTTTAAGAAAAATAAGTCAATATGTTCACAGTTGAACTTACCATACAAATGAGCACTTGGCTGGACATTGTCTTAACTTCACAGCTTTCACCTAAGTATGGGTGGCTTCCCCTCAGCTAAACCAAGTCTATGACATGGGGCTGCAGCTCATTATCCCCTCTTAAGGGAATGGACAAATGGAGTTCTATAACTTTTCTTCACTTGCATTTTGAAGAAGTTTTGAACAGCTCCTGTACTTGGCTCAGACACTGCTTTTCTCTTCTGTGAGTGACAAATCTGGCAGCTGATACAGTTTCGGAATCAGCCGGAGTGATGAGGTCACAGAATGTAAGTATGACGATGACAAAGGTTTCCCGTTGGAAATGGCTTAGCTCACCTGTTCATGTGTCCCCTTGTGTCCACATAATCCCCAAACCTGCAGCTGGCAGTGCTCAGTGGTATGGACAGAGTTGCTTACTTGCAACAATGTGAAGATACAAATATGAAAATAATTAGGGGATTCAGTGCAATGTAGTTTAACTTGCCCTGAGAATTAAATGCTGATAAAACAAGTCATCACTTGTATTTTTTATTTCTTTTAATTTTCTCTACTAGACTCTTCACTTGCAAATTTTTGAGGGAGGTGTTGGCAAGGAAGGATTTAGGCAGATAAATCCTTCCTCACACCTTGATGATTTTCTTCTTTCTCTCAGGCACAAAGCCAGGAATGATGTGGATAGAGGTAGAAATCTCAATCTCCTATTCATTAGCCAGGAAGAAGTGTAAGAGTGTGTGCAGCAGGGATGGAATTCAACTTACTATGATGCCATTTGAAAAACTGATATGGGAAAGCGAAAGACAGAGAGAGAGAGAGAGAGATTACCTACATGTAAGTAGGAGAGTGAGCCTTGAGGGTCCAGACCAGTCTTTGCTTTCCTTTGCTTTAGGCATTGCCTTCCCCAATGAAGAAAACAAACACAATGGAATGTATCAGAGAAGCAGAGCTACAGAATTAAACACTTATGTTCTTTTAATCATTAATAGACATTCCATGGGTTGGTTGGTCTTCTAGGAAGTAACTGGAAATACCGGCTCAAAGTCAGGTTGGATGGCATTGGAGTCTCTCTGAAGAATCTATAAAGATTTCAATCTTTGTACAATCAAGATAACCTTGTAAAACTGATTGGAAATACATATGCACAGGAAACACAACTGTCCTTCCTATAGATTTTTAGATTGAATAAACCATCAATCTGGTTCCTGTAACGTTATTTTTAAAGCAAAAACTTGGGTCAGGATAAATTCTCTTGTGTTTTACTTAACAAATGTTTATATAATTGGGGATAAGAAAATCAATTTTAGAAGTCAATGAACCTTTCCTTTGAGTACCTCAGTGTTCCCTGTGAGCAGAATAAATGCAGAAGATTTTGAGCCAGATATACCATTGTGCTAACCATTCTGGTTGTCTGTGATAACCAGAAAGGTAGAATTGCCACCATTAGAAAAGTGAGGTTCCACATCTCTACTTCAGAGTTATGGAGACCCTGAAACAGGCACAAGCACCAAGTATCGCCTGCATAGTGAATAGTGAGAGAATGACTATTGTTTTGGTTGCGGGGGATCCTTTTTTAAAAAAATATTAAATAGGGTTTTCAAATTGGAAACAGTGTGAATCACTGGTACTTTTTCAAGCACCTGTTACTTGATCATCATCACTACAGCCAATGGGCCAACTGAAACAAATCACAATGGGTTCTAGAGGTACCTTCTACACATCACCTTTTTAAAGTGTTCCCCTAGTTATTGGTGACAAGACTCTTAAATATATTTTATCAAAACTCGTTTGTATTGACCTTAGAACAACTGTATTTCATACCTTGGACATTCAGATTACACATTAAATCTTTCTTCAGCTTAATGAAGGACTGAGATAAATACCCAAAAGGTAAGTTCTAATTGCCAGAGAAGACAACAAAGATTAGTTAACTATTTTTAAAAAGATTCTTTAGGGAAATAAAAGCAAAAATAACTATTGGGACTATGTCCAAATAAGAAGCTTCTGCATACCATGGGAAATAATCAACCAAACTAAAAGGTTGAATGGTACAAGATATTTGCAAGTGACATACTGATAAAGGGTTAGTATCCAAAATATGTTAAAAACAGATACAACTAAACAATTAATCCAATTAAAAAATGGCAGAAGGCATGTGGATGAACAGACTTTTCTCCAAAGAAGACATCCAGATGACCAACAGACGCATGAAAAGATGCTCAACATCACTCATCATCAGGGAAATACAAATCAAAACTACAATGAGATATCACCTCACACCTGTCACAGTGACTAAATATAACAACACAAGAAATAAGTGTTGGCAAGGATGTGGAGAAAAAGGAACCCTTATGACCCTGTTGGTGGGAATGCAAGCTGGTAAGGCCACTCTGGAAAACAGTATGGAGTTTCCTCCAGATGTTAAAATTAGAGCTACCCTACAACCCAGAAATTTCACTACTATGTATTTACCTCAAATATACAGATGTAGTGAAAAAATGGGGCACATGCACCCCAATGTTCATAGTAGCAATGTCCACAATAGCCAAACTATGGAAGGAGCCAAGATGTCCTTCAACAGATGAATGGATAAAGAAGATGCAGTGCGTATACACAATAGAATATTACTCAGCCATCAGAAAGAATGGATACCTACCATTTGCATCGACATGGATGGAACTAAAAGGGATTATGCTAAGTGGAATAAGTCAAGCAGAGAAAGGCAATTATTGTATGGTTTCACTCATATGTGGAACACAAGGAATAGTGTGGAGGAAGGGAGGGAAAACTGAATGGAAGAAATCAGAGAGGGAGAAAAACCCTGTGAGACTCTGGACTCCAGGAACAAATCTGAGGGTTCCAGAAGGGATGGGGTGGGAGGATGGGGTAACCAAGTGATGGATATTAAGGAGGGCTGGTGTTGTGATGAACATTGGGTGTTATATGCAACTAATGGATTGTTGAACACTACATCAAAAACTAATGATGTACCATATGTTGGCTAATTGAACATTAAAAAAAAAGTTGAAACTAGAACTACCCTATGATCTAGTAATCACACTGCTGGGTATTAACTCAAAAAATACAAAAACACTAAATCAAGGGATACATGCATCCCTATGTTTATTGCAGCATTATTTATAATAGCCAAGATGTGGAAGCATCCCAAGTGTCATCAATAGATGAATGGACAAAGAAGAGGTGGAATTTTAATATTGTAATGTTATTTAACCATAAAAAGGAATGAAATTTTGCCATTTGCAACAACATGGGTGGATCTAGAGAGTATAATGCTAAGTGAAATAAGTCAGAGGAAGACAAATGCCATATGATTTAAGAAACAAAATAAATGAGCAAAGAAAAAAAAGAAAAACAAACCAAGAAAGAGACTCTTAACTATGGAAAACAAACTGATGGTTATCAGAGCGGGGGGATGCATGGGAAATGGGTGATATAGGTAAAGGGGATTAAGAGTACATTTAGATGATGAGCACTGAGTAATGTATAGAATTGTTGAATTACTATATTGTACACCTGGAAATAATATTACACTGTATGTTAACTCTACTGGATTTAAAATTAAAAACAACTTAATAAAAACAATAAAGTTTTTTTAGTTTCACAAATCCTGTTCACTTGTTGAGTTTAGACCTTAACCTATGGTTTCAACCATGGCTGCTCTTTTGGAAAGCACATTACTTTTTTGAAAAGTCATCTTATGATATATCATTATACACACACACACACACACAAATCTATACAAATCTTTATATATATATATATATATATATATATATATATATATATATATATAAACTCTTTTGTGCCATTATATAAAAGCCATCCTATGTGTCATTTTACAATATGCCAATATATTATATTATGTTGTTTTTATTAATTCTTCTGTTAAAAAAAAAAGAGGGGGGCGTGGAGTAAATAAAGAAAACTCCATGAGTTGTTTTTGAATTCTGGTCTTGTCAGTAAATAGTTTTTTTCTCTCTTGAAAAATCACTCTTTCTGATCTGTGTGCCTTTCCTCTTGTGTTTCCCACTCAGGATATTTTTTTCTCTTTTCCTTCATGTTTTAATATCACCTCTTCTTTAAAACAAGCTTACGGCTCACTAAACCTAATGACTTTTCCTGATTAATCTTAAGAAGCCCTTGTTACTCTGAACTTTACTCCAATTCCCGTAAACATGCCCACATAAATGTTTCTTTTAGTTTCGGGTATATTGATTTTGTCTGCCAGGAGAGTGGAACAAAACAAATAGTGACTCCTTAGTGGAGACAAACTTAACCAAAAATATATGGACATTATTCCTGACAACCACTAGAACATAGGTTCTTTGAAGGCAATGATCTTTGTTTTGTTTACTGCTGATCCAAAGTTTTTGGTATGTGCTCAATAAATACTGGTTGAATAAATGAATAGCCAGGAGTCTAAGGATGCTGTCAACTGTAATTGTTCTCAGGGATCATCCTCCAGCAGAATTTCTTTAAGAATCACGAGTAATCCCTTGACCTTTCATCTTGCCATTTTTGGAATAGTGATCATGATCAGGTATGCAGAAATCACTTGCTCATTGTGCAAAACTTTAATGATAAAATCCTCCAAGCTAATGTTCTAGGTGTAAATTCCTCACTCTATAATCAAAATGCTTCTGGGACAGAGAGGAGCCACTTCTGGTTTTGATCAGGAAGTACCAGTACCCTGGGCGTTTTAAGTCACCAGTTTGAACAGAGGTCACTCACTGACTGGCATCACCAGCTTTTTACTATCTGAACAGCAGTTGAATACTGCTTTGTTTTTTCTTCTAAGGTTGTGCTTTTTTTTTTTAAATATTTTCTTTATTTATTTAACAGAGAGAGATAGATCATGAGTAGGCAGAGAGGCAGGCACAGAGAGAGGGGAAGCAGGCTCCCTGCTAAGCAGAGAGCCCGATGCGGGGCTCGATTCCAGGACCCTGAGACCATGACCTGAGCTGAAGGCAGAGGCTTTAACGCACTGAGCCACCCAGGTGCCCCTAAGGTTGTGCTTTTGAAAGGAGGACAAGCAAAGATTCATCCTTAGGTTAAGAGAAACTCTGGACTCTGAGAAGGGATGGTGGGGGATATGGGAAAACTGGGGGATGGGCATTAAGGAGGGCGCGTGTTGTGATGAGCGCTGAGTGTTACAGGCAAATAATGAATCGTTGAACACTACATCAAAGACTAGTGATGTATTATATGTTGGTTAATTGAACATAATAATTAAAAAGAGAGAGAGAGAATCTGTAGAGGGGACCCGAGTGGCTCCCTGCTCACCGGAGAGTCTGCTTCTCCCTCTCCCTCTGTGTGCTCGTGTGCTCTCTCTCAAATAAATAAATAAATCTTAAAAAAGAGAGAGAGAAAGAAAGAAACTGCACAATTATGGCCTATAAAATATATCTTTTTTCCACTAAGAGATGTGGGGAGCCTTGGCAGTTAAGAGATGGTGCTTTCTTGGCCTATGATTCTGTTGGAAATATTTGGGTCAGAAATGGCTATGAGTTCGCACCTGTAAGATTCTTCCTTCCTTCAATCCCCATAACTAATTTCTCAACTTCTAACTCTGTTTGAATTAACCGAAATAAACCACAAGGCAACTGCTTGTCAGGAGTTGCTGTAGCCACCGGAGGAGGCAAGGATTAAATTAGCCAGGTGACAGGGAAGAATGGGAGCTGCGTTCTGCAGCCTGGTTGCCTGAAATCTATAAAACGTGTCAGTTATTGAGGGGATTCTCAGCAGAGACAAGAGAGGCGCAAAGGGGGAAGTATTCAGGTTGCATTTCTGGGCGGAGTCCCTTCTACCCTAAACCCAACACTCTGAGAACTGAAACTTGGTCCCTTTGCAAGATTAGGCTTCCCAAATTAGCAGTCTTTGGTGACAGCAAAAATACCTGTCTGTCCCCTTAAGCAAGACTCTCACCTGAGTGAGAAACCAGGAGCATGGCCCAAGCCCAGAACAGGTGTTGAACGGGGAAGCTGAAAGGCAGCAGGCTTCCACACGCAGAACCTTTGAGAACATTGCTGCAGGGATTTGGCTGCATGATAAGCTTTTATTACTGTTAAGCAAAATTAAAGGCAGATTCTATTATACTGGCACAGAAGCTGACAGGGGCGTATTTCCTAGCCCACTCGGAAATCCTGAGTTTTGTTGTATTTTTAGAAAGTGGGCATCTTTTACTGCCAGCAGACTCTGTGATGAGAAAGAATGTATTTTATTTTATTTTATTTTATTTTATTTTATTTTATTTTATTTTATTTTACTATTTTTTTGAGAAGTGATGCTTAAGTTTCAGTTCATAAAGATGTTTCTGAATATATGGCTGCTATTCTTCCCTTTTCTGGTAAACGTGTTTAAATATATACTCTATTAGTGTTTTCTAAATCATATGTAGAACGTTGGAGGCAACCTCTCATTTATGGTCTAATTTTATTCACAAAGTGCCTGTATGAGGCCCACAGGGCAAGGATCACTATGATCTCTACGTAATGGAGGAGGAGAAGTAGAGGCAACAGAGAAAAAAGACTTTATGTTCCTTTTGTGGAAAGCTTTGTTTCGAGAAAACAAATATCATCTGTATAGTTTTAAACTATAGTTTTTGTCAAAAGACAAATTAGAAAATCACAGGAAAGAAGCTATAATTTTTCTCCCACTTCAATCTGAACCGGATCTCTGCAGTATTTGTTCTCACTGCCCCCTATTGTTTTCCTTTATCACTTTGCCCAGTACAGACATACATATTTATTGGTGTGATTTGTTCAGTCCCTTCAGACCATCAATTCCATGAGGGCAAGCATGGTGCGTTTCCACTGTTTACCCAGCATCCCTGCTGGCACATAGTAGGTGCTCAATAAATTTCTCTTTAAGACTACACGCTTAATGAATAAACATCAGGCATATGTTTATTTTTGAAAGCATCGAAAAGCAAGAATATGGGCAAACTAGGGTGAATTAATTGAAGTGAAAAAGAAAGAAAACCTATTTGCTTGAGACCGTTATAGTTGGATGAACAAATCATATTATATATGTCTTTTTATTTTCTCTATTGACTTTGCCACTATTTAAGAACAGAAACAAGGACTAAGAGCAAGGCATATGTGGGAAGGTGGTTCTAAAGTAGTCATAAGCAGGATGTTTAGAGCTGCCCTGTGAATAGGTTAAAACCTAGGGCCTCTGTGCCTGACGGGGCTTGGGATGTCCTGATAAGTCCCACAGTTGTGTGTTGACTTGGAGTAAAGAGCTTCGAGGGGAATTTAAGGCAGCACCCTACTATTCTACTTGAGTGTAGAGAGAAGCCGCCATGGACTGTGGAGGCACTAACAGGAGTAGAGTCAGGAACGTATTCCATGGAAGAGATTCAAATATGAAGTGTCCTTCAGGTGGCTGCTCCCACTCTTCCCACACAGCGCAACCTTGGCAAAGTCACTAAGACACTCTGGGCCAACATTTTTTTCCCTTTTTTTTGGGGGGGGCAACATTTCTGAGCTTGAATTGGAAAAAAATATATTCTTTGGCTCTGAAAATCTATGGATTTGTTATACCTATGTTGTGTATTTTTTTCTAGAAATTGAGGTCTTAAATTTTTCATGTTTTCATTTACCTGTTTTAACAAAAGTTGTTTTCATGGGGCTAAAATTCTGTATTTCTTTGTGCATGATACCTGTAGGAAGCCTGGCTGTTTGGACCACGAGACTATGGCTTTTTGGATCAGGAGTTTGCCTCACAGTTTCTTATCCTAAATGCAAATAAATGCATGTGGAGAAAGAGACTTGTGACCCAGGTAAGTGCAGCAGGGACATAAACTTCAGGCAGATTTTTGTGAAACAACTTGCCTATAGTTACACGATAGGTTGGTCTCCTTGTCCAAGACTCGGGAGTTACTAATTGTCTAATAATAAGATTGCACTGCTTCCCAATATTTGGAAAAGGGTCGATGCTCTTTCTGAAATACTAAATTGCTATTCAGGACAGTTTTGGTTTGGTTCTCCTCAGGAGAAATAATTCTGGATACTTTGATACAACAGGGTATTATCAGTTGGAATGGGTTAGGTCTGGGAGACCAGCCAAAGTCTGTCCAGGGCCACGGGTCAAATGGGCTCTAAGTAGAGTCCAACCAAGAGAGGAAGAGAATGCCAGAATAGCATGCAGGTTACAGGTTGGGCAGGCAGAAAGCCACTCCATTCATTCAGTAAGTACTTAACGAGCATTTCCTGCATGTACAGCATTCCAGATCACCAGGGCCTTTACAGCGAACTCTGTGACTACTTAATTATATTGTAATCATTTCTGTCCATGTTAATCTCCCCCAGTTGTCTAGAATCTGTGAGGGCAGGGACTGGTTAACATCCCCCCTTGTCCACCATTGGCTTGAGTACAGTGCCTGGCACATCATAGGCGACTGACTACAGTAGTAAACAAATGCTCATGACTGTTATTGTAACCATTACTGCTTTTGTCTATACTATTATTATTTGAAAGAACAACTATGTAACGTACTGGTAACTCATGAATTTTAATTGCCCAGAGCAACCAATTTAGAAAAAAATACCAAAGGGAAACAGGATATAATTAGTTAATGAGGTATTGTTTGATCTCACTTCAAAATGCACTTGCCTTTATTAAATGATAAAACTTGGATTCTAACACCTATGTAAATATTAATAAAAGATTCTCCTTTTCAATAAATTGGATTGACAAAGGTATATGCTGAGACTGACTTGTGTATTTGAAAACTTTAGCTCTTTACATTGTAGTTTCCTAAAATCCAAGATTCAGAAATATTCTGTTCTGCTGCTTCGTGGAAAATGCCAGGGACCCTGCCATGTGATCTTACAACCCTAGTAGCTATCTTGAAACCTTACAAATTTATCCCTATCTTCCTGTTGTTCTTTTATGGCTTTGCTATATGCATATAAATCATTTCCAGCACTACACTAACTTTCTCAGTATGTTTAAAATAAAAAGGATTGGGAACAAGCTTAATGTCCTCCTCTTGGAAGTCATATAAATTCTTAACATAAGAAAATTGATGTGTGACCCATACAAATATATAAGAATAGTTCTGTGGGGCCTTTTTGTTTCCCCATTTGTAAAATGATTTATACACATACACTCATAATAAACATTTTGTATATGCCTTTAGGGCTTCCCCCCCCCATAAGAAATCCTGTTTATAAGGACGTTGCTGTTGAAGGTAAATAATGATACAATTTTGGTCTTTATGATTCCAAACACTGGTAATGTTTTTTCCAGGGCCTTTCCACGGTGTGTCTAATCCCCTAGCATCCTCGCCATCGTAGGCTAGTTGCTGTTCATGTCCACAAGAGATGAGCAGCAATACCATTATAGGATTCCCTAACAAAAGACTTCCACAATCATTTTCTAGCATCTTGGAGATTGACAAGGTCCCCTCCTGTTTCCCAAGCCCATTTCCCCCCCTATTCCTGGTGATTTCTTTTCTTATACACCAGAAAGAAAGCACCTCGCTGAGTGGTGACCTCTCTGGCTACATGGATACCTGCTAGAAACAACAAACCTCACGTGCTAAAACTGCTCCTTGATGTGTTGGGATTGGCATGATGGGTCCTGTTTGATATACTGGGCTGCTTGGAGCTGCCTTTAAAAAAATCAATCCATATTAAAAATAAAAGTTCCTTTTGAAAATTACTCTTCATATTTCTTTGGGGAGGTTGTGCCACAAACCAGCTGAAAGTGCTGAAAAGTGTCATATAATAAAGCCACCAGGTCTCTAACAGGCCAGGGAAGGAGACCAAGTCTTGAATAATTAAAACACTTCGCAGTTTTCAACTGATGATTGTTTGTCAGTAGTTTCTGCTTTGTTTTCTTGTTGAGAAGACTGAAAACTTTAAAAAGATTTTTGAGATACCAATTTTAATCTTCTGTGCCATTTCTTTCAAATTGGTAAGTATATATATATATTTTCTGTTTTAGAAAAGTATGGGAAATAACTGCCTATGACAATTTATCTCCTTTCTTTCTACTGGCCACTTTCGCTAGTAGATTTTCTGTCTCGTTTTGTGTGTAGAGTGAATAATATATACCAAAGCAAATAATTTGAGAAAAAGAATACACATTTTTTTAAAGAGAGTACAGTCTTTAGAAAAACAAAATAACAAGGGGGATTTTTAAATACATAATTTTTGGTTTCTATCTTCAATTGGAGGGAATCCCCAGTGACATGTATTTCTTAAACACATACGTTAATCACATATATATGTAGATGCATGTTTATATACAGACCCTAATGCACGTACATACTTTGATCATGTCCTTTTAAATGTTTTTGATAACATTCTTCACATGACTCAGTTCAAACAGGAGCATGCCAGGTGTGAGGGCTCATAGCTCATTGATGAGGTGGTTCAGGCAAACAGCCAAATGAGAGAGGGTAACTAATGGTGAACAGGTGTGTTGGTTTAATGGGCTGGCTAGAGGCTCTAACTTGAGTAAAGTTGTTGCAATGCGCTAACCACAGATAAGAGTTTGGTTGGTTTTTCTTTCACAACCCAGTGAATATATGGGAACGTGAGCACCACTCCTCCTGTAGACCCAAAGGATTAAGATGAATTTAGCGTAGGATTTGAAAAATATAGAAAAGCATACGTTCAGCCTTTACTTGAATAAAGGAATGTTTCTATCAGCCTAAAGTATTAAGTTTAAAAAACAAAGCTTCATAATTGCACAGAGATCGATGAACTGTTTCACAGATTTATAATGGGATTTAGGCGGTAATCAAGTCTAAATTCCTCCAACCGACTCAAGGCTTTCCATAAACCAAACTCTCCACATTGACTCCACATTAGTTCCTCCAGTTCCCTATTCTGATCTGATCCAGGTTAAACGAGATGCCTTTGTCCTCAAATTGTGTTTGTCTATATCCTTTGCCAAGTGGCTACCCTTGCAGAATGTCTACCCTGCTTCCAAATATTGCAGTCTCTGCCATGAGGTCTCTCCCCGGATGGTGTAGTGCAGGGGGCATGGTCCCACTAAGTCAGACGGACCTGGGTTTGAATCCTGGCTGATCTATATATTAGCTACATGACACTGAGGCTATTTAATTTTTCTGAACCTCAGTCTCCCCATCTGTAAACCAAGGATGATGACAATGATTGCTCCCATCTTAATTGAGCCTCACTATAATAATATTAGGTGTCATTTATTGAGAGCTCATGTGTCAGTCCAATCCTCACAATAATCAAGCAGAGTAGTTATATTAATACCCATTTTACAGATGAGAAAACTGAAGCTCAGAGAGATTAAGAACCTTACTTTAGCTCACAGAGCTAAAAATCAGCAGAGATAGACTTCAAATCTAAATAGTGTTTTTTTAAACTATTCCACAGCTGAGATTTTTTTCTGTCTGTGTCATTATGTCTTCACCTTACTTTACAGAGAGTTGCAGTGAAGCTCATAAATGATGTTTGCAAAGTATTCAGAACATAGCTGGCACTTAATGAAGTTTTTCTTATTGCCCATATTTCTCAGCCTTGCTATCTTCTAATGTCTCTACATTTTGGTATTAGTGTTAGTTAATATAACATAATATATTATTATATTAATTATATATATAACTATATACATGTATTTCTCAGCTAATTAATCAATATATCTTATATTTCCATGTGGCTGGCTTTATCCCTAGACAAAAGTAGGAGGCTGCTTATGAGGTAGGATTTTCAGAGATGCTTTCCAAAATCCATATGCTCTGTCTTTGAGAGTGGTGCAGTTCCTTTCATTCTAGGATTAATATATGTTTAAAGAAGCAAAGACCCAGAGAATACTTTGAATTCAAAGCATTCATTCTAACAAACATTTATTGAGTACCCAGTACCCAAACATTTATTGAGTACATTTATTGAGCTACCCAGAAGCTGTTGTAGGCAATGGACATATTAGATGAGTAAGAGAGTTTCCCTCCTCCAGTCTGATAATTCTAATTCAGTGCAAGGAGGGAAACTGACTGGCAGCAGCTAGCTGCACCATCTGATAGGGTGGCATGAGCCACACATTGCTACTGAGCACCTGACATGCAGCTAGACTACATTAAGATGTACTGAAAGTATAAAATTCACCCTGGATTTCAAAGACTTACTAGGAAGGAATAATGTAAAGTATCTCAATAGTAATTATTTTAAAAATATTTTATTTTATTTTATTTATTCGACAGAGAGAGACCAGAGAGCAGAAGCAGAGGGAATGGCAGAGGGAGAGGGAGTAAGAGGCTCTGCACTGAGCAGAGAGCCAGATGCCAGGCTTGATCCCAGGACTCTGGGATCATGACCTGAGCCAAACGCAGATGCTTAATCATCTGAGCCACCTAGGCGCCCCTCATTAATAATATTTGTAATGATTATATGTGGAAATCAGAATTTTTTTGACATTGGATTAAAAATATGTTATTAAAACAAATTTTATCTGTTTCTTTTAATGTGGCTACTAGAAAATTTCATATTCCAATTGGCTCCAATTGCAGCTCATGTCATATTTCTATTAGAAAGGGCTGGCCTTCAGTTATGGGGGAAGGTTTTAGAGGACGAGTTAGAAATTACCATTTGTATGTATTTTATTTTGAAAAATTGGGTCATGCTGATAATAACTGGTTCGTAACTGTGCTTTTCCCCACTTAATAATATATATGGATGTCATCCCATGGTCGGATGGTGGTTTATTATACAGATGGCTCATAATTTATTTAGCTTGGATCTGGGAACAGTTATGGATTCGAGGGGCTGACAAGAAGTTGGGGTAGAATGTAGGATGTCAAAGTGGAGGGGATCTACATGTTTTTGCAGTTAAATGCCTCACTTTGAAAGATGAGCAAACTGAGAGCCAAAGACGATGAGTGACTTTCTTTTCACTTTTTTTTTTTTTTAAAGCTAACAGTAGGGATGCTGGGTGGCTCAGTTGGTTAAGTGTCTGCCTTCAGCTCAGGTTATGATCCCAGGGTCCTAGGATTGAGCCCTGCTTCTCCCTCCCTCTCTGCCTGCTGCTCCTCCTAATTGTGTTCTCTCTGTCAAATCAACCAACCAACCAATCAATCAATCACACACACACACAAAAGCTAACACTGGAGCATTCATGTGTACCATGCCTTGTGCTAAACATCTTCTTCACTTGATCCACAATTTTCATGATAGCTTATTAGGTAAGCACTATCATTACTTCTATTCAACAAATGAGGAAACCGAGGCCTGAGTGGTTGGGGAGTGGGTCACACACTAGTAAGTGGCAGATTTGAGACTTGAACTAAATCGATTTTATTTCAACCAGAATTTTAAACCATTGCACCAACAGTTCCCAGAATTTTATATTCAATAAGCTAATAATTTTTAATGGAAACGACACATGAGTACTCACATTGTATTTTGGCAATAAAACAAATATTGCTACTACTTCTATCACTGCCTCTTATAATCATCATTTCATAAAGGTCAGAGAAGGTAAGAAGTATTAAACATTTAAAAAATGAATAAATGAAGTTTCATTTTTTTTAGAAAAAACCACCTCACTTCATTGCCCAAAATTTCAGATCTTACTGTGGAGTGTCAAAAACAGAGACACAGGTGTTAAGTTGGGGCTGGTATTCAAGAACAGCGTGGGACTTAACAGGAGGAACCCAGCGTGTGCAAAGTCAGCTGCTGAACCATGACCAGGTTCGGATTGCCGGATTCCTCTGCAGGTTCTTTATGTGCTGCCAAGAGGTGCCAGGTAGTTGTTGTTGCTGTTGTCCTGGTTAATATCATGTCCTTTTTCCATGGGTACTTTATTGCACCTGATCTGTTTGGGGCAACCTTGTCCATTGACTATGCATCATTCAGCCCTGGAGATGCACAGTTGTCTCTTCCATCTCGATTAATCTAGAAAGGCATAAAGCACCAGGGTAGAGTCCCTTGCCATCAAGAAGCTGGTTATATTTTGAGACAGATATGCTGCTTTGCTGTCACTATGTCAACTCTGCTTTTATATACAATTGGTATCTTCTTGCTCTGCTCTCCTTTGCCAACCAAATCATTTTAAGCTCCCAATGCAAATACAGTCCTTCTGTGTTTTGATGCTTCATCAATTGTAGACTCCTAGAGACTGGGGATGAAGTTGGTATGATACAGATTTTTGTTTTTCTATTTCTAATACATATGATGTGTCAGCACATCATTCATATTTAATGATTTTTAGACAGCAAGTATTTTTAAGAATTTTTATTTTTTCCAGAGATAAGTAAGCTCCACATGTTATCACCAATAAGCTTAGCATTGCTGTTGTTTTTGTTTTGACTTTGCTTGGACGGGACGAATACCTAATGGTTTTGAAGTAGGTAAATCGGGAAAAACAACCCAGGTTGTTAAGTATCAGAAAAAGTCTCCACAGTATTTAAAATAAAACTCAAGTGAAAAAGGCAAGGATTGGTGAGAAAAAGAGGAACAGTGTGAGAATGTGACATTGTGTCGGTGCTGGTGAATGCTTCCTGAATGTTGCTCAGAAAAACATGTACAGAATGGAAATAAAATATTTGTGACTTTTATTAATTACAAAGTAAGCTTGTTTTACATTTTATGTTTTTATTTGTAACATTTTACATCAATTTTAGACAACTGATTTCTCTGGAGCTCTCCATTCAATTGCACATCAAATATAATAAATGTTGAACGATGCCAACATTTTAATCTTTCTCCATTTGGGAAATTGGAGTTCTAGTTCCCATTTTTCCATAACTGTTTTTTAATTGATGAAGGAAATTTTTCTTTTATCCCAGGGTTACTAACCTTCCTCAGCCTTTTGTGTATTCCCCAATCAAAAGGTTTTTGATTATCTAAAGAAATGACACCCACTGGTTCGCCTTTATAGATCATTTTGTTACCTCTTTCAAAGCATCTTAACAGGTTGGGGAGCCCAGATTTACCCTAACAAAAGCCAGGCTGGTCGCTCCCTTTTGTAACCTCCTCCTCCAAGCAATTTATAACTGTCCCTTCAGTGCACGGCTGAATTGGTTATACTGGGATCCAAGAGCAGCTGTGGGGGGTCCTGGATTGTTTTCAGAGGTCATCAGAGAATCTTTCTAGAAAATTATGGCAGCACTGAAAATTCTCAGCACTCAGAAGGGTAAAGAGAAAAACTTCTTTTTTTGGAACCCTGTTGATTTCTGCTTGCTATTTAATCTTTTTAATGATTTTCAACCACTAAAATTTAGGTTGTGTCTGGGGTTATCACAGGTTTAGGGTAGTCGCATAATAAGGATGAGAGGAAAGGTTAAGTGAGGGAGATTGTTGGAGGGAAAAGGTGACCTTAGGGACACAGCCCTGGGGGGAAGAAGGGAGAGATTGTTAGAATTTTTAATTCCTAACAGACGTTTTTTGAGTTTTCATTGTTTTTTGGAAATTTGAATTTAAAATTGTAGGATTTGTTAGAGGAAAGGCAAAACTCACGCTATCAATGAATTTTAAAAGGCGTGCAAAGGAGGAATTCATTCCTTTTTCTTTTTTTTTTTACACAAGTGACACACAAATATTCTCTTTGAAAATATCTTAAAAAGAAGCATGTATAGTGAAAGTTGCTTTCAGTCTTCCATTCTTTTTCTAAAAGGAAGATATTGCCATCAGTTCACAGAAAAAATATTTTTATTTTACACAGTGGAGTCCATGCTGTATAAATTATTTTGTGACTTTTTTTTTTTTGCTTTGTAATATGTCATGGAAATCTTTACATGTTACTGCATATAGATCTACTATATTCTTTTTAATGGTCATGGATATTTCATAGTATGCGCATACTAGAAACTATATAACTGGTGTCCAGCTCATTGACATTGTCTGTGTGTATAAATAGGGCAGTGAACATACTTGTCCAAACACTGTGTGCACCCAAGTATCTGTAGAATTTCCTAGAGATATTTCGCTGTTAACGTACTTAGCATACAGAAACACCTCCTAATGAATCTGCCTGCTTCCATGACTCCTTGCTCACATAGCACACAGAACGTTATTTCTAAAAATGTGAATCATGTGCTCTTCTGCTTAAAACACTAGGAAGACTTTCCCTTACTTCAGGGAAGTGACTCAACTCCTTGATGTGGTTTATCAAGTCCTACCTCTGGCTACTGCCTACCCCTCAGCCCTTGTTTCATGTTTTCTTATGCTCTCCCAAACGAAGCTACTTTCAGTCCTCTGACTTCCTCAGCCTCTCTTTCACACACGTAGAAGTATTTGTACAACTCCTTCTGTTTGGACACACCTCCCAACTCCCAAATCTTAGCCCTCTTTAGGTCTCAGATTGAAGTAATTTTCTCCAGGAAGCGTCCCCCGAGCCCAGCCTGCACCCCTGTCCCAGGCACACTCATGCACGCAGACTCCCCAGTTAGAGTCCCAGTGCATACTCCCCCCAGTACTCATTTCTCCACGTGGTAGTTGCCTCCTTATGTGAATCCCCCACAAATCCCGTCGTTTTCATGTCTGTTACACTGTTTAGTGATGGCCACAGTGTCACATCGGGCACCATAAAGTTCTGAAGTATCTCCTAACTTCTAACGAGCATTAAATTATTTCATAGAGCTTAGCGCAGCGTATGGCATTATAAAAGGCATTTCTCTGAAACGCTGTTCTTGGGAAATTGGAGATTTTTGTCAAAAGTGAAAGTTAATGCGGATTCACAGAATCACAGTGCTGGAAGGGCACTTGGAAATCATCTAGTTTCTTGCTAGTCGAAATGTGCTTTGTGGACCAGCAGCAATCGCATCACCAGAAAGCTTGTCAGAAAAGTCTCATCTCCGACCTACTGAGTTAGAATCTGCATTTTAATAAGCTCCCAGCTAACTTGCCAACACATTAAAGTATGGGAAACACTACTCTAGTCCTCAATCTGTCTTTATATTAAAGTCATCTTGCGAGCTTTTTACAAATAACGATGCAAGGCTCCCCCTGTCAGAGTTTCTGATTCTGTTGGTCTAGGGAAGGGTCAGGCAGGACATTGTGGTTATTGCTTTTTAACTTCCGAGTGATCCCAAAGCGGCCAATCTCTAACTCAGGTCTTCTTCTATTATATTGATAAGGATGTTGTAGACAGCAGTTTAGTGGACTGACTGTGATCAGAACCCATGTTGCCTTACTATGGTCCTGTGTCTTATACTTCCTATAAAGGATCTTCTCATAGCCACACTCCCATTTTCCAGAGGGCAACCTGCCATTGAGTGAGTTCATGGCAAAAGGACAATAAATCAGATCCAAAAATTTCCTTTACTCTCTCTCTCTCTCTCTCTCTCTCTTTCTGTACTTCTCATCAGCAAGCATTCTGTCAGATAAGATCCTTGACCCTGCTCGGGGTTTGGGGTCAAATCACCCATCAGAAGAGTGTAGATTTATCCGTGACAAGGAAGGTAAGTTGCCCCTCCATATCACTGAACCTGAAACATACCTATAATATGCAGTCTCCTAAAAATATGCCCTTCATAGAAGACTATTTTTTAAATTCCAAATTTCAAAGAAGGGGCACAGTCTCCAGAAGCATAAATGAAATCCCAGATAATTTGGCACCTGCACCTGAAACCAGCAAGTTTGCTCCTGGGTTTTGGTTTCTAAAGAAAACTTTTGCCTGAGTTCTTATTTACTCCTCAAATGCTGCTGTTCTCAGCAATAGGAGATCAGCCCCCACCTCTGATGCAGGTGAGACTGTTTGCTGCCCAACAAGCTGGTAATCCTGGGTGGAGAAGTAAGTGCTTAGAGCACTGATTGGGAGGGTCTCAATGCCTTTTCCTTTGGAATGTGATATTATCACTAGATTAAGAAGCTAGACACCTGGTGAGGAAATATTAGCCTGATTCTGTCTGGGTGTTTTTGATGTCTTCCTGGATTATTGCTGGTTGGAGAATTTTCAGTTCTATTAAAGATCACATGACCCTGAACTCCTCAGAAATAAAAAAATAAAAGAATAGAGGAATGTAACTATGAGAAATATTTATATAATAAGAGGAATCTCTAGACTGATAGCTTTTTTTCAATTATTTCCCAAGTTTATACTGATTAGGTAGAAAACATTTATCTGCAAATGGACACTTCAGGGTTGGGGGAGAAAACTTCAGACCAATCACTTGCAAGTTGTCTTACCTGGATTCTGTTTACCCGACAGGTAAGAAGAGGTAAATTTCCATTCATATTTCCACAGGAATGGCACACTTTACCTTATTCCCCCAAGAGCGATTAGTCAAAGTGCTTGAGAGTAGAAACAGATAAAAAGGAAGAGCACACATGTGACTAGAGGGAATATTAAGCTGATCCAGAGTGCCACTGAAGGGACCTATGATTCTGAACAGACTTAGCCAATTCAAGAAGCTAAAGCCCCTGAGGATGATTGAGGAAAAAATACACACTCGCTTTTGGAGGCTTGGACTAGTCTCAGAGGTTTCCGAATTCTGATATTTTGAGGAGACTACAAATCCTCCAACCCCAACTTTTGTGATGAGTGACCTCTCATTTAAAAAAAATTCAGTGGAGAGAAAAATAATCTGACTAAAATGTAGAAGATCCGTCTGTTTGTGCTTCACTACTTGACAATTTCTTTGAAGAATTATTATGGAATCTTTTTCTAAAGCTCCCTCATATCCTTATGGAGAAGTCAAAACCTGAATAGAAAAAAAAAAGGAAGAAAGAAGTGTGATGACATGAAATTTCTCAAAACTTAAAAACAACAACAAACCATCCCATTGAAGCAGGCAAGCTTTTGTTGTTCAATTTTCTTTTTAAATGGAATATTACAACCTTATAGAAGAGTGCTATATTACTAATATCCAAGGACTCAACAATTAGTCTTCTCATCATTTCACTCTAATTGTTTTGAATTATTTTTTAAGGAAAAAATGTTTGCAGATACAGGTCTAGTCCATTGTATACCTTTCTGTTACAGTGTTCACTACATATACTTTTACTCCACTGTTTGCATAATATTGTTTTGCGTGGTCTTAAAATTCATAGACTTGGTAATGCATCAAATATATCCTAGTACAAATGTTTTTTTGCTCCAAGTTATATCTGTGAGACTTTTTTTTGTTGATTCACACAGCGCTCGTCAGTTCATTTTACTTCACCCGTTGTCTGAATATGACAAAATATATCCATTCCTCTGTTAATGATGAGTGTTTATCTTGTTTTTAATTGTTCATCACAGCATTGTTCATAATAGTTTAAAGTCTTTGTATGTGTATCTTTCAGGACAGGTATGACAGGTATGAAAGTTTCTTTTCAAATATATCAAAGAACAGAACTTCTGGGTTGAAGTTAAGTAATCTTCAACATATTATAATATTGCCCAAGTAGCAGGACCTTTCAGTCCCAAAGAGGCATATCATAATTTTGAATTCCAGTGATATGATTTAAAACTCTTTAGTAAGTCTCATGATACAACATGGATCTGAACTCTCTAGCCTGCATCTGGGACATATGCTCAGCTCTCTGATCTAGGTATCCAACATAGAAATTATATGTGACATGTTCTTCTGTAATGCAGTACATGTGTTCTTCCTCTCCCCAAGCTTTTGACAGTAGCAAGAACAAAATGGTTGAACCCGCCTGGCTAAAACATTTTCACCTTCAAATGGACAGTTACAAAGAACCAGCTCAGATGAGTCGGAGTTATAGGAAGAGAGCCTACAAGATTACATTTAAAAATTTCAACTGAAGGGCTTATTCAGGATCAACAAAGCCAATTGGGGGGTAGGAGTGGGGGGAAATGTATTATATTTTAAAACTAAAAAATGTGTTACATTTTAAAACTAACTTCTAGGTTTCACTTGTAGGAAGAAACCTAATACTAGTATATTAGCTGCTAAAATTATCTTTTCTTTAGTCCTATCTCCTGGTACTTTTAGGTAGCTGGGTTAGAAAAAGGCCTGGAACAGTTTTCAAAATACAATAACATTCTTGGGGCGCCTGGGTGGCTCAGTCGTTAAGCGTCTGCCTTCGGCTCATGTCATGATCCCAGGGTCATGGGATTGAGCCCTGCATCGGGCTCCCTGCTCGGCGGGAAGCCTGCTTCTCCCGCTACCATTCCCTCTGCTTGTGTTCCCTCTCTCGCTGTGTTTCTCTCTGTCAAATAAATAAAATCTTAAAAAAAAAACAAAACCAAAATACAATAACATTCTCTCATCTTACAGGCAGAAAAATCAAGGTTTTCTTTTACATGTACCTTTTTTGGCAATATTTAGCTTTAAAGTCTCCATGATAAATAGATTGATTAGAATCCACTTCTTAAGTCGAACTAAATCTATAGCACATAATATTAGTGAAAATTCCAATAAAGTTAAAGTGTTGAAATCAGATATTGAGAGAGGGAAAGGGTTGTGTTATTTACACTCAATATTTCTATATAGTTTCTATTTATCTTTGGTATTTCCAGGTCATTGAGTGGAGTAGTTGGTAGAAGAGCCTTGGGCCTTTGCCAGCACTCCAGAATGTTAAGGCCTCACTCTCAGTAAATGATCAATAAATACATGCATATATTTCCAATCCAAACTGCATTCATTCAATCATACATATATCCCTGATTCTTTTTGAAAAGGCCACACTTATTTTCAATTAATATATACTTAGGAGTCACTTGCAAAGACATACATTGGGAAGAAGACAATCTAAGAAGATATGGCCTTTAAAGGAATGAATAATTGCTGGACTAAGTTGGAATGTTCAGAAAAGCACCCATATTTCCAAGTCTACTTGTGCTTTCTTTCCTTACCTGGCCCCAATACTTCCTTGCTATTCCCTGCTTTGAAATAGGAAATAGTAACGTAGTTAACAACCTCACTTTGGGCACCCACAGCCCTTGCACCCTATCCAATGTGCACTCTGGGCCTCGACTGAATAGTCCCTATTTTACTCACTCTTAAATGGAAGTTGTGCCTATAATGCTTCTTCAATGGACTGAGCTGTTGTGGATTCGGCTGTGTTCTCAGTAACAGAAAATTTGTTGAATTTTGGTAGAACTCATCGTTCATGGTCTAGGAGTACAGCTGACAAGGGTAAGAAGTAACAACAGGTCTCTTGACCATCTGCTATCAGACAAAGAGAAAACAACAGTTTGTATAGATGCTCTACCATTGTAAGGTGCCTGGGCTTTCCACTCTAATCTCATATTGCTCCTTAGCCCCTGAACATGTTGAACTCACTTTAGTTTTCACACTAAGGCTTTTATTTATTTATTTATTTATTTATTTATTTATTTATTTATTTATTTATTTAATTTTAAGGAGGCTCCATGCCCAATATGGGGCTTGAACTCATAACCCTGAGAGTGAGAGTTGTATGCTCTACTGACTGAGCCAGCCAGACACCCCTTAACACTAAGACTTTTACTTAAAAAAATTTTTTTTGAAAGATTTTATTCATTTACTTGAGAGAGAGAGAGGAGATAGAAAAAAAACAAGCAGGGGAGGTGCAGGGGTAGAGGTGCAGGGGTAGAGACTCCGTGCTGAGCAGGGAGCCTTGTTTGGGGCTTGATCCCAGGACCTGGAGAGCATGACCTGAGCTGAAGGCAGACTCTTAGCTGACTGAGCCACCCAGGTGCCCAAAACTAAGACTTTTAAAAGCAAGTTCCCACACTCTGAACTTTCCTTCCTCTTACATTCTTCTATTTAAGTCCTACCCATTCTAAGAAGTTAAACTGAAGCACACCGTTTCCTTTGAGCACTCCTCAAGAAGAGCAACTCACAGTTTTATAGTGTTATAGTAGAATTTCTGCCTGGTCATTTCAGTTGGTTCAGTTAACATATAACTATATGCTGTTTTGGACTAGCAATTTTTGTCCTGTAATTTCCTTTGCCCTAATAGACTGTGAATACCTTGAGGGCAGGAGCCATACATATTTCCTACTCTCTCTTCTAGAAGTCTTAACAGGATTCTGAGGCCAGTGGGTTTTTTGAATTTAATTAATTACTTCCTTGTCTTGACATTTAACTGGCCATAGGTTTGTGTCTTCTCTCTTTATGGGGATATAAACATCTTAGCAAAAACTATAACTAAGACTCCTGTGTTCCACATAGAGCCATTGATCAATTAGCAGTTCTTGAGCAAATGAGAATATCATGTCTCCGGAAAAGAGTGGTGTAGTTCATTAGTCTAAACAACAGTTTCTTATCAAGGATTTTGTCACGGAAAAGGTGAGCACAGCTTCTGATCTTTAATCTCAAGGCAGGTTAGTTCTCTTAGGCTCCAGTGGCCATGGGGGATTGTTTCTATTCAAAGTGAACCAACAGAGTAGGTATAAATCTTCTCCATCCTCTCATCTATAGAACTTATATAATTAGTAAGCCATCAGTAAATGATTATTGAGTTGAAATTGAATAAATTCAACAGGTAGTTGAAGCATGTATTGAGGTCTTACCGCTTTCCACCCATTATCTTTTTTTTTTTTTTTAAGATTTTATTTATTTGACAGAGCGAAACACAGCGAGAGAGGGAACAGAAGCAGAGGGAATGGTAGCGGGAGAAGCAGGCTTCCTGCCGAGCAGGGAGCCCGATGAGGGGCTTGATCCCAGGACCCTGGGATCATGACCTGAGCCGAAGGCAGCCGCTTAACGACTGAGCTACCCAGGCGCCCCTCCACCCATTATCTTATCTAATCCTCATGACAATCAACTGAAGAAAGTAATATTATCATGCTTTCACAGATTATAGAAATTAAGCCCAGAGATATTAAAGCCTTATCTAGCTTCACAGCTAGAAAAAGGCAGAGATGGGATACCAAGTTCATTTTGCCTAGGTTCTCTAGACCGAAATCCAAAATTCTTTTCATTACGTCATAGTGCCTTGCCTTCAGAAGTTTAATTTTGGTGTATAGACCCTAGGTCAATGGATATATCTCCAGTTCGATAGATATATCTTATACTTAGACCTAAGTCTACTTAAACTTGGTGGAGGAGTCATTTCTGGCTCTTGAAAATATCTGTTGTATATTAACTGAAGAGCTTAGGACTGGTGAGGAAGTATTTTGACATAAAAAAAAGCAAATATTGACATTAGTTTCAATGGTATTACTCTTCAATTGTTATTCTTTAATTTCATTATTGTAACTTTATGTTCTTAAGCACTTTTGCTTAAGCACCTTTTTTCATTCGTTATGTGCCTGATTGCCCTATAGAATTGACCCATGGGCCAAAAATTTTCTCCCTACTCTTTACCTCCCCTCTCAATCCCAGATAGTGTATAGAATACTAACCTTATTTCTAAAATTATCTGTTAATTTTAAGGGAAAAATATAATCCCTGAATGTATATGGGAATTCATGGACTTGTTTTAGAACTGGAAAAAAACTCACACATTAGTGAAGCTGAGTGACTTGATCAAGGTCACAGAGTTAGCTAACCTCTTAGTTAAAGTGTAGACCTAAAATGGACCCTAGAGATCATCTAATTCAACCCCTTCATTTTTCAGACAAGTTAACAGTTACACACAATCCCAATACCTTTTAAGGTAAATACCTACAATGTCTTTCCACAATGACCTGGCTCCTAGTTGTAAAAACGACTGATGCTTTGTGTGCCTTTGTGTTAACTTAAGGTACATTCTTAAATATACCCACACTCCATAACTATAGTGGTCAGAATTGATGTTCAGTAGCTTTTTGGAAGCCTCACCATGGAAACAAAGGTTTGGATTCCCTCAGATTGGATTTCGATGTCTTCCTCTAGAGCAGATAAATTGAGGCTCCTGCAGGCATGGGTTCTGTCAGATGAGACTTTAAATTTCAAAGTAAAAGATACTTCTCGGCAGGATATTAAAGAGTGTCATGGTGCACCATTAGCAAGGAATGCAGCCTGTCCCAATTCTCTTGGCCGACTCTTTGAAAACCTTGACTGAGGGAAAATCTTGTTCTTGGCCTCCTGGACTCTTGGAAGCTCTAAAGAAATGTAATTGCTTTTTGCAGCTAATAGACACTTAAAAATTGCTCCCAAAGAAATATGTCTAGTCGTTGATCATTAATACAGAATAATGGAGATGTGAAAAAGTCAAGATACATGTTTTTGAGCATAATAAAAAATATTCCTATGTCCAAACCAGGACAGCTCTAGAAAGTCAGTTCTGCCTCTGAGAAGTAATTTTTGTTGTATAGAGTGAGGTCCTGGTTTTGTAACTTAGAAATGTAGCAGTTGTTATGTGGTCAGCTATAGGAGTAGAAAGTAAAGGGCTTATCCATCCTTATTTCCAAGCTGACGCAACATGTTTTAAGTGGATGGTGTTTGGTTTCATTATATTAACAGCATTTCCCTCTGCTCTTTAAGGCATCCCTTCAGTGCTTAGTAATTTAGTAACAGGTTGGAAATAGGCTAGGGGTAAAATGAGCCTCTGTTACCATAGGGACAACTATCTACCTCTTACTTTTGAATTAACATTGTAGCAGAAGGTGACATTTTGTCCCAGGGGCTCAGGGAAAAAATAAAGTTGTAAATTATACCATACATATAAACCTGTTGAATGTACAAGTCCTCTAGAATGTGCTCTTAAAGTAGCAGCTGATCAGAGATTGATATGTTTTAATCAACTTGACATGAGATGTGATAACTACATTTGTGCAATAGAAAAATATTAATATTTTCATGATGAAAATTACCTGTTCATACTCTGTCCTTCTGTAAGACTTGGCTTCTTTGTGATGCAGACGAGCTGGTTTTCTAATCTTAGAGGCATGCTATTAATTATTATTATCAATCTTAGGAGATGGATGAAATCTTAGGCATAAAACAGATCAAATCCAGATTTAATATTGATTGTATGACTTAACTTTTGTTTCATTTTTCCTGCTTTATGTTAGTCTTAAAGAACATCAATGACGATGCCTTACTGAATCACTTGAAGAAAGGGGTGCCCTTATAAATATCTGGAACGGCTACCAGATCTGATAGTATATATATCATATTTATGAAAACCTTTAGTATGTCTTCACAGCAACAATTTCTAAATAGCTCTTGGCTACAAAAAGTGTGATTCAACCAATAAAATTCACATCGGACATTAATAGCCACTCTGGACTTTTTGGTCCACACTATAATTAGAATGATCTCTCTTATATCATGTAGATCTTAGAAGTGCAGTGTTCCTTTGTGATCATATGTCTGTTTTTGCCTATGTATGTGTGACAAACACTACCTTTGGTTTAGAGCTGCAGTGAATGAAGAATGGTCAGAAACCTCACAAAGCAAGTTGTTATTTTCCCCCTCAACACTAATGATTTGTTGAAATTTATAGTTCTTATATTTATAACTAATGCTTACTAATATAAGCATTTCAAGGGTTTTCAAGTGTTCTTGAATACCTGAAATGCTAAGAGGTACAGTAACTTTTAAAGTTCAAGAAAATCCATCAATTATCCTCAATTTATGAAATGATGCCAAATGCCATGGATTTTATTTCCTGGGACTCTAGCAGATTTAGGTAACGGAAATAAAGAGTAATAATCTATATGATAAGTAGTTTCAAAACTAGAGATTCATTTGTACTAACCGGTCTTTCTGATTCAAATATTTTCCAAAATGGCTAGTTACATGCTGTAGTATAAATTTCTTTAATCACTCAATCGGATTGAATATTTTGAATGGAGAGGAGAAGAAGTGAAGATTTTGACTACATGGAAACTAAGTGAAGGTGAGTGAATGGTCAAGAATAAGGACGGTGAGATCTGGGCCCTGCGGCCTCAGACTCCTGCTCCTTCCCCAGATTTTTCGAGTCCCAGCCCCTCCCCAACTCATCTCTCTTTTCCATTATTGTGAGAGTTTTCAGACTGCCTTATTCTTGCAGAGCTCTATGAATTATTCCTTGAGCTACGAAGTCTCCTATGTGCCAGAGAGTTGAGAGTTCACTCCTGGGTATGAAATGTTCTTGGGAAATAAGACACAAAAATTCTTTCTTCCCCCCTTCATTTTCAAAGAGCTGTGATAAGAGTGAATAATAGGCCATGGCAACAGAAGACTATCCAGAAGACAATTCATGAACTCCCTACTGTTTTTGCTTATTTATGAATCAGTTAATTGTTCAGTCCTTTTGCTCATGAGTTTGTGAGCCCTTTTGTATGAGGCCGGCTCATTTGGCCTCTTGGTGAAAGTGTTCAGGAAGAAGCTGAATGGTCATTTGCTGGAGATGTTTAAGAGAGGGCTTAAGCACAAGATGTTGGGTGGAGTTCGGTTACCTTCATGGCCTGCACCAACCTGAGGTCCCAGGAGAGAGAGGGCAAATAAGCTTCAACGGAGCCACCCTTTCTATAAAGGAACTTTAGTGTGTGTGACTCTTTGCCATCCCTGCCCTAGAACATTCAAGGGGAAGTTGATTCTGCCGTGCAATTCCAAGTGCAACTGTTCCCATAGTTTTCTGTTCATGTTCACTGACTAAATCTTGAACCCATCCAACCATTGTGCATGACAAGCTGTTAGTCTGAACAAAGAGAGGATAAGAGAGCATGGCTCAGCGTCAGGTAGTCTTAGAAAATAACTCAGTTATATATTTGTCATCAGCATCTCTCAAAGAAAGGGAAATGCTTTAAAAACATAGACATTTAGATTGGTATGAGATAATTTGCTGCTATAGCTGTAATTAAAAGTGACAAAAGAGTTGACATGTGATCTTGCAAGGCAATGCGATAATAGACCTAAATGTACAACCTTGCGTTTAAAACATGGTCTGTTGGGTGTAATATGGTTTAGAGGAGGACTGGCTTTAAATCAATCTCAAGAAATTAGGGCCCAGGTTCACGTCTTAGATTAGTCAACCACAGGATCCCCCATCAAGATACATAAAGTGAGACACTAGATATGTGTGATTTATATGGATTGCTATTTGCCCATGTCTGTGTGAAAGGCTGTCAAAATGGATGTTGCCTTTAATCTAAAAGTACTCAACTGTTGTCATTTTGGCATTGTCCCTACTCAGAAATGAAGATATGAGATTTAGGGTATTTCTGAGGAATTTTAAATAATTGCTAGAATCAATTTGAGTTCTGTAAAAACCTGTACATATCTTGAGAGTGAAAACAAAGGACGATTCATATGGATGATCCCTTGCCAAATTGGGTGTGTGAAAGCTTATAAGAATTTGCTAATATACCTTAATATGGTGATTTAAGGCCTTAAGAATATAACTCCTTCAAATGCCTTAAATTTCAAGAGGGTTTTACTACCCATGTTTTCTTTTAAGAATGTGATGCATTTGGAACAATATAGATGGGCAAATGATTCTTTAAGCATTATGCTTGGCACCAAAGAGGAATTAAAAGACAAGGCTTACAGATTGTATATGCTAATACATCAACAAAGCTAGAAAGTGGGAAAGACCAGTGTAGGTATTTTCTGCGATGTTGAGCGATCGGAGAGAGAACACTTTTCTCTAAATAGAATGGGTTCCTCAACTCATCTGACTAGTCTCCACAGAGGTGAATTAAAAATGGGTGGGAAGAACTTACATCAAGAGTGGGTTGAAGTCAGCAAAATTCTCCACTTAGTTAAGGACAAAGTTGTGGATAAACTAGTGAAAGACACTTCTCATTATGTTACACAATGTGCTTTCCACATGGGGCACATTCCTCCCAGATTTGAGCAGTAAGATAGGATTTGCCTTTTCACGTGGACTGTGTACCTTCTTTCATCAGATAATAAGACTTCACATTTCCTTGTTGCATTTCCTTGTTGCACTGATTCTAGGAATCTCAGGGCTATACTTAGTCCTCAGTTTCAAAAACAATGTCATTCTAGGTTGTGGCACAAGTATGTCTTTTTTCCCTAGGTGATTTCTGCTGTGCTTAAAAAAATTGTTCCCATACAAGATTCTCTCAAATTGCAAATTGCCTCCGATCCTTTATGGAAATATGAAGAGTCTAATTTCTATACCAAATAAGCATATATAAATGTTGTTGAGATAATTTGTTACATGTTTTGACCTTAAGATCTAAAGATATATCTAGAAATCACGGCCATTAGGATTGCACAAATAGTTGTAAAACCAAAGTTGAATTGGTGGGGGAGGCAGGCTTGTTGTATTAAAATGGTAGTTTCTTTTTAAAAAAGTTTAAATGCACTATTATTCTTTGTGTAAGCAAAACACCACATTCATCTCCTGCCTTTCACAGGACATAGTGCCATCCCTCTGCCACATGTCTTGTTCCTGTCCAAATTCCACCTGTATCAATGTAACATCTTTGAAGATGTTGCTTAAAACTGACTCCTCTCTGAAACCTTTTCTGCTAGATGCTTTCCAATTTCTGCTACTTTCATTTTTTTTTCAAAAATATTCCTTTATCAGTGTCACACCGCTGCTATTTACCTATGTTCCTATTGTTTCCTACCTATCTCCTAGACATTGCTTCTTAATGTTGGGTATACACTGGAATCATCAGGGAAGAATATTAAAAATGCTGATGAGTGAATCTCATCCTCCCCTTCCCAGAGATTCCGACTTGGTTAATATGACGTATAGCCTGGATGTCAAGATTTTTAAAATCTTCCTGGGGGATTCTACCTGCAGCCACTGTTGAGAAGCTTAAACTATTGTCTTTATTTTTTTAAATATTTTATTTATTTATCTGATGTAGAGAGAGAGAGATCACAAGTAGGCAGGGGGGTGGGAAGCAGGCTCCCTGCTGAGCAGAGAGCCCGACGTGGGGCTCGATCCCAGGACCCTGAGACCATTACCTGAGCTGAAGGCAGAGGCTTTAACCCACTGAGCCACCCAGGCGCCCTAAACTATTGTCTTTAGAAGGTTAAGATCATCCTTCTTTATCCTTTCCTGTTCTAAGAACGTTGCCTTGCACTTAGTAGGTGTTTAAAGATATTTATTGATTCGTCTGCCATGGTAGTTGATAGGAAATACTTCATTCTGTCACTCTCATAATTTTTAGGAAAATATGATTATTTCTAGCTCATTCATTTGCTCCTTTGCATGGCACGAATGCATTAAGGGCCTTGGTTTAAAAAAAAAATTAAAGTGGAGCTAGAGGTTCAGCATCACCCTTGGCCTGCCCTCCCAGGAGAGCTGTATATAAAAGTTCAAGGTATTCCCTTCTTGTTCTACCATTACTTTTGTTATTTACTGTGTAGCTACTGCATGCCAGGCACTGTCCCAGGTGCTTTGTATATGCTAACACCCTTAATTGTTCATGACACGACTCTATTTTTATTGTACAATGAAGAGAATGGAGACCAAGACTAGGGTCACAGCTCTGAGGATGGGATTCACATCTATGTCTGACCCAAATAGGGTGTGCTTTGCCTGGACCAGGCTGAAAGTCCTTTGGTTTCAGTTTCAGTTTTGTATGCATATATTTAATGTGGATAATGATAAAAAAACTTAATTCCAGGTTTGTCTTTTTAGCTGTCTTTCCAATGGTTAGAAGACACAGTGGCCATCAACTGTCATTCAGTGGGATTTGTTCACTAATCCTACAAATGTGCTGTTTGATTGTAGTTCATCACAAGTTCTTCTAGACCTTCCCACTTCCCTTCCAGAGCCTATATAAGACCTCAGCAAGGATGGATAGGCTGAGGATGGCCAGGTTCCTGGATGACACCTTTAGGTGGAATTAGAAAACTATGTACATATGACTACTCATCATATGACTGGTTACAAATGTAGGGACAAAAAATTGTTTGAAGATTATTTATTTATTTATTTATTTATTTATTTATTTATTTATTTATTTGAGAGAAGGAGAGCGAGAGAGAGAGAGCAAGCGCGCACAGTGGGCAGAAAGGGGCAGAGGGAAAAGGAGAGTCTTAAGCAGACTCCACACTGAGCATGACTCAATCTTATGACCCTGAGATCACGACCTGAACTGGAACCAAGAGCTGGATGCTTAACTGACTGCACCACCCAGTCGTGCCCCACCCCCAATTTTTTTTTAAAAGGTATCATGCTGGGCTTCTAAGTATGACCAGCTCTGTTTCAGGCTTCCCTCCCACCATCTGCTGCAGCATCCTATACATACATATATACTCCATGACCCACTTAATTAAGTTTGTCTTCGTTATTGGCATATTTTCATCTACCTCTCTACAGTGTTAACTCAGAGCCTCGCCCACAGATAAGAGTTTTTTTTTAAAAAAACAAAACAAAACAAAACAGGTATGAACGTAACAGTTTTCACAGACAAGAAAAAATGGTACTTATTATACACGGTCTTCTCTGTGTGTAATTCTCTCTCTCCCTGTCTTCTGCCTTTAATTCCCCAAATCAGATGATTTTGGCAATCCAAGAGCATAATCCATCTCTTAGTAATACCCGAGAATTTATTCAAGTTGTTTAGAGATGCTTTATTTTGCAGTATTTTGTTTTTTGTATTTTTAATACAAAAATTTTAATACAAAAACTTTTAATGTTGCTTGTTAAGATTTACCACATACTGAAGCTTTGCCTAGAGAACTCTAAACCACAACTGTGTTAGTTTAGGTTAATCTCACTGAACACAAAGGAAAGTTAGTGTTCCCTTTTTCTTTTTGAGGAGATTGTATGCTATATCAACGTTTACACAATGATGTCTCTTTTCCTGTGACTGTTTTCCGATACATAATTGTATCACGAAAACAACTTATTAATAAATGCTTCAGAGTGATTTGTGCTGTGAGATGTTTCTTCAACTCAAACTTATATTTTTTAAACAACTTCTTTTAACATGTTTGGTCCTTCAGGGCAGAGTTCCGTTCCAAAGTGCCATCGCCTCCTACTCCTTAAAGGCCTGCTTCATATGACCAATGAGCCAATTTCCTTCTAAAAGGAAAACCACTCTTCTCTCCCTTGTTTAATAAATGGAAAGCCTGAGACTTTCAGTTTCCAAAGAAGCTGATTATTCAGAAGGATCTGTGCAGTATTTGGTAGAGATAGAGTTGCACTTAACCAGGGAAGTTACAACACAGGTGGGAGTACTTCCTCATGCTCAGTCATGTCCAGACAGTGGCTGGAAAAGCAGCCTTGAAGGGCAAAGGTTGAAGGTTTCGTTCTACTAGAGAATCAAACAGAGCTTTTGCCTCTCAGAGCAATAGATTATGTTTTATGAAGTTCACACGTGTGACGAGAAGATAATGGATTAGAGGCATAGCCTAGAGCAGTGGTCTTGAAGTGTTTCTTGGACGAGCACCCACAGGTTTTTAACCCACAGGTTAAAAATGCAAATTCTCGACCCCCCACTTAGACCTCCTGAATCAGAACTTGAGGAAGTAGCCCTGTAATTGGTGGTTTAACAATCTCTCCAGGGGATTCTGTTTCCTGCTCAAATTTGGGAACCAGTAGACTGGAGGCAGGAAGATTAGACTTGAAATATGTCAAGTTCTGAAACTGTACCTGAGTCACTCTTCTCCTGGCACATAGCGGGTGCTCAATATATGTTTGCTAAATAAATGGATACAGTCAGAAATAATGGAAGTCTAAAATAGTAAAGAAAAAGCATATAATATGGGAACCAAGAAAGACTTTGGTTCCATTTGCAATTCAGTCAAGAACAGAATTGATTCTTTTTTTTAATAAGGATTTTATTTATTTATTTGACAGAGAGAGACACAGCGAGAGAAGGAGCACAAGCAGAGGGAGTGGGGGAGGGAGAAGCAGGCTTCCTGCTCCGCAGGAGTTGTGGGGTTCGATCCTAGGACCCTGGGATCATGACCTGAGCCAAAGGCAGACGCTTAATGACTGAGCCACCCAGGTGCCCCTGGAACAGAATTGATTCTTAAAGGGATCTTATAAATAAGTTACGAATTTTTTCCTTATTTGGCAGTTTTCTTCCTCATCTTTCCTTGTATTGCTCAGTAAAAATTCAAGAGGCATGTTGTGTTTTCTTAAAAGACATGAATAAAGGGGGACATTTTGGTGGCTTCTACCTGCTTCTGAAGAGGGCCTGGGTATTTCTCTGCCACCTGAAAGAGAACCCATGTGGTCAACAAGGTGGCAGAGGTGTGCTGGGGAATGGTGGCCCAAGTCCTGGGGCTATCAGAAAATATGACAGTGGGAACTAGGTTGACAGTCTGGGATGAAGAAAAACTTGAGGGGTGGTTAGGACCAGTAGGAGGGGCCATGTATTCCTGAAGCTGCACTGTCCTTGTTTTTGAGGAAATTCCAACTTCGCAAGCAGAAAGACCAGTTATTCCATCCTTGATGTCTTTGCTAAAGGGAAATAAAGAGGAAGATTTGTCAGGGAGAGGGAGGCACCCAAATATCTCCTTTTCACCAGACATTCCGTTGGAATTTGATGCACATATTTAATCTTTACACCTAAGCATGCCATGTTAATATCTCCATAGTATAAACTGAGGCCAGGGTGAGTGATTTATCTGAGGTTATACAGCCACAAAGTCATAACATGGGAATACAACAAACACAGACCATCTGACTCCAAAGCCTGCGTTTAATCTTCGGTTGTTAAATAGAATGCATGGAGGACATTAGGAGAAGGAAAGGAAGGGTGAATTAGGGGAAATCAGAGGGGGAAACAAAACATGAGAGACTGTGGACTCTGAGCAACAAACTGAGGGTTTTGGAGGGGAGGCGGGGTGGGGGCTGGGCGAGCCTGGTGGTGGGTATTGAGGAGGGCACGTATTGCATGGAGCACTGGGTGTGGTGCTTGAACAATGAATCTTGGAACACTGAAAAAATTAAATTAAATTAAAAAAATAAAATAAATAGAATGCATGAGTCTGTTAGCGTTTCAGACTTTTTGAATCTTTTATAAAGTATGTATTCGTTACATAAACATTATTGAGTTTCTAATTATTTGTAGCATATTAATTAGTGGTTTAAATAAAATATTTTGGACTTGAGTATTGAGATTTCGATCAAAAACACAATCTCCTGCTATAGGGCACATTGCCTGGGAAAATTGGGTGTGAACGGCCTTGGCTCATGGCAACTTTAGAAGGAATGTAACTTTCTGTCCCTTGTCCTTGTCTTTTGGTCTATGCTTTCTTTCTCTATCAAATGCTTTTAATTATTTTTGTCTGCATTTAAATAGAAACTGGTTTTCTGTCAGTGCTTCTCTTATAAAAGCAATACATTCCTCTTTTTCCTCCTCATATTTGATGTGTATTTCAAGCTTTGAAGTGTCTTAAGTTACACTAGGGACGTCCAATTATACTATTGTAAAGAATGAGGTCTCAGAATTGTCACATTCCCCCATCCTCTTCCTGTATGAATGTTACTTGTTGTCAGACCACTTGGCAACTTGATCAAAGCAGTATTGGATGCAAGAAACTTGACTCGGTTGGTTGGTTGGAGACTTAGGGTCTTGAGAATGACTTCAATTTCTTTACCTGCAAAATGCATATTATAACATTTGCCTTGAACTTACCTTTTTGGGGAGTGGTAGTGGTGAGGAATGACTGAATTCTTTAACTTACATCAAATCATTTTGGTTCCTTAAAAGTAACATGTGACATAAATTAGATGCATATTCTGCATATTTTATTCCACAATGGACCTTGGAGTGGGAAAAATCTAGAAGTCTTCTGGATAAAATGGGGTGGACATAAGAAATTATTCTTATTTTAAAATATTTTTATAATATCATAATTACCATTTCACCCCTTTCTTATGGTTTAATCGTTATCCCTCATTTTCTTTATTATTATTATTATTATTATTTTCAGTTAGCCAACATATAGTACATCATTATTTTTTGATGTAGTGTTCAATGATTCACTAGTTGCGTATAACACATAGTGCTCATCAAAACACATGCCCTCCTTACTGGGTAATGGGTATACCTCACTTTCAACATCCATTCACTCTTGTGGGATCAGCTTGAACAGCACTTGGTATCTTTATAGGGGCTTTGTTGATTTGGCGTTATACAGGAGGAAGTAGTAGACTATAGAACAGTGCCAAAATATAATGGGGTATTCATGCTTTTGTTTCCTCGAGTTCTAAAACAACTGTGCAATGAAGAATAAGAGATAATAAAATACAGGGCTGGAATTTGGCTAATAGACACTGGTGTAGTGGACATTAAAATACTGGAATACCTCTCTACTGATTGATGAATAGCAACTACCCTCAGCCCCCACATACTCCCACCCACTGCCCCAGGCTTCTTGATGTAAACACTGGGAAATCTTGAGCCTCCTGTATCCAGCAATCGAAGGGTTAACACTTGTCCGGGCAAGGAGCTTCAGGTACTTTACTCCTGGTGACTGTTATAATTGGCTGTGATTAGTATTTATAGGTATTAAATATTTTGGATATCTCCCTCTGTGATCGCATATAAAACTCAAAAGATCAACCCTACTAGTTTCATTGAAACCCTTGACAATTACTTTCTTCTTCATTGCTATGTCCAGATCTTCCTGGATCTTAATTTCTGCAATTTCTCTTTTTGTTATTGCTTTAGGAGCTTAATATCTGTGTGAGATGGGAGAAGGGAAAGAAGAGAGCCACTGGAAAACAAGCGGAAGGTCCACAGGCTGACACTGGGAATGGGTTGGCCAAGATGTTCCATTTTATGGAACATCTTGAAGCATTTAAAAGAAAATGATGTCCCGTGGAACCCAGATGAATATAGCCAGGTGCTTTCCTCTTAATATTTAAACCCATCTTATTGAAGATTTAATCCATATGTTAAGTCATTGACTTCAAAAGATGTTCTTTGAGAGGCTAAATGAAATGATGAAAAAGGAGTCTGAAGATTACCTTCAAAGATGTCCTTTATGGGTTGTGGGTCAGGGGCTGAGGAGAGGGAGAAAAACGTGGGAGTTTCATGAAGTCCTTTAAGTATGTGAAATGTTCTAGAGCACAAGAGAACTCTTGAAATTTTACAATCATAGAATCTTTCTTCATTTCCAAAAGAGCATGTTTCTGAGACAGCGTATAATATAGCTATTTGTTCTCTTGAACAGATCTCGGGCAAGAAAAAGAAGTTGGGAAAATGAGCCCATTGTTTTTCAAAATTAGTGACAAACTTCAAAATAATTCCAAACAAACCTCAAATAAAACATTTTCCCCCTACTGTGAATCCTCTTTAAACTGTTTGGGTCAGTCTGTTTTAATGAGTTGCATTCACGCTGACACATCCACACACTTGAGACAAAGACGACTGCACCTCTAAACCCATTTAAAAATGATAGATGACTGTCAGCTTTGTGAAAGCAGCACATGCAGTGGCTTGATAGCGCAGAATGAAAGCAATCTACAAGTGCAAGTCTGTTTCTTTTGGCAACGGAAGGAGTTGCTAATGGATTCATCATTTTCTGTTAAGCATGAATGTCAAACAAAAAAACATTTAGGGCTCTATTCAACTGAATTTCCGGCTCGGCGCTTGCCAGCCATGGAAGCCCTGTGACTTGGAACCTGTGCAGCCCAAGCCTGATTCTTGTTTCCAAAGTTCCGTGGGGCCAGTACCACGGAACTTGGAATTCTGCCGAGGGCTCCTCCTCCTCTCCTCAGCCCTCCTCCCTCCTTCCTCCTCTATGAAGCCACCAGTCATGCTTCCTAACTGAGTGCCATCTAGGGAGGGGAGCCGGTTGCCAGCTCTTAGGACCTCAGCGGACTCTACCTCAGAATCACACAGAGAGTCCACTAACACCACTCGAGGAAGGATGGCAAGGTGAGGATCTGTCGTATCCAGGGTTTCTGGGACCTCGGTGCCTTGGAATTCAGTGGTCGTAGTGGGCATTGCATGCTTTCCATTTTGGTGTCATAAATATGCAGTGTGTTCTATACTCTTTCGATAAACAAAAAATAAATACAAAAACAGTCAAAATTAGAATGCCTGGGCTTCAGGAGTGCTATGTTCTTTGAATGAACCTCAAGAGGATTTAAAGGGGAGTGCCGGCCTCAGGACACAGCTCTTCTTGTATTCTTGACCACAGAAGAGCTGCCTCCGTATGGAAGACTAGTTTCTTCCCCTGGGCCCAGAGTGGGCAGTGGCAGGAATCTACTCCTACCCAAGGGATTAGCAGCATCCACCCAGGCAGAGGAGTGGTGATGGTGACACAGAGCCTGGGCCCTCACACGCCAGACCAGTGCAACTTGGCCACCAGCTATGTGATCTTGGACAAGTCTCTTTACCCCTCAGTACCTCAGTGTCCTCAACTTGGTTTATTGGGGATTAAATGAGATAACATGAGAAAAAGTGATACACTATTGTTATGATTATAAATCACTACACAGTGGTCATCAATTTTAATGGAACCATTTGAATTAATGAAATTAATTAATGAATACAAGAAGTAATGAAGGGTGATCTAAAAGGAATAACTAGAACAGACAAGTTAAGAGACTTAGATTCCTGCCAACTCTGTTTTTTGACCTTGAGAAAAATCAGTATACCCATTAACCTGGAAGAGAGAGGTTTATCCCATCACTAATTTTATGAGCACACTATGCCATGGCTCCCTACCTTATCTCATCTCTGGAAGTGGGCCCTGGGGCTCTGGGGTCTACTCTCCAAATGTCACCCTACTGCCAATCATATGACCATTATAGCTTTACTGTTTTGCATTTCCCTGGCATTTTGGTCTTCCCATTGCTCAATTAAAATGCACACATATGGAAAAATAATAGGCCTTTACTTAGTAGTTAGCACTTTCACAGGGTATAGCTGGCATCAGACATGGGGTCGACGCTAGAGGGCTCAGGCAAGAAAGAGGATACCACATGGAAGGAAGCCTTTGAATCAGTTTCATTTTTTTTCGCAGATGTGTCTCATGTTCCTCCTGTGTCTAATATTCAGTGATATTGGGAGGACAATTGGAATAAGTCGTGAAATGTTGCCAGTGCCTTCTAAATTACAGGACTGGAAGTGACTTAATGTGACATTAATAATGATAATGACCTCAGCCTAAAGGATAAAGGCAGAACTTGTAAAGGAATCAATGAGTGGTCCCTCATGCAAATATTTTAATCCAAAATATCAAAGGTTGCTCCCCTCAGGAAGCCTTCCCTGATTCACCATATAGATTCAATCACAGTATATTACTTCACTAGTGTATTTCTCACAATGTCATTCATTTGTTT
Organism: Procyon lotor; assembly: GCA_028646535.1. Lineage (NCBI taxonomy): Eukaryota > Metazoa > Chordata > Mammalia > Carnivora > Procyonidae > Procyon > Procyon lotor. Next base: position 113,244,443 of record CM053603.1, on the reverse strand, counting down.
GTGTAATTGCGATATACATCTATTTACTACAACCCAAGACTCTTCTAACTCTGTATTCAATACCTCAAACCATTTCTAGCATACTGTAGAAATTCAGGAAATATTTATTGGATTTAATCTGGACGATAAAATAGATTAAGCTCTTCTCCCAGTACATCCAATACTTTGTCTACCTGACAATTAAGACTAAAGATATTTTTCAGGAGAATATTAAACATCACAAAGGTTTAGTCATCACACAATTAAAAAAATACTTCAACTTAGATGATGCTTTAATCAAATTAATTGGTGTTTGTTAAAGCATTGAGCTGAATGTTACATGCCTGTACCTCTTACAAATGTAATCAAATTCACCCCCAAATTATCTATGCTCACATTATAGTGCATTGGCAAAGCTACATCCCAAATGTCACTTTAACCTGCAGAAATGATCCGATTCGGATTCTACAGAGCTGGTTTCAATGAGGAATTTTCAGAATGATGAAACCAGATTTAGCTGGTAGCAATTATTGGTACATTTCAGATGAGCTCAGCGTGAAGAATAAGACTGAAGAAAGATTAAGTCTCAAATACTAAGGGACAGAAAAAAAATGAAAAGAGAGACCGAAGGGGCTTGAAACGCAGGAAAGGACCAGTTATCTGCAGGAAGCTGGTATTCTTATGTGAGATGCATGTGACCCAGTCTGGGTTATAATGTTATCTCTATGTGATCTGCAGAATTTCTCTCTTGACTGTAGCAACCTCAGAAGAGTGAATTAAAGTCTTAAGGAGAAAAATCAATAAAGAAAAAAAAGATAAAAGCAATATGGCTGGAGAGCATTTCAAAAACCATATAAAAGTCTCTTAAATGGCCATGAAAGACTAACCAGTATTTATAAGGGTTTAACAGGAATACCAATGAGAATAGATTTGTTGGTCTCCTTAAGGGAGCAAAGAGGCTTCTGGGTGGTTTATGGCATTTGGCTGGTCTTTGTTTCATTCTAGGATGTGACATATAGAAGGACAGATTGCATAAAAGACTGCCTATGACAACAAGAAATTCATTGGAGAGATATTATGAGGAAGTTGGGATCAGAGCAGCACTTAACTGCTTGCTCAGTGGTATGGAGGGAGGACAATACTCTGCCCTGTGACTCGCTCTATTTTATTCCCAGGCTGGGAATTTTTCTGAAATCTATGTCAGAAACAGACAACAGAGTCATTTAATTGCAATCATAATGCTTTCTCTAATATGTCTTTAAGAAGTCTGTAAATGCATTTTTCCTTTTAATTAGAAGTGGAATTCAGTCCAAACCTTTTCGAGGGCCAGCTATGTTCTAACTGAACGGAGAGGATGAAGGTAGCAAGTAGGCAAGCATCAATGAAATGGAAGTGATGGGAACTGGGGGAGAAATGGGTGGATATATTCCTGCGAGTCAAGGAAAGCATTGCCAAATCAGACTGAGAGGTTAGGGAGCTGGATTTCAAAATGTTCGAAGAAGACATAGGTATGACCCTTCCCCTCCAAGGTCCGAGGTGGAGAGTGATTGATGCTACTTCAGCTAATCATACATTGGCTCATCTCTCTGTTTCAGTACATTTTTTTTTGAGTTCCCATCATGCCAGATATCTTTTATTAATGAGAAACTTTCAAACGTGAAATTCTGCCAAAACAACTAAGAATATTTTTTAATTTAGAGGGGGAAAAAGTGTGTTTTGAGGAAAACCCAAGGCAAAACTTTACAGAATCCTAGGCTCAAATGGGTTAAATAACCTGTGAGAATTCCAAAGCTCCTAAGGGAGAGTTTGAATTCACACTTGATTCCATCTGATTGCAAAGTAAGTAGTCAGTGGCCCTAATCCCTAGTGCGATGATCTCAGGATGGCTTAGTCAATGAGCTCTTGTAGCTAAATATGCTCCAATCAGAGATGGTGAGGTAAGATAGATTCTATAGGGCAAATTCCTGTCCTTTTTTTTTTTTTTTTGTCCTATACAGTCAGCCACTCCCCCTTCCCTCTTACACACACACACACACACACACACACACACAATCATTCACTCCCTCACTCCCTCAGACACTCATCTGTAGGCTATTGAAGGAGACTTTAAGCAGTTCTAGTCTAAGCAGTTAGTGCTGCTACAACAGGCAGTCTAGTTTTACCTGGTGCCTTGGTCATGACTTCTTGATCTCTGTCTTTTTCCTTGCATGAAATCCCATTGCCAATAGTCTGAACCCTGGTTTTTCCAGAATGAGAGTCTTCATTACTTTGCTGGTTCTGCTCTGTCTCCATTGGCCACTAAAGGGTAAGCCTTTCACATGTAATGCCTCTATTTTTTCCAACCACTTGCAAAGCTATTCTCTTCATTTTTCAAACTAGGAAACTAGGGCTCAACTGAGCTAAGAAACTTATTCAAAGCCATGTAGCTAAAAAGGATAGAGTGGAAAATTTAAACCCAGCTATCTATGTTTTCTTTGCTATTATATGTTACTCCCCCCCAGATTTTTCACCCAAGCCACACTGGTGGTGACAGCCTTCCAAATATTTCTTCCAGGCTTTCTTGATTTGCAGAGGCTCTTTATTCCTCTTGGTGGACCACACTCCCCAGCGTACCAGGACTACCATCTTTCATCTGCTGGCAAGCACTTTAGGTACTATGGGTTGGACTAGGCTGCCTGTCAAGACCCACTCTCAGCACCAACCCCTCCACTGGGTGAGTCTAAATTCATTCCTGGTCTCCCACAGTCGGCCTTCTCATGTGAAGAACACAGATATGCCCACTCATGTTTTGAAATATGACCCACTTAGAAGGTTAAAGTTCCCTTTTTTTTGAGTCACTTGGATGGGGTTCTAAGTTAGGCTATGTACTTTGTTTCTGATACTATTTATGAACCTAAGTCTGAGCCTTCATTTCTTTCTCTGAAAAATGGGAATAATAACGTATCTCTCTGGGTTGTAGTAAGAATGAAAGGAACTGATGTATGCAAATCCCTCTGCACAGTGCTTAGCATGAAAGTGCTCAGTACATGCTTGCACCTGTCATAATCATTATCACCGTCTTCATTACTGTAATTGTCTCTTCAGGGCAAGTAACACCTTAGGGCCCACTGACAGACATCCCTACTGATGGGAACTAGAGGCAGGAAGCAGCGCTTCACATTACCTGGAGAAGGAGCTGGTGCAGTTTACTAGAAAGAGCTCTCAACAGACTTGCATTTTACCGCAGTCACTAATTAGGGATGTTACCTGTTTCCCTCTATTCTTATTGGCGAGAGTTATTAAGAGCCTTTTTAAGCAGAGCATTCTGTAAATGCTGGGGAGGGGCTTTGTAAATACACAAATTTGGGCCCAAAGAGAATGATTCAGTAGTCTGGGTGGGGCTTTGGCACTTTTATGTGAAAAACTTTACTGTAGATCCCCCTGAAGCCAGTGCTCTGTAGATGGGTCTCCAAGTCCTTCCAAATGTGACATTCTATGATTTCATGGCAACCCGGACAGAAAACAATATGGGAAGTGGGAGTGATTTGCCGAATTCTGGAGTATACATTTGTACTTAGTTTAACAATAATGTGTTCTTATAAGAACACATTAGTTTAACAAAACTAATGTGTTAAACTGAACACTTTAGTTTAACAAAAAGTGTTCTTATAAGAACACTAGTCATATTGGATTCGGGCCTGCCTTAAGGGTCTTATTTAAACTCCTCACCTCTTTAAAGTCCTTATCTTCAAATATAGTTGCATTCTGGGGTACTGGGAGTTAGAGCTTCAAAATATGAATTCGGGGTACACAATTCAGCCCACCACAGTAAAAGCCTTAAAAAATGCACATAAGAATTCACTTCTAGGAATTTATTCCAAAAGAAGAGAGAGAGGCTCCCAAAGTGTTCCTTATAGCAGGAGCCCGGCCTATAGTGAAAAGACTTCCAAGGCCTTGTCTGCATTTTCTTGGCCCCCTACCAATTCAGGCATTAGTGTCCAAGAGTTTTAGAAAGAAGGGCCTCAGGCAGAAGCCAAAAAAACTGTTTTCACGGGAGGCCTATGGGCTAAGCAATAACGTGTGGTCTGAATCCCTCTAACACAAATATAAATGCTAAAATGGGGACTAGGCTTCCTCCAAATATGAAACAGAATGTAGACCATTTAAAGCTAATGGGGACTCCAGTGATTTCTGGTGGATACCAGTGTGCCCAGAGAATATTCATAAGAGCTATTATTCTGAAAGGAGCTGAGTTGTTAGTGAAGTCAAGTGAAGCTTCTATCCCTAGGGACTTCCCTGAGTGTTCCAGACTGAGATTCTGCATGAATAAATGTGGGAACAAGAGATAGTGAAAGATACCTTACCATTGAGGCAGACCTTTGGTCTATACTCACACGCTGAAGAGACCTGAGGAAATTCAGATACTGCTTACTATAGAGGAAAAATGGAAAGAAAGAGAAAAAACAACGGATGTTCAACAATTAGAGGATTGGTTAAATTATTCTGTGTTCATAGGAATATGACATTGTGCAGTTATTAAAAATCATGTTGTAGATGAATATATATATATACTCTTGAGAAGTATTCATGAAATAGTGCTAAGTAAAAAAGACAAGAATAGTGTAATAACTTTTGGTTAATGAAAATTGTCAATTACCCATTTAAAATGCCACGTGCGTGCACACCAAGTTTTATTTGTTTGTTGGTTTTTCCTAAAGATTTTCTTTATTTGAGAGAAAGAGAGAGAATGAGCGAGCAAAAGAGGGAGCACAAGTTGGGAGCAGAGGGCAGAGAGAGAGAAGGAGAAGCAGACTCCTTGCTGAGCAGTCAGCCTGACTCAGGACTCGATTCCGGGACCCTGGATCATGACCTGAGCCAAAGGCAGATGGTTAACTGACTGAGCCACCCAGGTGCTCCCCAAGTTTTGGTTTTATCTTTGGATGAGGAAATTCAAGCTTTTTTCCTTAGTGATTTTCTATGCATTTTCAAGTTTTCTGCATTGTACATATAGGTTATTTATATGAGTGTTAAGAGTTTAATAAAAGAAAACCCAGCTCTGCTAAAATGGTATCCAGAGTGATACCTGTCATTAATCTGTCTATGTGATTTGAGAGGGACTATTTTTTTTCTTTTGGAAATTAACATCTTTTCTACTTTTTCATTAAACTATCATTTTGAATAAAATGACAAAGATAGCAGATGGTAATTTAAAATATGTTTACCTGAAAAAAAGAGAAAGTTGGTAATCCTATGCCAATGTCACTGTTTCAAATATTTTCTTATATATCTCTGAGACCCAGAATCTGGGAACAATTGCAATAAATACTTCGTAATTTACCATAAAACTCTAATTCATGCATCTTAAACATACATGCTGCGAGTCTTTCCTTTTTTTAATATACTGGTATGTTATTTGTGTTTCAACCAGATTACATTGTTCTTCCTGCTCCATGTTGGCCAATGGACCAGCCAATAGATTTGGATCATATGCCCACCCACCTCTACAATCCCCAATGCTAAATAATCAAGGCAATTACTTCAAAATATTCTCCATGTTGTATTTATACATGTCTTTATGCATATGTATAAATAACATAATAGATCATTATATTATGTAATATATAATATATATGTATTATATAATATATATGTAATATAATAAATATATATTTATCATATATTTATGTATATATCTTTATGTACAAATACATGTCTATTATATATTTATACACATAAATATATATATTGTTTTCTTTTTGATTTAAATAATTCTGCACTTGACACATTTCACATGCCCAGTGTTCTACAGACCTTTTTCTGCCTTGTGAAATGATCCTGGGGCATTTTACATAATTATACAATTCCATTCTTTTGTTCATGAAAGAATCATCCTGTTCTTTTCTTTATGAGATTTGACCTAGGTCTCATCATTTTCTCTTTTCTGTTTAAAATGTCCCAAAAATCTGTTTTAAATCTAATTCTTCTTGAATGTGTACCTTGTGTTCCTGAAGTGGTATTTAGTTAAAAGAAGAGAAAGAAGAAGAGGAAGGGGGCAGGGAAGGAAGAGGATGAGTGGGAGGAGGCAGAAGAGGAAGAAGAATAAAGAAGGGGGAGAAGAGTAACATTGAAAAGTGAGATGATATATAAATGATTACTTCAGAACGAGTTCTTTGGAGTGAAGTAATTTATTCTTTTAGAATATATTATGGAAGATAAATCGTAACCGAGATTATTGAAATGCTGGTCAGAGTGTCTGTAATTATCAGATGCTCCAAAAAGAATTTTAATTTTAAAACCATAGTAGTTGCTATTTTTCAAAGAAATCACTTAGCTATATGTATCTGAAAATGCGTATTCTAAATACTTAAGACAGCATTTAATATAGTTCATTGTGTGCCTTAAGCAAATAATCCCATAAAGGCAAGACATTCCACCTACAGGCAAATTTACCAAATGGGAGAATATAGGACTGTGGAAGGTCTGAAGACATCTGCATGAAGGCAAAGGAAAGACCCTGACAGAGGTGTTCCAAGAATATGAAAACCAGCTCACCTACTTCATTAATTTACCCAGGGACTGAGTGAGGTTCACCTTCCAGAGTTAGTTTCTGTTTTTTTAATGAAGAGAGAGCAACTGGATATTTCAAAGGGGTTATTTTGACTCTGAATGTGCTTATTGTGTTCTCGATAGAGAAGAAGAGAACATTGTTAATGAAAAGGAATTTACTTTATTTTTTCTATTTTGTGTTGCTACACTCAATTTTTTCTCCAAATTTATATAAATTCAAATTCGTCTCTGTTGTTTTTCCTTTCGAATCTTTAATGATTGCTCAATAAATATTAGATGACTGGGTGAATAAATTAAAATGAACAATGATGTTTTAAACTTCTAAAATTTATTACAGAAATTTCAAATATGAGCAAATTGAGAGAATAGTATAATAAACTCCCATAGACCTATCACCCAGATTCCATAGTTATCAATTTATGGCCAATATTGTTTCATCTTCACTTGTTTTGTCCCTTAACTTGATTCTTTTAAAGCAAATTCAGACGTCATGTAATTTCATAAATAATATCTATAAATACTTTAATATGTATTTCTAAAAAATAAGTACTCTTTTTAAAGATATAACTATAATATCATACCAAAAATTGATAATATCCTTTATATATCTGGTCAAAGAGTTCTTACCTGTTTTGCACATATATAGTTTGTTTAAATAAGAAGCCAATAAGGTCCATAAATTGCAACTGACTAATGTATCTCTTTTTTTTTAAGACTCTATTTGAGTGGAGCAGAGGGAGAAGGAGATGCACACTCCCCAAGGAGCAGGGAGCCCATGTGGGACTTAATCCCAGGACCCCAAGATCATGAACTGAGCCAAAGGCACATGCTTAACTAAGCTACTGAGGTGTCCTTGATCAACGTGTCTTTTAAGCCTCATTTAATCTTTATGTTCTTCTCCATTCTTTTTTCTTCTTACAGTTTTGCTGTTGAAGTTGTTAGTCACGTAGAGTTTTTCATCTACAGATTTTGCTATTCATGTGCCCCTGCCTAGGATTGCTTAGGATGTCTTCTTGTCCCTCTTTCCTATAAATTGATAGCTTGATGTAAAGTTTTTGAACAGATTCAGGTTTGAATTTTTTGTTTTAGCAAGAATATTTCATAAGTGGTATTGGGTACATCCATCAGAAGGATATAATGTCTGGTTGCCTCTCTTTTTGAGATGTTAATAGCCATTAATAATCATTGCCTAACGTGTACCCAAATGTTATAGCAGCAATGTCCACAACAGCCAAACTATGGAAAGAGCCTAGATGTCCATCAACAGATGAATGGATAAAGAAGATGTGGTATATATATACAATGGAATACTATGCAGCCATCAAGAGAAACGAAATCTTGCCATTTGCAACGACGTGGATGGAACTACAGGGTATTATGCTAAGCAAAATAAGTCAATCAGAGAAAGACAATTATCTTATGATCTCTCTGATATGAGGAATTTGAGAGGAAGGGCGGGGAGCAGTGGGAGGAACGGAGGGAAAAATGAAACAAGATGGGATCGGGAGGGAGACAAACCATAAGAGACTCAACCTCAGGGAACAAACTGAAGGTTGCTGGAGGGGAGGGGTTTGAGAGGAATAGGGTGGCTAGGTGATGGACTTTAAGGAGGCTTTGTGCTATGATGAGCACTGTGAATTGTGTAAGCCTGATGATTCTTAAGCCTGTACCCCTGAATCAAATGATACATGATGTTAATAAAAAATGATTAAAAAATAATCATTGCATAGATTCCTTAGTTTACTAAGAGCTGCAAAATGCACTTTATTATTCTTTCTTTATTTACTAGCTTGAATACTTCTCTAAAGAAGGGTTCTCTATCAACTATTTATTTACCTGGGATACAAATCATATAATAAAGGCAGAATAAATGCTTAATTTTCCCTTATGTTAACCAGTTTTCAAATGAGTTCGATCTTTAATATTTTCCAAAAATAATGAAGGAATGTTTTCAATTATCTTTTTTTAAGATTTTATTTATTTATTTATTTTAGAGAGAGAGAGAGAGAAAGAGAGAGTAGGGGAAGGAGCAGAAGGAGAAGGGCAAGCTGACTCCACACTGAGTGCAGAGCCCCACCCAGAGGCTCTATCCCACGACCCGGCGATCACTACTTGAGCTGAGATCAAAAGTTCAATGCTTAACCGACTAAGCCACCCAGGCGCCCCTCAATTATTATCGTTAACTCATAAATTTAAACATAGATTATATATTTCAACCCATTTTAGATGCTATTGTTACTGCTCCGATGATTCTGTCTTCAGTGAGTCTCAGAGGCCTTTTCAAGTTGGCTGTTCAGTCCATTTGGCAAAATGCTAACAGCCTTAATAGTATTTTTCTTGCTGTCTGGTATGACAAGATGTAGTACATTGCCTGCCCTACACCTAGAATTAGGCATTTTTCCAGGGACCTCTGGTATGTTTTAACGGGAAATAGTATCTCAAGATCACCATCTGGATGGTGGGCGTACCTATTGTTTCCAGGCCTTTTCAGTGGACACAGCTAAATAATAAATACTTTTAAGGCAAAATACATAATAATTTTACACTGATACTTCAAACTCAAATTTAGGACAATAAAATTTTTACTTAAACTCTTCTTATATCCACACTCCTTTTTCCACACCAAAATTTCAGATTTTGTTTGGCATTGAAATAATTACTTATTTGCTTTATTCCACAATAAATATATAGCAGAATCAGAATAATAATATTGAAACTACCACCAATAATTTGATTACTGAAAATAGTTTCAGTTGCATTTATAGTTCTTTGGTCCCTAGACTATATTTTACTAGGGATGAATATTCAGAATATTGCATTTTGAAGTTACTTGAGATACTTTGCTTCTGTGTGATTATACTGCCAAACTAGGTACACAACCGTACACACACACACACACACACACACACACACAATTACATTACCTCTTTTACATGCACCCTTTTTTCCACTGTGGTTTTCACCTAGCATAGCACAGTAGTGAATAGAAATACTCTACATGCCTTTTTTCACCAGCATGGTACTCCTTTGTGCGGTTATACCAAAATTTATTTAGCTTGTCTCCATTGATTTGGGTTGTTTGTTTAGAGGGAGGGGAGGCAGTAGTGGGGGGGCACAGGGAGAGGGAGAGAGAGAATCTTTTTTTTTTTTTTGAGGGACAGACCCTTAAGCAGGCTCCATGCTCAGCGCAGAGCCTGACACAGGGCTTGATCTCATGTCCCTGAGGTCATGACCCAAGCAGAAATCAAGGGCAGATGATTCAACCAACTGAGCCACCCAGGCACCCCAATCTGGGCTTATAGTTTCACCAATAGTGTTTTAATGAATGGTTTTGTGCATTTGATATATTCGAACATATTTTCATATGTTGTCAGTATATATTTGGAATAGATCTTTACATGTAGGATTTTTTTAATCAGAGTAAATGTATTGGAATATTTTTTGTCAAGCTCCATTCCATAAGTTTGCATCATTTTTCATTTCACACAAGTAAAGTATAAACTTGCCTTACCACAGCCTCAACCAAAGATTATGTTGTCAAATATCCCAGAGAAGATTTAATTGGCATTTCTCTATTATGAAGGTGGTTGAACATTTTTTCCATATGACTAAGGTCATTTGTATTTCTCTTTGACTGAAGTTTCTGCTCTTATCTCTAGTCCATTTTTTTTTCTACAAGATTTTGTGCCTCTGGGTCTTTAAAAGCGCTTTGCATTAACTCTTTGTGATAAAAGTTGCAACTATTTTATTCAGTTTGTCATTTGACTTTTTACTTTGCTTTTATGGTGTTTGTTTTTGTTATTCAGTTTTCAAGATGTGTGTGTTGCACACAACACTATTCCCCTTTTCTCTTCTACATTGTGAGTCAGAGTTTGGAAAGGAGCCCTTTCCAAAGTTAAAGACAATTCCTCTGTGTTTTCCCAAATCATATTTCTAGGACTTGCATGGTTTCATTAGACTTTAACATTCAATTCTGCTACAGTTGAATTTATTTTTATATGTGGTGTGAAGAGTGGACCCAATTTTATGTTTTTTTCCCACATGGTTTTCTGGTTATTCCAGCACCTTATATTAGGAAGTGCATCTCTTGATTTGAGCTGATGCCTTGCTCATGGTCTACATTTCTGGATGCACTGGATCTATTTTTGGATTTTCTATTCTGTTTCATTGGTCAGTCTGTCTACTCATATCAGACTGGTTTACTTATAGAAGCTATAATTGTATTTTAATGTCCAGTAAGGCTAGATTTCTGCTCCTGCTTCTCTCCCTCAACCCCTATGTTCTCCTTTTTCAGGATTTTCTTGACTATTTTTTTCCATATGAAATTTGTAATCATTTTGTCTAATTCCAGAAAAGGGCCTGATGGTATTTTTTATTAAAATTGCATTGCATTTAGTGGTGCCTGGGTGGTTCAGTCAGTTAAGCATCTGTCTCTTGGTTTTGACTCAGGCCATGATCTCAGACCTTATGGGCTTGAGCCCAGCATTGGGCTCCACACTCAGAGAGGGATCTGCTTGGGATTCTCTCTCCCTCTCCCTTTGCCCCTCTCCCCCACTCATGCACAAGCACACACACTCTTTCTCTCTCAAATAAATAAAGCTTTAAAATTTTTAAAAAGATTAATTGCATTTAAATATTGAACTGAAAGAAAATTTTCATCTTTAGAATATTTAAAAAAAAAATTATTTTCATAATCCCAAAACACAGTATGTCTTTGCATTTGTTTAAGTCAATGGTTTTTTTTATGTCTTTCGGGGCATTTTGTAGTTTTCCTCACATAGATTTTAGACATTTCTAGTGAAGTTTACTCATATATATTGCTTGTCTTATTTAGGTTATTATATAAGAGGTCTTCCACATATTCTAACTGTTTTGTCTGTATAGATGAAGACTTGATTCTTGCATGATGATTATTCTGTTTTTGTTTCAAAAAGCTTTTTCGTTTGTCCTTTTGCATTTTTCATATATATAATTGTATTTTCCCTTCTGTTTATTTCTTTTATTGTAACTAGATCATTTGGGTTTTCTGTCTTCTTTGAAGTATATTGTATTTTTCTGGAAAATAATACATTTTATGTAAGTTTTCAAATTTAGTTGCATTGAACTATGCAAAATAGTCTGATGATTTTTTTGTTTTCTTCATTTTTGATAATATTTCTTACTAGTCATTCTTAATTTGCTGTATTTGTGCTATCTCAGTTTTTAAAATACTTCTCACTAAAGTGTAATATACAAAAAGGGAATAATCCTAAGTCTGCATCTCAATGAATTTTCACAAGGTGAACACACTTGTGTAGCCCCTACTTTTATCAAGAAATGGAACATTTCTGGAAATAGAACATCCAGAAGCCCTACTGTGTCCCTTCCCAGCACCACATCTTCACTTCTCGGTTGATCACTAATCTGACTTCTAAACCTGCAGATTCATTTCACCTGTTTGTCAAAGCTACAGAAAGGGAATTAGAGAATCTTGCATCTCTTTTGGGTCTAGCTTCTTTCATTCAACATTACATTTGTCAGATTCATGTTGCAGTGTGTAGCAATAGTTCATTCATTTTAATTGCTGAATAAAATTCCATTTGCTCATTGGCCATAATTTGATATCTGTTCTATTACTGATTAACAGATGGAATGTTTGCAGTTGGTGGCAATTAAGAGTAAAGCTGCTATGAACATTTTTATATATGCCTCCTGGTATATAAATAAGAAAAGTTCTGTAAGTGCTATGTGCCCATGAGGCGCTTTGCTGGGCCATGAATCATGCCATGTGTACATCTTTGATAAATACTTCCAAAAAGCTTTTCAAAGTGGTTTTTCTAATTTACACTCCCCGAAACCCTATAACTATATAAGAGTTACTGTGCTCCACATCCTTCTTAAATTTAGTATTATCAGTCTTCTTAAATTTAGCTATTCTGGTTTTGGATTTGCATTTCCTTAATGACCAATGAGCATCTTTTCATATGTTTTGTTATCTGTTTGGTTATGATAATTTATGCCTATTTAAGTCTTTTGCCCATGTTTCTGAACTGTCTGCCTTTTTTATTTAAAGAGGTTCTTTATACATTCTGGATACAAAGTCTTTGTCAGGTATAAGCATTCCAAAAATGGACTCCTACTTTATATCTTAGCTTTTAAGTCTCTAAATGAGTCTTTTGATGAGTAGAAGTTCTTAATTTTTAATCTAGTCCAAATTATTTTTCCCTTTAGGGTTACTGCTTTTTTTTTTATCCTATCTGGAAAATCTTTGCCTATGACAGGGTCATGCAGGTTGTTTTACCTTTCACCTTTAAACTTACTCTCCACCTAGAATTGAATTTTTATATGATACAATGTGGGAATCAACGTTAATTTTTTTCTGTATGGATATTCAACTGACCCACTACAATTTGTTGACAGTTCTCTACTTGTGACTCTACAATTAACCTCTGCCATAAACTACATGTTCATGGCAGAGTTTATCTCTGGATTCCTTTTTCTGTTTCTGTTTCTGGTCGATTTGTCTGAACTCAAACTGGTTTCACACTGTCTTAATTAATGCGGCTTGATATTTAGTAGTGTACACAGGTTCTCCAAATCATTTTTTTTAAATCTACCTGATCTATTCTTGGTTACTTGCATTTTTAAAAATAAATTTTTGAAACTTGTCAATTCCTCACCCCCCAAAACATTGCTGGAATTTTGACTGTAGATGCATTGACTCCTTCATATCTGTTGCATGGAAGAAAGTTGGAATCCTGGCATAGAGTTGCATGACACGTAAGATTTTGTGCATTAATAATTGTTAAAATCTGTGTTCCAAAAGTGGACATAGCATGTACAGGCAGTTTTCTGCCCTGTGCACAAAAGAAGTTAAAAAAAAAGTTGTTTAATATTTGTTGTTGTATACCCAAATACGTACCGAATAAACTCTTTATATTCATTCAAAGAAAAAAAATTTTTTTAGGGAGAACTGACATGTTTACAGCAAGGTCTTCTAATTTATGAATAAAGTAGATCTCTATTTTAATTTAGGGATTTTATAATTTCTTTCAATAATATTTTAAAATTCTTTGTGTTGAAATTTTGTGCACATTTTATTATAATCTAGTTTATTTAAAGCTGATGCTACTGTAAATGTTATTTTTGAAATAGTTTCATTTATTTATAAAAATGTGATTTAGTTTAGTAAATTGGATATTGAGGCTTCATTAAGTTCATTTATTAAATACAATAATTTATTTCTAAATTATTTTGGATTTTCCATGCACAGTCATGCTGTCTGCAAATAGTTACAGTGCTTTATTTCCTTGACTAAGACCTCTAATACCATGTTGAATAAAAGTAGTTATAGAACTACCATAGGATCCAGCAATTCCACTTCTGGGTATTTATCCAAGGAAATGAAAACACTAAACTGAAAAGATATCTGCATTCCTATGTTTATTGCAGCATTAATTACAATAACTAAGACACGAAAACAACCCAAGGGTCCATTAATAGATGAATAGATAAAGAAGAGGTGGGATATTATTCAGCCATAAAAAAAGAATGAAATCTTGCCATTTATGACAACATGGATGGAACTTGAGGGCATTCTGCTAAGTGAAAGAACTCAGAGAAAGACAAGTACTATATGATCTCATCTATGTGTAGAATCTGAACAACAACAACAAAAACACGTAGATATAGAAAATAGATTGGTGGTTACCAGAGATGGGTGTGTGTGTGGGGGGGAAGTGGCTGAAAGGAAAAAAAGTGGTGATAATGAGCATTTTTACTTCATTTCTAATTATAGAGGAAAGTTTTAGTACTTCAACAATAGTGTTAGGTTTGCAGTAGAATTTTTTTTGGATGCATTTTATCAGATTAAGGAAGTTTTCTATAATTCCTACTTTTTTAGCAGTTTTTTTTTTTTTAGTGGACAGGAGATGAATTTTATAAAAAAATTTTTCTGTAACAATGGAGTGATAATATAATTTTTAGTGGTAAATTACATTAGTTGATGTCGTTTATTTGAATTGAGGTATCACACACTATAAAATGCACAAATCTTAAGTGTATAGCTCGATAAATTTTTGCACCTACCATTTAGACGATCTTCATCCACCAGCAAGTCCCTTTGTGCTCATTCCCAACCAATACTGAGAGGCAACCACTACTTTCATCACCATGGATTAGTTTTGCTTGTTTACTTCACATAAATGAAATCATACAATATGTACTTTTGGTATCTGGCTTCATCCACTCAATGTAATGTTTTTGCCTCTAGTGTTATTTAATATGTGTCTTAACTTCTAGGTAGAAGGTCCTTTTCCATTTTTTATTTTGTTATTAATTTTAGTTTTATTGCATTTTAGGAAGAGAATGTTTTTGGTATTATTTCTTCCTTTCAGAATGCAGGCCCAGGTAGGAATACAAGTTTTTTTTAAAAAAGAGAAAGTAATGGAGGTTTATGTATATAGTTGGACTTCTTAGAAGAAAACTCATGCTTCTGGAAAAGCCATTTAAGCATGCAGTGTTCCTTCGAGGTAGGTGGTAAAGCGTGGGTATGTTTTGTCACCTCTTCCAGTGTCATAAGTGTATTCTATTGCTACATTGGCGATCCAGTTTCAATGTTTTAGCTTTAGAATTCAACTGAAGTTTTTGCTTCCTGAAGCAAACAGCAAGTTTAGTGTATCGTGGAAAGCTCAAGGGCTTTCAAAGTCCAGCTCTGTCTGCCCTTCACTAACTTATGTCTGTTTCCTTATCTATATAACAGACATAATAATATTTCATTTCCTATTGTTTCTCTAATGACTGAATGTGATAACTCGTGTAAAGCATCTGGTAAGTGGAATAGATAAGCACCTGACAGATAGTAACAATGGCTGTGATTGTATTAGCCTCAAATAAGCTTAGTTCACATGCTGTTCTTACCAACATACAAGAAAATGCCATGTAGTTCCACACTGACTAAATAGCAGTGGAGCCTGACTGAGAGGAGCAGGCATCCACTAATGAAACCTGACTTCCCATGGGATGCCTGGGTGGTTCAGTTGGTTACGTGTCTGCCTTTGGTTCAGGTCATGATTCCAGGATCCTGGGATTGAGTCCTGCATCAGGCTCCTTGCTCAGCAGCGGGCTTGCTTTTCCCTTTGCTTGTGCACTCTCTGACAAATAAATAAATAAAATCTTAATAAAAAAGAAAGAAAGAAATCTGATTTCCCTAAATTGACATACGATACCTCACATATATATCGAAATCCTCTGAAAAAGGATCATAGTAAAGTCTGGCAGTCCCTTAAACGTGTGTGTGAATTATAATATGGATAATTCTTTCCAAAAACATGCATCAAGGGGCAGTCTAGTCACCAGGAAGGATAGATTCAGGTAGACTTAGCGGGAAAAGTCCTTTGATAGGGTAGGGAAGAAGGGCAGGAAGTGGAAGTAGCAAACAAAGACGAATAACAGTACTTCCTTCAGTATTTTGCCCACAAAGGGGCCCTGCTAGTGATCACTGGTTGAAGCCAGTGATCAGGTCACTTAGAGCACTGTCAGGTGCTCCCAGAGACTGAAGCCTCTGCATCCAGATTTTGCATTTTCTCCTGCAACAGTCTAAAATGATGTTGCTCCACCTCTATGGCACTTTTAGTTTGTCCTTTTGGCTTGTAGCCAATCCTTGTGTTCAGTCTCATTCATGACTGTCTTCCAGTCTCAGAAGAGTAAAGATTAGGGAGCGGGAGGGGGAAGTGCAGTAGGAGGGAAGGATATGCAGAAGTGCCACAGGGAAACTCCTACCTGTGACATTCTGGTAATTCTCAAGGTCACAGGGATCAAACTTCTTGCAGTCAGTCGTGAAGAGAAGGCTTTCCTCTCTCCTGTTGTGATTGCAGGGGGGACTGACTGGTTGTGATAATAACAGTGTGCTCCAGGGCTGATTGATGTGGTGACAGCACCAGGCTGGCACGAACCCCACTGCCAAGGCTTAGGACCTCACTGGGACTGTCGACAACTTCTTTTTCTACTTGACTCACATTGCAATCACCTGAGAAGCATGTTGTCCAAAATTTCAAAGGGAGCAAGCAGGATTAATAGACCAGAGGCAGCACTGAATGAGTATTATTCACTGACAGGTAAAAAAGTCAGATTTAAAAAAAAAAAGGTCAACCGAAGTGGCTATAAGGTGTGGTTGTCGAGAAACATGCTTATCCTATTCCAGTCCTAACAGGCTCAGTGGGTTTCACATGGCTATTTATGTTGCCGCTTAGCATCTTATAACAAAATCATCACTAGGTGATCTGCGTGTAACTAGCTCATGCACTGGTCAGTGCTCCGTCATGGCGTGCATCAGGTTTCAAACTTTCTCAAAAGAAAAAAAAACTTTCCTACAAGAGTGACTTCAAAATACAGATGTTTATGTGTATACCTGCTTACGTTCGTGTCAGCAATTTTCTGTATTAATTTTTGAATATACTTATAGAACTGGTTGACTTTTCAAAATTTTGTGGTTTTAGGAATGACTCTATATATTAGAGTTTTAACGTCTAACCTTTAATTTTTCATTTCTAGCTGAACACTGATACACTCAGGGCAGGAATCAACAGAAAGTGTTGGAAAATGGATGAGACGGTGATGTCAGCCAGTATGAGAACAGCTGGATCTGAACTTTGTTAAGAAGTGGAAATCATGCTTGTGAATCAGCCTCAGGATGATCAGCCCCAGAGGGAGGAACTGAGACTAATTCAAGGGCATGGAAGAGTCATACAAATCAGAGTGTCTAGTGTATTAATACCACGAGAAATATAACCAGATCCTTCAGGTTGACATCAATTTCTTTTCCCATAGTCAAAGTAGATGAAAAGTCAAATCATAATCAGAAGACCATTTTTGGATTACTCAGAAATAATCAAAACCAGGTGACTGGCACATTATCTTCCTATAGGCAAATACAGTTGGGAAGCAGGAGATTGCTTAAAGAACAGAGTCAGAAAGCAGAGTCTTGTATTAGTGGAATATTTAAAAGAACCAGGAAAAACCAGTTTGAGCTATCTATCCAATATGAGTGATAATCTTGCTAATTGCTTTGACCACTTACATTTATCTTCAAACCAGAAACCAGATTTATTCTCAAACCTTGTACTTAAAACTTCATCTTCCAATAACAGACATGGGTAGACACTGCCAATGTCTGTTTCTAGGGGTTGCTTCTTTCCTCTATGGTTGAAACACTCACTCCTTCTTCTCTTCCTAATCACCTCAGGACACACACCCACTTCTTTTTTTTTTTAATTTAATACTTTATTTTTTAAATTAACATATAATGTATTATTTGCCCCAGGATACATGTCTTTGAATC
>CM053603.1:113149970-113226101 GCA_028646535.1 Procyon lotor | reverse complement strand
ATCAGAGAGATTATATAATTGTCTTTCTGACTGACTTATTTCGCTTAGCATAATACCCTCTAGTTCCATCCATGTCATTGCAAATGGCAAGATTTCGTTTCTCTTGATGGCTACATAGTATTCCATTGCATATATATATATACCACATCTTCTTTATCCATTCATCTGTTGATGGACATCTAGGGTCTTTCCATAGTTTGGCTATTGTGGACATTGCTGTCATAAATATTTGGGTGCACGTGCCTCTTCAGATCACGACATTTGTATCTTTAGGGTAAATACCCAGTAGTGCGATTGCTGGGTCATAGGGTAGCTCTATTTTCAACTTTTTGAGGATCCTCCATACTGTTTTCCAGAGTGGCTGTACCAGCTTGCATTCCCACCAACAGTGTAGGAGGGTTCCCCTTTCTCTGCATCCTCGCCAACATCTGTCAATTCCTGACTTGCTAATTTTAGCCATTCTGACTGGTATGAGGTGGTATCTCACTGCACACACACACTTCAAAAGACACATTCTTCTAAAGACACATTCTTTCATTGCTTGGTATATACTTAGGAATGGAATTTTTTTGTTGCTAGGTCAGAGGATGAGCCCATTTCAGTGGATCATGTCAAATTGTTTTCCAAAACAATTGTATCAGTTTACACTCAAGCATACCTTTTCTCTGTTTCACGTTCTAGCCAACCCTTGGTATTTGTACTTTTTGGTCAATCAATGTTTGTAAAATGGCATCTTATTTTATTGTGGTTTTAACTCATAGTTTCCTGAGGTATTCATTTGTTTATGTGTAATATTGAGCATCTTTTCATTTGTTCCTTGGTTATGCTTCTTATTGGCATCTATTGAAATTACCACATGGATTTTTCTTCAACAAGTTAATATAGTTAACTCATTAACTATATATAGTTAATATAAATTACAATAAGAGATTTTCTATATTTAGCATCCATTGCATTTAATTGGTTATGAAATAGTAACTTTTTAAAAGTTGTAGACTTGGTTTAATAATATTTTATTTAGGGGTTTTACATATAAGCTCAGACTTAAGCTTGGCCCATAATTTAACTTTTTCTCATTGTCCTGTTGAATCTTTTCTTGTCACTAATCTCAGTCCAATTTTTTTCTTTTCTGAAAGAGCCTGGTAGTTTACTTTTGAGAAGATTTTGAACGGCTGATTTATTTTCTCCATTATTTTAGAGACATTCAAGCTTTCAGTAGCTGTTGGGTCAGTTGTGATCATTTACTTTTTCCTAAGAATTTGTGATTTTTCCCTGTTTTTTTTTTAATTTGTAAAATATTTTAGTGAGATACAATTTACGTGTAGTAAATACACAGTTGGAAGAACACCCATAAAGATATAGAATATATTTATTACTGCAGAAAGTTTTTCGATGCCTTGTTCTGTGGAATCTTGCCCTCTACATCCAAGAAACATTTTCTGTTTTGATTTCTACCATGATTTGTCTTGTTTGTTCTCAAATTTTGCATAAATGGAATTATATAGTATGAACTTTTTTGAGTACAAATTCTTTCAAACATTCGTTTGAGATTCCTCCATGGTGCTGCATGCATGAATAGTTTGTTACTTTTTATTGTTGAGTAATATTCCCTTGCATGAATATTTCATAGTCTGTCTGTTTTCCCAGTAATGAACATTTCTATTGTTTCCACTTTGACTATTACAAATGGAGCTGCTCTGAACATTTGAGAGCAAATCTCTTTATGGACATATGCTTTCACTTTTCTTGGGTAAATATCTGAGAGTGGAATTGCTGGGTTATAGAATAGGTGAATAAACTTGATAAGAAGCTGCCATACCATTTTCCGAAGTGGTTTTAGTATTTTACATCCCATCAGCAGTAGAAAAGGATTATGGTGTATCTGTTTTTTCTTTTCTTTTTTTTCCCCTCAAGTTTTTATTTAAATTCAGTTAGTGAAAATACAGAGCAATATTAGTTTCAGCTGTAGAATTTAGTGATTCATCACTTACATTACAAGTGCCCTCCTTAATACTTATAACTTGTTTAACCTATTCCCCTCCCCACCTCCCCTCAAGTAACCATCAGTTTTTTCTCTTAGTTAAGAGACTATTTCTTGGTTTACCTCTCTTCCTGCCCCTACCATGTTCTTTTGTTTTGTTTCTTAAATTCCACTTATGGGTGAAATCATATGGTATTTGTCATTCTCTGACTGATTTATTTCACATATATTTCACATATATGTGTGTGTATACATATATATCACATCTTTATCCATTCTTCAGTGTATGTACATTAGGGTTCCTTCCACAATTTGGCTATTATTGATAATGCTGCTATTAACATCGGGGGGTGTGTGTATCCCTTCAAAATTAATGTTTTGTGTCCTTTGGATAGATATCTAGTTGTGCAATATTTGTTATTGTTAAGGTTTTTCAATTTAACCACTCAACTGGATGGGTAGTAATATGTTGTTGTAGTTTTAACATGTATCTCTCCAGTGTTAATGATTTGAAGCATCTTTTCATGTGCATATTTGTCATTATTTTATGAAGTGTCTGTTAAAGTTTTGGCCTATTTTTTAATATAGTTGTCTTTTTTTTTTTTCTATTGATTGTTAATTCTTTACATTTTCTGGATACAAGTTCTTTTTCAGAAATATAGACAGCAAATATATTTTCCCTATTTTGTCTTTTTATTTCCTTGATATGTCTTTTATATATGGAGGTTTTTAATCTTAGTCATGTATAATTTATCAATTTTAGAGTCCACTCTAAAATTTTTGGTCCTCTCTAAGAAATCTTTGTGTCTACCCCAAGGTTGTCAGTTTATTTTCCTATGTGTTCTACCAAATTTATGATTTTAGCTTTTATATTTAGATTTATGACTCATCTTGAATTAATTTTTTAATGACGAATTGTCTTATTTATTGACATAAAATTGTTCTTAGCATTCCTTTATTGCTCTTCTAATGTCTTTAGGGTCTGAATTTATGTCTTCTTTTTATTTACTCTTTTTCTTGATTAGTAGTACTTGTGTTTTATCAATTTTATTACTCTTGCCAGAGACTCAACTTTTACTTTTGTCGATACTGTCTATTGTTTTTTTCTATTTCATTTATTTTTATTCTCATGGTTATTGTTTCCCTTTCTCTTTTTACTTTGGGTTTAATTAAGTTCTCTTTTTTCTAATTTCTTAAGGTGAAAATTTAGATCACAGATTTTATTTTCTAATATAAGCTATAAATTTCCCTCTAAGCACTGCTTTAGCTACATCCCACAAATTTTGTCAATTTTTGTTTTCATTTTCCTTCAGTTGGAAGTATTTTTTAAATTTCTGTGTTTCTACTTTTCTCAAGGTTACTTGGAAGATTAATTCCCAGATATTTGGTAGGTTAACCCAGTCTTTGAGTTTTTTAACATAAAAAATACCTACTAATGATTTTCATGTATCTTTATCTCTGTTTTTATCTTTTTACTTCAAATTTAATTTTAACCTCTAATCACTGCTATATCTCCAATTATAATTTTTATTCCTACATTATTATTTGTTCCTTCTGTCTTATTCAGCTGATTGAATTTTATTAGTTTTTTGCAAAAAACTAATTTTCAGCTGTGTTGATACTTCTTTTTCCCTTTTAAGTAGACTTCATTTTTTATAGCAGTTTTAGGTTCACAGAAAAATTGAGTAGGAAGTACAGATTTCCCCATCCCTATACAATCATACTTGCCCCCACTATCCACATCCCACACCACATTTACATTTGTTACAATTGTTGGACCTATAGTGACACAGCATTATAACCTGAAGTTCACATTTTAACTCTTGGTGTTAAACATTTTACAGCCTTTGACAAAAATGTTATGACATGCATTAACTATTAAAGTGTCATACAAAATAACTTCATTGCCCTAAAATTTCTGTTCTGTCAATTCATTTCTCCCTTCCACCTCAGGCCCCAGCAACCACTAAGCTTTTATTTCTCTATATTTTTGCCCTTTTTGGAATGTCATAGAGTTAGGATCATACAGTATGTAGCCTCTTTTAGTTTGGCTTCTTTCACATAGTAATGTGCATATAAGTTTCCTCCATGTTCTTTGTGGTTATTTCTTTTTAGCAATGAATAGTATTCCATTGTCTGGATGTACTACAGAATATTTATCCATTCACTTACTAAAGGACATCCTGACTGCTCTCAGGTTTTGGCAATCATGAATAAGGCTGCTACAAACATCCATGTGCAGGTTTTGTGTGGATATGAGTTTTCAACCCATTTCAGTAAATACACAGGGTGCAACTGCTGAATTATTTGGTAAAATTTTGTCTTGTTTTGTAAGAAATGCCAAACTGTCTTCCACAATGACTGTATCATTTTGCATTCCCACCAATAAAATAATAACTGAGAGTTCCTGTTGCTCCACATCCCCTTGTCAGCATTCAGTGTTGTCAGCATTCTGGATACTTACCATTCTGTAGGTGTATAGTGGTAGGTTGTCATTTTAGTTTGCATTTCCCTGATGATGTATGATGAGAAACATCTTTTCATATGCTTATTTGCCATCTGTATATCTTCTTTGGTGAGATGTCTGTTCAAGTCTATTGGCCAATTTTTATTCAGTTTGTTTGTTTTCTTATTGTTGACTTTTAAAAGTGTTTTGTATCTTTTGGATAACAGCCCTTTATCAGTTATATCTTTTGCTTAACTTAAATTCAATTAACCAACATATAGTACATCATTAGTTTCAGATGTGGAGTTCAATAATTCATCAGTTGCATATAACACCCAGTGCTCATCATATCCCATGTCCTCCATAATGCCTATCACCCAATTACCCCGCCCCCCTACCCACCTCCCCTCCAGCATGGCTCAGTTTGTTTCCTATAGTTAAGAGTCTTTCATGATTTTTCTACCTTTCTGATGACTTCCCATTTAGTTTTCTATCCCTTCCCCCATGATCCTCTGTGCTGTTTCTTATATTCCACATATGAGTAAAACTATATGATAATTGTCTTTCTCCGATTGACTAATTTTGCTCAGCATAATAACCTCCAGTCCCATCCATGTTGATGTAAATGATAAGTATTCATCCTTTCTGATGACTGAGCAGTATTCCATTGTATGTATGTACCACATCTTCTTTATCCATTCATTTGTTGATGGACATCTAGGTTCTTTCTACAGTTTGGCTATTGTGGACACTGCTGCTATAAACATTCAGGTGCAGGTGCCCCTTTTGATCACAACATTTGTATCTTTAGGGTAAGTACCTAGTAGTGCAATTGCTGGGTTGTAGGGCTACCCTATTTTTAACTTCTTGAGGAACCACCATGCTGTTTTCCAGAGTGGCTGTACCAGCTTGCATTCCCATCAACAGTATAAGAGGGTTCCCCTTTCTCTGCATCTTTGTCAACATTTGTTGTTTCCTGACTTGTTAATTTTAGCCATTCTGACTGGTGGGAGATGGTATCTCATTGTGGCTTTGATTTGTAGTTCCCTGATGCCAAGTGATGTGGAGCATTTTTTGTGTGTGTCTGTTGGCCATTTTATCAGATGTGTCTTTTGCAAATATTTGCTCCCAGTCTGTGATGCTTGTCTTCTCATTCTTTTGAGATCTTGTTTTTATTATTACAATGAGCTTTGCTGTTATCTTTATTATTTCTTCTCTTTGAATTTCCTTGGTTTTATTTTTCTTCTTCAAATTTAATTTCATTTATTCTGCTATTATTCTAACATACTAATTTGGATACTTTGTCTATTTTCAGGCTTCCTTCATTTCTAATGAGAATTTAGGTTATAAATTTCTTTTCAAATTCCATATTAGCTGCATCTCCTAAGTTTTGGTTGATAGGGCAGGTAAAAAATAGAGTAGAAATTTTAAAAAAAGTATCTGAAACTAATGATACACTATATATTAATTAATTGAATTTAAATAAAATAAGATTTAAAAAATTAAAAAATAAAAAAACAATAAAATTACTACCAACCAAAATTTATGAGATATAACTAAATTGGCACTTGGAAAATTTCTAAATGTATGTTTTAAAGTTTTCTTTTGCTATTGATTTTTAAAAATTACATTGTGTTTAGAAAGTGTATTTTATATAATATGGATTTAAAAACTATATTGAGTATTGTTTATAGTCTAGATTAGAACATAGGGAATATTTAAAAATATTCCATGTCTGCTTACAAGTATCCATTCATTCTATGGTTTGAAGTAGATTACTCTATCCTCATTTTTCTTGATAATTCAAAAATCTGTTGACTCATTAATGGAGGCTTTTTTCCTTATGTAGCTATGTTTTTCACTTTGCCTGACAAAAATTCTTTAAGGCCTTTACTTTGGCTCCTTCAGAGAAGATTCACTTTTGCTTCTGCAACATGTCTGAAGTAATACCAACTCAGGAACACATTCACTGAATTTTTAGCTGGGAAATTTTATGTGGTCATACAGGTAGTAAAAGTTCCATCCCCAAACTTATATAAGAGCAGCCCAAGGTGGTTGGGATCTTCAAAGGGTACTGTTATCTTTTTGTTGTCTGCTCATCCTAGAGCCAAGGCTGTGATCAGCATGTATCCTCAACAACTTCTTCCTTGGGAGATATTTTTTGTTTGTTTGTTTACTGACTGAGGGCTTGGTTACCTTTATATTGTCTTATCTTTGTAAAGAAGACTTATTTAAATTCTCATGTGGGAGAGGTCCTACATCCCTGTCCCTGTCTAAGTTTTTAAATCTCCTTTCCTCTCTACCTTAATAGAATTAGGCTATGCAATCTCACTTTGTTGTGGGTACTCTTAGTCGGCTTAGGTTTAGTGATGTTGCAATAATAAATTAACTCTAAATCCCTTACATATTATTTCTTAATTTATGCTACCTATTTCGAGCAGGTTAGTTAGAAAGCTCTGCTCCATGGAATCACCTACAGACACAGGCTGATATAGTTTCCACCATGTTGGCTCATGACTTTGGAATTTGCTAAAGCAAAAGAATGGAAGAAAGAAGACCACACGTGGCATTTCACTGCCTCAGCAGTGACTCACATCACTTGAGCACACATTTCATCGATCCTCATTAGGCACACAAACCCACTTATCCTTAAGTGGATTGCAAAGTGTAGTTTTCTGGGCAGCCAGGAAGGGTACAAATAAAATAGAGTTTGGTGATACATACTATTGTCTCTAAGATAGCCACTACATATTACCTCTTGTTGTAAGCATGCCTAAGTCCTTGAGTTATCGGTTCAATTTATGAACAATAATTAACTTACTTTGTAAGTTCTTCTTCAAAGATATTAAACAGTATTTAACAATGATATGATGGTAAGTTAGACCTTTAAAAATAATTCAAAACTTTCAAATCCATGGTGAGCACTGGCAAGACGCTTCAAAGCTAACTAGATACAATGTGATTTTAAGACCAACCAATTGTGGTCATTGGTCTCAGAAAGGAAAAGACAGAAAGTATCTCTCTAGGCAATTCATTTATCAGTAGAGTCTGGCACTTTTCCTTGTAAGATTTAGCAGTCTATTTGCTAAGTAGGGTCTATTTGCTTTCTTCTAAGATTTGTAGAGAAAATTAATAATTTATTGGATAAATCCTTGCATGTTCATATTAACATATTTCATCCATATTTGCTCTAACAGAATTAATTACTTTCAAAGAATTACAATCGCTATCATCACGCTCATTAATTACTACCAGTATCAGTGAATACATACTGACTATGGGGCACTACTAGGTTTCATAGGAATTTACATAATTCAGAAGAGCATTTCTCATCCTGAATTTTTTTTTTTTTAAGATTTTATTATTTATTTGACAGAGAGAGAGATTACAAGTAGGCAGAGGCAGGCAGAGAGAGAGGGGGAAGCAGGCTCCCCGCTGAGCAGAGAGCCCGATGCGGGGCTCGATCCCAGGACCCTGAGACCATGACCTGAGCCGAAGGCAGAGGCTTTAACCCCCTGAGCCACCCAGGCGCCCCATGAAATTTTTTAATCCAGGAGAATTGAATTATGGTTCTTTCAGATAATTCATAATTCTGCTGCTTCTTTGTCCTGATCTTTCTTCAGCAACAGCGATTCTTTATTTGACATTTTACATCTTTTAGACTAACAAGACTAATGGAAATTTTAAAGTAGTTGGTTTCTGGCGGATATATCGTAAGTACCTTCAAGGAACCTCGTGCAGGAGAAATAAAATTGCCCTTGGAAGTTAAACCTCAAGGTCAGCACACAATGGCTCAAACAAGAGATTTCCAGGCCCATAAGACTTAAGTGGATTGGATGGTATTGTCTACTAGCTTCATTGGTACCTCACTCGTCTCCTCACCTTAGGGCTTACCCCTACCTCAGCTAAACTATCACCGAATGCTCTCTTGCTAAAGTCACAAATATTCTCCGTGTTGCCTGATCCAATAGCCAAATTTTAGTCTCTAGACTTAGAGAGTGAACTCTACTCCTCAGAAGACTTTTCAAATAATTAACATTCTCACCCTCTTGAAACATTTTCTTTATTTGGTTTCAGGAATATGTGCTGCTGGTTTTTCTCCTATCTAATTGACTGCTTTTTTAAAAATCTCTTTTGCTAGACTCTTCTTATTCCTGCTGCTAAATGGGAATTGCCTTAGACCTCAGTCTTGGCATGATTTCTCTTTTCCATCTGCAATTGCCATCCTGAGGAATTGAATTCAATCCGTGGCTTTAAAAACCACCTATATGCTGATGACTTCAGTTTCAATCTCTCCCCTATTGATTATAGACTACCAACTATTTATTCAACTGCCTACTCAAAATCTGCTTTCTGATGTGCAATAGGCACACTAAACTCATTGCATCCAAAAACAAATCTCGATTACATTCTCCTACCCAAATATGGATTCTTTATTTATCTATTGGTCAGGCCTCAAACTCTGAGTACATCTTTCAAAATACATTCCAAATCCCACTATTTCTTACTTCTTTTGCCATTTTCTGCTCTGCTCCAAGGTACTATTATCTCTTACCTGACCTTGCAGTATATACTGATCCTGTTTCCCCATTGGCACTGTGCCCTCATTAGTCAGTTTTCCATGTTGCAGCCTCAGTGGTCCTTTTAAAATACAAATCTGAAGGACACCTATGTGGCTCAGTTGGTTAAGCATCTGCCTTCAGCTCAAGTCATGATCCCAGGGTCCTGGGGCTGAGTCCTACATTGGGCTCGTTGTTCAGTGGGGAACCTGCTTTTCCCTCTGCCTGCTGCTCCCCCTGCTTGTGCACTTTCTCTCTGACAAATAAATAAATAAAATATTTTTAAAAATAAAATAAAATACAAATCTGAGCACATCACTTTACTGTTGAAAACCCTCCAATGGCTTCTATCACATTAAGATAAAATCCAAAATTCCTTATCGTGGCCTAAAAGCTTATAGGACCTTTTGTGATCTGGTCCCTGACTACCTCTCCCTAATCACCCTACCATTTTCTTCCTCACCCTTTGAACAGTAGATATTGGTCTACTGTCTGTTTCTTAAAAATGTCAAGAATGTCAAGAATGTTTCCAGTGCAAGGCTTTTCCCCTGTCTGAACACTGGTCTCAGGTCCACTTGGCTTGCTTTCTTACTTATTCAGGTACCTGTTCAAATATCATTCCCTCAAATAATCCTTCACCGACTACTCAATTTAAACTAGCATCTCTTAACCCTCTGTTTTTATCCCTGCTTCATTTTTCCTTCATAGCACTTATTATTAACCGGTTTTAATGATTGATTTATAGATTTACAAATTTTTTCACCTTTATCTGTTTCTCCCATTTGGAATATAAGATTTATGAGGGCAGGGATTTTATATGAGGCCCTTAGAATCCCCATACCATCGGGGCACCTGGGTGGCTCAGTAGGTTAAATCTCCAATTTTTTGTTTGGGCTCAGATCATGGTCTCAGAGTTGTGGGATCGAGCCCTGTATTGGGCTCCATGCTCAGTGGGGCATATGCTTGAGTGTCTCTCCCTTTACCCTTCCCCTGTTGTGTTCTCTCTCTCTCTCTCTCTCTTTCTCTCAAATAAATAAATCTTAAAAAAAAAAAAAAGGATCACCATAGCATTATACTACCAACAGCTAGGCAGTCAATAGTGTTTGTTAATGTTAGAATAGAGTAATATTTTGACATTTTGGTTTGTCCTCTAGTTCTTTAAAATTTATTTAATTTGAATTCACTCCTCAGAAATGGTTTCCTTTTTAGGGAAATGCTGAGAAAATCATATTCCTGACCTTATAAGGGAGACCTGACACAGTTGTAAATTTATGAAGGTAACAGATGGAAGCTTCTCAGAAAGCCACCTTATATTGGTAACCTACTCAGTATTTTGTATATTTGTACATGTATTCATGCAAAACTTCATTAGTTGCTTTCTCATATAAAAGAGAGGGTGCATGGATGGTATGAATGAGTTCGTTAGGTCCTGAGCTCAGGCAGAATCCCACTGATAGCATGGTGGTAGTAAAGTTCAGA
The DNA here is from genome assembly GCA_028646535.1 of Procyon lotor. NCBI lineage: Eukaryota > Metazoa > Chordata > Mammalia > Carnivora > Procyonidae > Procyon > Procyon lotor. The sequence goes on along the minus strand of CM053603.1, from coordinate 113,215,636 downwards.
GCTCCAAAGTGAGACAGACAGGGTGAGTCCTCTACCACTCAGCAACCATGAAATTTGGGACAAAATATTCTCTGCATTTCTTGGTTTCCTCATTGGTAAAATAGAAGAAGACTGTTTACATCATAGGACTGTTGTCAGTCCATACACAAAGCTTAGATTACTGTTTACTACGTGGTAAGTACTCTAAGTATTTGCAATAATTATTATCATTAATCTTCCATTTCTGTCAGTCTTTCAAAGCTCAAACCAACTGTTGGATTTTCTATCACAGAGATGGATTCAAGAAAAAAGTAAAAAACTCTTTTGAGTTCTGTTTTCATCATTGACTCTGAGTGAGTTACTCCTTTAATTTGGAAGAAATGTTAAGTGGAATGAAGGCTTGCTATCTGTCTAGGTCCCAGAAGATGGGTGAAAGGTAACCAGGAGATTACAAAATACACTGCAAATATCAAATGGCAGGAATAATGCTAAAAGTAATTCCTTCTAATTTTACAACTGTACTGTGACCAATGGCTCCACCAAACATCAGTTGATGATTTAACTCTTGAGCCCTGGGGTTAACAGGAGAGTCACCAACATGGTGATGGTCTAAGACTGGGTTCCACATTTATACCTAGACTAACCCTAGGAAATAGGAGATGGTAGAGGGGCACTTTTTTTTTTTTAATACACATTCAGTGCAAAATGTCTGCTTTCCTTCTGTTCAAGTCCTGCTCCTTTATATACTAGCTTTGTTGAAGAACTGTTTAAAACAAAGCGAGACAACATTTACTACATGTTCCTCCAAAACCTTCCAAAGTGTTTTATATGTATTAATTCATTTCATCCTCACAATTATTCCGTGAAATAGGTGTTTTTATCATCCCAATTTTACAGCTGATCACACAGCGGGAAGCGATGGAGCTGGGATTCCAGCCTGGGTAATCTGGCTCCAGAGCCCAGAAGCTTAAGCATGCCACTCCATTATATTGTTTAGGAAACCACTTAAGTGTACATATCTTACGCACATTTTGGTTATCACTACTTTACTTATTAATACAAATAAACTCTCCTTACATATGGAAACCTATCCATTTCTCCTTTACACGTTTTTTAGGGATGAGTACAGGGTACTGGACAACACAGGGGAGATCCACATAAGCCTTATAAAACTTCCCACGCAACTGTGTAACTGGGACGAATTCACTCGCATTGATTCGATTGGCTCACTCCTTCTGCTGTCTCGTTTTAGACAGTTACCTGACTTTTTGAACAACACAGTGTGTTCTTTTGTTTTTCTAGCAGGGTTGTAGGAAGGCCCATTGTCTCTGTTCTTCGGCAGCAGGTGGAACGCTAGAGGGACTAAAAATGGAACAGCCTATCCCCTCTGCCTCTCTCTGCTGTGTGTGTGAATTTTAATAGGTACTTTCTGAAGTTAGGCTCCAACTGTCAAAGAGACACATAATAACAGAGGGCAATAGAATATTACTAAAGGCAAATACTTGCCTGAGAGATACCTCTACTCAATGCTTACTCCTGGTTCCTTTAAGACTGATCTGAAAGGGGGATAGGAGGGGCCACTGGTGTCTTTTGTCCTTCTTTAGCTTAAGAGTAATTTTTTTTGACTCAGTGACTGTTGTGAGGCAGAGGGAACCAAGATCCCGGGTAGAGACATAATTGCTAGTAAAGACATAATTAAGGATGTTTTCATCCTTCAACCTGAAATTCATGATACAAACATTTTATTGTGCTTTGAAAGTACAGTAAGACTACTTTCCCCCTGCTCATTTTGACACTTGGGTTCACAAATGTGAGGAGGAACCTAAGATTTAGAGGCAGATGGAACCTGGCTTTACTTACAGGCTGTGACCATTGGCACATTACTTGTTTTCTTCTTTGTAGAATGGAATTTATAATACATTCTGGATTGTTGTGAAGACACTACATATACTACAGGACATATAAAATCACTCAGTAAATAGTAGCTATTGTTATTAACTATAATGTTCAAAAGGTCTTAGGAACCTTGTATTCTACTCACTTTATGCAGAAAAGTCTTAAATTATCCATTTGTTTGGATTCACATTCCCAAAAAGTTAATAGACTTCCTAAGTAATGTCTCTCTCTTTGATAGATAAGACTCATCAACTTTGCAGAAACATATAAGAAGTACCACATCAGGAGCAACCCTTCAACAATAAGGCAAACTCCTTATGCTAGGTAGAATGTGTTTATATCCCATTAAGCACCCTGTATACCAATGTGTCTTCAAAGTTACTTCTCTGTTCAGGACTTTCTTCACTCGTAAAATGAGGGCATTACCTCAGTTCTGAATTCCCTTCTAGCTCAAACCTCCTCTAGTTTACTGATGAGGTGAGAGGTGATATAATTCAGAGACTCTGGATTTAGGAACTGTGGATTTTTTTTCTTCTTAAGATTTTATTTATTTATTTGACAAAGAGATTTAGAGAGAGCACAAGTAAGTAGAGCAACAGGGAGAGGGAGAAGGAGAAGCAGGCTCCTAGCTGAGCAAGGAACCTGATGAAGGACTCAATCTTAGGACCCTGGGATCATGATGCAAGCCAAAGGCAGCCACTTAACTGACTGAGCCACCCAGGAGCCCTCGGAACTATGGATTTTAAAAAGGGCCTCTGTCGTGAGTGGCACACGTAGGGCAGCTCCTAGGAACTGTGGATTTTAATTATAAAATTGCTCACTAAGACACAAGTTACTTTCTATTCACTAAGACACAAGTTACTTTCTATTATCTATTCTAAGAGGAAAGAAGGCTGTAAATCTCCAGAACTATGTATTATTATCTTTACCACAAAGCTTGGTTGTACAACAAAAGTACAAATTACCTGCCAATTTGAGGAATTAATTGAACTGCAAGACACCTATAGACAAAAAAACATCTCCTGAAGCTGGGAATACAGGCTGGCTTCAGAAACACATTATAGGACCATTTCCTATGGCTCATTCATTCTGTTTTAAGACACAACCACTTAACACATATATTTATTCCTTGGAAACATTTTTTTTCACAGTGTTTGGGCATAATCTATATATCAAGTGGCAATAAACATTTTCCACCCACACAAGTTGAACAGTGTGACATCATTCATACTATGACAAGCCTTGCATTTAGAAATCTAGAGAAATATTAGCAATTTACTCTAAAAATTTGAATACGATACTTTATAAATATAACTTTTAACACTATATTAAGTAGGAAATGAGAACAATAACAGTGCTCTCTGATCTCTTTGAAAGAGGGCCTATCTTAATCACCTTTATTTCTCCCGCACCTGCCATAGGCAAGAGGATATTTAAATATTGAAAAGAATATTTAATATTTGTGTCAAAGATATTTGAATTGAATTTATTTCTTGAGCACTTTCTCAAGTGTCATATGCTGTCCATTACACCTCCATGTCTCATTTATTTTATAACTGGAAGATTATAACTCTTAATCTCCATTACTTCTTTGTCCACCCCTTAACGCCTTCCCCTCTGGCAACCATCAGTTTGTTCCCTGCAGTTATGAATCTGTTTCTACTTTGTTTTGCTTATTTGTTTGTTTTGCTTTTTAGATTCCACATATAAGTGAAATCATATAGTATTTTTCTTTCTCTGACTGACTTATTTCACTTAGCATAATACCCTCAAGGTCCATCCATGTTGTCACAAATGACAAGATTTTGTTCTTTTTGATGTCTGAGTAATATTCCATACCCCCCACATCTTCTTTATCCATTCAACTATCAATGGACACTGGGGTTGCTTCCAGATATGGTTATTGTAAATATTACTGTGATGAACATGGAGGTGCATACATCTTTTGGAATTAGTGTTTTTGTTCTCTTTGGGTAAATACCTAGAAGTGGAATTGCTGGATCATGTGAGAGTTCTATTTTTAATTTTTAAGGAGCTTCCTTACTGTTTTCCAGAGTTGCTGCACTAATTTACATTCCCATCAACAGTGCATGAGAGCTCCTTTTTCTCCACATCCTCACCAACATTTGTCTCATATAATCTGAAAAAAAAATCTGTGAGTTATTTCGAAAAGTAGGAGTAAATTTTTACCTGGGATCTGGTGGTGAATTGAAAGTACATCTATCCTTTGACCTCAGTTCTCTCCAGTTGCAATATTAAATGCTCCTAAAGAATGTGTGTTTTGGAGTGAGTCAGACTGTTGCTTCTTTGCTGTTTGAGTCGGAAACTTAACCATTACTTAACCCCTCCAAGACTCAGTGTCCTTGTTTGTAAAATGTCTTTGTTGTTAGTCAGATTGTTTTAGTCAATATTCAGCCTAATGTTTGCAGCTTGTAGCACAATACCTGGCACGTGGGAGGAGCTATTATTATTGTCATTATTATGAAGCTACTCCCACCAGTGATAAGATAAGACGTTTTCTGCTATAAAATTAAAAACTACTGTTTGTCATTTCACAAAATCTAGACGAGTTACCATATCCTTTTTGGCTTGATAAAATATAGAATCTCAGAATTATCACAGGAAATTGAAAAGCTAACGACCCCTCCCACCAAAGGCAAACCCCACCCCCACATCCCCCACCATGTGTGTTCCTGAGCATCCACTGAGCCAGACCCGCTGGGAGAAATAAAAGTCAGGACAAGGTCCCCATGCAGAGCTGAATGATTCATGTACAAACACCCTCTCTGATTCATAACAAGGGAGGAAATCATCCTCTCATTCCCAGAAGCCTGCAGAGCCAGCCTCATTTGGCAGGGACTGTGGGGGCTCCCAGCTTCCGGGCATGAAGTTTGGCTGCATTCTGAATGCTTGGTGATGACCAAATCGGTGAGGAATATAGCTGTGCAGCAGAGCTGACGACTCATGGAGGTACTGTGGGTAATTAGAGATTCATTACAATCCCATAGTTTGTATCATGGCTCGAGGTCAACACAGGGTCACTGCACATGGCAAACTTAGGGAGCTGTGTCTGGAAGGATGACGCCAGCTAGGAGAGGCTGAGAGAGCAAAGCGGACAGAGATGAGGAGCCAGGGGGGCTGGGGTGCACATACACAGCCAGGGACTGGCGACAGCCCGGATGTGGGGCAGTGGGCCCCGCAGGCGCTGGGGAAGGGAGCAAAACACAGGCAGCTGAACTGGCTTCCCCACCGCCATCCCTGCCATCTCCAATTAACCTTCTAAGCCAAGGGCTCCCAGAGACTGGCATGTCAAGGGCCAGTCCAATTTCAAAAAATAATTGGGGCCTGACATAGGGTAGCCAACTTTTTATTTTGCAGAGTAAGGACATTGAAAACAAACAAAACAGTTGCCATCCACTATCACCATCACTTTACAAGAGAAAGGGGATTTTTACACTAAATAATGTAGGAAGGACATAATCTCAGGATAAATGACAGTCACGTAAATTTAATTAATTTAGCTCACCAAGTCGTGGTTATTTTTCTCATTACCATGAAGACTTAAGAAAACTCTCTTGCAGACTGGCTTTAGGTTTTCCCTCAAGATTTTCCACAAAGGTAAGACCCAGAGGATAGTTTTGTAAAGAATATTCATGAGAAGAAAAATAACATTACAGACTTCATGAAGTTTTTATGAAGAAAAACTTTATGAAGATTTCTTTATGAAAAACTTTGTGAAGAAAAATGTCTTCCATTCCTTCTCTATAGATTCATTACATTTCATTACATTCTCCAGCTTAAAAAAAGGAAAAAAAAAAAAAAGAAAGGTAAAGAAAAGGCAAATTTATTTGTTAAATCGCTTCATTCAGATGGCATTTGAAGTTCTGGTATAAAAATGTTTCAGTGGGTGGGGGCATTGGTGGCTCCGTCAGTTAAATGTCTGCCTTTGGCTCATGATCATAAGGTCCTTGAATCGAGCCCCACATCAGGCTACCTGCACAGCAGGAGTCTTCTTTTCCCTCTCCCTCCACTTGTGCTCTCTCTCTCTCAAATAAATAAATAAAATCTTAAAAAAAAAAAAAAAAGAAAAATTTGGGATGTCTGGGTGGTTCAGTTGGTTAAGCATCTGCTTTCCGCTCAGGTCATGATCTCGGGGTCCTGGGATCCAGTCCTCCACTGGGGTCCTCACTTAGCAGGGAACCTGCTTCTTCCACTGTCTGCTGCTCCCCCTGCTTGTGCTCTCTCTCTCTCTGACAAATATATAAATAAAATCTTTAAGAAGTATGTACATCGTATCAGAGAGATCATGTGATACTTGTCTTTCTCTGACTGACTTATTTTAAAAAAAAAGAAAAAGAAATAAAAATAAAAATGTTTCAGTGGGTTTAAATGGGATTTTGGACCATGTATTCATTCCTTTCAGGTGACATACCAATGATGATTTATGCCTGTAGAGCTCTTTCATTTGTAAAGGCCTTTCACATTATAATCTCATTTGAGTCTCCAAATTCTGAAACTAGTTATTACTGTGATAGTACCCATTCTACAGATGAGGAAACTGAGGATAAACTTTGTCCAAGGTAACACAATTTGATAAACTGTGGAGGTAGGCAATCCACAGGATTGCCTATAGAGGCAAGGAACCCTTGCCCTCTGGTTCCAAATTCTGTGCTTTCTCTACCCCATGCAAAAGAAGGTCATCCCTTGATATTTTGCCATGATCAGTCTATTTTATTCTCCAGCACAAGACTATTACACTTTGGGTAAATTTTATAAAGAAAAAAATTTCAACCAGAGTACACCTAAGATGAAAAGTTATGTTCTCAGCCCCAAGACACTCCCTAATTACAACAACAATTAGAGCAAACTTGCTATATTTAAAGCCACATTTCATTATTTCGAGTGGACTACCTGCAGGATGGGACCACACAGAAAGAGAAAAGCAGAAAGCATCTGGTGAACAAAACCAGCCTCAAAAGTGTCAGTGCCTCACTGTGGCTGATTTCCTGTTTGTGCTTTAGATTTCCTTTTTTCCCTTTAAGAAAGACGTGTTTGTACCTCTTTCTGCCCCATCAAATTGACTGATTTAACATGATGCCAATTTGTTCACATCCTGAGCTGGGAAATGACTCCTTGCTCTATTAAAGCCTTTCTCTCCAAAGGTGGTGGGTAGGGGCTGTGGGGCAAGGGGACTGCAGTTTGGGTGAGAGATGGGTGGGATGTGCTCCGGTTGGCTGAGGGCGCATGTGAGGACAGGAGGGAAGGCCTCCCTCCAGCCAGGTTTGGTTGTCCCAGAGGTCTCTGGTGTCATACTCACCTTGCTGGAGTTGAAACGCTGCTTGAATGCTGCACCTGCCCTCAATTTTCTCTTCCCTTCCATCCTGATGCACAGCAACATCCAGAACTGTACGAAAAGGAGGAATTCACATTTTAGGGAGAGAAGAGCTTTGAGCTTAGAGATTAAAATCAGGGATTCTTGCGTCTATATCCCTTTGAAACTGTGCAGGGCTTTGGGATTTGCTTCCACAGAATGAGTAGACCGGACTTCTAGGTAGGTTGTAACTAGTAACTTTATGAATTTTAAAATTCTTTGAAAATGAGGGGAATTGTGCAGCTTACAGGCTTTATACCTTAACATGTAAGTGTGTCTCATTTGCCTGATTAATGGAGCCAAGATATTAGCTAATTAACTCCTAACCCTGAGATTAAAAAACCCTTTATGTAAATTCAAATAAGGTCTGCATCTGAGCTGATGGAATTGCACCAATGATAATTCCTGGGCTTTGAGACTCTACCATGGTTATGTACGGAATCATCATTGGAGGCAGTTGGGTAAAGGTTATATGGAAGTGTGCTATTTTTGCAACCTCTTCAGAGTCTTAAACTATTTCAAAATCAAAGTTACTAAAAAACTCACAAACTCTTTATATAGCTCTTTCCTGGAAAACGAAGAAGTCTCTAAGAAATAAATAATATTAGTGGAAAGGCAATATGCCATGTATTCATATCCTCAGAATGCTAAGGGTTTTTTTTTTTTTTTAAATCTAGATAGTTCAAAATAATTATCTAAAAAGCTTCTTTGCTTGGTGCATTCATGTGTTTCATGAAGAGCTGCTTATCCTTGCAGTGTGTTTGCAGACCAGAGGACATCCATTTAGAACTAATAAAAGGAATGTTTCTATCTGAGAATATTCTATACAAGAGGTTTAGAGAATTAATAATAGTTACCATCCATCGTGGAAGGCACAGGCCTCTGGACCCTTATATATATTATGTCCTTTAATCCTTACTCTAACCCTGCAAGGCAGGTCCTATTATTCCCCTTTTACAGCTAAGAGACTGAGACACACCGGAGTTGAGTGACCCAGCTCTGAGGGCCAAGTTCTCCAGAACAAGTTCCTGAAATACCTATCCTGCAACCAAGGTTAGTTACCTGCAGGACTTTGATGAGAATGATGTATATTTTCTCATTCACTCAGTGATTTTTTTGACATCTATTCTATTTGCTATACGTGTTTATTCTGGAAATTTTTAATCATTCATTAATTGACTGAGTCATTCAACAAACATTGAGGGAGTGCCTAGAATGTCAAGCAAAAACAGAACTGCAGAATAATGCTTCTGTCCTCATGGAGGTAGACAAATAATTAGATTGCTATTTTAAAATAGTAGTAAGCTTATGGAGGAAAAGAAAGGGGGTGAGGGACAGTAATGCGCAGTGGGGATCAGGTGGGAGATGAGGCTACTCTTTCAGATGTGGGAAGGAGGAGGTGTCCAGGAAAGGCCTCCTTGGGTGGGGTGGACGGCAGATGAGCAGCGACCTGATGCCATGAATGGCAATCCCATGGGGAAAAGGAATAACAGGTGCACAGGCTGTGAGGAGGGAGGGATGTGGAGCAGGCTGAAACTCAGCAAGCTGGGAGAGTGGAGCCAGCATGGGTGAGAGGTAGCCTGGCTAATCACTACAGGGTTTTGTCCCTGTGGTAAAGAATTTGGGTGTTTTTCTAACTGGGAGAGGAAGCCACTGGAAAAAGACCTGGTCAAATTTACATTTGAAAAGAATCATTCTGGCTGCTGCTTGGGAACTGTGTGTTAGGGAACTGGGATAGAGGCAAGCGGACCCTTGGGGGCCAGTCAAGGGATCCTGGTAGCTTAGATGAAGGGAAGAGTTCCCTTCCATCCTGGCTCTACAGTCCATGGCTTTCTGACAGTAAACTCTAATATTGAATGTCCTCTGGCTTCACAATGTAGGGATCCCAACCTGCCAAAGCTGTGGGCACAGAACAAATAACACATTTTATATTCTGAGTGTCTCTGGGAAAGGAAGAAAAACATGACAGGTGAAAGGGAACAAAGGGTGTGTGTGTTTTGCCATTGTCTCTAAACGCAGATAATGTGCATTTAGGGCCCTCCCCCCTTTCAACTCATCTTAGTGCTTATTTCTGCCCCACTAATTCTTACATAATCACATATAGCCTCTCTGTGCAACTTCCTTTAAGGAGATGGAACTTTTCTTTCCAAGAATACTAGAAGCTCCAAAGGGCAGTTACTGTGTTGACATAATTCTTATATTCAATGACTAGCACCTTAGTGTAACATAGTGAGTGTGAAGAATGTATACTTTTAGAATGAATCCGTTTAGGTAATTGAACTCTTGCAATTGAAGTGTGACATTTATTTATTAAAGTTAGAAAATACTTTGGCTTTATTGGGTGTCTTCTACCTCTGCTCCATCCTTTCTAAAGGACATTCCATGGACCACTGTTGCACAGGATGTTGAGGTGAGCACAAATGTGAAGAGGGGGCAGGGTTTCGTGGTCAGCTAGTTTGGAGTATCTGTGAGACAACTGAAATTATGTAAGTTTCTTCACTGTAAGACTCCACAATGGTTTTACTATGCTAATGTCTATTGTGAATATCCAAGGAGTGACATAGTTTGTAGCCTTTCCCTAACTTATTTAATCATGGAACTCTTTTGTCTTGGAACTGTTTTACAGAGCATCTCCTAAGACTAGAGTAATGAAGACATACACTGCACTTTGCAAAAGATTTCAGTGGAAATCATGATAGGCAATAAAGTGGGTAGACTTTTCTTCCGACTGTCAGGAAGACTAAACCCTATAGCAAAGAATTAGCAAAGGCTGCAATTGTCTTTTTGGAACCGACCATCAGAAATACAGTATTGAAACATACTTTCTACCTTAATCTTAGCAAAATGTTGACTGAGTTTATCATCCTGGTGTGAAATACAGAATTCACTAAATTTACTGTTTTATATCCAAATGTACCGTAGTCAATTAATTTCTTGAGGCCTAAAAGACTAATTCATTTGCCAATTACTTTCTTCAAGTATAAAACTTACCAAAATTTGTTACTGACAAGATTTCTGCAGACCCACAGTTGTGGCCTGGAGTACTTCATTTTCACGGTCTCACCTGGGCCTACAAATACGGACTTTGCCCCAGTTCTGCTTGCTCTCCGTAATGATGAAACCAAGAAGCAGTGGTGAACAGACTGCACCAGCAAGAAGTGGCAGCGGTGGCCTGGGCAGGATCTCTTGACATTAGTCCATGAGTATCATTCTGGGCATAGTCAGGCGCCGAGGCCCACAGCAGTCAGGGGAATGATTTGGTTAAGGAATCAAAAGCAACACAAGCAGAGCATTGAGAGCCTGGTAAGAAGATAATCAGAGAAGTACTGACCACATATTATAACTGAAAGGTCCCATTGCATTTAACTGAGAGAGACAGTACTGGCTTTTCTTCCATTAGCATTTGTCAAGACCTGGTTAAGAACGGCAACTGAAAAATGGGGGTCCCCAAACCACATGCTGAAAGATTCGAGAACCCTGTGGAATTTGGCATTGCCTCCCAAGGAGCCAAGAGGCAGACATTTTACATCACAGAGTGTCTTCTCGCACAGACACCAGATCTTACTCCAAAAGCAGCCCTTCTACTCAGAGAGATGAGATCTTAAGAATTGTGGCTCATTGTTTATTCAGTTAATTTTAGTGTGTGTCATCCGGGAGAACATTAACTGAGCTAGATTGCCATTTAACTTTACAGCAGTGGCTTATAATCTATTAATAATGTATTTCATTTTAGTTTTTTTTTTAAATTGATTTATTTGAGAGAGAGAGGGAGAAGGTGAATGAGTGGTGGGAGCAGCAGAGGGAGAGGGACAAGCAGACTCCCTGCTGAGCAGGGAGCCCAAAGCAGGGCTCGATCCTGGAACCCTGGAATCATGACTTGAGCTGAAGGCTAATATGTCACCGACTGAGCCACTCATGTGCTCCAAGTTTTTTTTTTTTCTTCTTTCAGTTTAAGTGCTTTTATGCTCTCAGGCAACGGAATTTATGTATGGCACAGGTGCTTTCTAAAGAAGGGAAAAAAGCAGTTAATATTTGCTCCATTTTAAAAAGAGAGACACCTAGATGCCAAAAGACAGAGACTGTGGAAGCTCTTTTGAGATCCATCCCAGGCTTTGTGACCTTTAGTTCACTTCACTATGTTGAACTACAATATACTTGTTTTGTCCCATTTGACAAGATACAGTGTATCAATGGTACCACCTCCTTTGAGGTGCCTTTCAGAGTTGCCACTGCCTGGGGTGAAGTCCAGCAATCACAGTGGGGCTAATAAGGTCTCTGCCTACTAGGTCCCCCATGCACTGTCACCTTGACATGGAAAAATCTCCAGCTGCTCGTTTCCTACTCTCTCCTTGTGACTCCTTCCCTCTCCTCTAGGCCTTCCTTGCAGGCCTTCTCTGACACCACTTGCACCTCTTAATTCTATCTCCCATTCCTCACCTATCACAAGTGTGTGCACACACATGGATAAGTACTTCTTAGCAATACACTGCTTAACATGCATCTTCCCACCAGTGCCTGAGCTCCTTAAAGCAGGGGCCACACCCCCTTAAGTCTCTTCCCACAGAGTCCAAGGTCTAAGGCCTGAAAAGAATTCTTATAAAAGCCTGAAGTTCTCCTATCAGTAGCAAACATTCTCTGCAAGCTCCTTGAGAAGAGCTGTGTACATTTTAGGTCTTATGCACATAGAGATATAAGTGGCATGTTCTGGGCATTTGAAGATTTAACATTTGCCATTTCAGTTTGTCAGCCTGGAATATGTAGTATTTTGCATTTTGTTCCGAGGCACAAAATTTAATCAAGTGATCTGTCCATCTTTGTGAAAGTGAATCATTGTTGTTTTTTTAACTCATCATTTAATATAGTAACGCTTAAGATTTAAAAATAAACTTTGCTTAACAACACCCAGTGAATGGAGAATCAACTTTGTGACAATTGAAAAGGGAATAAATTTGTGGTGTGAAGATATGAACAGAAAATAATCCATGGGACATCCAGGATCATGCAAAAACATTTCCATTTTCTCTAGTTTGGGATTATTAGGATTTAAGGGGTACCCTTCATAAATGTGAAGGGTCTCACATACACATTTGATGTTTCAGCACAGTATAAGTGTTATCCCAAAGTAGAATTGTTGCCGCTGATTATATTATAATATTTCAGAACATTTTCCTGTGCTTGAAAAATATACTAAAACATATGTTAAATACACTTAAAATTCATTAACAACAAACTCTTTTTTTTGTGGAAAGACCAGAAAACTTTTTGAATGCTCTGGAAAAATATTGGCCAACTCGACCGTCTAAATTTTGTCTTGTGTGAGTGGACAAGAATGATCATTGCAGTGTATTATTGTCCCGTTCTTTTTGGATTTTTTTTTTCTCCTTCTCTAACTCTCTAACTCTGTCCCTCACTCTCTCCTTGCAGAGCTAGTACCTCTGGATGTTGCTGTGTCACAGGAAAGGAACTCATCTTGCTTTTGGTGATTTAAATGCAGGGTCTGGTTCACCAACATGTCACACAGAGCCCCCCACTCCAAGGGCCAATGCTTGGTTTAATGCTTTCCCGTTGCTGTCTTTAAATTCTTAGTAACTTTATCTTTGAACCTGTGTTTTCTAAGTTGAATTCAGTGGAGCAATGGAGCATGAGCTTGAGCAAAGGAAGTTCACACAACATGCCTGCTACCATTTCTTGCCTAACTCATTCATGTGTAGTAGTCATGATACCCCATAAGCACAGGATTCTGGTGAACCTGTGATGTGGGGCTTCAGAGAGGCTGGAACTGAATGCAGAGCTTTCTTATAATGCAGAATGCAGAAACAAAGCAATAGCAGTCTTTTTTTTTTTTTTTTTTTAAGATTTTATTTATTTGACAGAGAGAAACACAGCGAGAGAGGGAACACAAGCAGAGGGAATGGCAGCGGGAGAAGCAGGCTTCTTGCTGAGCAAGGAGCCCGATGCGGGGCTCGATCCCAGGACCCTGGGATCATGACCTGAGCCGAAGGCAGACGCTTAACGACTGAGCTACCCAGGCGCCCCCAAAGCAATAGCATTCTAAGAACCACAAGACCAAGGAACCCATCAAATCCTCCTTACTTGTGTTACTTCCTTGTGTTAGCCACCCACATATGTTGAAGATGATGACACAGAAGGACAGGGAAAGATAGGGCAGCCCATGGTTCAGTCTTTCTTTATTCAACAGTAAACCAAAGGTGGAAAGTATTGGTAGAGCATGAAGGTAAAAGAAATGAAATAAAAATGATTGTTTTGAGCAATGTTTCCACTCTCTGGTAAGAACAAAAGACATAGATATGTATGAGCTGTGAAAAATGAGTTGTGTACTATCAATGACAGCCTCTGACTTAGATGCTCTTTATAAAACTAGTTTTGCAGCACATAAAGACTAGTGGCAAAAATTCATGCTAATAATTTAATTTTTTTTTTTAAAGATTTTATTTATTTGGCAGAGAGAAACACAGCAAGAGAGAGAACACAAGCAGAGGGAATGGTAGTGGGAGAAGCAGGCTTCCTGCAGAGCAGAGAGCCCGATGCGGGGCTCGATCCCAGGCCCCTGGGATCTGACCTGGGCCAAAAGCAGACGCTTAACGACTGAGCCACCCAGGCGCCCTAATTTTTAAATTTTGTTCTTTACTTAGAAAGACAGTCAACAGCAGTTAAGAACACCATGACAAGTGCGAGAGAAAGCAGACAAAAATGAAAAAAAAATTGTCTTAATACCATTAATGGTGCATTTTTCTTGCTTTTTAAACAAGGGGCCCCACATTTTCATTCTGTGCTGGGTCCTGCAAATGTGCAACCAGCTCTGGTCACTGGATCTCTGCTGACGGGCGATAGGACTTCTGGAGCCTCTGACCCCCAGGCCCCTCCCCAGACAGAAACCATTATAAAGGAACTGGGATGGGAGTTGCTTAGATTTGTCCAACCCACGTGGGTGGGAGAAGAAGAGTTTAGTTCAATTGCGGAGTTCAGGTATATCCAGGGCAGTAGTTTAAAAATTTTCAAACACAGTGCTATTTAGCAGGTAGTGCTACTAGTCATTATGTTGATTCTTTGCATGAAATTGCTGACACCTTGGAAACTGCCTAATGATACAGAAAATTCTATTTTTTCAGTGTGGAATGCCACTGGGCAAGTGGGTATTACTTATAGATGTATAAATATTGTGCATATTAGCATGAGGAGTCGCTTACAAGTCAATAAGCTTTCTGAACTGTGGAAGAACAAAAGGGGAAAAAATCACAGAGAAACGAATAATTTCATAGGATTTCGTTTGATTATTTCTTAACCTTGGTAAGGCGAACCATTTCTATAAGATGGTGATTTTAATTTTATTTTGAAGGTAATACAAAGGCAACATTAAATTAGTTTTCCATTTTACCATTTAGCCTTGAAAGAAAAAAATATATATTTGCTTTCATTTTAGAATCCTGGGTAGAACAACAGAAGATTTTGAAACATGGCAAAGCGAGTGTTCATTGTTGCCTCTTATAATCCTTCTTTTGCACTTTGTTCTTTGGATCTGCTCCATTCTGACTTGCCTTTAATTTTTTTTTCATCCAGCTACCCTAGGAGCATATTTGCAAAGCCATTAATAAGGAGAAGAATACCACTCACAATTATTTCTCGTTAGCATTAGAGGTCAAATCACGGCCTTCCATAACTATGGGTTGACCCCGTGGGACAAGTCTTCTGTTTCCCATTCCAATTCCAAAAGTTAGAAGATTTTTGCTCTTGCTTGGTTCTTATTCTCCTTACCTGTATACACCACCACATTAGCACGGACTATGGAAACACGTACCTGGGATCTTGCGGTCTCGGAAAATTGGGTTGAATATATTCATGTAGCTTGTGAGGGTAAAGAATCAGCCTCTTGGAGCCCCCACTTCTCACTCCCAACTTGAGGGCAAGTCCTAGCCTATGGAGTTGTCATAGAGATGGGATGAGATAACACAGGCAGAGTTGGGGTGTGGCACACGGAGTGCTCCCTAATTCTTTTTTCGTCTTCACTTCCCTTCCATATAAAACTTCACACACCCTTAAGAGTCAGCTTCTTTTATATGTTTAAAAAAGAGTAAGGGTTCTGCTATATGTAAAAGTTTCAAAAACGTGTATAGGTATGTCCACTACAAAAAGTGTAACTCCTTCCCACTCTGCTTCTAAACCCCCAGGCCTATGGTCTAGGGAGCCAGAGAGCATCTTTTTGCAGATTGCCCTGTGAGGGCGCTACGTGAGGATCTATGCAGCTAGGTCACTCCGCAGTATTATTAATCACAGATGATGCCGTGCTATACACAGACACACGCAAGTCAGTCTCTGCGTCTTTTCTCCGTTGCCTGCAGTTCCCGGTCCCTCTTATTTCTAACTGGAATTTCATTTTGCGGATGCCCCACAATTTATTTGTAGTGGACTTTTGGTTTGTTTCAAGCTTATTTGTGATCCCAAATACTGTGGCGTGAGCCTCTTTATGTGCGTGTCTTTAACTGTCTGAGTAAGTGCTCACATAGGGTACCTTCCCAGAAGTAGAGTTGGTGGGTCAAAAGGCATATTTGTTTTTACTCTAAATCTTTCCTACATCCCCCTACATTACATGTCCCTCTCCAACTCCCACTCCATCACTGAATTCCTTATCCCCCCCGTCAAAAAAATCTAAATTATTTACAATAATAATCTGATACAATAATATTATCAATAATATCTTCTTATGTCTCCCTTCTTAGGGTTGTTGTGAAGAACAAATGCATTTGGTGAAAAGCCTAAGTTAACTTCAACATACTTAAGTGGAATTTGGTATAATGTAAATTGTAATAAGTCAGGATATGTGGTAATACATTTTACCACTTATAATCAAATGAACGACCTTGACCCTCTTAGGAGTTTGGAGAGACTAAATCCCCAGGGGAAGCTTTTTGGAAAAGACTCAGATATTGTCCTGAAATCATTCCACACGTGTAGACATCTACTCTGAGAGTGCTAATCCTAAACTACGAACCCTCTCTCTTGTCTAGGGTCCTTTTCATTGAAGGCATGCTGGATCTTAAATGTAAGGACAAACATAAAGTAACGCGGATGAGGTGCTCCCCCAGTAGGACCTTCTCTATCCTTATGCAACTCTGTTACAAAGGGACACACTCATGCTTTTCTCAAAGTTGGTGAACTTCCCTAAGTGGTTTTAGAAGCTCAAATTACAAACAACTTCCTAATTGTCTTTGAAAACCACCCTTCCTATGAGTGTTGAGTTATTGCTGATTGAGTCTTATCCTTGGGTTTTACTGTGTCCTTGCTGACAAGTCCTGGATCCAAGGAAAATACAGAGAAATGCTCTGAAAGCAAACCTGTTCCTATCCATTAGAAAATGCCATTATTCAGTGGCTGCCATAGACTCAGGGAAACAATGTGATCCTTTCATCCCTCTATTTCTCTAACAGTCCTCATTGTGTCTGCCCCGTCCATGAATGGGTTCCACCATGCAGGAAGTGACATGGCACAGTAAGCTTAAGAATATTCCTTATTTTTGTTCAGTTGGGTAATATCATAATATCATGTGTTTAACTCCAAAGCAAGAGGGAAGTAATGGTAACTCACATCACAGTGAAGATGGTTCACTAATCTGATTAGCTCATCTGAACAAACTTTTGCAATTGAAACAATGTCATAAATTTCAATTGTGTGCCTTCACGTCAAATTTTTCTATAAGGACATTTTTGGAGTAATTATAAAATAAATAGGTGGAGACTGTCATCCCTTTTTCCCCAGAATATTTTGGCCTCCTTTATAAATGAAAATATTTCCAAGGTCACATAGTTAGATCAAGCTCAAATCTGTCAGACTCCAAAATTTAAGTTTTTAATAAAACCAGGTCACCCGCCAGATAAAAGGAGTGCTGCCTTCTGTGTAAAGTTCTAATTTTTAATACTTAAATGCTGCCCCCAAAGCAAACATTTTCTTTACAAATTGGCCATCTCAAGGAAAGTTTTTTCTTTTTACTTCTCAATAAATCTCCATAAGTTATATTAAATCATAGTCTGCTTATTAATTATCGTATCAGATGAAAATGGCCAAGACAATTTTTAGCAAACTTGAAGAATGTGTTTGGAATTATCTGACTTGATTCACAGGGTAATGGTGTATGTGAAATTTACTTTGAGGGGGGTTCCAAAAGATATAGGCAGTGATTATCTGGATTAACTGAAACTGGGGCACCCAGGAAAAGCCTATGTGACTGCCAGCTGGCAGAGTCTAAGGACAGAGGAAACACAGAGGACAAAGAAAACAGAGCAGGTGTCCTACAGTAGCCCCAATCCAGAAGTCACAAAAGAGCACTCCCCTATGCCAGTGTGGCTTGTAGCTGACCTGCCTCTGACATGGGCAGCTCTGCGTGCTGTGGGCTGGGTGAGTTACAGTTGGGATTCATTTACTTAAGGATAGTTAGTGATTCTATGATAACTCTATTTTATCAACAACACTCTAGTTTCTCTCTAGTTGCAAAACTTGGCTTCCCTATGAGGATTTACTGGCCATTCCTTTAAACTTCCCTGATTCTTCCCAATAATTAAGAGAATAGAAATATACTAAAACAGCAGCAGGCATCATGCATGGCCATGCATTAGGAGATATTTTCATGGTTAATAGTCAGGGTGACTATGTCCCACTACAAGAAAGTTTCCCACTTAAATCTATCGTCTGTGCCTAATTATGAATGGTACCCTCTTTCTCCTTCAGAGGTTTGCTCAATAAATTATATGCTCATCCTGCCCACAGCTAATACAACTTTGCAGAACTTGAACTTGAACTTGCTGAGACCAGGGCTCCAAATGTCCTCATCTTCAATGGCACTCTAGTTCCTGACTGCATTCTCTCCATGAGGAGCCGCTCCCTCTGTGTTATGTAAGAGGCCCTTCCTCACAGCAGAACAAGCCAGTTAGAGAGCAACTTGAGATTCCTGCGAGAACAGTCAGAATTTCTTCATCTTGAAGGCTCACATTTCCTTAGCCACGGTTCCTGAAAAGTCTTGAGTTTCCCACTAGAGCCAACAGGGTGGGTGGGGCTCATTCCCTGGGAAACATGGTATCCTTGTCATCCGACTAGCGCTCAGGCCTGAGGTTGCTGCTCATGGTTCTAGATAAAACCCTCTTGTCATTCAAGCCTTCTAACATCAGAGCCAGCTCTGCTTGTACCTAGCCTCACACGCTCCTGCCCTCAGGCTTACTTGTCTTCCAATGAGATGGTTAGTCCATTAAGGGCAGACGCCATTTATTGGAATCCTTTGTACCCCCAGCATTCTGCACCTTGGGGATGCTCAGTAATTGTTTATTGATGATGCTAATTTTTACAAACAAAATTTATCCCCCAGTTTCTAGTGCTGGTATAAAATGCCTACAAAGTGGCATTCTTTATTTTGCCAAAAGCTTACTACATATTCTGTACATCTTTCTTTTTTATCATACTTTAGTATAAAATGAATCAATATGAAGATTTTAAGTGTGAAACACTCTGAAAGCTTGTAAGCAAGGAAATGAATATGAAAACATTTCTAAATAATTTGAAAATTGTATTTATCTGGATTAGAGTGAAGACAGTGATGGTGTCTTTAGAAGGGCCACTGGCATAATGTATAGATATTACTTAGAAGGGGAAGGAGGACCGAGAAAAGAGTCTTTTCCCCTTAACACTGAGTAGCTTTGTCTGCCATCTTGGCCAATTGCCACCTTGGAGCGCCCTCAGAGTCCTGAGGAGATGGGACCCAGAATAAATACTTGTTTGTTAGTTCCTTGGGGCCAAGGTCCGATCATTTATTACTCATCTCTGTACTAACTGAAATGTGGCAGGTGCTCAATAATCTTTCCTTAAACAGGATGGTGGTAAGAAAGATCCATAGTTTTAGGCACAGTCTGGAGATTATGAGTCCTAGAGGAGGCATTACAAATGGGTTCTCTAGGAACACTTACTAGTTTAGCTTCGGACTGGTCCCAAGGCCATAACATCCTGGAAGACCAGGCCCTAACCAGAGACTAGTTCTTAAAAGAGCATAGCAAGATTTTTATTTAACTGTCATATGTAGATCCCTTGGGACCTGACATCTGTTGGCCTTGTTCCCTAACACATCTTGATCTCAAAGACTTTGTTGCAGAAATACCAGGCCGTCACCCATACCAACGGCTATCTTGTTGTTCTTTTTGCCTCTTTGCCCTTCTCCACCAAGAAAACACTTCTTCAAGGCTCAGCCCAGGCACTGAGAATACCATCACCAACCCAACCTCCTCTGTGTTCCCATATCAACTTGAGCATAACTTATGTCATTTTTATTGGAGGTTATTTTCTTTTTATCTTCCCCAAATAGTAAACTCTGTAAGTCAAGAAACTTGTGAGCTTTACCCTGGTGGCCCCAAAAACCCAGCGGAGTTTTGGGCATAATTTAAGTGCTCAACAAAAGTTTGTGCAACTGAACTGAGCCTGTCTATTGACTGGTGAACATCACTCTGTATTAAAACTGTGTGGATGGGAGGTTAAATATCACTATGAATCTAGTGCTTTCCGTCTTATCTTCTTTAAAAAGCTAGACGCTAAATTTAGACAATTCCTTGCTAGTATATTTATTTGTAACGAGATTGAGGGTTTTCAGGGAAAGAAAAAGAAAAGATGACCTATGAGTTTGTTCTTTTCACCCAAAATAATCTTCTGGGAAGATGATACCTCAGAGCCGAGATCAAAGTTAATTGTACCTCTCTTAGAAACCCCCAGGTTATTTGTAAGTAAAACAAAATGGGATGATTATAAAAGATGACGTTTGGAAATACAATTATTTCCTAACTTCTGAGCACATGCCTTGAGAGTGGTTCTTTGAATACATGCACTGACAAATATTCCATTAAAGGATAGACTTGTTTACGGCAAAAACATTTCAGGGCAAAAAGGTTATCCACTTAACAGTTTCTCATAGTACGTTGTAATTATATAGTGTAGTTTAAAAAATCTGATTACCAAAAAAAGCCACATGTAAATTCTAATTATTTCCCAAAGCATATATGTTAAAATTGCCTAATTTAATGTAAAGTGGACCAATGTTGGGATATCTCAACTCAAGAATCTTTTTGGTGTATTCTTGAGAATGGGACTGATAAGATATAATTAAGAACAAGTTTGAAAATAAATACTGCTTTTTATTGCCTCACCAAAATATAAACAAATATATTTATACATCTGCACAGTTGACCAGCTCCGGGCTAACTACTGTTATGTGAGACACCTTTGGCCATATTTCAGAAATTTCAAAAGGATAACCCACCTTTCATAAGAACAATTAGATAAGGCAGGTACCAATTATGCAGAGACATTGCAAGGATGATCAGTTGTCATTTACTCATTATTCCAAAGGGATATCTTTCTAACAAATAGGTCACTACCCAAACTCTGTTACTGTTAGGAGATCACAATCTCAAAGTAAAAACATTCCAGTACTATGGAAGCACTCCAAAGAACTGTCCAGTATACCTATTAATCTGAAGTCATGTCAGCTACATTCAAGGGTTTGGAATAAAATACATAAATTGGATAAGTTTTGCTCTTATGTTGCATTATATGGTGACAGAATTGAAAGGATGTGAAAAAATCTGAGTTCATTCAATAACTATTCTCTGAAGATCCATAAACGTGGTGCAGGACACAGAAAGACGTCGCACGGTTCCTGCCCTAGAGTAATTTAGGGACTAATTTGTAAGATGTGATTTAAGCATGAACAACAATTATAGAACAGCAAACACAATCCATTTTGAAGAAATGTCATGGGAGATTAGAAGGTACCAAATAGAGGGTTTTGGAGTGGTGGAAAAGGTCTGTCTTCCTGCCTACATAGGGCTGGTTTCCAGGTCATAAATGTGACTTGGAAATGCAAGTTGCAGGATTCACTTGTGCTCCATGGTCTTGATGAAAGCCCTGATTTCAGAGAAAAACATCATTAACCTGTGCTGATAAGATGGACTGAGTGATGCCAAATGGAACTTGTGATTCCATTTTGATTAAAGGACCTCTTGCCTTGAATCAATGGCAAGAACCTGAGTCTTCAGAAAAATTTCTCTGGTAAATTGACACTCTTCTGAAATGTACACTCTTCTGAATATACACTCTTCTGAAAAAAAAAAAAAAGAAAGTGGAAGGCCACCAAACAGGTAGTATGGGAGAATTAAGTTGAGAAAAATGCATCTGGAGGTGAGACTTTTTAAATCTTTGGGAGAGAAATATGAAGAGAGAACTATGAATCTTCCCTGATTTCAAATATTTCCAATAATGTGCCTCATATGAAAACAAGCCTGAAAATCAGAGGGATTGATGCCCTGGTGATATTCCTAGGTCTACCCAATTTCTGTTGAGGCAAAGAAAATTCAAGAGAAATTCTCTTCATTTTGATCCTTCTATTTGAGGTATTCCAAAACACAGTATGAATTCAAATATACAAACTTTCAACAAACGCACACACAAAAACAAAAATGAAAAGTTTTCTAACACTGCAGTCTTCTTCTCACTTTCATATATAATTTATTTAGAAAATATTTAAATTCATATCTTTTAAGAATTAAGTACCTTTACCATATTTTTGAAGTGCTAAGTTGTAGCTTACAAACCTAAAGAATGTTCAGGGTATGTTCCTTTTGCTCTCTTAGCATCGTTTTCCTCATTTATAAAATGATATTACTACTCTTTAAGGAATTGTCTTGTCCTTATTGTATGTGCTTCTGTGGGACTACTAATCAAAGGGCACTACCCCTCTTCTCTAGGACAAAAATGAAGAGAAAGTGTTCTAGGCCCATTAAGAATGCCATTGTTCTGGTCACACTGAATGGTCAGTTAGAATCCTTCACTGGGATTTTATAGATAAATTCTGGAGCAAGAAGCTCACTCTCTTCTCCTGGGGTCATTAAGATGTGATGATGTAATCTCAGCCACTCTGGCTCCAGTTGTAAAAGGTCGTTCATTAGCTGCAGGAGGGAATGAAGCCAATAATCAAGAGAAAGAGGGGGGAAAAAAAGCAGAGACAAGAGATGAAGAGAATAAGAGAGTGAGTGTGAGCATGGGGAAAAAGGGAAAAAGAACTCATGTCACCTTTTGAATCCCTTGCAGTCTCTGAACCCAGCTTCATCCTTGGATTGCTCACCCAGGGGAACCATTTATTGAGTTGGGTCACTTTTCATCTGTAGCAGAGAGAATCAGCCTTATACATAAGGTTAAAACTCCATATTGTTAATCCCATCCCTACAAAGAGGCAATAGAAACCATCTAATCATCCATACATTCATTCATCCGCCCATATATACAATGAACGTCTAAAGAAAACTTCCATATTCCAGGCTCTGGGCACTTTGGATGATGTGCTAAGATGACTAAGACATGATCCCAACCCTCAAGGAGTTTTCAACCTAGAGGGGCAGATAGATATGTGAATGGGTCATTCATAATAAAATGAGAGATTTGAAAAATACTGATGTGAGTACACAGCCATAGATATGCAGGATCAGTACATCTGCGTGGAAGTCAGAGAACTGGGTTGTGAAGTAATAAGCAGGGCTGTATAGGCAAAAATGGCTTGAAGAAGAAGCTGGAATATGTGAACAAATGTGTAATGCTTTGAAATTGCCTGGTGCTTCTGGAGACTGGTGAAGAGACCGTCACTGTGGTAGATAGGTACAGCACAGGAAGTGAAATTCAGATAATCCTAAAGGCAACAGAAAATAGAGGATTTTTTAAAGAAACTTTACGTGTTGTTTTATCTTCTTTTGGGGAAATATGATTAACTTATTTTTAGGAAGTCAACTGTGGTGTCTGTGTGGAGGATGAATCAGACCTGAGGAGAGTGGGTTAGAAAGACAATATATTGTCCAAGCTTGAGGGTGTGAGGTTCAGAGCAGTGCGATCTTCAAGAGACATCTAGGCGATGGATGGGATTTGGTGCTGACTACAGAGGTGGGCAGAGCAACAACTGACCACAAAATTTGTAACTTGAATTTCCAGGAGGTATCGGAGACATCGGTCAAGATCAAGATCATGGGGGGAAGAACAGGGAGAAGATAGAGAATCATGTTTTGGACATATTAATTCGTGGACTGTGGAAAAGGTGATGTTTAATAGGGTAGCTGTTAAAGTGGGTATAGAACTTAGAGTGTCTCAGTGACCAGAGATAGGGTTTCAGGAAATTTTGAAAATCTAGAGGGTAATTAAAGCCCTGTGGGATGAATGAGATTATCCACAGCAGAGCTTTAAGACTGGGAGGTGTGTGCATCAAGAATGACACTTCCTTGAATCACTATACCGTACACCTGAAACTAATATGATGCTGTTATGTTAACTACATTGAAATTAAATTAAATCAGAACTAAAAAAGTGGAAACTTAGCTAAATAAATAGGATAATTTTAAATTGAAAAAAAAAAAAAAAAGAATGAGACCACCTTGGGAAACATCAATATCTGAGGAATAGGAAGAAGAGGAGGAGCCAATATTATATATAAATGAAATGAGAATCGACACCCAACACATAAGAAGGGCTCCTCTGGTATTTTTGAATAAATGAATGGAAGCATGAGTAAGACACCAGGACTATAAACATTGGGAAAGTCCCTCCCTGACATTTAAACACGAAACGACAAATAAAATGGGAGAGAAAATTACAAATGATTAAAACTGATCTCCTATTTTAATGTTTCCCCAATATTTATTTTATCTACTATGTCTGATAGCTCTATAGTTTGTAGATTAGACTTAACATTTGCCTGGGTGGAAAGAACCAGAATATGCCCCAGATATTCAAGGAAAGGCCTCATTACTCAGAGCATGATGCTTCCGTATTGAAGAACAGCCTCGCTGTGTCCCAGGGGACTTCCTGCTCTAGCTGTTTGTCATTGACATTCATGCCGGGGGTTCCCACTGAGTCAATATCTGGAGGAGAGCACTAAGGCAAGCCTTAACATTAGGACTCCAATGGGGTTGCCATGGCATACTCCCACCACTTTTGGAAAAAGAAAGTGTTTGCTTCCTGGGTGTCAGGCTTCTTGATTTTGAGAATGTCCTTTGCTGTTCATTGGAGGAATAGCTGACATTTACTTCATGCTACAAATTGGAGACAACCAGAAAAGAAAAAAGGTTCATTTTAGAAAAAGGAAAAAAAAATCTTTTTACAGCATCTTTTATAAATGGTGACAATTGCATCTGGGTAATTATTCATTTAGTTTCAGAGGTTTCAGGAGATCAAACAGAGGGAGAATGATTCATGAAATTTAAATAGTAGCAGGTAAAGTCAGATCTGTGACAGGGAGCAGGAGGCTGCCACGCTGCAATTAGAGAGTTCTGGATCATGGGGTAGAAAAGGTGAAGCTAATTAAAATGGCTGCAACTTCAGGCCATGGCCTTGCTCAGGAGACCTTAAATATTCTTGAAATTTTGGTTGGCACATTTAAAAGATTAACTCAGATGGTGCTCTGACTCCTTCAAGTAAAAGTTGTCAGTAAGTCACAAACTGTGGATGTTGGGCACAAAAATCTTAGAAAAACATGCACATTATGACCCACATAAGTGCATCAGAAAATGACTTGATAGGTCTTTCCCAAATAATGGCTAACACACACGTTGAACCTACCAGACTCCCTGCACTGTTTTGAGTGCTTTGTTTGTTCATTTAATTCTTGCAACAACTCTATGAGTGGGAGGTCATTATTACCTTCATTTTGCAGATGGGGACACGAAGGTGAGGGGAGTTAAGGAATTTGTCTGAGGCCATGCATACAGCCAGTAAGCAGCATAAGCAGGGATTCAAACCCAGGTTTTCCAGCCAGAGTCTGAATCCCCAGAAGTCTGGAGATGGTGTGCACTATTTATTTTCTGACTAAAGAGTTTCATGCAAGAAAAAGTCCCCTGTGAACTATAAACACCATTTCAACAGAAGGAAGGAAACCTGGAGAAGAAGACAGGAGAGGAAGAGAAAAACCATTGAGATTAAAGAAGGAAGTAGACAAAGGAGAGGTAGGAGAGAAAGAAGAGAAGCAAGGAAATGGGTCCAATAAAAAAAGGAAATAAAAGGTTGACCCCTCCAGTGTACCAGCGACGTCAGGGCTGGCTCATCCAGTCACGTGTCTGGCTCTGTGCTTATTGTCCGGTTGGATTTTTTGTTGTCTAACGCACCCCTCCCTCTGGTTGGGATGACACTCATGACCCAGGAATTACTGCTGGTTCCATCTAGTTCCCACTGCTCTATGTGCTCTTCCTCCCTCTCTCCAATTCCCTCCACACACATCTTCTCTGTCTTTCAAAACTCCCTCTGCAGACTACTCCAGCTTTTAGTGATTTTTGGACCGCCTTGAAAACCATAGAATTTTAGAATTTCCATCTTTAGACATTCTCCAGTTCAAATTGTTTATTTTACAAATGAGGGCAACCTGGGTCCATGGAAGGGAAGTGGTTCGCCCAGGGCCGCCAGCTAGAGGTGATGGTGCCGGAAGCCACCTCAGTTCTCCTTCACTCCGCATGGCTGTTCTGCATTGTTTAAGCTAATTATTGGTGCCTCTCTCGCCAGCTGGACTGTCACCCTCATGAACCAGGGCCAGATCTTCCTTGGCTTTTGTGTCGTCTGCTTCACGAAGCACAGTGTTGCACGAAGAAGGTGCTAAATAAATGACTAAGCACTAATGAATTTTCTCTTTGTATATAAGTAAACTATTTAGAAATAGTAAAGTTAAAAAAAGATCATCAGCTCTGCTCTAATGCAGAATAAATATTTTCTGTAGCATCTCCCTAAGAGCAGTTATAACCCATACATATCAGAGGTTGTCTTTAATTTTTAAAAATAAATGTGTCTTTTAATAATAATATAAATCAGTGGATCCTCATTAGCCCTTTTTTGTGTTCTGTTATGCCAACAGAATACTTGTCTCTTAGGGCAGCAAGAAACCCATCTTGTGACAAAATATATGAATTTTCCTTTCTTAAGTTTCTCCACAAATGGTAAATAGAGCATAGGAGTATCTTAAACCATGCCAACAAAGGCCTCATTAAACCCTTGCTGGCAATTGATTAAGATTAATGTGTGAGTATATTCACTGGACAAAGTATGTAGATGGCTTTTACTTATTAAATATAACAAATTACAAGGAAATAAATCGGCTCGTTACTTTTAATTGGAGCATCCCCAAGTGACCACATCATCAGAGTCAAAGATGACAACAGATAGGAATTTTTGGAAAGTATCATTTTATACTACACATTTATCAATTATCTCAACAGCAACATTAATAATAAGTAATAATCACATTCTCAAAGCATAACTAATAGTATTGTGAAAGCAGAAATCACAGGAAGAGGCAAGAGAATGAAAGCCAGACCACAGGGACAGAAAGAGACAAGAGAATATCCTTTAGTTCTAATGGCGACACGTATGCTGACAGATTTCCAAAAGGGATGCAAGAGTGAGAACAGGAAACCAATAGGCATTAAGTAACTATTACGAGCCAGGCTCTGAACCGTCCCTTTCGTAAACACAACCTTGTGTAGTCCTCACCAGCCACCCACGCGGTAGATATTTTTCACTGTATTTTATATGTGAGGACACGAAAATTTTAAGAGGTGAAATTGTCTACATCTGTAAATGGTGAGCCTGGATTCAAACCCAGATCCGGATGACTGCAAACACTGCTGGTTCCTAGTCAACATCCATCGCCATTCTTCTTTGTTGTCAGGACAAAGATACCAAGCATCTTTGTGTTTCAGTGGCACCTGGCCTTCCTACCAGCCCTAGGCAGTCAGTCTTGCTGAATCTGATGACCCCTTGCCAGTGTTCAACTTAGGAGTTGACAAAGACCCAAACCTGGTCAATGAAACAGAAGGGGTGGTTGGTCTGGGGGCTTCTGGGAAGATTCCTCTTGCTCTTAAAAATAGACTCACAGAAGAGGGACACTCTTTGGGATTTGGAGACTGTTGTCACCTGCAACCAAGAAAGATATAATTGACCTACTAACATTAAGAGGGAGAAAAGGTGGAGAGTGCCTGGGTCTATGATTATGCATTTAAATTGCTAAATTTGCCGGCCTGAAACTGCTCTAGATCTAGACTTCCTCTTATGTGAAATAATGCATTTTCCTTTTTGCTTAGGCTACTTTCAGCTTTGCAGCCTAAATGTGTTCCCAGATACA
Organism: Procyon lotor; assembly: GCA_028646535.1. Taxonomy (NCBI): domain Eukaryota; kingdom Metazoa; phylum Chordata; class Mammalia; order Carnivora; family Procyonidae; genus Procyon; species Procyon lotor. Next base: position 113,188,208 of record CM053603.1, on the reverse strand, counting down.
CATTTCATGCCCTTTCGACAATGCTGAGATTCAATTAGAAACAAAACAAACTGGGACGCCTGGGTGGCTCAGTGGGTTAAGCCTCTGCCTTCGGCTCAGGTCATGATCTCAGGGTCCTGGGGTCGAGCCCTGCGTTGGGCTCTCTGCTCGGCGGGGAGCCTGCTTCTCCCTCTCTCTCTGCCTGCTTGTGATCTCCTTCTCTCTGTCAGATAAATAAATAAAATCTTAAAGAAAAAAAGAAACAAAATAAACCGCTGCTGCCTGAAAGAGTTCATAGGCGAGCTGAAATTGTCCGAGGCGTGTGAGGAAACAAGTGTCTCAAAGAAAGCAGCAAAGACAGTCAAACAGAAAATGATGAGCATGTTTACAGTGACTGCCTTGGGCCAAAGTCTTGATGCCAGCTGCTTGTTTCACCTCCAATGACACCTTCCTCTGAGAAGCTTGTGGCACTTAGGGCAGAAGGAGCCCTTTGTTTTAGGGAGGTTCTTATGAATGTATTCTTTTAAGTCCTTTATTTCTCCTCACAGAAGGTAGCAGCCTTGTGGAATGGAGCCAGTCTTGCAGAAAGGAGTCAAAATTGGCTAAGCCACAAACATATCCTGCCATCCCTTCCTCCTACCTGCACATTCCATGGTCTGTGTGCATTGCCCAGATCACAGAGTAAATAAAATTGCAATTATGTGGAATTGGTTCCTTAAAAACCCAGCCTTGTGGGTCCCTGATAGTTGGCAAGACTGCTCCAGGTTCCTGCAGCCTTTTTTTTTTTTTTTTTTTTTTTAAGATTTTATTTATTTGACAGAGAGAAACACAGCGAGAGAGGGAACACAAGCAGAGGGAACGGTAGCGGGAGAAGCAGGCTTCCTGCCAAGCAGGGAGCCCAATGCGGGGCTCGATCTTAGGACCCTGGGATCTGACCTGGGCCGAAGGCAGACGCTCAACGACTGAGCCACCCAGGCGCCCCTCCTGCAGTCTTTTTAAGCAGAGTGGGTACTCCCTGGGGCTGCGATGAAGGCACTCTGGGCATGCGCACAGAAAATAAATGAAAAATGTGAGAGTTGCCCCACCTGGTAGGCCCTTATGGTTTTGGGCCAAGGCCAAATTTCTGGGAATTAAGAGTATATATAGATATAAGTACTTTGACATATAAACAAAGCAAAAGGACAGACTAAAAAAAACCCAACCAAACAAACAGTGAGTGCAGCATGGAATGAATGGAAAAGAATCAAGACGACATAGCCACTTAGACTAGAGTGTCAACCCGGACTCTGTGACCAGAGTAATGAGGTGATTTATCCAGACCTTCTTACTTTAAGTTTCCTCATTTGTTTGTTGGAGGTAACAAGTACTCGTGTCATGGGAGGGTTCTAAGGTTTGGAGACGTGACTACCGCACTTCCTAAACACTCACACCATACCTCCTGCCCTAACACAGGAACGGGATGGTCTCAGTTAATGCTCACAACCCTACGAGGTAGATCACGTCTTCCTTGGTCCACGTTGCATGTGTGGAAGTTGAGGCCTGGAAAAGGACAAATCATTTTCTAGAAGTCGCACAGCTTCTGAGATGGAAAGAAGGTTTGAATGAGGGTCGCTGACCGCATTCACACAGGCGCTGACTGGGCGCTGTGCACACAGCTAGCTGCATGCACCTCCCTGCTCAGGGGAACTTTCTTTCCCAAGCCACCCCAGCCTCACTTGCAGGATTTCTGTGCACTGACCCATTCTAGTCATAACCTACTCCCGGACTCCTGCCAGAATGTTTTCCTAGTCATCATCTGACCCCAAAGTAAAGTTAATGGTGTTGGGCAAACCTTTGTATTCAAATTTAAGCCTTCTTTGATTTTGAAGGGATTTCTTCTTTTCGGTGAGATCATCAGTTATTTTAAGAGCTAATGTTGAAGCTGCTAATAGGAGAAGCCATTGAGACAAAGGCCTCTGCCCAAAGCAAAATTATCCAATTAGAGTCCATCAGAGTGCTGGGACGGGTTTTGTTTTGTTTTGTTTTTTTTCTTTCTGGGTGGCCACACGCCCTCCCCACCACTTCACAGACTCAACCCATCTTGTTCCTGTCCCTCCTGCCTTCATCTCCAATTAGTGGCTGTCAGGGAAAAGCCTGGAGCTGTTTGCCCTTCCCCTTCGCCAACCTCGACCCACCCCAAAACTTGATAAACTCCAGCCAGCAGCTTCGTGGCTGTCCCTTGGGCTGAAGGATCCTGGGAGAAGCCAGAACTAAAATGACCTGCCCCTCTCAGCTCAGGGAGGTAGTAGGAAGCCAGACAGGGCTGCCTTGTGTGGCCTGGGTGCTTGTGAACACGGTGGGACACCCTGGCCGGGATGACCTGGGGAGAGCCTGCCTGGAGACCGGGGTGAGAGGTCCGAGAAGTGTGTGGACATCCCTTTTAGGGAGTGTGTGGGACCAAGTTTAGGAGTATCAGCCCCAGGAAATTCCTTCCTGCTGACTTACCTGATGAGCTGTCCTAGTCGGCTGCAAATCCACTTGGGGTGAAGATTCCCACGCTGAAGGCTAATCATGCCTTCATCAGAATTTATATGATTTGCTGGTTCTGCAAAACCCTCTCTCTAACCGACCGCACATTTACAATGTGCTGTTCCTGGGCACCGTCTGCACGCCCTGAGCTGTGTCAAGCACTATTAACGTCTAGGAACTTTACTCAAGGTGGATGTTTCAGATCATTTGCACAGTGTAGTTTTCCTCTTCCCTTCACTCCTCTGGGATTGATATGCTTTTACCTCTCTCTCTCTCTCTCTCTCTCTCTCTCCCTCCCTCCCTTCCTCTGTTCCTCTCTTTTTCTCTAACATTTGTTTTATCCTACTCTTGCAGCTATGGCTAGTTTCCTCTGCTGTCATCTTTGGTCTTGAAAGAGAATCTGACATAGAATAAGATTTCTTTGAGTCCTGGGTATGATGGCGTGAGTGAGTCCTGGTTTCCTCTGACGCTCCATTCCCGGGTCAGCCACCAACGAGGGCCTCCAGGGCCTGCAGGTAAGGCTAATTCTTAGGTAAGCGCGCATAGCCCAAGAAGTCCCAGACACTGTGACACGCTGGGGGTGGGGGTGGGTCACGCTGGGGGTGGGTCACGCTGCATGACCAGCTTAATATTACTCTCTCTGGAGTAGCTTCTCTAAACCTACTCCAGCCTGGCTCCTCTGTCTTCCCACGGTACCCTTTGTATTGCTCTTACCCTTGCTTGTTCATCTCTCCAAATAGACATTGAGATCCTTGTGAGCAAAGGCTAGATGTTAAAGACTGGATGTATCCCTGGTGCCTAGTACATTGTCTGCCAAATAATGAGTGCCGATAAAGTGTTTGTTGGTTCAATAAATTAATGAGATGGAAATGCCCAGGCTCTATCAATACATATCTGATAAAGGTGATGGATAAAGCACAGTATAAAAATGAGATATTAATGAATTTAAATTTAATTTTCATTAATTTTTAGAATTAATTTCAATTATTCCTAGGCACTTCATTTGGTAACTATTAAAGGGATACGTGCCCAACAGACTACCAAACAAGAAGTAACAGATTTTTTTGTTTGTTTTCAGCAAAGGCTGTTGGAAAGATGTATCTGTGTTATTTGCTGTACATCTCAAGTTGTGGGTTGTTTGGGTGATCAGGCCTATGTCAGGTATAAGTGATGCCTTAAATGCTATAAAGTTAGGAAGGTGAAGAAGAGAAAATTGAAGGCATAGCTACAAAAACCTGAGAAAATGCATTTAAAGCTAAGCTTAAGATTACATATGTTTAAACTGTGTTCCCGGACTGTGTTACTGACTTACAAGTCTGCTTCTGTGTTCTTTATCCTTCACTTCCTTGTAGTCAGCAGTTATCTTCACCTTTTCAGTGCTCTGCACTGCATTCTTTTATATATTTTTTTAAAGATTTATTTATTTATTATTTGAGCAGGAGCGGGAGTGAGAGTGCTGGGTGGGAGGGCAGAAGGAGAGAATCTCCAGCAGACTCTGTGCTCAGCACAGATCCGGGCTCAATCTCACCACCCTGAGATCGGGCCCTGAGCCCAAACCAAGAGTCAGAGGCTTAGCTGATTCTGTGACCCAGGCACCCCTGGCTGCACTGCATTCTTAATGTCTGCATCCTTCTAGCTTCCAGCTTTCCCTGGTCCCTTGCCATAATCTCTTTTGCAAATGACATATCTGGAGGAGTCGACGGTAGGATGCCTCTTACATCCATGAACTATGTGGTTTTCTCAACTTCATGGATGATACAACCTTTCCCCAAGAACAATCCTAGAATTTGCTGCAGGAAAATTCACAGCCAACTTTTAGGAGACTTGTAATGGTTGCTACCAGTTGTCAACACTTTATCTTGGTTTCCCTGAGAGGGAACAATCATGCACTCAGACATACAAGCAAAATTTGCTTTCCGGTGCTAAACTGGTACAAATCATGGTCCCCGGTATTGGTCTGTGAAAGGGAAAAGGCATCAAGATCAGAGTTTCTAATTTATTAAATATCTTAAAAATAAATAATTGACATATTATTGTGCATGGTGTGTGTGTTTTAGAGTGCAAGCAACAGACTGCATGAATACTTGCTTGAGCCGACCTCACCTTGCCAGTCATTCAGCTCTCTGGCAGTTAACAAAAAGGTTTTAAGATAGAAAGTGGACTATTTAGCCTTCATTAATCATTCATAGTGTTCAAACACATCATCCAGTAACTGAAGAGGGGTTAATGGTAGCTAAGCTTGAGTCTGTTGTCAAAAGTAGGTTTAACTTTCTATGAACTCACTGGACACAAAGAATGCTGCCTGTTTACTATTCCAAATGTCACCAGCTAGGAGCAAACGGATGACTACTAATGGTAATTAAATACCTCTGAAGCCATTTGTACCAATAACAAAGAGTTACTGTCAGAACTTGAATGAGGTCCATCTGCCCATTTTAAAAGAATGTTAACATTATATAAGTGACAAAGCAGACAGCAACCACTAAATAAGTAGACAAACAAATAAGTTTGGTGATAACATTTCTCTAGATGAACACTTGATTTCTTTTCTTTGGAGATGAGAGATTAACGAAAATATTCTGTAGCCCTTAGTTGTTTCAATCTCACTTTGGTCCACGAAGTAATTACAGAAGGTTTTTAGTAAAGGTTCTTCCATCTATATTCTCAAAGCTGTGGAAAGAAAATTGTTTGAAATTCTATTTGAATTTTTTTCTTTCTACCTTGCAAACTTCCTGGATTCAGTTTCTACTATTGACTATTTAGTTTAATTCATATGCTCTCATCTCCTTAAGTGAAGGGGGAAAAAAGAGTGTGGATTATTCTGCTGTCTGTCTTCACAGCACAGAACCTCACAGTTGCTACTTCTTGCACAGATGGATTGACAGCCCGGGTTTTTTCTTTGGTGGGCTCCTCTATTCAGCTGCCCCTGAGGCCCCTGCAAGGGGCCGTCTGACTTCTGTTGGCTGTCCACTGTGGTTTCCTCTGTATCTTCATCTTTCTCTACTGTGACAAGACGAAATATGAAAGATATTGCATGAAAGAACCAAAAGGTGAAGAATATCTAAATGCTTTTGAAATACACCTAAAATCCTAGAGCAGCCAGAATAAAAGTGCACAGAGGGTTCTGAGGGCGAGCTAATGCATTCATCAAGCCTTTGGAAAGGCAGTTTCTTATAAAGATATGGACTTCATTAAATCAGCTCTCTTTTCCCAGGAGGTAGAAGTACTTGTATATCTGATGGCTCAGTTCTAGTGAGAAGAGAAAGTGTTAGGTGAAGAAGAGGAACAGCAAGGGCATTGGTAGCAATTGTACGGGGGGCAGGGGGATTGAGTAGTGAGAACCAAAGATATTTATCTATTGCCTAAAGTGGCACTGGAGAAGGAACGGCAAAATAACATCTTGAAGACACAGAGATCAGAGCTAAGAAAGAAAAATGGGTGTATAAAATCTAAAACGGCAGCCTGTATCAATTAAGTATTTTTATGTTCCAAATAACAGAAAACTTAAACTGTTTAAAACAATAGGAGAATTTATTGACTTACATAACTGGGAAGTCTAGAGGTAGGGCAGGCTACAAGATTGGTTTGATCTAGCTTAGCAATGTCCCTAAGGATTCTGTCTCTTTGCTCTGCCTTTTGTTCATGGTGTCAGTTTTATCCTAAGCCTGATTTCACACATGGTTGCAAGATGGCTGCCAATAGCTCTGGGGATTGCATCCTTTCTCACATATGCCTGGAGAGAGAAAAAGAGAGGTAGAGTGTCTCTCTCCTAACCAAACAAAAGTCCAGAATTTCAGTCTGGTAGGACCAGTTTAGGTCATGCTTGTGATGGGAATGGGCTCAAACATAATAGCAATTCAGTGCTCACATCTGGAATTGGGGATGAGGGATCAATGACCCTCAAACTGCAAAATGGGGGTGGTGGTGGTGAGGAGAAGAGCAATGCATCATGGCAAGGCAGTTCATGATGTATACCATGACCCAAGCATATCGATTCTGCATGGTTCCTAAGAAAGGAAGCATTTCATCAAGTTAGTGTTTTCCCTGCTTTCTTCATAGAGTTATCTTAGAAGAATTTACCATATTTCTCAAAGTGTTGTTCATGGACCAAAATGATAAGAGCACAAAATGATAAATGCACATTACTGGGTTCTTCCCAAGACCTTCTGAATCATAATCTGTGTGAGTGACAGCTGGGAATTTATGCTTCTGGCAAGCTTCCTGGGTGGTTTTTATGCCCATTAGTGTATGGAAATTTCATAGAAACTTGTTCATAGATTAAGGTAACATGGGACTGTCATCTTACTTTAGGATTTGATAGTTTCTTATAATACCTTTGTAAACTGTCTTGAACAAAAATAACTACCAATAGTTGCCACCCTACTAACATCTCACATCAATATGGATCTTGTTTTATCTTAGTAAAATGTAAAAATCTTTTATTAAAGCAGTTTATAATGATTTGTATATTTTTATTCAGGGAAAAGTCTAGCGTTTTGGCATCATGCAGACAAAAAAATTATGTACCACATTTTTCTCTTTTTAAAGGATGCTTTTAAAATTATTCACACGCACTTAAACTTCATCTTAACTTCCTTTTGGATCAAGCTATGGGTATTACCAAACTTATTATATTAACTGAGAGACACAATTTTCTACTACATTTGGAAAAAGGGCAAGTACTTCTAATTTTATGTGGCTTTTTTATATCAAGTAAAAATTCATTTCCTCTTAAGAAAGATGAAAAGATGGGGCCCCTGGGTGGCTCAGTCAGTTAAACATCTGCCTTTGGCTCAGGTCATGATCTTAAGGTCCTGGGATCAAGTCCCATGTCTGGCTCCCAGCTCAGTGGGTAATCTGCTTCTCCATCTCACTCTCCCTCTATGCTCTCTCTCAAATAAATAAATAAAATCCTTAAAAAGAAAAAAAGAAAGATGAGAAAGAAGAATGAGATTTTTGTCTTCTGGCTGATCAATGATTTACTAGTAAAATTTCTCTTCACAAAATTATTTTATTTTGATTAATGCTTCCTCATATACAGATATTGATCAATAACATTATCATTATTATCCTATATTATCCTGATTGTGATGATGAGTCTCAAAGCATGAAGAGTCTGAGTGGGTTTTACAATGGGTTGATGTTTTAGGAACAAGATTTCTACTTGCATTATGTTCACAGATTTTAAGCTTATTTGCTCTCTCAATAATGTTATTGTGTGTCTAATTATACTAGGCTACTTTGTTAAATGTTGAGGATACAGTCATCAGTAAAACATTCATGGTACCTGCTCTTATAGAGTTCATCATCTAGCACTGTGCTCTCCAATATGGTACCCACTAGCCACATATAGCTATTTATATTTAAATTTGAATTAAATGAAATTAAAATTTTTTAGTTGTATTAGTCATGTTTCAAGTGCTTAACAGCTACATGTGGCCAGTGGCTATTGTATTGGACACTGCAGATACAGAATAATTCCATCATTACAGAAAATTCCATTGGACAACACTGGTAGTAGAATCAAATAAACTTCACTGGAAGGGGAGGTGGTTCAAGATGACAGCATAGGAAGATCCTCAACTCACCTCCTCCCATAGACATACTAAATCTACAACCACATATTGAAATAATTCCTACTGAAAAGGAACCAAAAACTAGCTGAATAATTTCTTGTACAACAAGGGATGAAAGGGCCACATCAAGATGGGTAGGAGGCAAAGACCTGTTCTGGCCAGAAACCCCATCCCTGGCATAGTGACACACAATAAAGAGGGATCTCATGGGCTGAATGAAGCCTCTCAACTAAGAATCAAGAGAGTTAGTGCCCCATATTGAACCCCTCAACTATTGGGACTTGCATCAAAGAGATGAGGCCCCAAAAACATCCGGCTTTGGAAACCAATGGAGCTTATATCCAGGGACCTGGGGAGCTATAGAGATCTGAACACTCCTTTCAAAGTACTTGCACATGGACTCATTTGTCCTGGGATCCAGGGCAAAGGCAACAGTTTGAGAGGTGACTAGATTATGACTGAAGGTGATTCAGTGGCTATTCTTAAAAATTTTGCCAGTGAAACAGAGATTAGGTGGGATTTTCCTAGCAGATGGAGATGCTGAAGAGTACTATTCTTTTCATCCCTCTACTTTGCTAATGCAGACATGAGGATGTGCCACAAACCTAATGCTCTTTTCCAGCATTACCAAACTGTGGGTGTGACCTGCCCCTAGTGCTCTTTCCTGGCCTTGCTAAAGCCAGAGGAGTACCCTGCCACTAACACTCTTCCCCTATGTTTGCCATGGAAAAGGAAACAAAAAGAAAGCTGGGGTAGCTTCATTTATAGCAGACAAAATAAAGTTTAAAACAAAGACTGTAATAAAAGACAAAAAAGGACATTACATAATGACAAATGGGTCAATCCAACAAGAGGATATTAACAATTATAATTATTTATGTATCCAACATAGGAACACCTAAATATATACAGAAAATATTAACTGACCTAAAGGAGAAATGGGAACTAATACAATCAAAGTAGGGGGCTTTAATACCCCACTCACATCAGTGGAAGAAAGTCAAGACAGAAAATCAATAATGAAATATCAGCTTTATTTATTTATTTATTCATTTTAAAAAGAATTTATTTATTTATTTGACAGAGAGAGAGATCACAAGTAGGCAGAGAGGCAGGCAGAGAGAGAGGGGGAAGCAGGCTCCCTGCTGAGCAGAGAGCCTGATGCAGGGCTCAATCCCAGGACCTTGGGATCATGACCTAAGTCGAAGGCAGAGGCTTTAACCCACTGAGCCACCCAGGTGCCCCTGAAACATCAGCTTTAAATGACATTAGATTAGACGCACTTAGTAAGTATATACAAAACATTCATTCCATTCCAAAACAACAGAATATACATTCTTCTCAAGTGCACATAGAACATTCCCAGGATGGATCACATGTTAGACCACAAATATGTCTCAATAAATTTTGAAAGATTGAAATCATATTAGGCACATTTTCTGACCACAATGGTATGAAACTAGAAATAAATTATAAGAAGAAAACTGGAAAAAACACAAATACATGTAGATTAAGCAAAATGCTACTGAACAACCATTGGGTCAAAAAAAAATCAAAGGGGAAATAAAAAAATATATTTAAGACAAATTGCACAGAAATATAACCCCAAATCTGTGGGATGCAGCAAAAGCAGTTCTAAGAGAGAAACTCATAGCAATACAGGCCTATCTTAAGAAACGAGAAAAATCTCAAAGTAATTTAACTTTATATCTAAAGTCTAAAGTTAGTAGAAGGAAGGAAATAATTGAGTGGATCAGAGTAGAAATAAATGAAGCAGACTGGAAAAAAAAGATAAGAAAATTAAAACTAAATGTTGATTCTTTGAAAGGAAAAACAAGATTAACAAACCATATAGCTAAACTCAAGGAAAAAAAGAGAGAAAGAGAGAGAGAGATGGTTCAAATAAATAAAATCAGAAATCAAAGAGAAGTTACAACTGACGCCACAGAAATGCAAAAAATCATAAGAGACTATTATGAACAATATGCACAACAAACTGGAGGACATAGAAAAAATGGATAAATTCCTAGAATCATACAATCTTCCAAGACTGAATCATGAAGAGGTAGAAAATCTGAATAGACTGATTATAAGTAAGGCTATTGAATCAGTAATCAAAACCTCCCAGCAAACAAAGGTCCAGGATCAGACGGCTTCAATGTTGAATTCTACCAAACAACCAAAGATACCCTTTTCAGACTCCTTCAAAAAATTGAAAAGGTTGGAACTCTTCCACACTAATTTTATGAAACCAGCATCATCCTAATACCAAAACTAGGTAAGGACACTACAAATAAAGAAAATTATAGGCCAATATCCCAATTAACATATATGCAAACATCCTCAACAAAATATTAGGAAACTGAATTCAACAATAAAAGCAAAGGATCACACACCATGATTAAGCGGAATTTATTCCAGGTATGCAAGAATGCTTCAACATCTGCACATCAATCAATATGATACGACACATTAACAAAATGAAGAACTAACATATAATAATCTTGATAGATGTAGAAAAGCCATTCTGCAAAATTCAGGAGCTATTAGTGATAAAAACTTTCAACAAAGTGGGAATAAAGGAAAGATACCTCAATATAATAAAGGCCACATGTTAAGGAAAACAAAAGCAAAAATAAGCTATTGGGACTACATCAAAATAAAAAGCATCTGCACAGTGGAGGAAACAATCATTAAAAGCAAAAGGAAAAAAAGAAACTAAAAGGCAACCTACTGAATGAGACAAGATATTTACAAGTGACATATCCCATAAAGGGTTAGTATCTAAAATATATAAAGGATTTATAAACCTCGACACCCAGAAAACATCAAGTTAAAAAAGGACAGAAGACATAAACAGACATTTCTCCAAAGGAGACATCTAGATGGCCGACAGACTCATGAAAAGATGCTCAACATCACTCATCATCAAGGAAATGTAAATCAAAACCACAATGAGATAGCACCTTACACCTCTCAAAATGGCTAAAATAAAGTAAAAAGACACAAGAAAAACAGGTGTTGGTGAGAGTATGGAGAAATAGGAACCTTTGTGCACTGTTGGTGGGAACGCAAACTGGTACAGCCACTGTGGAAAATAGTGTGGTGTTCCCTCAAAAAGTTAAAAATAGAACTATCATAAAATGCAGCAATTACACTATGAGGTATTTACCCACAGAATATAAAAACATCAAGTCAAAGGGATACATGCACCCTTATGTTTAAACAGAATTATTTACAATAGTTAAACTGTGGAAACAACCCAACTGTCCATTGGTTGATGAATGGATAAAGGTGATACACGCACACACACACACACACACACACACACACAAACACACAGTGGAATACTATTCAGTCATATGGTGTGTATTTGTGTATGTATATGTATAATATTCATATATATATACATACACACATATTATATATTCATATATAATGAATATTATTCAGCCATAAAAAAGAATGAAATCTTGCTATTTGCAATGACATGACTGGAGCTAGAGAATATAACTCTATTATATCTATAGAGATTATAGCATTATAGAGATTATAATGTTAAATGAAATAAGTCAGAGAAAGATAAATACCATATGATTTCACTTATATGTGGAATTTAAGAAACAAAACAAAGGAACAAGGGGAAAAAAGAGAGAAAAACAAACCAAGAAACGAACTCTTAATTATAGAAAACAAACTGATGGTTATCAGAGGGGAGGGGACAGGCGGGGGATGGGTTAAATAGGTGATGGGGATTCAGGTGTATACTTGGTATAAGCACCAGGTGATGTATGTTAATGATGTATGGATTGTACACCTGAAACTAATAAGACATTGTATGTTAACTAACTAGAATTAAAATAAAAACTTTAAAATAGTAAAATAAAGTCCACATATGACAAACCCAGAATAAGCATCATACTAAATGGTGAAAAGCTGAAAGTTTTTCCTTAAGATTAGGAACAAGACAAGGATGCCCTTTCTTGCCGCTTTCATTCAACATAGCATTAGAAATCTTGGCCATGGCAATTAAGCAAGAAAAAGAAATATATGTCATCCAAATAGGAGAGGAGGAAGTAAAACTATCACTATATATAGATGACATGATTCTATATAGAGCAAACCCTAAAGACTCCACCAAAAACCTCTTAGATATAATATATGAATTCAGTAAATTTATAGGATATAAAATCTATATATGGAAATTGGTTGCATTTCTATATAATAATGATGAACTACCAGAAAGAGAAATTAGGAAAACAATCCTATTTATAATGGCATCAAAAAGAGTAAAATGTATAGGAATAAATTAAATCAAGAAGGTGAAAGATCCGTACACTGAAAACTGTAAAACATTGGTGAAAGGAATTGAAGAAGACTTAAGTAAATGAAAAGATAGTTCATGTTTATGGATTGGAAGAATTAATATTGTTAAAACTTCCATACTCCCCAAAGTAATTCATAAATTCAATCTAAATTCCAATGGCATTTTTTTGCAGAACTAGAATAAATAATTTTAAGATATGTTTAGAATCACAAAAAAATAAAACAAAACAAAAACAAACAAACAAAAACCTCTGAATAGCCAAAACAATCTTGAGAAAAAACAAAGCTGGAGGTATCAAGATCCCTGATTTCAAATACACATAGACAAGTAGACCCAACAGAACAGAATAAAAAACCCAGATATAAACCCATGTGTAGGGGTGCCTGGGTGGCTCAGTGGGTTAAGCCTCTGCCTTTGGCTCAGGTCATGGTCTCAGGGTCCTGGGATCGAGCCCGGGATCAGGCTTTCTGCTCAGCAGGGAGCCTGCTTTCCCCTCTTTCTCTGCCTGCCTCTCTGCCTATTTGTGATCTCTTTCTCTGTCAAATAAATAAATAAAATCTTAAAAAAAAAAAAATAAACCCATTTGTATATGATCAATTAATTTATGATGAAGGAGGCAAGAATATACAATGGGGAAAGTACAATCTCTTCCATAAATGTGTTGGGAAAATCAGGCAGCCACTGTAAAAGAATAAAACTAGATCACTCTTTCTTTTTTTTTAGATTTTATTTATTTATATGATAGAGAGAGAGAGATCACAAGTAGGCAGAGGGAGGGAAGGAAGCAGGCTCTCTGCTGAGCAGAGAGCCCCATGCTGGGCTTGATCCCAGGACCCTGAGATCGTGACCTGAGCTGAAGGCAGATGCTTTAACCCACTGAACCACCCAGGTGCCCCTAGATCACTCGATTTTTTTATTTTTAAATTTTTTCCCCACAATTTATTTTCATAAATTAACATACACAAAAGTGGGAATTTTGGAGTCACAAACTACCGGACAGAATAATGGGCTGCAGACGCACAATGTATTCTAATGTTAACCAAAATGTACAAATTTCACTTAACTACTGACCATGATAATATATAAACACTTCAGGCAGCAATTTGGTCCCAGACCAGCCTAAGGAGATGCTGAGGCTTCTCAGCTATAAAAATAACTCATATAACTCAGTAACAAACAAATAAAAATGATTAAAAAATGAGCAGAGGACCTGAACAGATATTTTTCCAAAGAAGCCATACACATGACCAATAGGCATAAGAAGGGTATTGATGATCACTCATCATCAAGGAAAAGCAAATCAATACCACACAATGAGATATCACCTCATATCAGTCAGAGTGGCTAGTATCAGATAAGAAATAAGTGTTGGAGAAGTTGTGGACAAAAGGGAGCTATCATATATTATTGGAGGGAATGTGAATTGATGCAGCCACTATGGAAAATGGTATGGAAGTTTCTCAAAAAACAAAAAGGAGAACTACTGTGTGATCCAAGTATTCCACTTCTGGGTATTCATCTGAAGAAAACAAAACCAGTAATTTGAAAAGATTATGTGCACCTCCACATTCATTGCAGCATTGTTTATAATAGCCAAGATATGGAAACAACCTATATTCCCATTAATGGATGAACGGATAAAAAGTTGTGGTATATATACACAATAGGATATTACTCAGCCATGAGAGAGGAAGGAAATCTTGCCTTTTGTGACAACAGGGATAGACCTTAAGGGTATTATGCTAAGTGAAATAAGTCAGACAGTGAAAGACAAATACTATATGATTTCACTCAATATGAACTCTAAAAACCAAATAAATGAACAAACAAAATAAAACTCAGGGATTTGAAGAAGAGATTGGTAGGTTTTCAGAGGGTAAGGGTGTTGGGAGGGTAAAAAGGGTGAAGGGGGATTGTATGGTGTTGTATGGTGACAGATGGTAGCTAGACTTATTGTGGTGATCACTTTGTAACATATGCAATTATTGAATTATTATGTGGTACACTTGAAACTAATATAATGTTATATACCAATTTTACCTCAATTGAAAAAAAAAAACAACAAAGAACAGACTTCACTTTAAATCATGGTTTTAACACCTAATATGTATGTATGATCTTGGAAAAATTAATCTCTCTAACCTGATTTGCACATTTCCCAACTGATAAATTTTCTAATTTGTAAAACAGGTATATAATAGCAATGCACAGAGTTAGTGAAGATTGAATGAAATAATATTAGGAAGGCTGTTAGGTGAGTATTTAGCACAAGGTAAACACTCAATAATTCTAGATTGTCATCATCATTGTTAGCATTAAACATTCCGCTGATCATAGGGGCATTTTATGCTAATTTTCATTCAGCAGACAGGAGAGATTCTCTCATTCTAGAGAAGGAGAGGAGAAGATGGGTCTTGGCTGTGGTGGCCTTGTTTTTCAGATTCCATTCTAGAATTTTCCATTTAGGTGCTTTTACATCTCTTGCAGTTGTTTACTTAACTATAAACTCCGTGGGTGTCACAAATCACTCTTTAGATATATGAGACTGCTTTTAAATATGAAGAAATTTGAGAATCACCCAATTCTTTCTTTCTACTGTTAAGTGATAGACTAAGGGGCATAAAGCTATTGTGGCTTTAAAAAAATGATATTGTAGTAAGTGGCACAACTAACTGGGTAAATTTATAAACATTATCTTAGACAGGGTTTGCAAGGTAGCAAACAGTTTTCATCTTCAAGACCAATTGCACAAATTGGTACCAACTTCCTATGGAGCTTCTGAGAAGTATTGCAGGGCCCATCAGAATACATCAAAAAAGAACTCTGTGATCAATTAGTAATGCCTGCCAAGGGCCTGGGACTTAGAGGGGGCATGACACACATTTATCTATTTATCAACCTTTTTGAAAGGACAGGTTGATTACAGAAATAAGCAGGTTTTTTGTTTTGGCCACTATTGCTAATTGCAGCCGTCTTTGTTAGATTAAAGTTTATCTGTCTGAGGTCTAAAATCACCTCAGACCTATTTTATTTAGACTTAAATCCCATGAGCCATTGGCTTCACCAACTGTAAACGAGTCCAAGGTATGAAATCCTGCACTACTTGAAGGCAAAGAGCAGGGGCTGTGTTTTACATTTCACAGTTCATTAGTTAGATCAGATGACAACTCTTGAGATGCACAATTTATACTATTACTTAGTTCCCAAATGAGTTAGAGGTGGGAGGAAATAAAAGCATCAAAATCTTCCCAAAGTGCAATTTCACTGTATCATTCCCTCTTCAGGAGCCCACAGTGGCTTCCTACTGCTAATTAGCATCTCTTTTTAACTTTCAAGATATTCTATAATCAAGCTTCATATCCTATGTTTCTAGACTTATTTTACCACTCATCAACAGCAACAGAGCATCCCCAAACCACACGGTGCCCAGCCCATTTTTCTCAATAATAGTTCCATATATGTTGGTTTAATCTTCTCGAATAGATTCTTTGCATTTAAGAAATAAGGCTTCATCTTACTGTCTTCTAAACTTTTCAATTCATTGACCACAGCACAAAGTAGGCATTAAATAGTAAGATCCTCAAGGATTGGGGCATTCTTAACAGTTACATGACTCAATAAATATTTGTTGATCTTGTTTCTCGATTGCAGTATTTCAATAAATGTTTGATTTTCTGATTGAAAAGAGCAACCAAAGTAATGCGTTACTCTTATTTTCTGTTTAGAAATTCATTGCAGTGGGAATTCTGTCTTCCATATAAAGGAAGAAATATAATGTTGTCTACAACAGGGTTTGATTGACATTGAAATAAAAATACATCATTCTTCTAATAGCTTCCCTGAGGCAGCTCTCTGGGAGAGACTCGCCTATCTGACTCAAATTTCTGAAGGGTGACTTATGGTATATTATGTGTAGCCAGCAAGAACAGGGCAACTCTAGGCAGATATATATCTCTGGGTATATTTTCTAGCTATAAATTATGATTAATAATCACACATGTAGGGGCGCGTGGGTGGCTCAGTCGTTAAGCGTCTGCCTTCAGCTCAGGTCATGATCCCAGCGTCCTGGGATCGAGCCCCGCATCGGGCTCTCTGCTCAGCAGGAAGCCTGCTTCTCCCGCTACCATTCCCTCTGCTTGTGTTCCCTCTCTCGCTGTGTTTCTCTCTGTCAAATAAATAAAATCTTTAAAAAAAAAAAAATAATCACACATGTAAAATTCCAAATCCTTAATAGGTTAAAAGATTTGAATAATAAACACTTTTTCCCCAATACAAAAAGTTGTATTTACCTCAATGTGTTGCAAAACAATAAAACTATTATTAAAAAACAGATTCTTTTGCAAGTTTTTCAACTTGTATTAAAATTGTATTAGAGTCATTTACAACCCAGACACGTATTTATTGTCTTTTGTTCTAACAAAAATCATGAATGATTTAAAGGAGAAAAATTGAGAAGTGTGGACATGGATGAAGCTAAAGCAATAGTGGTTTTATGAGCAAAACAAATTTCCACAGGCACTGTTAAATAGAAAACAACTTCGTTTAGCAACAATAGGCAGGTGTGGAAATATAATTTTGTAATATTATTGACGATGGCGGGGAAAATTTACTGTTACTACTGCATTTAAGTCCAGAGTAGTGAAATGATTTGAATTCCGGAGATGGAAAAGTATGTGACTTTCTTTCTTTCTCTAGCTCTCTGTCCTGCCTGTGTTCCCACCATACCTGAATTCATCTGATTGTGGTAGATCTATCTTCTTATTCAAAACAACAGCTTTATACAAAATTCCAATATGGAATTAAATCCTGGAAAACAAATGCGTGGATAACTTTTTTTGATGAAATAAAGTTTGTTTCGTTTTGGGGTCCTTCCCTGGTAGGCTAATAGCTAAATATTAGAATGAGTATCAGTTTTCCTAAGTAGAAAGAACATTATGGCTCTGGTCTTACTCAACTACTTGATGCCACCCAATGTATGGGTCTCTTACTTCCCTTCCATGCCTTCCATTATGCCTTATTGCTACTAACTCTCTTCGCTGCCTCTCTCATCTTGTTTTCTTCTATTTGTCCATTAGGCCCTGATTAGCCCCGTGCACCCCTGCGTGCATGCATGTGCATACACACACACACACACACACACACACACACACACACACACACACGCCTGTTTGGCTAGGTCAAGGATCCTCTGTCTGTCAGTGTTCTCATAACACTCTGGAATTGCTCTATCATAAGGGGAAGCCAACAGTGTCACTTGTCACCTTACTGATTTTCTCTAATTTGCTCCTTGAGGAGAGGGAAATATTTTAATTTGCATACAATGCCAGCACCTGGGCCAGTGCCAGGCAAGGAGTAGAAACTCTCTGGGTATTTGTTTAATGAAAAGATAAGTCAGCAAAACTTTATTCAAGGTTCTTCAAAGTGATTGAATAAATAAACGCACTTTTATCATCAAATTATGAACTCTTCAAAGGTCGAAACTGTATCTAACTTACTTATCTTCAATGCCTACGTCAATCTTTTGCGTACTCAAGTGTTGAAAGAAATGCTACAGGGATTGAACTGTTACTTCAGTTCAATTCAATTCAATTTAATTCAATAATATCAATAACTATAATAAGATCCCTGATATTTCCTTATTAGTAAAAGTTGAGGTAGAGGAAAGTTAACTTTTCTCAACAGAAGGTACTGGTCTATAATTTTTCTAGAAATTATTAGTCAGTACTTCCAGAGCAGGGTTTTCAAAATTTATCTGATAGTGAGAATCATCTCAGGGACATTCACTAAGAAGAGAACTTTCCCGTTCCCATCCCAGACATACTGTAGGATTAGAATCTCCAGGAACAGAGATTTTACATTTTTCTCAGGTGATTTATGATTCAGAGGAGGTTTGGGATATGATTCATAGCACTTGAGAGTAGTTTTACTTAAGCACACTGATGGTAACATTTTATGTTCAAAATTATGAATTTGCTTCTTTTTCAGATTATACAAACTACATTCTAGCTTAGTGCATCAGCATGATTCCAAATACTGAAAAATTCTAAGTTAGTGGGGGGTCTATAATAATAAGATTCTTTTGTGAGCCAAATTTTATTTGAACCCAGCAGCCTGGGTTCAAATTAAATTTAAGCGTGAGTTCAAAAAGAGATAGGACAACTTTAAAGCATCTCCTCCTATTTTTAGTCTTAACAATTTATAAATGATCACAAATTAAACGATGGTCCTTACCAGTGATAAATGATTCTATTTGTGTCACCTGGGACCACAAAATTCTCTCTCACTCCTTTTGCAGTTGGTTATAGAGAGCAGGGCGCGGTTTTGTACACCACTTTGTGTAGCGTGTGACTTTCTGACCTCCACAGGCATATATGTATCTGGTTAGTGTTAGGTTAACAAATTAAAACAAAAACAAAGCATACCATAACCAAGCTAGCACTTAAGAGTGTCACTCTCCCATCTCCAAGATTTCTCTTTAGGAATCACTTTGAGGTCTTTGGGGTCAAGGAAAAAGGTGAGAATGGCCCCTTTAGCAGGGATTTGGCCATTCCCACAAAGTGATCATACTCACAGGTGAGTCTTTAACCTTCTTCCTTGTTCACCAGACATGCACGCATGTGTCGAACAGCTCCCTGCCATCACCATAAAGCAAATTACGAGGAACAAAGGACATTAGCCTTCCGGTGCTGAGGAGCAAGGTAACCTGCAGAAAAACACAAGAGACACAGAACAAACAAGGAAGAACTAACTGACTAATGAACAGGACAGGAAACCAATCCAGAAAAACAAACAGGCAGAGAAAGCAACTGGTGATCAAACAAAGGAGCAGAATGACTCTTCGGACCCAGGAGTCTGGCGCTCACCTGGGGCCCACCTGCTCAACAGGTGAAGGGAAATGGCCGTGGCTGAAGCCTTTTGTGGGTCCCAGCTCCCTCTCCTCCACACCCTGAAAGAGGTGGGGTTGTGGAGCAACCAGGAGAGTTGCTTTTGTGGCTCTGTGCTCTTTTCTCTGATGCAAGACCCATAAATACTACATTACAAAGAGCCAATAGACAGGGCAGTAGCTTCTGTAAACAAGCAGCAGAGAGAATGGACTGAAAAATGTCAAAACTACAGCTCATGTGAATTACAAGAAAGCTTCTGTGTGCTGTGTAACTAGGTTCAACTGTAGTCATATTAGAGATGAGGGTGATGTTCAGAGAGATTTTAAATAAATATTTAAAATTTGCAATACACAAATCCTTTCTTTGGGAGCCTCCAATATAAGTGGACACACCCATGTGAAATACAATTAACTTTTATTTATTGAGCACCTTACTCTGAGCAAGGTATGATTCTAGCCCATACTATATAATATATATATTAAATCTATTTTATGAAGGACAGTCAGCCTGACAGTGGTGTTTCATGTGTCAGAGTTCCCGAGAGGCCTGGTATTAATATTATCACTCAAATGCTCACTTGAAGACTCTTTGGGGTGGAGTAGAGGTGTGGGTGGGGAATTGTTGGAGAAGGTTCAAAGAGATTATTTCTTTTAAAAAAGGGACACCATGGATTTACCATTTCTGACTCATTTCATAGTGGAAATACCAAAATTCTATTTTCTTAGTGAAATTATATTTGTCCTGCTTGAAAACACTCTTGCAAATTTTCTGAAGGAAAAGCCTTCGAAAGTAAGTTAGAATCATTTTAATATCTGTGAACTTTAGATTGATTAAAGAAAGAAATATTTCTCATGGCTACTGAGACAGAAGTGAGGTTGATGCCAGATATTCAGTCTGTGTAATCATCTGTATTTCCAAAAAGCATGGTGCCAATTCAGCTCTGTGATTTCTAGCAGCCAATGAAGGGAAACCCTGATAGTAACAAGAACCAGTGCATAAATGAAAGCAAAGCCAACTTCTTAAAGAACAAAAATATGAATATTGAGACTTAACAGAAATGCCTGCCATAGCTGCTCTTGGAAAGGATTTCGAGCAAAGGGAGAAAAAAATCTCTGCACAATGTCTTTGTGACAAATAAACTTTGCCTCATCTTCTTATTTTTAATTTAAACTATCTCACTGAATGGTATGCACTATTGTAAGAACTTAAATCTGTTTAGTACAGGTTGGGATATGTGGAGAGATACCTGTTTGAATTAGGACGTGGACAACCAGCCTTTCGGGCCTCCATTCTTATTTAGTTTCCTAAGTATCTGTTCAGTCTGACTGTATTACTTTTCTAAGAAAACTTCGAGAATACCTTCTTCACTCTACAAATAAAAGTCCTCTTGGATTACTGTACCAGAGAAATAAAAAGCTCTGACTTTCTTAGCCCTGACAATTCAGGGCCCGCCCTATGGATGTTCAAAAAAAGGAGCGAAGTCCATCTCTCTCCATTCATGTTGACCTTTAAACAGAGCACACCATAGAGAATAGCACGGCACTTGAGTTTATTAAAAAATACACCTTTTTTCCCCTTCACCTTTGGATGTCTGTTTTTTTCCCCCAGTGTGCCCTGTACTTTCCCATCTCTGCATCTTTGCCTGAATTAGCAGCTGACTCTAGAAGGCTTTTCCTTTCCCACCTCTGTGCCTTGTCCGCTTATAGAAATCATTCTGTCTTTTCTAGGTCAGTCCAAATGCCACTTCTTCACGTGATGACTTGCCCACTTACCCAAATATGATCAATCCTGTCCAAGTCTCCCAGAGTTTCTCAATTAACATAAAATAAGAACTTGTTCTGTATTGATTGTTGTAGATGACTATGGATAAGCTCTATTTTCTCAGATCTAAAGTTCCCTGAGCTATTATTTAGCCTATGAATCTGTAATTCCTCCAAAATAAAAAGTTAAGTTCAAAAAAAGAATTCCCTGAGGATATTCATCTTGACACAGCCCTCTCCTAAAAGTCTAGAACAGTGACTAGAGCTAAGCGATAAGCCATTGGCAAGGACTGTGGAGTATACGTCCATGAATGAATGTTGAAGCAGTACATGTGTGTGGAATTGAAACAGAAAAACTGGGTTTGGCTCTTATCTTTCCTTTCTACTTGGGAAAGTCTGAGACAAATGGCTTCATCTTCCTAAGCCTGGATTTTTAATTGGTCAACTGGGCATCATAATAAGTCACTTCACTGAGTTACTGTGAAGATGAAAGAATGTACTCATATTCCATTCGCTGTGAGCCTTGTTAGTTATTAGGATCAGTGCTAAAGCAACTGCATTTACACAACGGCCAGTGTTGCTGTGGGTGCCAGTCAGCTGTAGAGAGTTTTAGCCTGGCACGCCACCTATCTCCTTCTTCTATTGTACAACATTCTGGAAGCCCCTTTATTTTTCCATCCTTTCCAACTGTCCCCTAAATGATCTATTCTATTCTCTCAAGTAAGATATAGGGAAGAAATAGTTGGAACAACAGAACACTGGAACACCTTCATAAAATTGTACCTGGCAATATTTATAACATGCCTATATGTTAGTAAGCAAAACTCCTAATTCAGTTGGTTCTGAACGTTGTTACTCTTGTATGAAATGTTTATATGAAGAAAGTCCATGACTTATAAACACTAACTCATAAATAGTCTAAACATGGACCCTAAAATGAGAACTTTAGCTATATACCACTGCAAATTTAAACATTGTCTAGAAGGTTGGCAGGACGGGCCATTGGAGGCCTCTTAGTAGGTGAGAGTGAGGGACTTCATGGGGAGAAACTTCACCAGCCAATGGAACAGACTTCTCAGACTGGGCCCAACAGCAATTGCACATCATTCCATGTCGAATTCAGATAGTTCTCTGGCTGAGGCCTCATTCTGACACTTAAGAATAGTTAAATTACTATAGAAATGATACTAAGAAATACATGTCAGAACTGCTTTGTGAGCCCACCAACAGACTGTAATGAAGGGGGAAGGAGGCTTGGTATCTTTTCCTCTATAGTTCAAAGACTACTAAAAGCAGAAGTAAAGCGTTAGAAGTTTTGCTACTCATCTGAAGGAACTGATGATTTTCCCATGTGACCTGGAACCCCTGCGGCCAACGTTAGAAACAGAAGAGAACTACAGTGGAAGGCGTTGACCTGGTGCCCCAGGACACGTGCAGTCACCTATTAGACCACATGGGGCAGACAGCCTGTGGTGACTAAGGGATCTGTATTCTAGAGCACACAGAAGACACACCACAAAGAAACCCCAAATTTTAGAAAGAATGGAGTTGCCGCTATTCTGGGGAGAACACGAGCCTGACAAAGGCTTTTTGCATTTACTATGGTAACACTTTCAAACCCTTCCCCAGTGTTTAGGGAACCACGGGTTATTCCTACACAACAAATCCCACCGGTGGACTTCTCTTCATGATTCAACTTCACCCAAGCACCCTTGCCATCACAATCATCATGAATTCATGCTGGCCCAAACCCATCTCATTTTTCTCCCTCTTCTTTGGCTCTAGTTTCAGTTACTATTCTATCCTCATTGTTGTGCCAGGGAAGGAGGTAGACGACCTGAGAAGAGGTTTGCCCTTTTGTCCTGAGTTGAAACAAGGAATTCCCCTTTCCTATAGAAACAATTTCATACATAGTGTGTGGCTTCCAAAGAACTCTGAGAATTGTAGACAAGCCTCAATATAAGCTAAGCAATTTTGCTGTCATCTAACCTTTAATATTGATTATATCATTGTTATGGGACATGCCATTTGTATTCCAAAACAAATTACTTCAGCAATATCTGCCAGACTGAGAGGTCTTTGTGGAGAAGAACTTGACTCACTTATTTTATGCTCCACAAGAAGTACTCACCTCATGTTGGTTGAATTAAGTCATATAATTAAGGGAAGGGATCATCCATTTCAGCCAATACGGCCATAAAATGGGAAAAACTTTTTCTCAGCCTCGGAGCTTCAATAGTTTGCTTTCTTCTAATTCAAGTGACATTTTCCTGTTAAGTACATGGTTCACATGACTAAATTCTCTCATATATTGTCTATCATTCTTCAATATAATAAGATATGAAAATAATTGACATGTTTTCCCTTAATTTGGTTAAGTGCTGTACTCGGTGGCATTTTTATTCCATCTCCTCTAGCTCAATAGTTAGATATGATTTCTTTTGTGCTAAAAATAACAACGATAGTATTTGGAAGAAATAAGAATGGACGAGTTGATAAATTATTTATAGCAATTTCCAGCAGCCTGCCAATCTGTTTTGTAATGTAGTTGAATCTTAATTTTTAATGAAGGAACCTATGAAAATCTGCTGAGGTGAAAACCATGACCTCTAAATGATCACACAGAAGCCCCATCCTGTAGCCAGGCAGCACCTTCCTTTCCCATCATCTCACTAGGGCTTCACCTCCAGCTGACCTCACCTGGTCCAAGCTGAGGGGAGTTGGTTGGTACAAAACCTGACTCAGACAGGAAAGGTGGAGTGAGGGAGAAGCCAGCTCTGAAAGGGGATAAAACAAACCACCTTGGGGGACTATTGTGTACCATTTCAAAAGTCTGTTTTGACTAATGCTCCATGCTATTCAACCTTACATCCTTAATCTGTTGTGTCTGTTTCAAGTTAAAAAAAAAAAAAAAGATAATAAGTGGGGGGAAATTAAGGACAATGAGAGTGTATTAGTGAACACAAATAGATGAGAGATGAAAGCAGCCCTTTGGAGGGAATGCCACTGCAGCTCTGATGATACTTCTGAATGTGAATTGGTCGATCCCATTTTACCACTGGGCTTCAGCAAAAATGCATTTGGTTCATTATGGTCTTACCCCCTGATTAAATTCCCCAGTTTGTTGATGGACTTTTGCTGTTCAAAGAAGTTCAACAGATCTGTTCATTCTGAGTTATTAAGTATTAAATTCTAGAACCTATATGATCTTGGAGATCATTTGCTCTGAACTCCCCAGTAAACATTTGAGGAAACTGAGGCTCAGGAATGTTAAAGGGGTTGCACAAGGTCACACAGCAGCTAATGAAAAAGCTTGTATGTTAGTTCATGACCTTTGAATTCCGGCTTCATCCCTTTGGCTACACTTTATGTCCTGCCATCCCCACCAGAGACCAATGCACAATGCTTTTCTTAATAAATGCTTATCTTCAAACCATGCTCTTCCTTCATACCCCTGTAGTTTTGATTCCTAGTAAGTGCCTCTCTTCAACAAACATCAGGAAGACACTATGTGGAAAAGAGTCGTACTGTCTTTGACCATGGAGTTTTCTGAATTTGAAATAGCAGAATTCAGTGAAACAGTGATAGTATATTTGAGGAAAAGAGCGGGAATCAGCTGATGAAGAGAATGGAAGGTTAACCTGCATGAGTCCTATTCTGAGGGGAGCAAGGGGGTTTTCCTCTATAAATGGAGAAGAGAGAAGTTGTGATGTTTGTGCAAAACTTCAAATCATTTAACCAGACAATGCAGATGGTTGAACTTAGCCAACAAGAACGCTATGAATCACTGGGGTGGTGGAAGATAAAACTCTGTTTGATACTCGTAATTAGAAAATTGTGAACCGAAATTGCTAGTGTAAAATAAACTTTCTGTTGTGTCGCAACATGTTGAAAAGGCAGGTAGAGATGGCTTGAAAATTCTTACTGGTTGAAATCTCTGCAGTGTTTTCAAAGGATTTTTGCAAAGGATTGTGTGGATTGAAATCTAAATCTATCATCCTGTCTCTGTTCGCGACTTGTTACTGCACAGTGGAGAATGTCTAATCTAATGAATTGCCAGCTACGTTGATAATATAAATTGTATATTCACCAAATGTGAACTTATTTTCAGATGTTACTGCAGCCCCACTGGCTCTCTATTTTGCCATCTGCGGACTTAATCTTGGAGGAATACAGTGAAGTATTTTCTATGAATTCAAACAAGATGGAAATAAAAAAATCAATTGCTATTACTCATCATAAAATTTTTTGTCTTTTTATTAGGAAGACTGTCAAACATATGGTCAACTAAGAGATAACTGTGTAATATATATCTGTGCAGCCATCACTTAGATCTACTTTTTTAACACTTTTGCCATATTTGCTTCATACACTCTCTGTTGAAGTCTTTCAAAGTGACTTACAGATATGAAATTTTACCTCTAAATGCTTCAATATGCATTTGTAAAAAGTAAGAATATTTTTGGCATCACCACAATACCAGTATCACAACTAATGTAATTAAATATTTCCTAATATTGTCTAAAATCCAATTCATACTCAATTTACCCAATGTATAATTTATAGCTGGATTCGTTTAAAACCAGGATCCAATTAAGACCACACGTTACATTTGGCTGTTGTGACTCTAAGATTTATTGTAATCCAAACCAATACCACCCATCCATTCCCCCCCACCAACATACATCTTTTTCACATGGCATTTTTTTCCCTAACTACAGGCCAGTTGTCCTGTAGAATGTCACTTGTTTTCTGATGACAGTTTAACTTTTTTCTTCTATTCCCTGTTTACTGTAAACTTCTTCGGGTTTTTTTCAAGATGTATTCATTTATTTTAGAGAGAGCTTGTAGGGGGAGGGGCAGAGGGAAAGAATCTCAAATAGACTTCCCCTTGAGCACAGAGCTCAAGGTGGGGCTCATCTCATGGACACTAAGATCATGACCGAAGGCAAAATCAAGAATGGGATGCTTAACTGATTGAGCCACCCAGGCACCCCAACTGGAAGTTTACCAGAAATTCTGATCAGACTCCAGTCAAACTTTTTTGGCAAGAATATTTCATAGAAACCTAACAATTCCATTCCTGCATCCATACCCAAGAAAAATAAAAGAACGTAGACACACACAAAGTCTTGTTACAAGAATGTTCATAATAGCTCTAGTTACGATAAGGCCAAATTGGAAACAACTCAAATATCTGTCAACAGAAGAGTGGGTAAACAAAGTGCAAAATATTCATAGAATGGAATACTACTTAATGTTAAAAAGGAATTAACTAGTGATACATACATCAATAGGGATAAATTTTTAAAGCATTATACTGACACTGTATATACATTTACTCCATCTCTTGACAAATACACAAGTATAAAATATAATATTCAAGGAGGACAGTTTTAGGGCTGTGCTGCACATACAATTCTCTAAATCAAGCCATTGTCACAAAGCTACACTGTTTAGATCACACTTGGTTTTTTAGGGTGGGGAGTTCTTGTCAATTCCTTAAATTTAACTTTGGCCTTAGCCATGTCCCGAGGGTCATCATGAGAAATAATTAAATGAAACTCACTGTCTGGGGTAGATGAGAAATGTCTTTTTTATTGCACCTTGCCTTCTTTATAAGGACACACACTTAAGGAATTTCTCCTGAGCGAGGTTTGTTATTCCTGAGCCCCGTAAGCTCAGAGCTAAATCTGTGCCTGCCTCTAGTCCTGAACAGGACATAATAGCAAGTGGTTTTATTTCCATATCCATATCTTCCTTCTACCTTGATTTGCTTTTATCCTCTCTTGTATCCTCCTTTGGAATCACATGTACATCATAAGCCTCTTCAGAAACATTAGGGAAAGAGTCCAGGTATAAATGAATAAATAAACAGATTAAATGCTTCCAATCATGGGAAGCTACAGAGAATTATATTTCAGTAATATAGTTTCTGATGAGACAATATCCTTTCAACTTGATTTATCATTCAACGTTAGGGTAGAACATGTTTCCATTCAATAAATGTTTTAATGATTTTTCTTCTGTATCTTTCCTTAAAGAGAACTTTTGGAAGATTACAGCTTTAAGGCACTGGAATATTTAATAAAAAGAAGGTTTCATAAAACAGCACACGCATCACAAGGAAAACTTAAATCCCCCCCAGTCCCTGGAAACATGCATTGCCTTGGTGCTGCAGGGCCAAGAGAAGGGAATGATTGATGGTCAGTCCTGTAGTCAGTGTGGGAGGGGGGTTCATTTAAGGAAACCTGTGGTGAATCATTTTTATAAAGGAAAAACATCCTTTGGAAATGCAAATATGCACCTTCTCTCCAACTGCAGCCTGCCATGTGAAAACAGCTGTTACAGTTTAGGATTTTATATCTCAGTTTTTCTCAAAGTAAGATCCACCGTTCTAAAAACACAAATGCAAAAGCCTCAACCCTCTAGATGATGCCAAAATTTCTTTTTGTAGGATGTTGTTTCATTATATGGTATGATTAAATCACTGTCAATGAAACAGTAATCCCTTCGGGAATTAATGAGGGCAAATTCTTTTAGTGAGCTTTCAGATTCTCACATCCAACCAGAAGACTCCTAGGCTCCTCTCCTGAGGCCATGCACCTGCTGGCACGGGACAGTGTTGTCCCCTCCTCGGGCTTTGTCCCTGTCCACAGATCCAGGCGTGATGGTTGTGGCTGGGCACTGAGTAGGGACTACACTTCGAAAGCTGGGGCCAAATAGTGATGCGCTGCTTATCACAGCAGATTCCCATCCACCTGGCTCCCCCCTCCTCTTCTGCTTAAAGGACACTTGATTTCCTTGTGATTTTGTGGGTAAGAAGGTCCCTGGGACATTTTTTCTCATTCTTTCCCAAATTTCTCATCTTTTGAGATCAACATGTCCTCATTTATCACTTTTTTTTTTTAAAGATTTTTTATTTATTTGACAGAGAGAAACACAGAGAGAGAGGGAATAAAAGCAGAGGGAATGGTAGTGGGAGAAGCAGGTTTCCCACAGAGCAGGGAGCCTAATGCGGGGCTCGATCCCAGTACTCCGGGATCATGACCTGAGCCGAAGGCAGCCGCTTAACGACTGAGCCACCCAGGTGCCCCCATTTATCACTTTTATGTAGGATTTTCTTTCCAGTTTGTCCACTGCCCCCACACTACCCTTCTTTCTCACAAGAGTAAATCAAACTTTTCATCTTCAGAGGTCTCTGTTTAATTTCAAGGAGAAAGAATAAACTGTCTATAAAAGATGTCTTTGATATTGGAATTCTTATCATGCTCTCAGTTTTTTTTAAATTAAAAGTATAACTTTAAGATTTTTATGTTTTCTAGTGATTTGTCTTAGTGTCTGGCAAGAAGTGAAATAATAGCTCCACTTTTATTGAGCACTTACTGTGTGTCAGACATTCGGAGCACTTGACATGTAGTATTCACTCCTCAGGACAATATTATGAGGCATTCATTCTCATTTTTACAGATGAGATAAAGAGGCATGAGGACTAAAGGTCAAGCAGCTGCTAAGTATGAGGGAATGAAATCTAGGGAGTCTGATTCCATTATATTATAGTGATTTCAGGAATCTGACTCTGGTAGGTCACTGGTCTAGGTTAGAGTCTAGAGAAGGGAAGATTTGGCTCATGTCTCTCCAAACTCAGAAGTCTGATCAGGTCAAGTGCCTGAATGTGCCCATCCCACCACTACATGAAGATGATTTTGTCCATTTTTTAACAGTCTCAAAAATGGTAGAACAGGTCCAGAAGATATGCATAAGAAAAAGATAGCCACCCACCTTCTACAGGATACCTCTTTAAGGTATAGGAAAACATTTCCTTTCTTATAAAAGATTATTATGAGTCTCCCCCAGATCTTTCATCCAGTCTGATATGTTTTAGAGCATTTTAGATTAACTTAAAAGTGCAGTTAGTAGCCTAATAAATGAATGAACTTGATAAATATTTACATTTATCTTTAGTTCACCAAAAAGTTTTAAAATCCTAAATCAACAGTTCTCAAACTGTAGTCCCTGGACTATAGCATCAACATCACCTGGAAGCTCGTTAGAAATGTAAACTCACGGGCCTCACCCAACACCTACACCTACTGTTTCAGAAGTTCTAGGGGTGGGGCCGGGCAATCTGAGTTTGCACCAGGCCACAGGGTGATTCTGATATATCCTCAAGTCTGAGGACCCCTGCCCGAAATCATGGTAGCATAAAGAGCTGAGGAAGGAGTTGACAATCGCTCAAGAGGTAATAGTAGGTTGGAATTGGAAGGACCCTTGGCCATGACCTTCCAGGACTTGATTCCCTTTTTCATAGATGAGAAAATGGAGGCTCAGGGAAGTGGAGTGACTTGCTTGAGACCACACAGCAAGGTAATAGATGAAATGGACTTGAACCTAAATCTCCTGAATCCAGATCCGAGGCTTTGCCTCCAGCACCAGTGCTTATTTGTCTTCTGACAGTTCTATTTCCTTCAGTGACAAGTTCCCTCTCACCTGTACTTGCAGTCTCTCCATGGATGGAACCTCATTAAAATTGTTGCTGAATTCGTTCCCCTGAATCTTTCTCCTCCTGCGGAGGATCTGCCTCTGAGAAAGTGAATGAGCAGGTATTGCTATGGGAGATGGGAGATTCACTCTTTCACATAATCTCGTGCTGAGGATGTTGAAAATGTCCAGTCCAGGGAACACTCTAGAATTCTTGACACCCAGTGTTTTCAGAGCTTGTAGAAGAACTGACAGTCCATTCTCTAAAGAACCACGGCGTGGATATTCAAATCATTAATTATAAGGATAGTCCGGGAATAAAAAAATCCTAAATTATGCCTTTTGGGTTTTTTTAAGATTTTATTTATTTATTTGACAGAGAGAGACACAGTGAGAGAGGGAACACAAGCAGGGGGAGTAGGAGAGGGAGAAGCAGGTTTCCTGCTGAGCAGGAAGCCGGATGCAGGGTTCGATTCCAGGGCCCTGGGATCATGACCTGAGCCAAAGGCTGACGCTTAATGACTGAGCCACCCAGGTCCTGCCTTTTGTTTTTTTTTAAAGATTTATTTATTTATTTGGGGGAGGAAGAGCACAGGGGGAAGGGCAAACGAAGGGGGAGAGAGAGTCTTAAGCAGACTCTGTGCTGAGCATAGTGTCCAACAATGGGCTTGACCTGGGGCTCCATCTGGGACTCCAGACTCCATTTGGGGTTCCATTTGGGCTTGATCTGGGGTTTGATCTGGGGCTCAACCTCATGACCCTGAGATCAAGACTTGAGTCGAAATGAAGAATCAGATGCTTAATGGACTGTGCCACTCAGGTGCCCTCTAAATGATGCCTTTTAGATAGGGTTTCTAGCTTCCTGAGTTTTGCCAAAGCTTTTAAACATAATAGAAACATGAAAAGATGAGTTAGTTAACTTTCCTGTGACTCAGTTTCCTTGTCTAAAATAATGCTTCAGTTAAAGAATGCTATGCAAATTAGGTAAAACGATATATGCAAAGCTGGGTCTTTCACATAAAGTAGATGTCTAAGAATGGTTAGTTCATTTTCACTCCTTTTTTCCTGATCTTGCTGGTATTAATATCTGATATCTGATTGGAGGTATAGTGCATTTATTAATGACTTTTCAAAAACTAACATAGGAGCAATTCATCTTGCTCCAAAAGAAATTTTTGACTGATCTCTTTTTCATTTTTCCCTGTGGCTGTCCTAAGGAATTTGCTTGTTCTATATTAATTGGATTCATGTGTCTTAACCTTTCCTTCATGAGCTTCCTTCATGGGACAGTAAAAAACAGGTGATAAACCCTACCACAGAGGAGCAGGTCATCTGTTTGGGTTTAAGAGAGTGGAGACAAAGGGACTAACTGTACCCTACGATCGTGGGGTACATTGGTAATTTTTAGGCTAATAATTCAGGTCCACTTTGGATTAAAGAAACTTTATCACATATGATCATCCAATGTCATGTTTTAGATAAGCATGAGAGAAATACAGGATAAAAGTAGTCCCTTGAATTGTGTTATGTGTGTCCACAAAGTTCAAGCATGGATTTCGTATTTTTAAAAAGAATATATATCTTAAAACTGTAGAAATCGGGCTTTATTGCTACTTCGGCATATGCCAAGCTGGCCTTTTCTTAAAAGTCTGTCTGTGAATCTTCACCTACCATTTCATTTGCCTTCTGGCTTTTTGTTTTGCTGATATCAGAATATCATTTTTCCATAAAACCACATTGTCCAACGTTTTATGCTTCCATAAAACAACATTTCTAACTGCTGGGCCAGGCTGCCTGACCCGCAAGCCCAATTCCTCGGCTATCGTCAGAATTACTTACTGTTCGCCATTACAATCTGTGGAATTAGGAGATAATGATAGTATTCACAACAAAGTACAGTGGTGCGTGGTAACGTACTCTGTTCCCCGCTGGGTGTCCAAGAAGGCTTTCGGAGTACCCAGTCAATACTCCAGCTGCCTCACAGGACCTCTTGGAAGTAGCTTTTTTGTGTTGTTGTTTTAAGCAAAGTTTCCTAACCAAGTTTTGAGGTATATATTCTTCTTCCCCTTCACGACGCACTAACTTGGCTATTTAAAAGCTGACACTGCCTCTCCAAAGGCTAGATCAAACTCTTCCAGCTGGTTTTGAGGCTTTCCAATGGAAATACACTTCTCAAATACAAATATAATTGACAAAAAGGTCATAGAAATGGATGGTTATTCAACTCCAGGAGACTGAGGGAAAAGAAAATCACCTGTGCGAGGGTTAACTTTCTCAGAATCAGATATTGGTCCAAGCTACGGTTTCATGTCCCCCCCCGGCTGCCAGCAGGGCAGTGAGAGAGGTGAGGGCGATGCTGGAGATAACTGGTGGTTTCTCATGCAGTTCTGTTTACCACGGAGAATGGCTCAGATTCATGGGGTGGCTCATCTGTTTGTTTCCCAGGAGTGTCCTCCTCATCAGGTACAAATGACTTGTTGTTCCCCCCATCCCGTCTGCCTCCTTGGTGACGGATAGAGGAGAACAGTTCCCTGTGCTCTGGGACTCTAATGTGATCTGGGTCATGCTGGTGGCAGGAGGGGAGGGAAGGGGGAGGCATCGAGAGGAACAAGGGGAAGTTAACACTAGGGGAACTCCAGTCTTTCTTGGAAAAGAAAGTGTGTTTGTGTTCTAGGGCTAGTGCCCTTCTCTAACAGCTGCTATAATATTGATCTAGCCGTGATTCAGGATTCGATGTTAACATCACCCTCGTCAGTGGGAAAGTGAGCCAGGGAAATGGAGAACTCAGTATTTCTTCTGATGCAGCAACTCAAAGAAACCAAATATTACAAGGAAAGTGGAAGAAAGAACTCCACTTCTTTGAGTCTCACAGCAGATACAGGAGCCTCGAAATGAATAGTAATACTTCTGCCTTTTACAACTCCCCTAAAACCAAAGAGTTACAGGTGCGACCGTACATTAGTCAAAATCACCCTGTCAGGGGAGGCGATCTCAGGATACATATTAAGCGGGAGGAAATTAAGGCAAGAAGATTAACAACTTACCCAGATTCCCATGCTAATACCACTGGCAGAGCCGGGAAACTCACAACGCCTCATTTATCCCATGACCTGTGGGTTGGATGGATGGCCACCTCGTGGGTGCTTGTGGGACATTCTGAAAGCTCATGGCTCTCAGCCCTCAAACACTTCCACTATTTGCTTGTTAGCATGCTTTGAATTTCCACCACTAGTAAGATAAGTGTTTGAATAAGTTATTGTATCTCTACAAGAACACCCTTTTAAAAAGATTCTATTAATAACCACTATGCTTCGAGTGTCTACTATGTGTTACTTAATCACTTTTTATGCAATATTTCTAATCCTTGAAATAACCCTGCCAGGTAAGTATTAATATCTTAATTTTACAAAAGAAGCAACCAAGGGCCATTAGAGTTCAAGGAACTTGCCCAGAGAGGAAAACGAAGCTCAGAGAATTTAAATAATTTGGTCCAGGTCACACAGATAAGAAGTGCTTAAGCCCAAAATTGAGGGATGTCAGGTGCTGAAACTTGTGTTCTTCTATGGAGTCGTGCTTCCTCTTTTAACCTTTTCCAGGGGAAACTTAAGCCAGCTGCACTGTAGCTTGATAAGTTTATCGAAGATGAACAGACTAATCACCTCGTAAGCCAGAGTGAGATTGAGAGAGAAAGGGAGAGAGGCAGGTGGTTGGCTTCAGGGAATTGAGTGGAGGGGATGTGGGGAGGTGGCTAATATCAAAGACACACTTTGCCTCATTTGTCATCAGTTGTGCCTGGCACCTGCGAGGTTTCCCTCTGGGTGAGCGTGCTGCTGTCCGATGCTGCCATTCAGCTTCTCAGGCATCTGCCCCTTCAGGAGAGACCCCCTTAAGTGGCCTTTCCCTTCATCACAGCCTTTCTATGCAGATGGATATGGTTGCAACAAACTTTATCCCACAGAGTGATCTCCTTAATGCTTGGCCGATGTTCCACTGCCTTCGAAACTATGAGCTGCTCCAAAGCAAGGAGTACGTCCCACTCATGTGTGTGCCACCATCACAGGGTCCTGACCCATGTGAGGTATAAATGCATAAATGTTTTCATGAAAGAACGATTAAGGAAGTGTTGATAATGACATGATTTTACTGGCTAGCTGTGTCCCAGTGGCTGAGAGAAGATGAAAAATATGATGCTGAATCAAGAAGGAGTGGGACCTTACGCTTTTATTCATTTAATAATATTTATTAATAGCAAGGTATTATGGGAAATAGAAAGATCTGGAAAACTCCCTGGTGACATTTACATTGTATTTGAGGAAACAGAAAAATAAAGAACAGAATATAACAGAAATTAAGGTGTCTAAGAGTAAAATTCAATGTTCAGAGACAGCACGGCAGAGTAATTGGTTAAGTTAGTATGAAAAATGTTTAATAGAGAAGATGATATATATGACCTTGACCTGAAGGATAAGTAGAGAGAGGACCGGAATCTCTGGGAGGGAGCTATTCTGGCTGTATAAGTAAGGTCAATTGGAGGTGACTTCGTTTAGAGGAATGGCAAATAAAAAAAAATACACTAGAGAATAGAATATATTCTATTCTCATAGAGACATAGTGGGAGATGAGAGAGAAAGATAATTTATGGAGAGCCTTAAACCTTATTTTAGAGGAAGGAGGGAACCAGTGAAGGTTTTTGAGGAGGAAAATAATGTGATCAGACTTGTATTTCTGAGCCACCCTATAGATGATATGGAAAGGAAATTGCTCTGTGAAAGCAGGCAGGCTAAGTGATTTCTTTGACTATTTTCTTTGATCCCAGGGTAAGAGTCCATTGCAACATTTACTTTGCAGAGGCCATAAAACCACATCAGACTGAATCATGCACTATCATCCTCTAAGTTTCTGTTTCCAGTAGGCCTGATTCAATGCTAAGGTTTACTGAAATTTCAGGTAATCAGAGCAGGAGAGAAATCATCTTAGCAAACGCGGGCCATTTGTGTGGAACACCAGATCAACTCACAATCAAAGTCTGTGTCAAGGAGAGCGAGAAGCATCACCAGGCAGGTTGTAGAGAGCCCTCCTAGTTCCAGTATACTATGTCATACTGAGCGGAGGTCCATTTTGTCCCACCCAGGACAGTTAAGACTTGAGACATTTTCTGGCGTGAGTCTTGGCACCTTGGCCCCAGGAATACTTCCCCGGGTTTGGGTGGTTTGTGTTTTTGTTCCATCCGGCATAATGCTGCTGAGCACTTAGAGGCACATTTTCTTCACAGTGTGTAGGGATTTAGTGGTACAACTCCCATTCACGTTAATGGAAATCCCGCCAGGAAATCTCCATGCTGGGCCACACTGAAAATTCACCCCTGATTGTTCTGTTTGATTTGTTTCACCTGTGTCTTCCTCCGGTCTACTCTGAGGATATTTGTGGGCTCGTTAATGCCAGCCTGCGCTCAGTGCTGAGTCTTAATCCCATGTAGAAGTGGGGAGACTGAGAGGCAACTTTATTGCTGAAGGAAAGGGCCTACTTGGCTGTGTTTTGCTGTGGTTTTATTTGAAGCTATATAGGTTCTAAGAAAGCCAAGGATCCCCTGGATGTTGCTCTCAGGACAGAAACCTGCTCGTTTTCAAAGATGAATTTTGTTGTGCTCAGCATAGGAGTGAGAAAAGGAAGGAAATCCCCAATATGATGGGGAGGCCCTGAAGCTACCCACCTAGGGATTCAGGACACAGTGGAACCCAGTCCCAAGAAGACACAGGCTGGTCAAGTACCCATGCATGGAGAAAGCCCAGTGAGGAGAAAGAAATGATCTCATTCCAACACATGGCGCAGAAGAGCAATGACCTTCTCCTACCATGTGCCAAATATGGACTTTTGAGGGTAGCAAAGATTATTGCTAAAGGTCCTGAGCTGTTAAGCATTTTTCTCTAAAATACATAACTTCTTTAGTGTTTTATTTCAGAGCATCTTGATTTGCTCTTGACCCCTTAGGTACCACGACATGCTGATTATTGGATTTTTCTCTTCATGATGTTGGAATGTGGTCAGCAGGTCTGACACCAGGATTCAGCTGACAAGTTGCTTCTGTCCTTGGCCACTGTCACATGTCCAGTCTAATGTTCACGCTGATCTTAACACCTTTCGTTTTTATCCCTTTTCCATATGCTCTTGTGTACACACAATTAATGAGACCTAAAGATGTGAGCTCTGACTCTTCCCTGGGAATCAATGCAGTACATTTAACCAGACTTGTGATATTTGACTTCAGATTCAGTATAGAACTGCACCTTGCAGCCTCCTCATCATGTAAAAGTGTGAATAAGACTATGGACTCTGGAGTCAGATTTCCAGGACTGGCATCCACTGTGTGCCCATGAGCAAATTATTCAACCTCTCCAAGTCATGGTTTTCATCTGTGTAAAATATAGATATTAATAGTGCCATGGAGTGGGCACAGTTCAATGAGATAATAATCCATGCAAAGAACTTAGTACTTTTCTCCCTCATAATAAGAGCTCATTATTACTAATTATCATTATTTCTGAAACTCCAAATAATGCTGTAAGTATTTTATAGGTAGAAGTGGGAACAATTTATGGGGGCTTTCGAGTATGCTACTTTTCATTCCTTGATTTCCTCTTCACCTAAGGTGTACTTAAAAAAAATCTTTAGATTAGCTTGAAGAATTAGAAGAACAAGGAGGAGGAGGAAGTGGAGAAGACAGCATATAACATTCCATGGTTTACTCTCAGCAACCTATGGGTGACAACGGGCAACAATGATATAATGTCCTCATTTTATAGGTTAGGAAACTGAGTCACAGGATCGCAAATAGCTTCTTAAATGCACACAGCTAGTATGTGATGTAGCTGAAACTTAATCTCAATATTTCTTTCTCTAAATACAGTGTGTTTTATACTTGCAGGGAAAATGCAAAAATGGAAAGAAAAAAAATAAGTTTTTCTGAGCAAAGGAAATGAAGAAAAAAAATCTGGGAAAGCTGGTGTAATTCACTATCAGAAGAAGCCAAACAACATCATTCTGAGACCCTTGTAAAGCCAGTGATCTTGGACCTGTCGATGTTTAATTGGAAATGATTTGGAAAAACACAATTCTCATTATGCAGTAGCAACTTGTTCCCTTAAGGGTAATTTCACTCTTAAATGATCTCAAATTCCACCAAAAAGATATAAGCAAGGATATTATACTGCAGCCTTCCCGAGGAGTAGCATCTCATCTGCATTTTTATCGTCATCATGAATTATTTATTAAGAAACAAATTGCCTGAAGGGGCATGCTAAAAAACTGTCCAAACAGACCTTGAAAATCTCCTACAACTCATCTTTGTTTCTGCAAGTTACTAATCTAACGCAATTCCATAAAAGTAGATACGTATACAAACAAACAAAATAACATTAAGCCAAATGGGTCAACAATAAGTGAGTTACACTGTATAATTGAGAGCCTCTGGATCTCTATTAGGGATTTTATTTTTCATGCCAGGTCTGAGTCTGAACGACTTTCTGAACTAGAAGGAAAAGCAGCGAATGGTGTGAAGACTGCTTATATTTTCAGCCTCTAAATGACTAGTCTGAACTCTTTCCTTGCCTTGTACCTCAAGCAGTTGTCATCGAGTTGACACATTAGATGGTGGGTGAATGAAATTGGGCAAATCAAGTGAGATAACAAGATAGGTACACAATTAGTTGGAGCTATATTGGCAGTGGAAAACTTTCTAAAATATCCTGAAAGGCTTCACTAAAGAGGCAAATGCATTAAACAAAGGAGCCTGACCATTATGTCACACCTGGTGAGCCTCCATGGCAGTCTAGCCACACCATCCAGACTCTACATTGCTGGGCAAAGGAAAAGTAAGAATGTCCCTAATACTCATTCTCCAGGGAGGGATAGAGATTTTTTAAATTTATACTAAAAAATTTAATTGAATTTTATTTTTAATAAGATTATTACTTAGTGAAATTAGATGTGATGAGCTCACATTATTTTGTAAGAAAAATATTAGTTTATAGATTAATTTGCCAAGAAAACAGCTCTTCAGCCTCCATCAATCAGTTAGATGTGAGGTGAGACTGATCCTAGAGAAGAAAGCGACAAAGAATTTTTTCTTGCATGAATTGTCCACCTCACTTAACTCTTTACCTTCTGGTTCAGAAAGCCATTCAAATGAAAGCTTTAATGGAAATAAATGGAAGACAAACTGTCCTCAAAAGTCTCAATAATCTTGAGCTTAAGAGCTCTTCAATGTTCCAGAATCCCATGATTCTTTTTTCTTTATCTGCCCTAGAGTTCTTTTTTTCCCCCAAATATGTTTATTTTATTTTTTCAGTGTTACAAGATTAATTGTTCATGCACCACACCCAGTGCTCCATGCAATACATGCCCTCCTCAATACCCACCACCAGGCTTGCCCAACGCCCACCCCCCCAAAACCCTCAGTTTGTTGCTCAGAGTCCACAGTCACTCACGTTCATCTTCCCCTCTGATTTCCCCCAATTCCCCCTTCTCTTCCTTCTCACAATGTCCTCCATGTTTTTCTTTATGCTCAGCACGTAAGTGAGACCATAAGATAATTGGCTCTCTCTGCTTGACTTATTTCACTCAGCATAATCTCTTCCAGTCCCGTCCATGTTGATACAAAAGTTGGATATTCGTCCTTTCTGATGGAGGTATAATATTCCATTGTATATATGGACCATATCTTCTTT
>CM053603.1:113120308-113149470 GCA_028646535.1 Procyon lotor | reverse complement strand
TCTTGTTTCAAAAGGTCTCTGTAACAAGAGAGAAGGTACTTGCTAACAAATGTGTATACTTTCCCTTTCCTTTATAGGGCACACCCACTGAAATGAAGATGCTTTGGCCAAGTTCATCATTTGGCACACATCCACACACACCCCTACAAACATTCCAGTCCTTGTCCTCTGTGTTAAAGACCTTTCGGTTCTCCCCCGCACCCCCCCACCCCACCAAGCAGGGAAAATAGTCCCCAGGGAAATTTTGCTATTGACCCCACTCTTGTTATTTGGTTTGCTTTAATAACTATTGAATTTATACATAATCGGGGAAGAGGTTCAGGACTGATAGTAGAAGTTCCAGCAGAGAGTGACACAGAGCACAAAGGGCAACAGTGTTGCAGTTAGAAAGGAACCTTACGTTCTTCTTCTTCTTTTATCCAGCCCCCAATGGTTTGGGAATCCAATGCTGCCATACCAACTTCTGAATTGTAGTGCATGTTTTTGTTACTGAATTTAATCAGAAATCAGAACCAGTTTAGAGAAATAAGGCTGATAGCACAAATTTCTCTGACCTGTCTTGGTTTTCCTTATTTCTTCAGTTATGTCATCACTTTCCCTTTATCTCTCTGAATACTATGGACAGCAAGTGTTAATCTTAGCCAAGAAGGTGTAAAACAGAAAAATTGAAAACTCATTCACCAATTCATGATATTTCTTCCCCCAATAACTAATAGTTGAGCACTTAGTCTCTACTGAGTAACTCCTTTTTATCTGTTATGTTATTTTGCTTAATCCTCAAAGAATTCTAATAGGAGATACTATTATTTTGCATTTAACAGATAATCTAGAGAAATTAAGTAATTTATGCAAGGCCACACAGATCATAAATGACAGATCCAAGATTCTAACCCAGACGGTCTGTGTCCAGAGGCCCTGTGCTTAGCTGCTTCGCTAAGCCACTGCTTCATGGTTTTTTTTTTTTTTTTAATGTTCTGTTTATTTATTTGACAGAGAGAAGGAGAGCACAAGCAGAGGGAGCAGCAAAGGGAGAGTGGGAGAAAGAAGGTCTCCGCTGAGCAGAGAGCTTGATGTGGGGCTCAATGCCAGGACTCCAGGATCATGACCTGAGCCAAAGGCAGATGCTTAACAAACCAAGCCACCCAGGCGCCCCTCATGATTTTTTATTCTCCATCTAGCCATTACATACTCATCTCCAACACACTTAGGTATTTATAGTTCTGGGCCTCCTACTAGATGTTAAATATTTTGAGTTTAAGGATTATGTCTTCAATCCAATGTGTAATCCCATAGTACTTTGAACATAATAGGTGCTCAATAATTTCTTATTCAATAAAACTCATTCCTTATAATACTTTTCATAATCTACATGTTCTCGACACACAAAGTTCTCTTTTGAACTTATTTGAACCGATTCTTTAAACCACCCATTAGACATCTCCAATTGCATGTCCAGCAACTGGTGCCTCCAATGCAACTTGTCTCAAATCCATCTCGGCTCTGGCATCTTTCCCTTTCCCCAGCATAGTTCTCCTCTGTGTTCTCTGTCTATGGCATCCCTTTTCACATGAGACCAGTTAAAAACTTAGGAGCCATTTTCCACATCTCAATTTTTAACACCCTTTCCCCATCATCCAGGAAAAATGAAGCCCTTTTAGAAAAGGTATCACACCTTTTATCATATTTTTATATCCATGCTTTCCTTTAAAATACATGTATTTAGCACCTGCTCTGTTCCAGGTGCATTTCTAGGGACACAAATGTGCGAAGCTGAATAACATGAGGCTATTCTCTGAGAAGACATAACAGAGTGCTCAGGGAAGAGGTTGGATATAAGGGTGGATTATATTCTGCTACCCTAGAGAAAATCTGGCTTCATAAAGGCAGGATTTTAAAAAATTGCCAATGTCTGGCACTGTATCTGACACATAGAGGTGACAAATATGAAGGTTTAGATAATAAATAAATTAAAATACTACCTATATGGTATATTATGGTACTGACACTAGCTCCCATCCAATTATTTGACTTTGGTTTAGTCTATGGTAGGTTGTTGGGTATCACCTCTCAATCTAAATTATAAGCTCTCTGAGTAAGGGATTGGATCTGTAGACCTGCACAGTTCAGCCCAATGCTTCAGGGTCAATAGATACTCCAGAATTACTAAATGTAGTGGGCACATGGGCCTTATTGGTAGAAAGTACCAATATGGGTGGGAGTCACAGGACACTATGAACATTTTCACTTTGACTTCCAGGCTGTGCTATGTTTTACTGAAGGGTCATTAACATTAGGCTGGTCTTCAGGGTTTTTCACCTGGATTATTTTATTAGAGGATTGAAGCTAGGAAACAGCCAGGTTAGGACAGGATCACTCACTTAACTGAGAAGGCCACAGGCTTCTTCTGCATCAGGATTGGAGCCCCATTTAGTTAAGTGGTAGGTAAACAGTAAGTGGAATACAAGGAAAAGCTTGATGGTATCTGCCAGACCTGCCCCTTCTGTTTACAACTCAGATTTGTTGTGACCTCACACAGGTATGAGATGGCAGAGAGGGAACCAAGCAGGTTATGTGTTTATTTATTTACTACCAGAGGCAGCAAGATCCTGTTTTCCCCCGTAAGCAGCTAAAACGAATAACACATTGGAGAGAGAATCGCCAACACTGTTTCCTATAAAAGAATATGTGAACTAGTTCTAATAACGCCGACGGTTACCTGACACACATTCTTCCTATAGTGTTTTAACAAGCTGGACTATTTTTAGGGAAATTCTTTGCCTTGAACTAAATTTATGGCCTTAAAGTCTTCTCGTCTATTTTTCGTGTGTGCGTGCTCCAACGGTCCAATTTATAACTGACACCTTTACTACCTACCAGCATATCGGTTTCATCTCCCAGAGGAAGAGAAAACCAGACCCTGTGACTAGTGAACTGGATTGAAAATCTAGTCTAATGCTGACAGATAAATGCACTAATTTTCTTCTGTGACCGGTTCTGCATTGCAGGGTGAGCCTGCTTCTAACAACTCCCTCAAAAGGCTCTGTAACCCGTCCAAAAGATGATGTCAAGTGCTACAAGGACCTAGGTCAGCCCTGCATCATAGGTAACAGTTACCCCAGTGATAAAGTTACCGGGCAGGTTTTGAATGAGATTGTGTTTTTAAATGAAAGACTGGCTGGAAATGTAGACTTGGACCAAGCATTAATAGAGGAAAATTTGAGACAAACAGAGGTTAGCGTTTGGTTTCTTTGTGGTGTTCAGCAAAGGTCAGGAAAGGTTCTAAAACAGAAGGAACCCAAAGTTTCAATGAGGAGTTGTGGTGTTCTATTAATACATGCACATGTAGCCTAGACAGAGTGAACTCTAGGTTTAGCCAAGAGCTATTCTGTGACACGGAAGCTCTGGTCATTCAGCTGGAACCGGTCACTTACTTTGGATAAAACCCTGAGCAGTTGAAGACCCGCTGAGTGTCTTGTTTAATTTTATTCTAAGGGTGAAGTAACGCCCTCCCACCCCCATGCCAACTGCTGAGGTCCAATGGGGAGGGAAGGCATAAACAGCAGGCATGGAACCCGTCAGATAGCCTTACAGATTAACTTTATGGTTTTCCTCCTTTACTACCAGAGTCAGGGCTGTGGAGGCAGCTCGTGAATCAACCGGAGCCCAAATGGCAACCATGTTCCCATTATCCATCTGTTGTGTTTCCTCACAAAGGTTTAAGTACAAGATTGATCGTGCATATCTGACAATGTGAACTACCTCTGAGTAAAGAAACTAGAAACAGTTTCTCACTCTGGACAAAAGAAAGAGGACATAGAGCCGGAAGACAAATGGTGAAAATCTAAGCCATAAGGACATAGAAGATACCTGTGTTAGTAAGAAGGAAAGGAACCGTTGAGAGATCTGGCATTTGAAATGTATGGATTGAAAGTGCCTAAACGAAGTTGACTGAGAAAAAAAATAAAGCTCTCTTTAAAGCAAATATAACTAGTGAGAAACCATGTGCCACTAAAAACAAGCTTTATGTAGAGAAGAGTAAAGAATTTTAAAAGCACAAACCTAAAATTAAACTACAACTCAAAGGAAGAAGCAGATTGTTTGCTCCAATGAAGAGTTTATTACTGTTGGCATAAATAAAGTTAAAATATTTTCAATTTTAAAGAGACAACAAAAACTGGGAACCGTGTCGCGTGGATGGTAATCACCATGGGGATCAAGAACACAGAAGCTCACAACGTCTGTGCTGTTGGGCTCCTCTCTGCGCGAGGTGGGGAGTAGACTTACTGACACTTGCTGTTGCAAACCCAGGAAGACACACTTCCTGATGCTCCACCAGCTACCGTCCAGTCTGCTCCAGCCCCAGCTGCCTGCACAAGCTCAGCCTAGCCCAGGACAGCCGGTGGGTCCACTGTAGTAAAGGCTAACTCCATATCAGTTTTTTGTGCCACCTGTTTCTTTCTCTGTGACCTTCCTTGTTTGGGGAAAAAACTGTTTTGTCGATGATTCTGGATTCCATAGGATTTTAGGAGGGTCTCCTTTCTCTCCCTCTTCATCCTAAAAGGTGACTTTGGAAGTAGGAAGGAAGACAAGAGAAAAATCAGAAAATAATACGGTCACAATATAGTGCTTCACCTCTGAGAGCTCTTTCTCACACTTTATCTCATCCAATACTACCCTACAAGGTGACAGAGCAGGTGTCCTGAAGTCCATTTTGCAAAT
This sequence comes from Procyon lotor, assembly GCA_028646535.1. Taxonomy (NCBI): domain Eukaryota; kingdom Metazoa; phylum Chordata; class Mammalia; order Carnivora; family Procyonidae; genus Procyon; species Procyon lotor. The sequence continues at coordinate 113,144,751 of CM053603.1, read as the reverse complement.
GATGACCCTGAGGCTCAGAGATGTTAAGTGTTTTGCCCAAGCTCACACAGCTGCCAAGTGAAGTCCAGGGCAAGAACATGGACTCCAAATCTTGTACTTTTTCCAGAACACATCGGATTTCATCACAATAAGCAGATGCTGCTTTCTACAAAAAGCCCTGGAATAATATGGATGACAAAACATGTTTTTCAGTTCTTGTTTGCTTGTGTGTATCTTACTGCTGCTTTATTTTCACATTTCAAAGTGCTTTATTTATTATCCAATTCTGGAAAGTCACGTTATTACGTTTTTATATGTTTTTGTTTAGATAACAATAGCTTTTAGTTATCTGCTACTTATGTACCTTTGGGATTTCTCTCTAGATAGATACATAGATACATAGACGTCAAAAAGAAATATGTATAGACGTTTTGGTATTGACAGTGACATATTCATTTCTATTTGTTTCCTAAAGAAGTAGTTTTACTTGATAGTATTTTGTGTTTTTCTCTAAAGCTCATTCAAAACTTATGCAAATTGTGAATGTCCACAGATTTCTGAAACCAGAGTTTAGGAGGAAATCTTAACCACCGCATACCCAATAGCTTCCAGTGATTTTAAAGTTTCACTAGAGGGCACTCCCACTTCATGGCCAGGAGGCAGCAAGGACAAAGGACCATAGTGGTCTGTATGCTTAACTCCTTGGACCTACTATTTTGTTTTCTTTCTCACTCCCTCTCCTCCTCTCTCTCATCCATTGTGTAAAGAACGGAGTGAAATTATACAGGTCTTCTTTTAAACATACAAATAGAAATGAAAAACTAGCAAACATCTACAACCGTGAATTGTGGTTCACCTTGTGACATAGAGCACAACTTAGCAATATGCACTAAAGTTTTGGCTGTCGACCTAAATAAGACTACAAGATATAGTATGAGATGTTAGCTTAGTACATCAAGAAATATATTTTTATTGGGCAACTTGGTGTGTGTGTGGGGGGATTGTTGCCCGGCACTTATTTTCAACTTGTAAGATCTTCATGGTTCACCTTCTCTGGCAAATCTTTGGGTAAACCCAAATTACAAAGGTATGTGGAAAGGTCAGGAAGTGGGGAATTAAAGAAAGATCCAAACGGACAATCAAATGAAATTGCTTAGAGTAAATTAAACTTCAGGCCCTGCTCTGTAGTTCATACACTTTTATGTATAAAGATCTGAAGATAGTTTAAATCACATGTGCTAGCAAAACAATAGAGCATTTCTTGTGGGAGGAAAATAAGGTATTCCAAAGTCAGAAGGAAAGTAGCCTATTGCCAAGTGTAGAACCCCACAGAGCCCTCAGGCTTGAAGTTTTAAACTGATCTCAACCCTTTGGGGGTTTGAATTTCTTTACTGTTGGCAAAACACAACTTCCTGCTTCAAAAAGAAATGGCATTAAGAAGGCCTATTACATAGAGATTCGAAAGACTTCTTGGACACCAACTCACTATTACAAAACACCATTTTGATGAGTTTAGTAAAGATTAATCAGAAACATATGGATTAAATTTTTCTTTAAAATTATATTGATTAATGAAATAAGAGAAAGGGGGGGAATGGTAAAATATGTTTTAGGCTTTGCAAAGCCCCCCAAACACTTGAAAAGTGAGTAAAAGTGCTGATGGACCTAGGGAAGCAACCAGATTTTCCCCGTGTCAACTAGAACCATCCTTATTTCATTTAAATTTAAAGGCAAAATAAACATTGTGACTTTCTGCTGTTATTATCCACAGAGAGAAACACGTATTTGCTTCTCTACCATGACTTACAAACTTCAGTGGAAATATAGGCTTGTGTGTTTATTTTGCAATGCTGCAAACTTAATTATTCGTATGTCCAAAAAGGTTTCAAATTGTTTGAATAGAAGGCAGTGCTTATAAAATCTAAGTTGAGGATTCCTTGAGAAATTTATCTGAAATAACTAATTACTGGAATTAATTCTTCTCTGACAGCTCTACAAGTAAAACATACATGACATGAAAGACCTGCAATGACCATCATTGGGGAAAATTCTCACGGCAATGGGTGATACAGGGACAACTTTACTACCAATCACCAAACCAACCAAGAGTGAATAAGCCTTAACCAAATTGTGCTTTAAAGGAATATAAATTGAAGAGCAAAGGAAGCATGGGTAATTAAGAATTGATAAAAGAAATCACTAGAAATTGATAGATCCTCCTATTTTTTTCCCTCTAGTTCAAGTAATGAGTTAGGAAAGCTGCACAATAAAAAAAGAAAGAAAGAAAGAAAGAAAAAGAAATGAAAGTTGAGACGCAACTAACAGATTTCCTAAGTCATGAAATATAAAAATTTTCCTTTCCTCAAATAAATCAAGGTATATTAGAAGAAGCTGCCTGTATCTTTGGAAGAAATGTACATAATGATAACACATTTTAATATACAAATATATATTTTCCGTGATTAGATGTCTAATAACCATTTGCAGCCAGATTAAGCAAATTTGGGAAGTCCTGTCTTCAAAAGTAGTTCTAGTCAATGTTATCCTGAGACATAACCAAATAAAAATGTTTTCCTGTGGGAGTGTGGTGATGAACAGTTGGTCAATAATCAAATGGTTCTTGCTAGAAAGTGTATCCAGTTTTCCTTTTAAACAGGTTACATGGAAAATAATACCAACTCCTATCAAGCATTGGATTTAGCCCGTTATCATGTGCAAATGTCCCTGCCTATTAACTTCCAGATGGGGCAGGTACTTTACTAAGGTACAGGATTTCTGTCCCAGGTCATAGCTTGAGTATTCTCCCTTTCAAGGTCCCCAAAGCTTCGTCTGTCACTCTTATTGTCAAATGTTCTATTTTTCCTGTCCCTGCCAGCAGTGATTTCAATTTGGGCTTGACTTCAAGACAGGCCACATTGTATCTGTGATGTCAATGGAAAGGGGATAAAAGTCATTAAAGATATTTGTTATTTTGAAAGGTTAAAAGAGTTTTTCTTGGTGGGTAACACTTTCTCTGGAAGGAACCTCAACTAATTGTCTGACCAGGGAATGGGCACCTAAGTGAGAAAAAAATATACTTAATAAAGCATTGGGTCTATTATTTTTCTCCTTTTATTGTCCAGTGCCTCTGGCCCTGGTGGGCTTTCTGGAGGCATCTAAGCTCAATATTCCTTCAAACAGCAGAGCAATGATTACACTGCTGGGCTGATTCTCTTTCTGTCTGCCCTAGGTAAGAGATTCTTGCTTCAAACACCATTTATTGTAGAAATTGTTGTGAGGGTTCTAGAAATTGTGTGTGTGTCCTTAAAAAGAGTCTCCAAAAGACAGACTTAGAGGTTAACTTAAAATACTATTTTGCTGTGCTTAATACTCACCCTTGCCTAAAGTCCACTACTCCATAGCAATAGAGTAAGAAATTAAGAGCGGGATACTTACTAAATGGACAGTGGAAACCAAATGATTTGAGTTCTTCTTAGAAAGGTAACAATTATAAAAAGCAATGAACTCAAGAACAATAGACCAAACTCATACCAACACGGAATATCCATGCGCGTGATGCTTTGAAAAGAAGAGAAAAAGAACCGATTTGTGTCATTTACTCTTGACAGGTTATGGAGAAGAAAACACAAAACAAAAAGACAATGCTTTTTAGTTATATTAGATTTTGATTGGTTTTCAAGGACACTTGTAGATTAAGAACAATCAAAACAGAATAGGCTTATACTTGAGTCGGGAAGATAAGATATTTTCTCTTGATATCGCTCCCATGTGGATGGCACTGATTCTCTGACAGACACCGTTTTCTAAAATGTAGTCACCCGAACACATCTGAATAACACAAAAGAGAAAGGAACATTTTGATGTGTTGAGGAAAGTTGTTTTGACAAATGTCAACGCCTGGGTCTTGCTGGCTGAGGCCTGTTGTTAACTTCCCAAGACTGCATGCATGCTATAGCTCATGCCATTCTGTCAGGGGAAATTGGACATACCCAACACAATTTCATTTCCATTTCTCTACAACATTACAAGCTTCCTTGGCAGCAAAATCACATATTCTTATCACAAAAATAAATGAGAGAAAAGAAGACATACATTCCTGTCAAGTTATGTCAAGACATATTTGGTATGTATTTCACTTTGCTATCACTGACAGCAAAGATGTCACGTATTCTTAACACAAAGTAAAGAAGTATTTTCCCTTTTTTCCCCTGCTAGGCATCAATTTCATTTTATTCACTTACAAGCATCAGTGACAGGAAGGTGTCTTTAAAACAAAGCTTTTTTTTAAAAAAAAGGGAAAAAAAGTTTTTGTGTTTTGCTGGATTTCTGAATGGACATATTGTACATGAATTTAATTTGACAATATCATAACACCTACAATAATAGTCACCTATCACCACTTTATTTTCCATTTTCACCATGGATATTCATTGTTCTGGGTTACTTCTTTCCATGCATGTGACGGGATCTGGGTTAAAATGAGTCACGGAGGTGTTCATTTTCTGTTAAAGTGTCAAAAAAAAGGGGCGCCGGGGTGGCTCAGTCGTTAAGCGTCTGCCTTCGGCCCAGGTCATGATCCCAGGGTCCTGGGATCGAGCCCCACATCGGGCTCTCTGCGCGGCAGGGAGCCTGCTTCTCCCGCTACCATTCCCTCTGCTTGTGTTCCCTCTCTCACTGTGTTTCTCTCTATCAAATAAATAAAATCTTAAAAAAAAAAAGTGTCAAAAAAAAAAAGGGGAAGACAGAAGAAGGAAGGAATGAAGGGAGGAAGGAGGGAGGGAGGGGGGGAAAAGTAAGGAAGGAAGAAGAGAGAAAAGAGAAATCAATTAGTGCACTCAAAAAGTGAGATAAGTTCTTAAAACTAAACAAAACAAAAATCTTATAAGACCTAAATGCAATATACCAGGGAAAGTTAACATTGACTTGTCATCTGGACAGTTCATATTGAATGGTTACCTTTTACTTCATTACATTCTACTTAATTATGATATTTTGATAAACATGCATTAGAGTTTAATTCAGTAGAAGAATGACTGCTTTAGCTACCTTGCTGGAAATGAGTGGAGCTCTTGCTTCTGAGAGTTGACACCCAGACCACCCTCACTGGGCCAACACCACTCAGGAAGGTTGGGAGTTTCCCCAGCCAGCCATGCTCTGTGTTCCAGAGGAGACTTTCCTGGAACACATGGCTCATTGCTGTCCAAGTGACATGGTACTCCTTTAATTCATAAATCCAAAAAAATTTAAGAGAAGTATTTTAGAGACTAGTTAAACGACCTAATTTTACAGCTTAAAAATGAAAACCTAAAGCAGCTGAGATCAAACAGTTTGTAATCAAAATTAAACTTAGAGGAATTAGTATTTAATCTGATAGTAGTGAAGGACCATTCAGATTTCTCTGGAGGGAAAGAATATGATAAATGTGATACGTGTACACCATTGTTTTCTAGATATCTGAATCTCATAGTTGAAAAAAGTTCTGAGAATTCATAGATTCCCAGATGTGCGCACGTGCGTGTGCACACACATACACACACACACACACAACAATAACAGCAACAACAACAGTGGGAGGGGCCAAATTTAGTTTTACAAATTTATTACATGATAGTCACTGAATACTTACTAAAATTTTGTGTAAAAGATTTTTAATACAAAAATTTTATAAAATTCTGAAGTTTCTCCAGGACTGAAATTTAAATCACTCCCAGGAGATTCTGATTCTACAGGTTTAGGTTGAGACCAGGTTTGGGGGGACTACTGATTTATTCCACCCTGTCTTCCAAAGCAGGAAGCTTTCCCCTAATCTCTGAGAGACAATGGCACAGCCTCTGCTGGATGCCTGTTCCATTTGGGGCCCTTCCTCCTTGAAAGAGATTCAAAAACTCTTGGTCTGAAAAGAACTAGAGGTTCGAGGTCCAAAGATGGGCATCACAGACTCAGCTTATTTTTCTCACATATGAAGGAGGATTATAATAAGAAATTTCCATGCCACAGGACTGTTATGAAGATTAAATGGGAATATAAATGTGAAAATGTCTGTGTAAACAGTAAAACATTCTACAAATATTAGGTACTGTTAATAGTATTCAGGAGCTGACATTTGATTTACCAATACTCTCAAGGGTAAAGTTAAAAACAAAATGATGTCCTACACACACACACACACACACACACACAGACACACACACACACACTACATGAGTACAAAATTTCTCAAAGCAGAACATACTAAATCAGAGATATTTTGTTCTGAGGGGACCTGTGGTTATTTTTTTTTTTTTTTTGAGTTCTCCTCATTTTAACATTGAATACCAAAGGGGCACCTTGGAATTACACAGTCATTTCTTCAAATCCTCATCAAAAAGAAACCCTACAATTGCTCTTCTCCTGACTGATGTTTATATTATAGAGTTAGAAGGCACTCCTTTTTTATGAACACCAAAAGCACGGAATCCAAGGCATTGCTCGTCAGCACCCACAAAAACCGATCCCTACAGCTTTAGGAGTGAATTCAACCTGTGTTAGAGATGAAAGGTACATTCCATCTTCATCTCCCCCATTTTACAGATGAGGAAACAGAGATCATTCACTGAGGATGAATGACTTACTCAACATAACACCCATCTCTCAGGCCAATATTCTTTCTGAAATGTCATAACTACAAAGGACTTATCCTGGGGTTCCTATCCCACCTGTGCATGCTCCTTACCATGCATGAACAACACATACATGAACACATATTCACATATCAAACATAAAGATTGTGAGTTGATATACGATAATCCTGCCTCTCTTCCTCCCTCACAGCTCTCCAAGGACCAAGCACATCTGTTCATTCGTTCCTTCCTTTGTTGTTTCTTCTACTGATGCTTTCATTCAACAATCAAGTGATCCTCAAATATTTGGTAAACACCTATGTGCAAAGGCAAAGCAGGAAATAGGAAAATCAAAGGCAGTGTGGAAGGGGACACATATATGTGGAAAGCAAACCATCAACAGAAGTATAGAGGTCCAGTGCAAAATGCAAGAGTTAGAACAAGACAGCCCATTTCAGTAACCCAAAGAATGATATCGATAAGCAGAGAGTAAATTTAAACACCTCAAAAAAGAAAAGGTTAGTGAGAAATCAACATCCATTAAAAGCAAACAAAGAAACAAGCAAAACTAGTTTATTAAGACTCAGGAACATGCGAGTTCCCAGATTTGAGGCTCTGGTTTGTCCTACGCAATAGTGGAGCATCAGTGACCACAAAAGGAGCTGCACACAGTGGGTGCTCAACACATATTCATGAACTGAATGGTATAGGTGTAAGATACCCACTCCTAGAACCTAACAGGATAGGGATTTTAATCTACTATAAGTTGATCTGAGATGCCATACTTGTTTAATGTTTGACCCAGGGCACTGTGCCTTTTCATCATGGCTGGTTTTGCGGAAATGACAGAATTTGAGGAGAGATTCTAATATGATTTCATTCTTCAGGAATGGAAATACACCAATTTTTCAATGTTTCAATATTCTTTTTTTTAAAAAAAAAATTTATTTATTTATTTGAGAGGGAGAGAAATCAAGCAAGTGTAGGGGTGGGGCAGAGGGCGAGAGAGTCCTAAGCAGACTCCACACTGAGCCTGGAGCCCTACCAGGGGCTCCCTGCAGGGCTGAATTCTGGGACCCTGAGATCATGACAGAGCCAAAACCAAGAGTCAGTAACTTAACTGACTGAGTCACCCAGGTGCCCCTCAATGTTTCAATATTCTTTTTTTTTTAAGATTTGTTAATTTGGGAGAGTGGGAGGGACGGAGAAAGAGAGAATCCCCAAGCAGACTCCCTGCTGAGTGTGGAACTTGACTCAGTGCTGATCCCAGGACCCCAAGATCATGACCTGAGGCGAAACCAAGAGTAGGTCACTCAACTAACTGAGCCACCCAGGTGCCCCTCAATGTTTCAGTATTCTTTTTTTTTTTTTTTAAAGATTTTTATTTATTTGACAGAGAGAAACACAGCGAGGGAGGGAACACAAGCAGAGGGAATGGTAGCGGGAGAAGGAGGCTTCCTGCTGAGCAGGGAGCGTGATTCGGGGCTCGATCCCAGGACCCTGGGATCATGACCTGAGCCGAAGGCAGACGCTTAATGACTGAGCCACCCAGGCGCCCCAAATGTTTCAGTATTCTTAAACAACTTTAATGTTCTGGGAGAAAATGAACCATTAAAAAATATAAGAATATATTTAAAAAGGTGCACATTTTTCATTTTGGCCTCAGGCTCCATCCAGTATGGTATGGCATGGTACTGACCTTTATTCAAAAGTTTAATAATTTTTCATTATGAATTTTTTGCGTTAATTTTGATTTAGGAAAGTATTGCTTTAAAATAGTAATTATCCTGATTACAAGTTCACATTCCACACGGCCTTAAATTTTGTGCCAGAAGCTAGTGTCTTGCTTGCCTTAAGCTAATCTCACTCGAAAGAGCAAGGCCTCCCATGATACTTCCTTGCCGCCTTGCCTGGGCTTTCGTACCTCAGGGTCAGACAAACCCGCTGAAGAAGAACCTGAAGACCGAAGTGAAATGGAGAGACTACTGGATAGGTTCTAAGAAGTTAGGGAAAACTCGTACTTTTAACCATCAAATTGAATTTCAAATGCACGACAGTGACTTTAGTACTGTGAGTTATTCTAAAGCAGGGTCACTTTGTTTTTTATCATATATCTATTTTAAATGCCATTTTTTTTCCCTCCAAACAAGGCATACATCTACCTTCTTGCTCAGTGTGACTATTTGTTATCTTCATATCTTTTTCTACTTGTTAATATAAGAGAGACAGAGTAAGCGATAAGAGAGACTGGTATGAGATAGACACTCCAGTGGATGGAGACGGGGAACAAATGGCAAGTGTAGTCTATGAAGAGCCTCAGAAATCAGAAACTCTGGGGGCAGCTGGCTGGTTCAGTCAGGTGGGTGTCCAACTCCTGATTTCGGTTCAGGTCATGATCTCAGCGCTGTGAGATTGAGTCCCACGTCGGGCTTCGAGCTCAGGACAGAATCTTCTTGTCCCTCTCCCTCTGCTCCTCTCTCCACTCATTCTTTCTCATTTTTTTTTCCTTTTAAATAAATAAATAAATAAATAAATAAATAAATAAATAAATAAAATCTTAAAAAAAAGAAATCAAAAACTCTGGAAAAAGGCTTGAGACTAGGAGGTCTGGGGCTAGGAGGGAAAAGTGTTTGGAACTCATAATTCAAAGCTAATTTTAAATCTTCCCATAATAGAGTTAAGTGGAATTTCTTATGGGCAGAAATAATTCATTCCTTTTAAAGGTCTCAAACAACTATAACTGTGCAGGATGATTTTTTTTTTGGTGCAGGATGATTTTATTGTGTTTTTAAAACCAGTTATAAAAGTATTACATGCGCATGGTTTATAAAGTTAGAAAACATTACAATAGGGAAGAAAAATCACCCATAATCTTACCATCCAAAGATAACCATTGTTAACAGTTCATTACTTTCCTTCCAGTCTTATTATTAAATATATTTAATATCACACCTCATTTGCGGTTCTGTATTCCTTTTTTATTTAATTCTATATCTTGGCCATTTTCCTCATATCTTTAAAATTATTAATGTGTATCATTTCTAATAACTGCATAATATTCCAGTGTATGGATTTAACCTGTCTCCTGTTATGGAACATGCAGTTTGTTTTCAATTCCTGCCATTCTTACAAAGCTCTGTAATAAATATCTTCGACATAATTCATTGGTTTAATTTCTATCCATTGGCTTAGGCCAGATTTCTAAGAGTGGAAATAAAATTTTTATTTTTGAAGAAGATATGAGTTTTTAGCCCTGTTTCAATTTCTTTTACGTATGACTTAAATACCATTTCACATTTTACTATATACTCTCTCTACTGGTCTCTCTGCTGATTTAGTGTCTATGAGAAATACCAAGGTTATAATAATTGAGAAAATGCATCAATGAAAATGCTAATAGCAGATATTTTAATCAAGTTTTTCTGCTGAAATCAAATGCTCTGTTTTTTTTTTTCTTTTGAATATGGATTCTTTGGGTTATTAAGAGTTGACTTATTTTTTAGTATATGTGCTGCCGAAGCGAGCACAAGAGTTGACTTATTTTTTCTAATGCTTTATTTACTTTTTTTACATTATGCCCATGAAAACAAATAAGAGATTAGTGCAAATACAGCCCGCTTTTTATTTCAGCTCCTCAGATATTCGTAGGTCTAAATCAGGTTTGGTGCTCTTGATAGCCTGTATTTAAAGAAATACATCTCTTTTTCTTCTCGATTTTAGCTATTTTTGTATTTTTCAAAAAACGATTATGTAGACAAATTTCTAGGTATGTCCTCAAGCAGGTGGGTCTTACTTTCATGGGTGGCCATGCCAGGCTTCCTGAGCAGCCTCTTGTTGGCACCACACACTGCTGGTCACCAAGGTCTTCTGTACAAGTCCCCTGGGACCAGGACCCTCAGGATCTGAGGAGCAGAGATGAACGAAAGGAAGTTTTTCAAGAGCCATCCAGTGGCCAATTCATTTAATGTAGTTGATGTAGTTGAACCAATTCAATTATTGGTTCCATGACCTACTCACCTTCCCTGAGCCTGAAAATAATCAAGGCTAATCTTGTTTTCAGTACTTATCTTGGGTCAGACACTATGCCAAACTTTTTATAAACATCACTTATGTCCTCAAAGCGATTTTATGAAGTGGGTGTTATTATTTCCATTTTACAGTTAAGAAACTGAGGCCAAGAGATCCCAGAGCTCAGACTCCAGAGTCCACGCAGCCCGTACCCACACTCACACATCTCACTTTTACTCTCTGAATAGGCATGATGTGTGTTAGGTGCCTAATGACAAACTGAACTGACCCAATGAAGGAAAGAGCAAAAGTTCCTTAGTCTTTGGGGTGGAGGAGTGGGGAAGAGGCAGAGCAGCAACCAGTGTCAAAGTGGGACTCGTCTCATCAGTTTCCTGAGTCTCTCCTACCTCTTAGAAACTTCTCTTCTTGCTTCTCCCTCCCCCACTCCAAAGCTTAGGGACCTCTTTTTGACTCCACCGCTCAAGTTCCCCTCCTCACCAACTTAAAGGCTGCAATTCCTGCCTGACACCTCACATTCTAACAGCCCCTGTGGAGATTGAATGCAATGCTCCCTCTTTCACCTCCTCAGAGCTCCCTTCTGCCAGGACTAGCCTGCCCAGCTCAGTGTTCACAAGGTCCTACAAGCCGGGGTATACTACACATACCTGCTACTCCAGCCTTTAATCATTTCCAAAATTAAACTCCTTCAGGGAAGCAACGTGTGGTTGTAGAAAAAGCTCCAGATCAGAGCACCGAAACCCAGTTCCTTGTCCTCCATTTGCCAAAGATTCAGCAGACATTTTCTGAGTGCTTCCTATAGACCTGGACATTGCCTCGACAAAGAAAAGCATGCCAGCATAAGAAACATGGGTCCCTGTCCTCAAAAAACTCCATTGGGGAATATGAAAATTTGATCAAGAAAAACAACTGGAGTCTCAATTCTATCATCTGTAGAAGGATAACTAATAATATTTTCACGTTTGTTTCATCTGTTCACACAGATTGTTTTATCTTCCTGCCCCATCTCTACCTCTGAAGGTGTTCTACCTCTCGGCTGCTGGAAGAAGATTGCTGTAAAACCCAACACTGATTGTGCCACTTTCTTGGGTAAGACCTTCAACCATGCTTTGTCTACATTGTAGTAATACTGTTGTTATTAGTGGGCTGTGCATGACCCTTCATGACCTGATACCTGCCTGCCCATCCTGCTTCAGCTCTCTCCATCCCCACATGCCTCTGCATACAACCAGGTCAACTATTCCACGTCTCTTCTCCCTGAAACCTTTTCTGATCCCAAAGGGTTCCCTCAATATCCTGTGCTTATATCTTTCTGTACTTTTCACTCCTTTAGTCTCCTCCACTTGACTGTGAATTTTCTAGGATGAAAACTGTGCCTAACACAGTGCCTAGCTCATAACAGGTGTTTAATAAATGCTTGTTGGATGAAAAGAGAAGGGAAAACCCCCAGTGACTCTTAAGCTGTATGGAGCGATTATATTTCAATAGCTTGATCTTCCCAATGCTGCTTAAACAATCACACAGCAGAACTATTGCCTGGTTATGTCCAGCCCCCATGGTGGAAGCAAGTAAATATCTCTAGGTCTCTTGCTGCTAAAGGAAGAATCCCATAATTGCTCTCACTTCTCTTCAAAGAAACATTTGTTCTACCTCTAGAGACCTTCCGTGTTGCTATGGCTCATATTATCATTAGTAAATATGGATAATTCTATGAGATAGAGCCTTGAGTGACCTATCCAAGAATAACCCAGAACCTGAACACATTTCCTATCCTGGCACCAACAAACAGGGTAGGCAGCTAACACAGCAAATTGGCCAAGACACAAGGTAACTCAGGACAAAGAAGTATGGAGGCTTTACTGGGAATTGGGTTGAGATATAGGGGTGTTCAGAGAGTCTCAAAGTTGTGTCTAGTTATAGTTCCTTTTTCGCAGCCAACTCCAGAAATACTTTTTTCATCCTAATTCCTGTAGTCCCTTCACTTCTATCCTGGGCCCAATATCTGGCCAGCTGATTCTCCTGGGACACCTTGGCCCATATCTCTGCTTTACTGGCTAATTCCCAAGAGAAGGCCTTGATTAGAAAACCAACTCACAAAACCACTTCTGGTTCTAGCCCCACTCTGGTTGATCCCACCAGTCTGTAAAGTTTTTCTCTGGGAGATAGGAGTGGATTCCTGTGTGAATAAACTCATAGCTGCCCTCTATCCCACCGGTCACTCACTAAAACCATAGCCAAGAGTCTTTTGCCTTCATAACCTGCCAGTCATGAACCATGCCGCCTCTTAGCATGAGCATCTGCTTCATCTGTAAAAAGAAATAGAGATAGCAATTTAAAATAGGTTCTTCTTTAAATCTTCTTTTAGAAGATTTCTAATTTTAGAAGTTCTATTTTTCCTTCCACTTATATACTCTATTCCTCTCTTTGTCCCTCTCTTCCCCTCACATGCATGGTGCGCGCACGCATGCGCGCGCGCACACACACACACACACACACACGGAGAGCCTTGATTGTTCCCCACTGTTTTATCTTTGTTCATGCTGGTCTAACTGTGAGGATTGACTTAGACCCAATTTGTCCTTCTAAGTCAACTTAAGCCATTTTGCTTCCAGTCTCTTTCAGCACACTCCTCCCTCAATATTCATTCTTAGCGCTCACTGCACCATTTTCAAATGGTGTATTGATGTGTCTTTCTCCAGTCTAGGCTCCAAGCATCTTAGAGCACATGCCATTCTGTATTTCTTTCTCTCTCTCTCAGCATCTGGCTCATAATAGACTCTCAGTAAATAGTGGCTGAGCCTAAGAATTCCATGGAGCTTTTTCTGAACATGGCAGCCGGTGTCATTTCCTCCCTTCTTTCAGCTCAGGACTGTGCAGTTTGTGCCTAAATTGTTCTTGAGTTGGTTCATGCTCTGTCAGTGCTGTTCTTGCAGTTAGATTCTCAGTGCTGGAGATCATGTCATACACTCTTTTTGTCATCCCCATAGCGCCTAGAAGTGCTTGATGGAGAGCGACACAGAAAGTAGTTGAGGTGTTTGCTTTCTTAGAAAGGAAGGTCTAGTCACATACTGGTCACAAACCACAACAAAACAGAAGGGCTTAAAGAATTATGTGGTCCCTGATTTTTCAAGTGGTACTTTCCTCATCAGCTATGATGTTTTCACAATAAGCTTCCATTTTCTGAGGACCTTCTATGAGCCAGGCATTTTACGGAACATGTTATATGCATTAAGCTACTGGGTTTTCTTTGTCTCCATTTACACATGAAGAAATTGAAATTTGGTACGGTTTGGTGACTTGTGCAAGGCCATCTAGTTAGGTAGAGATCTAAGAGCCAACCCAGTTCTATGAGACCTTACAGCCTAAACTTATTCCACGCAATGCAGACTTTAGCCTGGCTGAGCACTCTCTGATTCACCTTTTCTATTCCTCAGTCATGGTAAAGATCCTACTGTATGTGTCTCTTTTCTGGCCCAGAGAACTTGAAGGAGGCCATGTTGGTGTTGGTTTTCCAGGGTGACTGAATTTCTCTTGGTGATCCTGGGTGTCCAGTTTATCTTGGGGCCATGGAAAGCTTAGAAACTACTAAAACAATCTAGTTTACCCAGAGTCTAAGAGGTTGGGAGTGACCTAGGGCCAGCATGGAGGCCCCCAAGGGTCAGTGCTAATTGGAGCAGATGCCCCAGGGGTACATAGCCCAGACTGTTCCCAAGGAGTTCAGCTGGAACCAGATTGCCTCAGGAATGTGAGTGAAGCAAACAACTGCTTGATTGTTTGAGCCCCTACACTTGGTATGGGGTGCTGCTTCCCAGCTAAATGTAGGCCAACAGGATTTCTGAAAACTGTTTGCAAAGCTGAACGCAACACTTCCTTCATTTGCATTTAAAAAATAAACTTCAGCCTTGAAATGGGCATTAGCCAAGTGCTTCCTGAAAATTAAGGAAGAGTGTAATGGTATAGTTCTCTGCTCCCCAAATGCTTCTCTCCCCAATTTGCTTGTAAGCAGAAGTTGTTTTATTTTAAAAGCCTCTCTTTCCATCCTCTTTAATGGAAAGCTCAAGCTCAAGACCTTGAACTATAAATTGCAGCTTTTCTTCTTCTAAGGTGAAATTGTCTTCACTGAGGGGCTGACAGGTAGTACTAGAACTTGCCTACAGCATGACTCTTTTTTAGACCCTTCATCTTAGATGGACTGCATTTTAAGCATATGTTCATAGTCCTCCCAAATCCATAATACTCATATTCATAAATTAAGCCTAGAACATCTCTTCATCATCTCTATTGTTATCATAGTGGTGAGGCTCAGTATCAATCAGAAATGGCCCACACTTTCTCTTGGCTAGCCCATCTGTTACTGCCCTCTCATCCCCAAGGCGCAGATACACATGATCAAGTGAGAGTATTGTGCAACATTTACTGGTTTTGAAGAAAGTGGTTGCTCTATTACTTGTCTTCTATAGCCCTTGCATCAGATATGATCTAAAAAGTAATAATCTGGGGCGCCTGGGTGGCTCAGTGGGTTAAAGCCTCTGCCTTCAGCTCAGGTCATGGTCTCAGGGTCCTGGGATCGAGCCCCTGCATCTGGCTCTCTGCTCAGCAGGGATCCTGCTTCCCCCTCTCTCTCTGCCTGCTCTTTGCCTACTTGTGATCTCTCTCTCTCTGTGTCAAATAAATAAATAAAATTTTTTAAATAAATAAATAAATAGTAATAATCTGAGAATAGTAAAATACAAACTTGACAAATTTGATCCCATCATCATAATCTAACTTTTCCAAAATCAAACTCATTGTAAAAGTTCCAGGACATAGTATTTCTGGATCTCATTAACTTGATCACAGGGATAAATGTATCTGTGTGCAGTGCGTTAATACAAGGGATTAAGGTTCCTAGATGAACTTTGAAGATAAACTCGATCTTTTTATTTCTCTTCCTGGACTTTATCTACCTGGCCACTTCCTTGGGCATCAAAGATGACACCACTGAGTTAATTGTTCTCTGTGGGCAGATGTGGCTGAAATGGACAATACTAATCAACATGTGGGCAATACAGTTATAAATTAAGCCATAGGGACAGTTTTCAGAAACTTGTTCATTTTCCCCTCCAGATTAAAAACATGCTTTCTCCTTCTAACACTTAAATTTATTATCCCATAAGAGGGGATTTTTAAAGGAAGCATTAGGTAGAGATCTCTCATAGATATTCTTGCCTCAGATAAGTAAGTAATGATGATACTTCACTGATTTCAATACAGTTTTGGGTTGTGCTCGTGTGTTCGTTTGGTGTTATTTATAAAAACTATGACTGTGTTGGAATAAACTGGTGGGTGGAGAGGAAGACCTATGTGGGAAAGTTGGAATTGTTTCTATGTCTTTAATCAAATTACTTACAAATGATATGCCACGTTGTATAATGTTTGAAATGTTGCTGTCAGAAACACACACACACACACACATATGCTTTGTGGTTGAATTCACTCAGGCTTCATTTTAAATCATGTAGGTCTCTGAGCCATTTCCACCAAAATGTGGTAAAATGCAGAAGTTGGCAATTCAATTTTATTCAGCCTTTCAAGAAGGAAGGCCCAGATAAGCTTTGCTTGTTCATGTCAGTGATAATATTCATCAGTGAGGCCTAAATCTAATTCTGTAGGCTTGCTACTGCTTTGTTGTACTGTCATTTCTGAACCTCAATCTCTTCTCTCTCTCTCCCTCTCCCTCTCTCTCTCTCTCCCTCTCTCTCTCTTTTTTAATCACAGCAAAAAGTTTCTTAAGGGCTTAACTTACAGCCAAGTGCCAGCTCCCCCATTTAATTTGTCCTGCTTCCCCACAGCACTTGTACTTTATGTTCAGGCAGAGGTGAGGTCAGTTCTCAGGGCCCGGCTCTCTGGACACCCTCAATGATGACCTCATTAGAGTCACAGATGTTTGCTGCACTTCGGGAGATCTGGAAAAAACAGAGCAGTAAACTAGGCCAGCTTGCAGTAAGGCTGTTACCCACAATTCAAGATAAAATGCTGGATAGTTCCCACTAGGTTCTGGTCGGCTAGGAAACAGCAACTTATTAATCTTGTGTCAGAGAGCCAGCTGCAGCCGTGGCAGTCACCATATTTTACCACCAACTCCATGTCTGGACAGCCATTGTCTTTTTTTTATGAAAAAACTCTACAAATCAGCTGCGTTCTCCCTCTCTCCCTCTCCCTCTCCGTTCCCCCTTTAACTTAGCAAAGCCCCCGCTTGTCTTCCTTGGAGAAATTGCACTCCAGCCCTGAGAGAGTTCGGGTGCGTCGTCAATCCTGTGGTTGGTTTACTAATTCAGAGAGACTGCTTACTTTCCAACTTTAATGATATTCCCTCAGCATATCACTTTGGTTGCCTGGCGACCGGATTTGAGCTAGGCCTCTCATTTGATTCCCACACATCAGACCCTGAAAAGCACTTTTTTTTTCCCCGTCCCTCAGCTTTTGATTCTTTCTCCTCTGAAACCCTTCCCCCTGCGGTGTCAGTATGGGTGGGCAGAGCGGTGGTAGAAGGAGGGCAAGGGTGAAGGGCGGCCTATAGCGCACTGGTCACACATCAAGGCCTCCAAACAAAGCCTCCAGGAACCCTTCCTGACAAACACAAATTCCCCTCAGAAAAAGCAAATTTGGCTTTCCCTTCATAGTGTGGGTGTCATTTTAAGACTTTCCTTAGATACTTTATTAAATCTGATGCTTTTCATTGTTTTTCATGCCATCTCTCACAAAAGACTTCCTATTATCAACAAGTTGCTCTAGGAGTAAGCAAACAAATTGTGAAGAACGGAAATAATCTAATAAACACTGGCCTTTTACCCATGTCCTCGTAGGCTTTAATATTATAATGTACATGGCAGCGTAAGAATTGTCTATCTTAATTTTACTATAGCGCGCTGCTCTTCCCATGATGGAGCAATGTTTTACGCTAAAATCCTCTTGCTGAAATCCAAAGTGTCACTGCAAAAGAAAATAGGAAATTTGTCCCTTTTGGTTTTTTTCAAGGAAAACAGAGGTGCTTATATCTATTGTTTGAAAGGGCTCAAGTGAGAAAAATTGCAATGATCACATGTATGGGTGTTTTATGATTGAAGGTACTAAAAAAAGGAAGAAAGTAAAAGGAAAATTCATATGATGTGCCATTTGAGTTTTGCCATGTTATTATTTCAATTGTTTAAGTGAAATTTCATGTGCTGTGATCATATCCTCAAAAGAGCACAATAACAAAAACTAGTTGGAGCGCTTAATGAGCTACTTGGTTTTATTGGCTAAGAGTTAGTGCATAATCATATTGACACCTACGGATTTCGAGTATATATGTATGTGGTTTATATACATCTATCAATACATGTCTATACACAGAGACATATATTTGTAGATTACTCCTGAAATATTAAAATTTCCATATGCACTTCTTTTTTGATGATCAGTCTATTGTAAAATGTAGTTCAAATATTCTTGTTAGAGTTTATTTTCTCACAGATCCCTGAAGGATTTGCTCATGTAACTCTTATTCTCGTGTGCAAATCCCCTGTGTATTGATGGGAGAATGGACTTCTAATACCACACTAGAGCTGAAAGTAGGATTCTTAACCTTTACTCTCTTGTTGTTGAACTTATATAAAGCAAACACAAGTTCTTCACCCTTTTCTCAGCAATGATTAAAAATGTGTACAAAGTTACTATTTTTCCAGTGACACTTTTTGGATTCTGCCCTACATACTCACCCCCACACTCCCTTGCATTTCCTACACTTATAGGATCTACTACCTGCTATGTTATTACTTACTACGTTATTATGTGGTTGAGGGAGATGGTTTCATACTGTATAGTCCTACACGTGAAAAAAGAATGTTTTCAGATTAGTGTTAAAGCTTCATTTCTCTTCTGTTCAAAGTTGTGATTAATACATTATTTGCATTTTAGCTGTGCAGATGGGCAAAGCAGATATCTATTTATAAATTCTATTGGTTCCGTTATTCTAGTATTTGGTAGTATTATATTTCATGTATGCCAAGAACATTCTGATTTTTGTTTCTTTAATATCTACTCAGGTATAGATATTGAATGAATACTATATAAAATATTTCGATGGTAAGAGCTATTAAAACAAGATAAGCAGGCTCCCTTCGATTTTATTTTTTCCTTTTATATTGAAAGTTTGCTAGATCAGACCAAGAAGATAAAAATCAATATAAAAATATACTCAACATAAAAACAGTATAATCACCCTAATGCCATGCTGTCATATTTGGGCGGTGTTTAAGGAGGTAGAGGGTTAAGTGGAGAAGAAAATCTAATTGGTTGCTGGGGGTGGAAGAGTATTCGGATGCTCAAGGCAGAGTAAATGGAATGACTTGTCGAACTTAAATAACTGTGAAGAATATCTCAACTATCCCTACCAAAAAAAAACCAAACAAACAAAAAACAAAAAAACCCTAAAACCCCCAATAAAGAGTTGACCTGAGTTTCTGTGACCTTTCATTAATAAGATATTAAAAATATTAGAAAATTAAAGTTATGGTCTTTCCTTAATTTATTGCAAAGTACAATTGTTATTCTGTTTGCTCTTCCTTCTACTTCCTCACTTTAATTGAATCTGAACTACAAATTATAAAAAACAGGAACACCTTTAGAAACGATTTCCTTAAAATATTTTTAATCTTGCAAATATCAAGTTTCCGAAAATCCCGTAATGGAAACCTGATCATTTCTAGTTCCTTTTCAGAGAGTAGACCACTGGCTAGGCATTTATTTTTGGATGCTTGCCTAAAAGGTTTTGTCTGCAATTCACACCACTACTAGCAACTCACCTAGGTTGCAGAATTGTCCTCTGATTCTAGAGACCCTTGTACATACAAAAGGAACAGAGAACATGAATAGAGAATGGATGTTGTTTCACTCTTTTTCTCTATAAAAGACAAAACAAAATCAAGTCTGAGTTTGGAAAAATAAAGACTTACGGGTCGTGCTAATAAATGCATAGCCTTCAGAAACGGAATTATTTTGCTAGTAGTTACTTTCATGGTGACAAGGTGTCCATTCATGTAAGATGAAAGAACAGGGAGAAATAAAATATCTTGGGCTCATGACTGCTGACCCAAATGAGTGTTTCATTTGTCAAGAACTAATCATGACTTATATAATTATGAATATTATCATCAATATATCTGTATAGCATAGTTGTATTAAAAATAGTAAACATGTCCCCCTCACAAGAAGCACCTACTTTTTATTTGTACACTACTCTTATAAACAATACCTACGAGTGATGAGTTGTGTAATGAAGAAAAGAACAGGGAAATGGAGAAACCTGGAGATGTATCCTTAACCTTGTCATAGCAACCTGAGCCTCAGCTTCCTTAGCTGGAAAGCCAGGGAACTATCATAGAAAAATCTTAAATAGTCTTTACTATTTGCCTTTCGCTATACGGTTCTGCCGTCTCTATGAGGAAGAGCTTTCATAATGATAGTTCCTATTTATATGTCACGAGGAAGAAAAGAAGGTTCATAAGCTTGTGTGTATGTTTAAGAACCACTTGAATATCTCGGCCTTCCTAACATGATGCCACTCAACTGGGTCTATATGGTGACTATCTGCATGATCATAGTTTTTAAAACAAAAGTTCATAAAGGGAGAAAAGGAAATAGAAAAAAAGAAACCACCACCCAGTGTACACTCCCAGAAGAAACCGGAAACCCCTCAATTTACTTCTTTTGTGCATCTAAAGCTTTGAAAAGTCCAAACAGACTTCTTTTTGAACATTTCTAGCAGATCTCACTGTTCCTGTTGTTGCATGCACTGAGTTTAAATTCTCAGCACAGATGAACACAGCCCAGCGGAAGTTCTAATCCTCAAAAAGTAGACAAATAACAGGGAAACTCCAACGGCCCCTTAATACAGCTGAGCTCTCAGGCCTCCCCGGGGATGCGGGATTCTGAGTGGTGCCGGAGTTGGGGTTGCTATTTTGTTTGTCCCCATGAGCCCCACCTCAGCGTGCCGATGCACTGATGTAAGAATTCTAAATGAGCTTGCTCAGAAGGGCCCAGATTAGCCGGGTTGCTAGGATCTCACCATTCCAACCCCCTTTTCCACTTCAGTGGACTGAGCTTTTGACACTATGAAAAGCACCATTTAAAATTAATTAAAGCTTCTTATTTGGTACCAAATCTCATCACTGCCGACTACATTTAATATGTTTTATGTGTGGCTCTAAGTCCCTGTAGCATCATGTGTTGTATGATCCTGCAATGAAGCAGCTGCAAGTTAGAAAACACAGAAGCTACCCCAGTTTAGCTCTTTAGTATTTTATCTGGTGTGTTCAACTGCAAAGCTAGTCTTCCAGTCTCCTGAGTCATGCAAATTTCATTGAACAAGAGAACGGTGTGCTTCCTGGACTCCAAGGCGGGAGACCTGAGTTCGAGTCCTGCTCAGCCACTAATTTGTTGTTACAATGTAGGGCAAGACATAGTTACTTTTTAAAACTTCAGTTTCCTCATCTGTAAAAGAAAGGGGCTGGCCTGCAATCTCAGATCCCGCGTGAATGTTTTTGGATTCTGAGCGTAGACGGCAAGGCTGTGTTACAGGTTAGACTCCTAAGTTTTGGAATCAAACTGATCTGGGTTTAAATCTCAGTTTAACAACTTTTTGTATAGCACGAGCAAGTGACCTAATCTCTCAAACCCCCAGTCTGATCATCTGTAAGATAGTGTCAATAATTATACCTCCCTTCAAGACACTTTGTCACCCATATGGGCCATAAATTATTTTCTATTCTATTAGCTTCAAATGACTTATGAATAATTTTCTCCAAAAGTCAGAGACCAACTTGTCCATCTCATTTTTTTTTCAAAAAATAACCAGTGTCAATTTGATCAAATAATAACAGTAATAATAATGTTTCTTTAAGGTGCAGGAAAGTATTGTGGACAGACAAAAGGGTAATAAAACCTTAAAAATAAAAAAGAACTATGACAAAAATAATACATGTAATTTGCTTGACTAAACCCAGGCTGAGTTTTATCTGCCTCTAGGAGTCTTGATTTTTTTTTATGGTGTCATTTTTAGTACAGTTTGTTCCCATTGCCAAATTATATTATGTATTTGTTTGGATTATGGCAACCCCCCTAAATCTTTTGTGCACTTTGATTTAACAGGAGGGAAGAAATAAAATCTGAGAAGAATAGAATAATGATTATCATGAATTGCATACCAGAAGATTTGAAGATTTGTATATGTAGGAGACAAAGGTATTTTTTTCATTGATTGGTGATTCACATAAGAAATATATGCTTGTATAGAACCAACCTCAATGTACAAGTAATCCAGTATGTGATTGTTTCTTAAAGACTTAGCAAAACGTGCCACATTTGTTATGTATGGAAAAAAACTTGACATTTTAACAAATAGAGTGTTTCTTAGAACACCATTGTATTTTCATATTTTTTAATTTTTTTACTGCTCACACTCTGAAATACAGTTTTAGAAGCATCACAATAAAAACTCCACAGTGGGAGAATAATATATTGACACACACGGTAAATGGAGAGTAGCCTTCCATTTACTTGATGTAGCAGCTGAAAACACACCGTGATCACTCTATTATTAATGCTTTGAGCAAAGTTAGGAATCATCCCATGTTTTAAACAAATGGCTGGTTCAAACTGGAAAATTCTTGGGTTACAGTATTTTGTTGAACTGTCCTGAATGAAAATGCTCTGCAGAGTTTTTCACCTCACTGCGGCTTTCATTTTTAGGTATCGATTGGAAAGTTGATCAGATTTATGTTAACTTCCTAACTCTAAAAATTTTAGCAAGTGACTCCCTCTGCCTCTCAGTTTTCTCATCTGTAGAATGGGAAACACGATAACGTAATAGAACAATAATGAGGATAACGATCTCATGAGGTGGTTGTGGTGTGGGAATTCGGCTAGCATATTTGTACTACCTGCAGAGCTGAGCAGATATGCAGGTCTTTGGTAAATGGTGTCTCTCATCCTTGTTATTACAGCAGGGCATCCACATGGGTTCAGACATAATCGTGTGTTACCACAAGGTTGATCACATCTGGACCATCCCCACCAACATGAGGTATAGTTGGGTTTACTAGGAAGTCATAACAAAGCTCTGAGAAACAGATTATTATGATGATTATTTCAAAAAGCACTAGAATGCTTTTCTCAGTGTAGGAGTCTTACCAACACAAGGTGTTTTCTTGGAGGAGCAAATAAAACTTTCCGTGCGTAGAACCAGCCTTAACATTTCATAGCCAGCATACAGCGACTTTCAAAAGAAAGCCCTACTGTTCTGGATCTTTTGTTTCCTGGGTATGACTGAGATCTACAGCCAGATACCCAGCGACTAGCAGATCAATTACGATTTCTTTCTAATGTTGCTCTTTGCAACTTCGCAAAATGCTAGTATGTTTGCATGGTCCTCTACTTAGGTAAAAATATGGATTAGTTAATAAAAGAACCAAATAGAAATGAGAAGCAAAAAGATATACAGTTACTAGGTATACTTAAAAAAAGGAAATAAATATGTAAATGTTTATTCCCCCTGGCAGATGATAACAGAATATTCACTCAATTTAAATTTTATGTATGTTTGTCTTTTTTCCTCAACTTTTATCACAAAAATATTTTGCGAAGTTCAACCTATTAAATATTTTTGCTAGCAAAAAGATATATTGCGTTTCCTAAGTATTGCTCTAACAATACAAACTATTTAGTAGTGGTGGAAGAAAACTGTGGACATGAAATTTGAAGAAAAAATTAAAGTATGTCTCCAAACGGAATATTTTGTCACTAAATATTCCTTTCACTAAAATTATTACAAATGAGTGTGCTTCTAAACATATATATATGTATATGCATGTATGTGCAGAGGTCTTGACATATCATTCAACATTTGCATATTTTTTATAATAATGCAAAAATAACATTAATACTAACTGCTTTTTTCTCACTGGGTGGTTAAAAAGTTGTTTTAAAGCAGAAAGGCATAATCAAATTACTGAAATTCTGTTATCAAACATACCATAAGCAAACTTTCTGTTTTCACTCTGAGAATCTCTAATAACATAAAAAAGATAATTAATGACTATAGACTAATCTTTGGACCTGCAACTTTAGAAGAAAACTGGTTTTATTTCTCATAAGTGTGGTAAGAATGAAGTAAACTCACTACTATCACTAATACCTTCTCAAAGTTAGTAAAAAAACAATCTTTCAAATAATTTCAATCCAGAGTCAAGATGTCACTAACAAGGGGATCCAAGCCATATAACTTACAGTGAATTAGATACAAATGAATAAAGTTTTTATAAATCAAAATACAACAAAGCAGTCCATTTGCAAATCAGCTTTCCAAATTAACATTGCTAGTAAAGGCTACCTGAATCAAAGTGGCAAAACTATCCTTTCAGGATTATACATATTCAAACACTAATATTAAAATTAAGAATTATCTGTTATAAGTAGAGTCAAATAATTGCCCATAGAAAGTCCAAAATTAAATGCGAGCTTAGTTTGATATATAATTGATCAATTTATGATTTCTCAGGTGATGTTTCTGTGTTTGCCACTCACATGACCGATATGTCCCCCTTTTGTTAACCTCTGCTTTGAACACAGATTTACCTCAAATAAATCTTTGAAGAGAAAAACAGTGAAAAAACATATTTTCCTTCCCTGTCAGAATAAAATCAACAAAGAAAAAAATCCCTTGTTGCAGGTTTAAAAAAGAAATTCTCCCTACTCTTCTTCCCTTCTACCCCGCAGTGTAGAAACTTCTGCCTCCCTTGTTTTCCCAAACAACTCTTTGAA
>CM053603.1:113039706-113120208 GCA_028646535.1 Procyon lotor | reverse complement strand
CTAAGGGTGGCCGGGGGGGGGGTGGTGGGGTAGGGATAGGGTGGCTGGGTTGTGGACAAGGGGGAGGGTAGGTGCTATTAAGTGCTGTGAAATGTGTAAACCCGAAGATTCACAGACATGTACCCTGGGGCAAATAATACATTATATGTTAATAAAAATTAATTAAAAAAAATAAAAATAAATGCTGGCTCAAATATTAGAGTACCCATGGATTAAGGTAAAGTTTTCTGGTCCCTAATTCTGCATTCAATACCCAAATTTTGAACATCCTCAGCTCAAAGGATGAGATCGCAATGGTTCAATTTAACATAGTTAAAGAATATCAGCACTTTCACATTTAGAGGGTGTTGAAATGCTTCATATTTGAAAAGAGATTTGTTTCCTGTGAAAATGGTGAAAACTTCCTTAGCCATCCAGAAAAAGATACTCCCGGACTTGGTCATTTGGAAAGAGGACTATTGCAATGACTATATCAGATCTTGAGCTTTGGGAGCTTTTTACCTGCACCAGGTGCGGTGAAGAGAAGGAAATTCCCTTATTTGACCAAAAGAATGAATACACGTTTCTGCTAGCTAATTAGGCAATTAGTATAAATAGCTGGGAAGGCCCAAACAGCTTCAGGGGAGAAGTCCTTAGAGCCAAGATAAGCAAGGTATGCTTTCCTGACTTCATAAGATACTAGAAGAGGACTAAAGAAAAAATTAAATCTTCATAATTTTGTGTACTTAGTCTTAAGCAGTACAAACAATAAAAAATAAGCTAGTATATTTTAATCCATTAAGGTAATGTAATATAAGGCAAAGAAGAACACATCTATTAAAAAACCAAAAAACAAAAAACAAAAAAAACCCAGAATCTTTCCTCTGAAGTGAACCATGCACTACTGAGCTTAAGGCCCCCTGTGCCTCATTCATCCTCCTGACCTAACCTCTCTGACCTCTTAGAAACCTAATACATTTCCTATTTCACTCATACTCACACCCCGGAAGACTCTTCTTTATATGGTATGTAGTATTTCCTTTCTTTACCACCAATCAGAAAGTCACTATATTATAATGTGCATAGAATAAGTTGTGTCTCTTATTTCGGTATGGATGGAACTTGATATCAAAATTAAAACACAAAAGAGAGGCAAATTTTTACAAGCCAGGTAAATGTCAAGAGAATATAGGGGAAAACAGTTTGCCATATGTAAAGTGTAATACCAATTGAGGGATTATTTCAATTCAATTGTTTTCTTTAAGTGTCTATTTTGCTAGGAAACAAAATGGATGTTTCAAGAATTCTTGCTTTTACACTCATTTGTAGATTATGCTTTTATTTCGGAAGTGCAAAAATATTAAGAACTAAATACTTGAATAAAAATAATAAAAAAAACCCTCTATCTTCCATCCATGACATTTGCATTCTAAATTCTTCACAGGAATTCTAAATTATATGGTAGACCTGATTTTCTTTGAGTAACTAAGTCACAATAAATGGTTTGGGGTATCAATTTCTTAAATGTGCTTGATTTGCTAAGAAAGAAATCATTAAGCCAAATATTAACCAGCTTACCATCATATATGGAGGGTAGACAGTAGGTTATATTTTTCAAATTCACCATTTCAAACACCCCCTTCTGTACCCCGCAATCCAGTCCTCAGTTTAGGGGAAGAAAAAAGAAGGAGCTCTACTTAACTCAAGTTAATTCTGTTTAATTCCACATATTTTATCAAAATGTTTAATTTAGAGGTAATAATTTAGTTTAAAGATAGCTGTTGAGACAAACTAGATGTGTTAAAGAAGTTGATACCAAAAATGTTGAGTGTCAGTGAAACTTAGCTGAAAGCCAGTAGGATTGGCCATCTAATGGCGATTAAGTATGCTATAAATTTAAATCTTTGAAATAGTTGTTGAGATTTATTCAGGCAGACAAACAAAGATAACAAAAGTCTTTTGTGTGTTTGTCAGTCATTTCCACTCCTCTGTTGTTGTGGTGTCAAATAATGTCAGTTATTTAAGGGCAATTACTGTAATTTTAAATTCTCAACAAATTAAACTATAAAGACTAAAAGTCCAAGAAGGACCCTACTCATTTTTCTACCACATTTTCCATCTTCCATTTTTAAAGGTAAGTTTTAATTGTTTGAATGTTTGCAGAGAGAAAAAAAAACACCAACAATTTCTTTGTCTATTGTTTTTTTTTTTTTTCCTATCCATGTTTTGGATGTTTCTTTTTCACTGAGTTACATTTTATAAAATTTTCCCAATGGCACTATGCTTTTTTGGTTGAATAAGTGGAATGATTTTTAATTAAATTCATTCACTTTTTAAAAATATTGAAGTAGCTATATTTTTAGCCCTCTCTTATATTTTGTATATACAATTTAATGAACATAGGTTAGGGCCTAGAAAAAAAAATTGTACAAGGAAGCAAAAAAGATCTTGAGATGAGTGAGAAAAATATGCATTTAAATTGTGTTTGATAATAGAATGTTCTACCAATAAAAAAAAAATCTTGAAAATGAAATGTAAGCATAATTAATTTGAATGGGATCATTAAAGTAGTTTCATAAAATAATTCAAAGTGAAGGAGGAAAATAATTACCTCCCATCATCTTTAAGCCATGTTGACAAAGTTTAAATGTTACATAATTTAAGAGGAAGGATTCAATACATTTTATATTTCATGAGATCTTTTTTTAAGATTTAGAGCAGCATCTAGGATTTCTTTGCAGTAATAAAGACAATGATCCATTATGTTCTTCTATTACTAATTATTCTGTAAAGATTGTCTGTTCCAAAAGATAATTAGAAAGGGTGAAATTTAATTCCATTAAACAGAACTCAGCTGGGACATAATGAAATTTTGCTGTGAAGTTGAATACTTTGAAGCCAAATAAAAAGCTTTTACATAGATAGAGCAAATGAGATTGTAGAACTCACACCTTATTCATGCAGGGCATATTTAAGACATACTAAGATAGGAATATGTTTACTCATGATGAGTTTTAAGTGTTCAGTTAACATGAACATTCATAAAATATGTTTCTTCACTTTTCTTTGAGAATTTAGTGATGGACAGAGGTACTTTTAGATTTTGGGTCTGTTCATTCATTTATTAAGCAATAATATTTTGCATATATACTCTATACCTGACCCTAGACAAGATACTAAGAATACCAAGATTAATAGGGAGATAGTGACTGCTCTGAAGGAGCCTATTGTCTAGTTCTTCTATGATGACCAACTGAGTCTATTTCATTTGGCAATAACACTTAAAGAGTCCACAGTGAAGACTTGAACTTAACAGAGTTTTAGGAAGCTCTTGCTTTGCATGGCTGAGAGGTTTACACAGATGGAGCAGACTCAGCGCTTCCTCTCAGAGAATGTATCACCCAACAGAGGCAGACGTATGCACTTACAAGTGCAATAGAATTATAGAATCACAAAGATCTTTATTCCCTTTCTGAACCCTTGTCTATCACCGTTTACTAACCCTTGCACCATGCTCACTATACTCTTCTTAGCTCTTAAATATATCTTCCCTCAAAACTGGAAACAACATTGGGTAAGTACCACATTGATTGTGTTCACCTCTGTATCCTTCATACCAAGTATGTGCCTAGCACATAGTACATGCTTAATGAGTACTAAGAGATAAAAAATGACCACAGGATATTGGTGATAACTAGCCCTCAAAGCAAAGACAATGGCCACACTAACCCATGAGTAGGTGAACACAGAGTGCCAAAGGATTTTATTTTCCAAAAAGCATGTAATTGGTGAGAGCAGAAATGGGATTTCAAATCAGGTCTAGATGTCTCTACAAACTTGTTCTTTCCAAATACTGGAAGAGTTGTGCCACTACAAGGGGCTCTAGACAATTGAGAAGGTAAAACCAACTGTTTTTTTTTTTTTTAATAATAGAACATTTCCTTTAGTTTTATGTGGATCAGAGTGAAGCAAAGTGGAGGAGGAGCCCCTAACAAGAGTGGTATTGACAGAAGAAAATGGACCTACAAAGAAAACTGGAAAATTCACAAATAATGTGGACAGTAAACAACATGCTACTGAACAATCAAGGTGTCAAAGAAGAAATTAAAAGAAAAGTCAATAATTACCTTGAAACAAATAAAATGAAACTGAAACGTACCAAAATTTAGGGGATGCAGCAAAGGCAATTCTAAAAGAGAATTTCATAGTGATAAATGCCTACCTCAAGAAACAAGAAAAACATCAACTGAACAACCTAACTTTACACCTCAAGGAACTAGAAATAGAACAAAGACCAAAGTTAGTAGAAAGAAGAAAATAACAAAGATTAAAACAAGAAGTAAATGAGTAGAGGCTAAAAAGATAGTAGAAAAGATCTGTGGAACTAAAAACTGGTTCTTTGAAAAGATAAACAAAAATGACAGATCTTTAGCTAGACTCATCAAGGAAAAACAAGAGGACTCAAGTGAATAAAATTAGAAATGAAAGAGAAGTTGCAACTAACATCATAGAAATCCAAAGACTGTAATAGAATACTATCAATTATTATACATTAACCAATTTGAAAACCTAGAAGAAATGGATATATTCCTAGAAACATACAACTTACCAAGATTGAATCATGATGAAATAAATAATCTGAGCTGACCAATTACTAGTAAGTAATCAAAAATCTCTCAACAAACAAAAGTCCAGGACCAACAGCTTCACTAGTGAATTCTACTAACTAGAAAGAAAAATTAATACCAGTTCTTCTCAAGCTTCCAGAAAGTTGAAGAAGAGGGGACTCTTTCAAATGCTTCTTATAAAGACAACATTGGCCCATAACAACTCCAGACAGGGATGTCACAAGAAAATAAAATTACAGGTCAATATCCTCGATGAACATAGATGCCAAAATCATAAAAAAAATTAATAATAATAGACCAAATTCAACAATACCTTAGGAGGATTATATACCATGATTGGAGTGGGATTTATTCTAGGGATGCAAGGATTATTCAAAATCCACAAATTAGTCAATGTGATACCACATTAACAAGATGAAGGGTAAAAATTATATGATTATCTCAATAGATACAGAAAGGGATTTGTCAAAATTCACCATCTATTTATGATAAAAATAAAAGTCTCAACAAAGCAGATATAGAGAGACCATATCTTAACATAATAAAGGCCATAAATGACAAGCACACAGCTAACATCATACTCAATGGTAAAAAGCTGAAAACTTCTCCTTTAATGTTAGGAACAAGACAAGGATGCCTACTCTTGCCACTTTTATTCAACATGGTTTTGAAAGTCCTAGCCAGAGGAATTAAGCAAAAAAAAAGGGAGGGAAAAAGCCATCCAGCTTACAAAAGAAGAAGTCAAACTGTCACCATTTGCAAATGACATATTATATATAGAAAATCCTAACGACTCATCAAAAAATTCTTGAAACTAATAAACAAATTCAGTAAAGTTGAAGGATACAAAGCCTATATGCAAAAATCAGTTGTATTTCAATACACTGACAAAGAACCATAAGAAAGAGCAACTGGGAAAACAATCCTATTTGCAACGGCATCAAAAATAATAACATACCGGGGCGCCTGGGTGGCTCAGTGAGTTCAAGCCTCTGCCTTCGGCTCAGGTCAGGATCTCAGGGTCCTGGGATCGAGGCCCGCATCAGGCTCTCTGCTCAGCAAGGAACCTGCTTCCCCCTCTCTCTCTGCCTGTCTCTCTGCCTACTTGTGATCTCTCTCTTTCTCTCTGTGTCAAATAAATAAATAAAATCTTTAAAAAAATAATAATAACATGCCTAGGAATAAATTTAACCAAGTAGGTGAAAGCCACTGTATATTGAAAACTACAAGACATTAATGAGATAGGTTGAAGAGGACACAAACAAATAGAAAGGTATTCTGTACTCATGGATTATAACAATTTATATTGTTAAAATGTCATACTACCCAAAGCAATATAAAACTTCAATGTAATCCCTATCAAAATTCCAATAGCATTTTTCACAGAAATAGAACAAAAATCCTGAAATTTGTATAGAATCATAAAAAACTGACTAGCCAAAATAATCTTGAGAAAGAAAAACAGAAATGAAGGCTTCACACTTCTTCCTAATTTCAAACTGTTTTACAAAGCTATAGTAATTAAAACAGCATGGTATTGGCACCTGAAACAGTCATGTTGCTCAACAGCATAGAATAAAGAGCCCAGAAATAAAGCAGTGTATATATGATTGATTAATTTATGACAAAGAATCAAGAATATACAATAGGAAAGGACATTCACTTCAATAAATTATATTGGGAAAATTGGACAACCACATGCAAAATAATGAAATTGGTCCACTGTCTTACACCACACACAAAAGATTAACTCAAAATGGATTAAAGACTTAAATGTAAAACCTCAAACCATAAAACTCCTAGATGAAAATTCCTAGAAGCAATAAGCTCCTTCATATAAGTCTTGGCAATAATTTTTTTGTATCTGACACCAAAAGCAAAAACAAGATAAGCAGAATAAACATGTGGGAATACATCAAACAAAAAAGCTTCTGCCCAGTTATGAAAAACATCAATAAACAAAAAGTCAACCTACTTAATGGGAGAAAATATTTATAAAGTATATATATGAAAAGAGGTTAATATCCAAAATATATCAGGAACTTATTGAATTCAATGGTAGAAAAAAATCCCATTAAAAATGAACAGACATTTTAAAAAAAACCATACAAATGGCCAATAGACACATGAAAAGATGTTCAACATCACTAGCCACCAGTGAAAGGCAAATCAAAACCATAATCAGATATTACCTCACACCTGTCAGAATAAATATGATCAAAAAGACTGAAAATAGAGTTGCCCTATGACCCAGCAATTGCACTACTGGGTATTTACCCTAAAGATCCAAAGGGGCACATGCACCCGAATGTTTATAGCAGCAATGTCCGCAATAGCCAAAGTATGGAAAGAACTTAGATGTCCATCAATAGATGAATGGATAAAGAAGATGTGGTAAATATATACATATACAATGTAATACTATGCAGCCATCAAGAGAAATGAAATCTTGCCAGTTGCAATGACATGGATGGAACTAGAGGATATTATGCTAAACAAAATAAGTCAATCAGAGAAAGACAATTATCATATGATCTCTCCGATATGAAAAATTTGAGAGGCAGGGTGGGGGGTCATGGGGGTTGGGGGGGAAATGAAACAAGATGAGATAGGGAGGGAGACAAATCATAAGAGACTCAATCTCACGAAACAAACTGAAGGTTGCTGGGGGTAGGGGGGTAGAGATAGGGTGGCTGGGTTATGGACATTGGGGAAGGTGTGTGCTATGGTGAGTGTTGTGAAATGTGTAAGCCTGATGATTCACAGACCTGTACCCCTGGGGCAAATAATACATTATATGTTAATAATAATAATAATAATAATAATAATAATAAAGACCGTATATAGCAAGTATTGCCAATGATGTGGAGAAAAGGGAACACTTGTGCACTATTGATGGGAATATAAATTGCTGCAGCCACTATGGAAAACGGTTTAAAAGTTCCTCAAAAAAATTAAAAATAGAGGGGCACCTGGGTGGCACAGTTGGTTAAGCATCTAACTCTTGGTTTCAGCTCAGGTAGCAATCTCAGGGTTATGAGATCAAACCCTGCATCAGGCTCTGTGCTCAGTGTGGAGTCTGCTTGAGTTTATCTCGCCTTTTCTCTCTGCTCCTTTCCCCCTGCTCTCTCTCCCTCTCTTTCTCTCTCAAATTAAATAAATCAATCTTAAAAAAAAAAAAATAGAACTACCATACAATCCAGCAACTCTATTTCTAGGTATTTACCTGGTGAAAATGAAAACATTAACTTGAAAACATATGCACCCCCATGTCCACTGCAGCATTATTTACAATAGCCAAGCTATGGAAGCAACCTAAATATCTACTGAAGGATGAATGAATAAAGAAATTGTGATATATATACATAATATATATATATGTTATATATATGAGATAGATACATATATGAAATGATATATTTATTCAGCCATAAAAAGGAATGAAATTTTGCCATTTGTGAGAACATAGATGGACATTGAAGGCATTATACTACATGACGTAAGTCTGACAAAGAAAGACAAATACTGTATGATTGCTCTTACATGTAGAATCTAATAAATACATTAATTAATTAATAAACCCAAGCTCATAACAGGGAACAGATTGGTGATTGCCAGAGGTGAGGGTTGGGGAGGTGAGAGAAATGGGTGAACTGTTTTGTTTTGTTTTAGTTTAAATGAAAATTGAATTTCTTTTTAAATGGCAGAAGATGGACTGAAGAGAGTGGGCTTTTATACAGAGAATATAGACTTACAATGTAAAAGAAAACTGAAATCATTATTGTCTCATTTTCCATGGGCCTAGCAGAGAAGAAAGGGGTATCCTTACTCTAAAGGAGAGTATGAGTTTACAGCTCCTAACAAGGTCAAAATAACACTGGAGGAAACCACTTTCTGAAACTTTTCTTCAGATTCAAGAGATCTTTGCGAAGGCTTGTATTCAATTAAGAGTGGGTATATGTGATTAGTAAAATATCCTCTCAACAGATCCTTTTAAATAGTCAACAATCCTTTTAACAGTCAATTTGGAATGACAATTTATTTCTTTGGTCTCTAACTTAATTGAAGTCTTTAGGTATTGCATACAGAGATATATTGTAGCAGCTTAAACTTTGGCTCAGGGTTACTTTTACCTAAAAAGCTCAGGCCCTGAATCATTGAGAATGCCTGCTGATTCTCAATAATGTCTCAAGACTATACTCATTTGGCTGCCAGAATAAAGAAGACCCAATACCATCTATCTGGGACCCATGTAAAAATCAATTCTATTGTGTTGCACCTGTTGGAGCTAGTGGAACTCTTCTATTTTTATATCTACAATTCCTTCTACTATACCTATAGATAAAATGCTGCCAGCCCTGTATGGTAAGTGGATAAGGGCCCTCGAAGATGTCTGCATCCTAATCCCCAAAACTGTGAGCGCGTTATATTACATGGCAAATGAGAATTAAGGTTGCAATATAATTAAGGTTGCTATTCAGTTGACCTTGAGATGGAGAGATTATCCTGGATTATCCATATAGGCCCAGTGTAATCACAAGGGTCCTTAGGAGGTAGATGAGAGAGAACCAGACAGATTGAGTATGAGAAGGTCTTGATCTAATATGGCTGACTTCGAAGATGGAGGAGAGCTGTGAGCCAAAAAGTACAGGGAGTCTCTAGAAGCTGGAAAAGGCAAGAATATGGATTCTCCCTTAGAGCCTCCAAAAAGATATATAGCTTTATCAAAGCCTTGATTTTAGCTCAGTGAAACACATTTCAGACTTCTGATCTCCAGATAAATTTGTGTTTTAAGCCACTAAGCTTGTGGTAATGTGTTATAGCAGCAAGTGAAAACAAATATACCCTGGGAGAAATTGACAGCCTTCTTACCATTATAGTAGAGAAAGAAGAGCAGAGATATTAAAAAAAAAAAAAATTAGGCCTTTGGTGATGTGCTTAGTCACTGAAGCTTACCATATTTCTGGGGGAAAGGAATTAATATTCCCTACAGAAGGATTCCAAATAATAAATGCAGAAGCAATGAGGAAAATAGAAAATCAACTTTAGAACACCATAGTAATAATGGCTCCAAATGAGATCTAGTGATGAATGCTAAAATTAGTTGGTAAAGTAAGCTTTAATGAGAAAGAGGATATTTACATAGATTTAAAGTATCCATACCCCAAGATATTTATTAATGTAGTGGTTTTAACATATGTCCTCAAATTCTATAGATATTCTTCTCTGTTGGTGGTGGAGATTAGCCCACTGCCCACTGGAGTGAGGACTGGCCTTAGTGACCTCTCTCTAACAATTGAGTAAAGAAAGAGAAAAAAATGGTAACTTTAGAGTGGGGAAACCCCAACTGAGTAACATTCTACGAAATACCTGACTAGTACTCTTTAAAAGTGTCAAGATCATGAAAACAAGGAAAGCCTAAAACCATCACAGATTGGAGGAGACTAAGGAGACATGAAAATTTATGCAGTGTGGGATCCTAGATTAGGTACTGGAACAGAAAATACTATTAGTGGAAAAACTGGCAAAATCTGAATAAAGTCTATTCTAAATAAAATACTAGTTAATAGTATTGTACCAGTGTTAATTTCCTAATTTCGAAAACTGTACTGTAATTATGTAAGTAAAAAGGGGATGCTGGATAAAGAGTATATGGAAACTCTGTACTCCTTTGTAACTCTTCAATAAATCTAAAAGTATTTAAAAAATAAAAACTTAAAAATAGGCAAACAATTCAAAGGCGAAGAATAAACTAAGGAGAATATTTAATACAGCTGGCAGAAAATCGATTGACAACCTCACTATAAATGGGCTTTTACAAACACATTTCAAAGTAGGCAAAAAAACAAGTAAGCAATTTATAGTGAGAAACATAAATAAACATATAAGAATAATCAAACTTACTAAGAATCAATGACATGAAAAATAAAATATTGTCCCTCTTTTTTCAGCCTATCGAATTAAGCTGAATATCAAATATTTATTTATTTATTTGTTTGTTTGTTTGTTTGTTTATTTATTTATTTATTTGACAGAGCGAAACACAGCGAGAGAGGGAACAGAAGCAGAGGGAATGGTAGCGGGAGAAGCAGGTTCCTGCCGAGCAGGGAGCCGGATGCGGGGCTCGATCCCAGGTGGGAAAATGACCTGGGCCGAAGGCAGATGCTTAAAGACTGAGCCACCCAGGCGCCCCTGAATATCAAATATTTAAAGAGAGTTTTGAAAAAAAAAAAAAAATAAAGAGAGTTTTGAGGTTATGAAAAGAATAGGTATTCTCATATATTCTTGTTAAAATATAAACTGATAAAACTTTTGTGGATAAACTGTCAACACATAAATAAAACTTTTAAAATACACATATCTTTGAGGCAGAAATTCTGCCTTGTGTGATAGGACTGAGTATACATTATTATTACTATTTTTTATTTTCATCTTTATTGTGTGTCTGATTTGTTTTTAAACAACCAGCCTGTGTTACCTTTAAAATTAGTTTTTTAAAAGCTATTTATAGGTTTACTTCATTTTATAATGTATCACTTCATTGAACTTCACAGATACTTTTTGTACAAATAGAAGATTTATGCATCAGGTAATTCTCTAGTCCCCATTTTTCCAACAACATTTGCTCATTTCGTGTCTCTGTGTCACATTTTGGGAATTGTTACAATATTTTAAAATTTTTCATTATTTGTATATTTGTTATGGTGATCTGTGATAAAGGATCTTTGCTCTTACCATTGTAATTGTATTAGGGCGCCACAAACTTCACCCACAGAAGATGGTGAGCTTAAATACTATGTGTGTTCTGGCTATTTCCCCATCTCTCTTCCTCTCCTTGGACCTTACTATACCCTGATACACAATAATATTAAAATTAGGCCAGCTAATAACCCTATAAAGGCCTCAAAGTGTTCAAGTGAAAGGAAGAATTTTATGTCTCCCACCTTAAATCAAAAGCTCGAATTGATTCAGCTTAGTGAGAAAGACAAACTGAAAGCTGAGTTAGATCTCTTGCACCAAACAGGTAGCTAAGTTGTGAATGCAAGGGAAAAGTTCTTGAAGGAAATAAAAAGCCCTACTCCAGTGAACACACAAATGATAAGAAAGCAAAACAGCCTTATTGCTGATGGGGAGAAAGTCTGAGTGGTCTGGATAGAAGATCAAACCAGCTCCAACATCCTCTTAACCTAAAGCCTAATCCAGAGCAAAGTCCTAACTCTCCTCAATTCTATGAAGGCTG
Source organism: Procyon lotor (assembly GCA_028646535.1). Lineage (NCBI taxonomy): Eukaryota > Metazoa > Chordata > Mammalia > Carnivora > Procyonidae > Procyon > Procyon lotor. The sequence goes on along the minus strand of CM053603.1, from coordinate 113,108,361 downwards.
GGAGAGGTGAGGAAGCCACAGAAGAAAAGTCTGAAGCTAGCAGAGGTTGGTTCATGAGGTTTAAGGAAAAGAACCCGTCTCCATAACGTAAATGTACAAGGTGAAGCAGCGAAGTACCGATACAGAAGCTGCAGCAAGTTATCCAGAAGATCTAGCTAAGCTAGTTCATGAAGGTGTCTATGCTAAACAATAGATTTTCAGTGTAGGCAAAACAGCCTTCTATTGGGAAAAGATGCCATCTAAGGCTTTCATAGTTAAGGAAGAGAAGTCATTGCCTAGCTTCAAAGCTTCAAAGGACAGGCTGACTCACTCGCTAGGGGCTAATGCAGCTAGCTGGGTGACTTAAACTTGAAGCCAATGCTCATTCACCATTTAAAAAATCCTAGAGCCCTTAAAAATTATGTTTAATCTACTCTGCTTCTGCACTTGAAATGAAACAAATTCTGGATAACAGCACATCTCTTTACAGCATGGTTTACTGAATATTTTAAGCCCACTCTTGAGAACTTCTGCTCAGAAAGACTCCTTTCAAAATATGACTGTTCATTGATAATGCACCCAAGAGCTCTGTGGAGATATACAGTGAGACTCATGTTATTTTTATGTCCTAACATAACACAACATGGCTAACACAACAGCCATTCTGCAACCCATGCATCAAGGACTAATTTCGATTTTCAAGTCTTATTATTTAAGATATACATTTCATAAGGCTGTAGCTGTCATAGATGGTGATTCCTCTGATGCATCTGGGCAAAGTAAATTAAAACTTTTGGAAAGAATTCACCATTCTAGATACCATTAAGAACATTCATGAGTTATCATAAGGGGTCAAAATATCAGCATGAACAGCAAGAAGTTGGTTCCAGCGCTATGGGTGACACGGAGCGGTTCGAGACTTCAGTGCATGAAGTAACCGCAGGTGGAGTGGAAACAGCAAGAGGACTGGAATTAGAAGTGGAACCTGAAGATGAGACTGCATTGCTGCGATCTCATGACAAAACTAATGGATGAGAAGTGGCTTCTCATGGACGAGCAGAGAAAGTGGTTTCTTGTGATGGAAGCTACTCCTGGTGAAGATGCTCTGATGACTGTTGAGATGACACGAAGGATTTACCATGTTAAGAAATATTCTAAATATTTATTTAGATAAAGCAGCATCAGGATTTGAGATGACTGAATCCAATTTTGAAAGTTCTATTGTGGGTAAAATGCTATCAAACAGTATCACAAACAAAACAAAGCAAAAACAAAAAAACAGCATCACATGCTACCAAGAAATCGTTCACTAAAGGAAGAGTCAGTGAATGCATCAAATTTCATTGTTATCTTATTTTAAGAAGTTGCCTCATCCACCCCAACCTCCAGCTACCACCACCCTGAGAGGTCAGTAGCCATCAACACTGAGGCAAGACCCTCCACCAGCAAAAAAGACTACAAGTCCCTGAAAGCTCAGATAATGGCTGGCATTTTTTAGTAATAAAGTATTTTTAAATTAAAGAATGTATATATATATATATATATATTTTAAAGATTTTATTTATTTGACAGAGAAAAACACAGCGAGAGAGGGAACACGAGCAGAGGGAATGGTAGCGGGAGAAGGAGGCTTCCAGCTGAGCAGGGAGCCCCATGTGGGGCTCGATCCCAGGATCCTGGAACATGACCCGAGCCGAAGGCAGACGCCTAAAGACTGAGCCACCCAGGTGCCCCAAGAATGTATATTTTTAAAAGACATAATGCGACTGCACACTTATGGGCTACAGTATAATGTAAACATAACTTTTCTATGCACTGGAAAGCAAAAAATTCAGTGGACTTGTTTTCTTGAGGTATTTGCTTTACTGTGGTGGTCCGAAACTGAACCCACAATATTTCTGAGGTATGCCTGTACTTGAAAATAAATGAATACTCTGCATTTAAGAGACTAAGAGGTCAAGGTTCCTGGGTGACACAGTTGGTTGAGCAGCCAACTCTTTGTTTAAGCTCAGGTTGTTATCTCAGAGTCATGAGATCAAGTCCCACATAGGACTAAATGCTCAGCGTGGAATCCGCTTGAGGTTTTCTCTTCCTTTCCTTCTGCCCTTCCCACTTGTGCTCATGCACGGGCTCTCTCTCAAATAAATAGATAGATAGATAGATAGATAGATAGATAGATAGATAAATATTTTTTTAAAAAAGAGAGACTGAAAGGTTATATTCCAAAATGTTAACTGTGTTTATTTTTTGTGTGGTAGGATTAAATGTGATTATCACAGTTTTCTTCTTTGTATTTTATGTGAGAAACAGAGATTGCTTTTTGCATTAAGTTCTTCCATAAATAAATGAAAAGTGGAAGAAGAGAATTACAGTTAGTTTATATATTTAGATATACTAAATAAATGATCATAAAGATCATTTCCAGATTGCCCATCTATATGTGCCGCCCTGCTTGTCTTCAAGTTTACAGCACCATCAACCTCTATGTCTCATAGCCTTTGGTGATCTGCTTTTGAAAAGAACATCTTTGATCCAGGCCCACAGCCATAGGGAATGGACTTTGAGTTGATGTTCGTTGGTTATGGTTAGGAACAAAAATAAATCTTTTGTTGGAAACACCACTATTTTTATTGACATACGGAAGACCTTAAAAATATAATAAGCAAAAGATTCATATCATGCTTAAGGGGGGAGTGGAAACTCCTGTTTCATTTTTCAGAAACATTTCAAAAACCATTGCTCTATCGCTCCCTTGTAAAAGAGTTCAGCCCTGGTTGATGAAATACAAGGCAGATCAATTCATTTGGACACAGGGAAATATTCCACCAAAAAACTCTCTTGCTAATGCGGATCTGAGTATGTATCTCAGAATCTTGGTGGCACATCTGACTTTTACCTTGGCCTCGGTGTTCTTACAGACACATGTCACAGAAGCAGGGGCTGGTGGAGGGATATTCTAAGACTATCTGGCACATAAATGTCTGACTCCTGATCAGATCCTATTAAATCCCCATCTTTTAAAATTACAGCCAGCCTTTTCCTCTGTCTCTTAAAAATTTTAAAGTACTACGTAAAAGACAAAAATTGTAACTGAGGGTTTTAATTGCATAATCTTAACTTCTGTAGTGGTGTTTGAAAACATCATGTTTACTTTTTCTCTTCAACAATCACTTAAGCTGCTCCTGGCAATGATCAGCCAGGCAAAACATGTACAAATTCAGGCCCAAACCCACAGTCTCCAAAAGGAAAACGTGGAAAAGATGATATTTACATTACATAAATGATGCTAAAGCAAGCCCTGTTCATTTAGGTGGAAAACATGAATAAGACCCTTGGAAGAGGCCAACAGCAAAGATGTGTTTCAGAAAAAAGGACAAATGCTGTGTGCCAAGTACACATTCCTACTTTAGGGTCTAGTCCTGAGTTTCCTCCCACAGACAGTTGAGGGCGCCCCTCTTCTCCCCACTTGGGAAAGGCAGAGCAGTCTAAAGGAAAACAGATATGCTTGGAAGTCCACCACAACTGCGTTGGAAACCTGTCACCATTAGCCACATGGCCTCAGGTAAGTTAATAATTCCCATTTTGGTTCTCAGTTTTCTCATCTGTAGAATGAGGAATAGTGGGGCACCTGGGTGGCTCAGTGGTTTAAAGCGTCTGCCTTCAGTTCAGGTCATGATCTCAGGGTCCTGGGATCCAGCCCCGGACTGGGCTCTCTGCTCAGCAGGGAGCCTGCTTCCCCCTCTCTCTCTGCCTACTTGTGATCTCTCTGTCAAATAAATAAATAAACTCTTAAAAAAAAAAAAAAAAGAACGAGGAATAGTAATAAATTCTTAAAATGTTGTAAGGATTCAATGTAGTCCCTATGTAAAATGGCAGGCACCCTTGAAATGGTAGTGATTATCATCATGACCTTTGCACCCAAAGACTGCCTCTCCATCTGAAAATGTGGCTCCTGATACCCTGCCCTGAAATATTTAAAAGGAATTAGTACAGAGCTGAGGACAAGTGATCTTTTTCTCTATTACGTAAGCAGAAAGAAACACCAGAATGCAAACAGTGTCAGCAGCACTAACATCACATCCTAATGATTGAGTGTTGTCTGGCTAAAGATACGGAAAATTCTTAGTGATGAATTTTTAAATTGAAATTTGACTTACCTCTTGTGTTCTGCTGCCTTAAATCCATTTTGGAAACAGGCAGGGCATAAATAAATAAACAGCCAACTCTTCCCTGGACGTTTGGGTGGAAGCAGGTGGCGATTGAGAAGACCTGGGTCAATGTGTGTGTGAAAGTTAAAAACAAACGTCTTTCCACAGTTTGGTGATTGTGGCCATTGCTGCTATAAGTGTTGTGGTACATATGGCCCTTCTTTTCACTATATCTGTATCTGTGGAAAGAGCCAAGATGCCCTTCAACAGACAAATGGATAAAGAAGATATGGTCCATTTATACAATGGAATATTATGCCTCCATCAGAAAGGATGAATACCCAACTTTTGTATCGACATGGATGGGACTGGAAGAGATTATGCGGAGTGAAATAAGTCAAGCAGAGAGAGTCGATTATCATATGATTTCACTTGTGGAGCATAAGGGATAGCATGGAGGGTATTAGAAGGAAAGGAAAAGTGAATTGGGGTAAATCGGAGGGGGAGACAAACCATAAGAGACTGTGGACTCTGAGAAACAAACTGAGGGTTTTGGAGGGGAGAAGGGGGAAGGGATGGGTGAACATGGTGGTAGGTATTGAGGAGGGCACCTATTGCATGGAGCACTGGGTGTGGTGCATAATCAATGAATCTTGGAACACCGAAAAAATAAAATAAAGCAAAAACAAAAACAAAAAACAAACGTCTTATGAGACAACTAACTTGAGCACTAAGAATGGAGATCTTTCTTGAATGGGAACCCAGGTCACTTGGGTGTCTTTGCTCTGGAAGCCTCTTTGTTCTGTTGTCTGCTATCTATGTTAAAGGTAAGTAGAGGAGCAGTCTTCCTAGCTTAGCGACCTTCTCTATCCTTCCCTCAACCATTTTCCACCCCGTTTTTTTATTGTGCATCGGGATGTTCTCCCACATGATGAGTCTTTTCTTGCCACTATCTTTGCTCTCCTCTTTCTCTGCTGGCCCCCTGGGCTGCACATAGGCTCTCACACCAACTTGCCCCTAATCCTCACCATCTTTTGTTGGAAAACAGGACAGAGCATCCAGTGTTACCCAAATGTCTTCCCTTTCTGCTCTCCATACAGGCCTTACCTGTGCCCTTCCCAACTGTTAGTCTGAGGGGTTGTTGAGGGCACCCTGGAAGATACTGCCCATTAACTGAGGGTCATTCTCTTTCCTTAACATCACTGAAGGAACATTCCATTTGAGCTCGAAACTTGTATTTGGATGACTGTGTTGAGATGAACCTTTCTCCTCCAGGTCATCTGCTCTGTACTCCCAGATAGTTACAGAGTTCATGGTATCCTGTATGGTAATAAATGTGTTTGGGTAGCTGTGTCTCCCTCTAGATTAGTGCTGGATTATCCACAGGCAAAGTAAATATACACATAGGGTTCTGGCCAAGCAGAGGCATTAACAACTAATTATAACTATTGTTATTAACAATAACAAACAAACAACTAAAATTACCAACACCACAAACAAACAAAATTCTACCATATAGAATGTCAATTAGAAACCCTAGAAAGAGGCAATTTTAATTTATAGAACTTCACTTTTGTTTTTTTAAAACATTTAAATCATATTTTGAATTACTTGGACACTGCAGATCTTTCAGGATTTAGAACCTGCTCAATTCATGCTGCATCTGGACTTGATGAGGATTGGGGTTTCCTTCAGTCACCTGAAAGAATGTGTGCATATGGACATTTTTTCAGGGATGAAGCCAAAGGCTCTTAGAGCTTGAACTGTTTAAGAACCACTACTGGTGTGAGGTAGAGAGAAGGAATGAGTTTGCTTCATCTTTGTACATCTGGGGCAATGGCAGTGTTTGGCAAATGGGCACACAGTCCTGGTTGATATGCAATGGGTCTTTCTCAGCACTGAAGATTATTATTTTTTGACACTTTTATGTCAAAGAGATGTAATTAGTGATTTTGTGATCCTACTCTGTCGTGGTTATTTACCATTTTGATCTACCTGGCTCTGACACACACATGCATACAGACACACACATACACACACTTTTTAAATTTTAAATTATTAGTTTCTAATACTTTGCAAGTTTAGATGAGTACTAGCATTGCATTTGATTAAAGGGTCATTTGCTGTGCTTTAATATTGGGGTTTTTCTATTCCTCAAGTCAAAAGTGTTTCTAAGTACTCCATCTTCTCATTTGTCAATTTAAAATCAACCTGTCATTGTTTTGTTTTTAAAATTGGCAGGTGTTGCCCGAAGGCAAAATAAATTCAGAGAATTCCCCCCCCCCATTTATCAGAGGTTCTCCCATACCTGTGTGTGGGAGAAGTCGGTTCATCCCTTGGATTCCAGAGCCCCACCCACAGAGATAACTGGTCTGGAATCTACTTTTTGACAAGGGCCTCAGATGATTCTGAGAAGGGTACTCTGACTTTATGTTCTATGTTAGCTCACTCTCCCCATTAATATTTATTGAGGTTTAAATGCAAAGCTGGGGGAATAATGAGCCTGTATCACTCTTAAAACTTTCCTTTGAGTATGCATTTCCATGAGACTAAGTGAATGTGGAAAACCGCTCTAGGGGAGAAGCCACCAGCTGGGTTTGAGACTTGTAGGGTTTTGTTTCATTTTCTTTTGAACATGTGGGTAATGAATCAGTGAAAATCTGAGTAACACAGTGGAAAAAGTTCTCACTTTATTATCTGCTTCATCTTTGGTGGTAGAGTCTACTACATTTTAACACCGAAACTTCGAAGACCCACCACCAGTGGATCCCTGAGGACGGTGACAGAGGTTTATTTCCCTCGGCCACTCTGTTCGTTTGTTTGTTTGTTTTCCCTTCACGCAGCTACATCCTAAGTGTATTCTAGCTACTCATGGGGCTCTGATCTGTTGTTGCAGATAAACATGTTGATAGTGTACAGCCTTTCTTCTCACACACACTCCTGACAAGGGCAGACTGTGCTGGGTTTCATTTTGTTTGTTTTGAGAACATTTATCAAGTACTTGCATGTGGAAACTACAGCTAGTTGATTTTTCATATGTTTCGTGGAGTTCCCAGAATGTCAGCAAGCTGGGGCTGTCGCTGTCGCTTATGTTATTAAGATGACGTACCTAGTACTCACTCAACCCAAGGACTGCAGCCCCGATGTTCTGCAGAGCTGTCTCCTTGTTTCCTGCTGAAGCGCCACTCAAAGGTGTGAGGTGAGCACCATTTCTTTGATGCAACAAGTAATAAATACACTAATTTTTTTATTGAGGCATAAGTGACATACAACATTATATTAGTTTCAGGTGTACAACATAATGTTTCAGAATTTGTATATATTGCAAAATGATTACCACAGTAAGTTTAGTTAATATCTGTCATCATACAAAGTGTCAAAACTCTTTATCTTGTGAAAATAACTTCTAAGATTTATTCTCTTAGCAATTTTCCAGCAATACAAGATTATTAACTATAGTCACCATGCTGTACATTAGATCCCCAGGACTTATTTATTTTATAAATGGAAGTTGGTACCTTTGGCCCCCTACACCCATTTTGTCTACCTGCCCCTCCTCCCAATCTCTGGCAACCAACGATTTGTTGTCTCTGAGTTGGGTTTTTTATTTTTATTTTTTTTTAGATTTCACATGTAAGTGAGATCAAACAGTATTTGTCTTTTTTCTGTTTGCCTTATTTCACTTAGCAAGGTGCCTTCAAGTTCCATCCATGTGGTTGCAAATTTCATTCTTTTTTGTGGTTGAGGAATAGTTCATCATGTGTATGTGTGTGTGTCATGTCTTTTTTATCCATGGACCCTTGGATTGTTTCCATATATTGGCTATTATAAATAATGCTTCAATGAACATGAGGTGCATTTATCTTTTCAAGTTAGTGTTTTCATTTTCTTTGGGTAAACAACTAGAAGTGGAATTGCTAGATAATACAGTAGTTCCATTTTTAATTTTTGAGGAACTTTCATCCTGTTTGCTGTAGTGGCTGCACCGATTTACATTCCCACCAAGAGTGCACAATACACACTGATATTTTTAAACAAACAAATAAACAAATGATTCCACAGAGGAGAAAGTTGAACTGAATGGGGTTAAGTAATTTGCCCAAAGTTGGAGTCAGTAACTACAATAGGCAGGATTTGGATGCCTGTCTAATGACCCTCCACCCTGAGGCTTGCAGAGTTGCTCAGCAGATTGTGTCCCAGGCCTGTTATGGATGTTTGTCCATGGCTGGTTACCTCCCCTGCAAGACGGAGGGTGATGCTCAGGAGGAGAGGGTATCTTCTAGAGAAGTTTCTTCCACGGGGCACAGGAGACCAGGACCTCTGTGGAGGATGCAGCCTTACTTTAGTCTTCTTATGTGTGTGACCTTACGTGTGTGACCTAGCATCTAGGATAATAAAAGCTGGTTCCTCTACATTCATCGAAATGAGTAACCAGGTGCATCTTATTTTTTTGAAAGCTTTTATTTATTTATTTGACAGAGAGAGAGCACGAGCAAGGGGAGCAGCCCAGGGAGAGGGAGAAGCAGACTCCTCGTTCAGCAGGGAGCCTGATGCGGGGCTTGATCCCAGGACCCTGAGATCATGAACTGAGCCGAAGACAGATGCTTAACTGACTGAGCCACCTTGCACCTCTAAACAGGTGCATTTTAATATATTTCATGTGTTTCCTTAATTTTAGAACCTAAGTTAGTGATGGCTGACTTTCATAGAGTGCTTGCCAATTGCTTTACAGAAAGCACCTGTTATAGCTAAATGTTTGTGTCCTTCCTCCCCACCAAACCAGTTCATATGTTGAAGCCTAACCCCTTTGTGATGGTATCTGGAGGGGGAGCATTTGGGAGGTGGTTGGGGTCAGATGAGGTTGTGAGGGTGGGGTCTTTGCCATGGGATCAGTGCCTTTGTAAGAAGAGACCAGGGAACTTGCTCTTGTTCCCTGTCTACCATGTGAGGACACAGCAGGAAGATAGCTGTCTGCAAACCAGGTAGAGGGCTCTCTCGCCAGGAACCTAAGTGACTAGCACTTTGACCTTAGACTTTCCAGGCTTCCAAACTGTGGGAAATAAATTTCTGTTCCTTAAACTGCACAGTCTATGGTATTTTGTTATGGCAACCCAAGCTAAGACAGTACCCTGTGAGCCAACACTGAGCTGCAGAGAGCTTAGAGACTTTCTCAGAGTCACACAGCTGGGATTTGGACCAGGCTAGTCTGACTCCCTGAGGGAATGGTTGTTTCCCTGTGCCAACCTGTTTTCCTACCCCTTCCAGACTAAAGGGGCACTGAAATATAAAGGAACAGCCTGTTCGAGAAATATTTGAGTAAACAAAGGTCATAAGTGTGTTAGTTATAACTGGAGGGTAAATTAAGGTACCAAAATATGGCCAGTGATACTGTGAAAGGTAGTTCAGAGGCAGAACTGGAGACCTTGTATTGATTCCTGGACACGCATTGATGCAATTTTCTATTCCCCCCCCATCCTGATCACCAATTTTAGGGAATTGTTGTAAGATAAAAGCTGCTTTCAAGAAACTGTGGATTCTGAGACATGGACAAGAACCCTGGCTACCAAAATGTCCTGCCTGGTCACCATCTGGTCACAGAGGACTAGTGACCAAATCGAAGACTTGAAATTTAGTAGCTCTGAATGCTTGTCCACTCATCTGCCTTGTTTTCTGTGGTTTTTGGAAAGCTATGGGGTCTATCACAGATTGCTTATTTTCAATTAAGAAATAATACTGGGAGCCTGCCTCAAGGAAACAGCCAAGATGAGCTCATAAAAATGACTGGAATCTAGGTGCAGTTGCAGGGTCTCGTAGCCACTAGAGAATGCCTGTCAGACAGAAGAGCTCTCGGGTGGGAAGGGTCCAGTGTCAGACCTGGCCACTCTCAGAGTGTCAGACTCTGCTCTGCCACTTCCCAGCCTCGTGACTCAGGGCACATTGCTTAATTGCATCTGTGCCTCAACTTCCTTGCACCTAAATCAGGAATATGAAAACCTGCCCTCGAGCATTATTAGAAGGATTGAATAAGATAACTTGTATCTGGCACATAGGAAGACACAAACGAGCTTTTCAAAGGCTGTTTTGCTTTTTAACTAGACAAAGATGAGTCTTCCCCCCTGACATGATTATCTATAGAAAGATAACAGTATATGTTTTTAACATAAATCTACATCTGACTTTTATATAATAATGGACAAGATAAGACGCCAGGAATCTTTTAGGATTTTTTTTTTTTTTAGGTGAGCTCTATGAGTCTGCATTAAAGAAGCAAAAACCTTTCACTACAGACTGAGAAGGAAAAGAAAAAAAAAAAACTGGCCCATTTAAACAATGAGGATATATGCATATATATTTTTGTCAGTATCTTAAAGAGGCCTTTCTTATACAAACAGAAGTATTTGCTGGTCAGTACCCAGATTTTTTTTTTCTTTTGATGTATATTAAAAAAATTAAAAGGAATATTCTTAGAAAGACATCTGTGCCTGGGGTGACTCACATTTGATCAATCCCTGTGAACCGAGCTTTTCAGGGGATGTGCAATTATTTGCTCAGTTAGGCTTAAACTTTTTATTTATCTAATCACCCCCCTGTTATGCTTTGATCTGAACTTCCAAGGCCTATTTTTCAACCACTTTAGCTACATATTTTAAGTCTTATGGTCTAATCAACCCCAGCCCATAAAACATGCAATGTCCTGTTTAATGCATCCTATTAGGAAATCAGCTGCCACATGGATTTTGAAATCTCCCACTTTGTGACTGGGTGAGCTGTTTGGAAGTGTCATTAATGTCATTATTCCGGGAGAGCAGGAGAGAACCGGCAGCCAACTGCACCCTCTGCGTCCCGGCTGCTTCTCTCTGCTAACACTTGCCGAGTGACTCAGAAGTGAATCACCGATTTCTGCAGGTGTATGCTTGGGAGTCCTGGAAGCCTTCCACAGCCCAGCGGGGGCACGTGTTTGTTTCATTAGTTCACGAGGTTACTCAGTACTTCCAGCTAACTCAGTCTGACTGTACAATCACATAAGAAATATATGTGTCTGTATATTTGTGTGCATATTTATATACCAAGAATACACTGCAACTTAGAAATTGAAAAGTAAAACCTGTCATTAATTAGCAAGTGCGTTCACTTGAAAGCTTTGAAAGAAAACTAATTCTTGTGTATGTCATTTTTTTATTGCACGGCACACTTGTGGTAATGATATTCCTGCTTTTTCTGTCTCCCTGGTTGGGCCATGGTAGGGGACTAGGGCCCATCAAAGACTGGGGAATTAGCAGACTCTCATTTCTGCCTCGGCCTCAAGGCTTATTTAGTTGAATATCTTCAGAGACTTTAGCCCGTTAGAGACTTTTTCTTTTTAAAGAAATAATACTCGATTTTTTCTTGTAGCAACAAAAATGTAAATGTAAGTGCAAAGACAAATATATTTCTTTATTTTGTTAACCTCTGAGAGAACATTGCTTTCATATGGTGCGGTGCCTAATGAAGATACAAGCCATCAGTTAAATAAAGAAACAAGGTTGAAAAATATTGCAGCGCAGCCACAATGCATAAATTGGCCAAACACCGATGGTCATTAACTAAGATGTATGACACAATATAGTACACCATGATGATACCTAGTGTTTCAGTCCTTCCTATGTTCCATCACCATTTAAAATGCACTACCTAAGGGCACCTGGGTGGCTCAGTCAGTTAAGCGACCAACTCTTGATTTCAGCTCAGGTCAGGTCTCAGCATCTATGTATCCAAATAGATCCTTCCCACTCAAAAGTTGTCACCTATGTATACTCTGAGTTATTCCAAATATTGCCATGGCTCAACAAATCTGGATCTTTCCCTCTCTCTATCCTTAAGAATATTTTTTAAAAAACAAACAAAAAAATTTCCTCAGAGTCTATGACTTCTTGTTCACCGGTAAAATCTTTACTCTTTGACATCAGATTTGTGTTTTAGAAGAGTCAAAAGAAATTCAGAAACCAGGTTGGAAAAGAGGGGAGAAATCAAATTTGGTAGGGAGACTATTAAACTGTCTCTAAATATAATTTTCAAAACATGAGTTCTAAAATTCCAAACATATTTTGGATAGGGGCAACATAATTTTAAAAAACTTGCAAAGGTGATCTGAAGAACATTCCGTGAACAGAGAGGAGTAGCGTAGATGTGTCTGATACAGTATTCATTGTCTGAACATATGAAACCGCACTAGTAGGTCATGACTCACTAGCTGATACTTGGCCACCTGACCTGTCATAAGCTCTTTAGATTTCTTTCTGTATCCAAGTATATATATATGTATATATACATACATACACATATAGTCAACACCCTGTGGAGAAAGAGACAACCACTCAAAATGGATAAAGGAACAATGTACAAAGTTACTCTCTTGCTCACTTAACTCCTGCTGATGCCCCATTGACCAAACCCCCCATGAATCTAGACAGCAAAGAATCTGTTAGACCATAGGGATCACCTTTACAGGGCACAGGACATGAGAGAGATCCCAGAAGGGCAAAGCACAGGTAGCACTTGTACGCAGGGGGCTGTCCCCGACATGTTAGCAACAATCCAAACTTCCTCTTTATCCTCAAGCCTGCTTTTCATCTGGATCATGCCTTTCCTAGAAAAGAGGACCTGGAACATGGTAAAGGAGTTTCATGTACAGACTAATTTTCTGGTTCCTAAACGCGCCTGAGAAGTGGGAAGAGAAAACAAATCTGTGTTTTACTGAGTGGCTGCTATGTGCCAGGAATTTAACTTTTGTTAAAAACAGAAGACTCATTATCAGAAGATAGTGTCTTTTTACCTGTGTGGTCTTCCTCCCCAAAACCCACACCTACAGTTGAATTATGAGAAAAACTGCAGACAAGTATCTCTTGAGGGACAACACCCAAAATATCTAAGCTATCTTCAAAATATGCTCCAAACTCTCAGGGTCTTCAAATACAAAGATGTCTTGAGAAACTGTCCAGATTTCCTGGAAGAGAAAAAAGACAAAGCTATGGAAATCCCAAGAAAGGGTGGACTTTGGCTCATAATAATGTATGTATATCGGTTCATTAATTGTGACAACTGTACCATACAATGTGAGTTGTTAATAATAGGGGAACTGGGGGCAGAGCATATAGGAATTCTCTGTACTAGCTTCACAGTTTTTCTGTAAATCTAAAGTTCTTCTAAAATAAAAATTGTGTTAAAAAAGAAAAAAAAAGCCTAAGTCTTTGCTTTTCTTGGAGAGTTAGAATGGGGGGGTGCCGGATAAGGGGAAGAAAGACTTCACTTCTTGGCCTCCTTCATGGCCATTGTTCTGCACAGCCAGCACTGTGGCAGTTGGGGAGTCCAGCCGTTTCTTGAGTAGGTATCCTAAGCAAATGTTTAAATGTTTTCACCTTATGATATGAAGTATTATATTTTATTACCAAGTCTAAAATTTCCGAGACCATAAGGCCTCAAAATTTAATATGAAGGACGCCAACAATATTTCTGTTGAAAAACTCATCTCCCTTTCTAAAAAAGGCAAAAAAGAAAAAAGTAGCATATGCATTGTAAAAATAAAGTAAAAGCACTTAAGCAAGTATTATAGCAATGAAAAATTAATATATATCTGATTTTAATAATAGAAATAATAAATTCTACTCCTGAAGATTTACCAGAAGTGTTCTCTATCTTCTACTGAAGTCAACCACTCGTGTCTCTAAAAAACATATATAGGACATACGTGTGTGCATCAACACACACTATACCATGAATCACATGCTGCGAGGTGTGTGCATATAAGATATAAGAGAGCCACCATTTGGTGTGCAGGCCACCATCATAGCCCAGTGGTCCTGTGAAGGGGCCCTACATCTTATTTTACTTTGCACTGAGCCTGAGTCTCTCCTGAGACTGAGCAACATGTGTTTGGAAGGTCCAAGGCAGAGACAGTGCCTGGGACCTGTCAAGCTTGCCTACACAAGGCAAAGTCCCTGACAGACGAGGATGCTTTACGAGGCCTGCCAGTCCCTCCTCAGCCAGACAGGAATCTCTTTCTTATCTTTAACACCTTCCCACACTGCCCGCCTTGCTCTGTCTTGTGGCACTGTGTGCCCGGGCCCTCTCTCACTTTGGATGGTGCCCTGTGGAGACCTGCGGGAAAGGCAGTGCAACACTGGGTGGAGTGAGAAGCGTGAGTTCTGCAGCCTGGGTTTGGATCTGTCTCTGCCTTTGGCTGTGGTGCCTTCTTGGGTCAGCCCCTTAATGCCTATTTTCTCACCTCAGAAATAGGGATGTGAACCAGAGATGATGCTTATAAGGTGTCTGACCCATGAGGAGAGTTCCTTAGATGGCAGTTATTACTGGCAACTGCAGACATGGCCTCTTGTGTGAGGCCACGAGGATTATCATTTTTCTTTCTAGAATCCTGAGCACACATTTGCCCTAGAGTAACAAGTCGCCCTTTTCAGTTAAGTGTTTAGCATTTCATTTTTCTCAGGCTTCTTTCCTTTTACTAGACTGAATCTGAGAATTCTTTGAACCCCCTACATTTGTCTAGAAGAGATGCACGTGCGGTATGCTAGGGAATATTTGCTCAAGAAATGAATCAATGAACCTTTTGAAGGCAATTTCACAGCGAGAGTACATGAGAATGCAAAAGTGTGTGTGTGTGTGTGTGTGTGTGTGTGCACACGCCCATGTACACAAACAGACCCACACCCACAGCATCATTCTACACACGCACATATATGCAGCTCAACAAACATATCCTTATGAAAAGCAATACAGGCATATTTGTACTCAGTGAGCCAAGCCACAAGCTTTCTGCTTTCAAATGGTTCTTTGCACCAACTTAAAATAATTTTTAAAATGTGTGAGTGAATGGATGCTCTGAAATTGAATATTAAAGCATTCTACAAAAAAAAGTGCCAAAGAATAGCTACATATATCCATGAACAAATTTCCAACAATAAGTGGGCTTTTGAAGTTGTTAGGAGAACATTGTTTCCAATGCCTACTTCAAACATGAAAGGGAAGATGTGCCAAATTCTGAAGTACTCTTCCTACTTCCATTAATGGGAATTCAATTCTGTCAAGATAATGCTATTCTAATTGCTCACCAAAAATAATGGCCACATCATATTTATTATTAGTCCTTTTGAATTCTAAAGAATCCATTCTAAAACATTAGGTTCATGTTACATTTCCGAGCACAGACTTGATCAGCATTTTCCTTCTTCAGTTTGGGGCATTTTTTTCTGGGTGTAACAAAGATATACATGTGAAGTATGTCTCTAATACATCTCTCCGTGCCCAGAAAGTTCCCTGAAAGGCAGTAATGTGAAAAAGCAGGGATATAGAATTATGTGGTTTGCTTTTTTAATTAATAATTGACACACAGTATTAGTTTTAGGTGTACAACATGGTGATTCAATATTTATATACATTATGCCATGCTCACCATGATAAGTCTAGTTACCAACTGTCACAGTACAAAGCTGTTACAATATTGTTGGCTATTCCCTATGCTGTACATTATATCCCCCTGTCTTATTTATTTTATAATTGGAAGATTTGTACCTCTTAATCTCTTTTACCTACTTCATCCATTCCCCCCCTTTTGGAAACCATCAATTTGTTCTATCTATGAGTCTGTCTCTGTTTTGTTTTGTTTGCTCGTTTGTTTTGTTTTTCAGATTCCACATGTAAGTAAAATTATATAGTATTTGTCTTTCTTGGCCTGATTTCACTTAGCATGATGTCCTCTAGGTTTATCTATATTGCAAGTAGCAAGATTTCATTCCTTCTTAAGGCTGATTTAATATTTCATTGTGTATATACATATACCACATCTTTTTTATCTTTATCCATTCATCTATTGATGGACATTTACTTTACTTCTATATCTTGGCTATTGTAAATAATGCTGCAATGAATAATGTAAGATATTATTTCAAACTAGTGTTTTAGTTTTCCTTGGGTAAATATCTAGAAGAAGAATTGCTAGATGACATGGTAGTTGTGTTTTTTTTATTTTAATACTATTTTTCATCATTTTAATCCTGTTAATGCACCAATTTATATTCCCACAAACAATGCATGAGGGTTCCCTTTCCTCCATATATTTACCAACATTTGTTATTTCTTGTCTTTTTGATACCAGCCAGACAGGTGTGAGGTGATATCTTACTATGGTTTTCATTTGCATTTCTCTGATGGTGAGTGATGTTGAACATTTTTTTCATGCCATCTATACATCGTCTTTGGAAAACATCTATTCAGATCCTCTGCTCATTTTTTAATTAGATTTTTATTTTTATGTTATTGACATATGAATTCTTTATATATTTTGGATGTTAACTTCTTATTAGATGTATCATTTGTGAATATCTTCTCCCATTCAGTAAGTGGCCTTGTCATTTTGTTGATGGTTTCCTTCACTGTGAGGAAGCATTTTATTTTATTTATTTTTATTTTTATTTTTTGAGGAAGTGTTTTAATTTGATGTAGTCCCGGTTGCTTATTTTTGCTTTTCTTGTCCTTGCCTAAGGAGAAAGATCCAAAAAATATTCTTTAGACAAATGTCAAAGAACTTATAGCCTATGTTTTCTTCTTTTAGTGTTTCAGGTCTTACACTGAAGTCTTTAATCCCCTTTGAGTTTATTTTTGTGTGTGGTATAGAAAGTAGTCCAATTTCATTGTTTTGTAGGTAGCTGTCCAGTTTTCTCAACACCATTTATTGAAGAGACTATCTTTTCTCCATTGTATATTCTTGCCTCCTTTGTTAAAAATTAATTTGACCACATAAATGTGTAGGTTTATTTCTAGGCTCTCTATTCTGTCCCATTGATCTTTGTGTCTGTTTTTGCCTCAGTACCATACTATTTTGATTGCTGAAGTTTTGTAGTAGAGTTTGAAATCCAACCAGCTTTCTTCTTTCTCAACCAGCTTTGTTCTTTCTCAAGGTTGTTTTGGCTATTTGGGGGTATTTTGGGGTTCCATACAAGTTTTAAGATTATTTGTTCTAACTCTGTGAAAAATGACCTTGGCATTTTGTTAAGGATTGCATTGAATTTTCATATTCTTTTGGGTAGTATGGACTTTTTAACAATATTAATTCATCCAATCCATGAGCATGGTTTTAAAGAAAGCAAAGTAGAGACCATTGACTTCGCAACCTAAACATGACTTCATTACTTACAAGCTGTGTGGCCTTGGGAAAGTTATTAATTTCTCTGTTTTATTCCCCCAGTGGCAAAATATGGGGGGAAATACCCATATTCCAAAGGGTCATTAAGCACTTTAATTGAGATAACAAACAGAAAGTCGTACATAGTTGGAACAGTTGGAACACAAGAAGTTTAGGTTACAAAAATGGATAAAGACCAAAAAAAAAAAAATAGCTTATAAGGAAGAGTCTTTCCTTCTTTGGAGAAGCTAAAGCTGCCTGCCACAGGTGCTGTGTGTGAGGATAATAGCTGGAGTGACCAATAACCTCCATAATTTCCCTATATTCTGAGTCACCAAGAGATGAAAGTTCTGATTGTGTCACATGTGAGTATCAGCAGTAAAGACACATGGTCGACTCAGGATGATCCTCCCTCTTCCAAAAAAAGGCATTTGACAGACTTCCATAACCCAAAATTCCCACATCACTGATGTCCTTCCTATGGGTTAGAGACACAACTATACCCTTACTATCTTAATAATTCTCACAATACTCTTTCAACCTCCATTATCTGTGTTTATCCAGATAATGCCTGGCACAGAAGAGATCTTTAATAAAGAGGAAGAATCTGATGCAAGAAGGAAGCGAAGGAATGAATGGATGAACTCTCCATCCTGGTCTTCTCTTTGTGTCATTCTCTATGTTTAATACTATATCTATCATTCCTGCTCCATTCAGGTCATCACTCCAGGCATTTACTTATCCCTTGGCAATACTCACCACCCCTAGGAAGCCTTCCATGATCTATCATACCTTCATTCCCAGCCCATTGAGAATCCACTGCTTGACTCTTCTTTGCGGCTCAGAATATGCCTTTGGATAATGCTTTTGCACTTGAGCTGTCTCATGTTTTTATTTATTATCTCCCCATCAAACCCTTTTAGGGCAGGAATTATCTTCAACATCTTGAAAAATAATTTGTTTGTTTTTAGTGAATTTTTAGTATGTCTAGGTAACGGCCTAAAATACCATGAGTTTTATTGACACAAAGTCAAACTAAACAATGGTTCTGCCCTCAGAATGCTCAGTTGGCAGGGAAGATGAGAACTAGGAACTAGGACTGTAAAGTAGAAAGTGAAGAGTGCTGAAAACCAGATGGACGAAAGTGGCAGGAAGGAAAGGGTCAGGTACATCTCCCAGCTGTCATAGTCAGGTGGACTGCTGGAGGAGGAACCACTGGAGTCAAGCCAGGAAATATAGGAGGAAAGGTGCTCCTGGTAGAAGGGCAAATGTGCACACAGGCATAGAGGAAGCATGTGGCAAATACCAAAATCACACATCACAGTTTTCAAGGGCCTATTCTTCTCTTAAGAGTTCTGTACAACAGCCAAGAGAGGAGGACAAGACAGAGGTCACCTGGATGCTTCCACCCTGGTGGGTGGAAGGGGTGCAGAGAGGCTATGGAACTCGCCTAGACTAGTGGTTGAACCAGAACATGACATGACTGTCAGTAGAACTGCAGTCTGACTCCAGGTCCACAGGGAAAACTCCCTCTTTGGAAAAAGCAATGATCCCCATGGACATCAGTCAGCTCTTGCTTATTGCTGAGCAATGGCTTAGAAGGACACAAATAAATGATGCACCTCTTACTTTGGGGAGGGGAACTACCTAAGAGGCCGATGGGTTTCTGGAAGTACCTGAGGACACTGGATCTTAGATCACAAATACTCATCTGGGCCAATTCTGAACGACAGAGGATCATGTGAAGCAGGTGACACCATTGAAGATAGAAAGCTTCCTAATAATAATAAGGAATAGCACTTGTGAGCCCTCACTCTGAGCTGGGCATGACGCTCTGTCTCAGATGATCTCATATGATTCTCACAACAAACCTATGAGGTTCTCATCCCACCTTTAGAGACTGGAGAAATTAAGGCTTGGAAAAGCAAGAAAACATTTCCTAAGTACTCAGCTGGTAAGGCATGGAGTGGTGATTCAGATACCATGGAACTGACTTCTGGGGGTTCTTAACTGTGTGCCATGGACCCTTTGGGCCATCTGGGGAAGCCCATCGACCCCCTCCCAGAACAATGTCTTTAAATGTATATAACAAAATATGTAGGTTTAGAAAGACCAATTGTGTTAAAATTTACTGAAATATTAAAAAGCAAATTTGTATGTAGTAATATATGTGCTTCTTTGTCAATAGATAAATGATAAGAGTGGGTAGTAGGTCATGATTTGGAAGTCACGATGAATGTAAAGAGCATGTTAAGATAAGAACAACTGTAATGTGATATGAAAATATCTGTGATTTCACGAAGGTCTGAGTACCCCTAATACCACAGTTTTGTTCCATTAAAAATGGAAGAAAATGCTACATTACAGTTAAAAGTTAGTGAAAATTAAAAAATTAAAATATGTTGTTTCCATTCCAAGTTTATAAGCTCCCTGAATTCTCTTTGGTAATTCTTGATTAAGAACTCCTGGGTCAGGTTACATACACTGTCCTGTGCCCTCGACCTTGACTGGCATGGTCTTTGAAGCTCCAGTGTTGCCTCGATTAATGGGGTGAGGGTTTTAAAACATCTCCTGTGAAGGTGTGATGCCCAGGGTGTCACAGGGCCACTCTCTAGAGGAGGGCAGGGAAATGCACAGATGGGGCTGATAGGGCCAAACCACACTGAAGGGCTGAAAAGGTAAACACAGGACAGTGATGGGAGGCAGAAGGAAAAGGGGCTCCTAGTGATAGCTTGTTGGATGGTGCAGGGTTAGGGAGCTCTGCCAGAATCCTGCACCCCATGAGTATCTGGTGCCCAGAGGGGAAAGGGCTATTAGGAGGGGAGGAAGAGAGCAGGGGAGAAGTGAATGGTAAGAATATCCCCCTTTTCCTCCACTAGAGGCAACATGAATGGACAGGGAATATGGAGCCATATCAAGTTGGCCAAATCCTGTTATCCTCAGCCAAATCAGCCAAGGTCCATCTCCAGAACTTTGTAGTTCTATGACCTGTAGGGAAATCATATCCCTACTCAGAGCTCCCATTGCCTTATCTGTACGGGAGGAATGGAGACATCAAACCCTCAGGTCATTTGAAGGGTTCACTCACAGATTGGCACTGGGCAGAGATCCTGGCACGTGGTTGCTGCTTGATAAAATTAGGGCAAACTATATGAGATTGCTGTTTCTGTAGGTCAAGAAAAGGTTGAATATGGGTAGATTCATATGGTTCCAATTATAGTTCCTGGTAAATAGGGGAGCTGATGTGAACATACCCAGCTCCCTTTGGTGGATGCAGTTTTAATATAAGATTAAGAGATTAAAAAAGGATTAAGGGATTCCAATCACCCATACTCCCACTCCATCTCCTTTGGGGAGGAGTGTTATTGAGAACTTCTTTCCTCACCTTCCTCCCATGATCCACTCCTGTGATCTGTTAGTGGATGAAGACACAGACAGAGAAGGAGAAAGAAGGACATTGCATTCCTTAGACTAGACTCTTTTTATTTATTTATTTATTTATTTATTTATTTATTTATTTATTTATTTATTGGTATGACCTTTAATAAGCTTAGAATGAAAAGTCCTGTGGGCTGGACTTGGGCTGTAATCATGTTCCCTATTTACTACTTAATTGTTTATATGACTTGGGCCCATCACAGTCACTTTGAACCTCAGTCTTCTCATCTGTAAGAAGGGAATATTAGACCTCACCATCTCCAACATCCCATTCATGGGTAACTTTGACAACGGAGGCTTTGATTTTTCCTTAGCTCTGTACTAGGAAGCCCGGAGTTCATTCAGTATCTGTTTAGCCATCAGCTCAGCAGTGTAATAATAATTCAACGCATAAAATAGGGTTTAGAGAACCCAAGTTTAGAGGTGCATATGCAGACCTGCATGAATGTCTGGAGAGCCACGTGGAGGGGTCTTGCCATGAAGCAAAGGGAGACCCATTAGAAGCATCCAGGGTCAGTGAGGTGAGACAGAGGGATAACTCTTGAGGTTTATTTTGAAGCATAGTTTTTCTAAAAGCTCATTTCATATTAAAATATAAGAACTTCATGGAAAAGTAATTACTAACTCCTTTAGCAGTAATAAAACAGCCCTTGGGGCAAAGAAGCACTAAGGCTTAATACATCTAAAAATATCTTATTTTTCTGCAGCTTGATTGAAACTGATGTAGGTGTGCTTGGCATTTGACTTGGGGAGGTCGTGCCTTTTTTTCTTCTTTTAATAATACTCTTTGGCAGCTTTTCGCTCTATCTCACCACAGATCTTTGCCAAAACTTGAATTTACTTCCGTCAGATTAACTGTCTCCAAAAACAAACTGGCATTTCTTCTAAGGGCTCCGATTAAAAGGATAAGCTTGAGTGACACTCCCTTAAATGGCTGGATGTTCTCACAGGGCTAGGAAATCAGAACTGGAAAAGTAGAAGGGCTGAATTTAGTCACAGGGCAGCAAAGGCCTTGGTATGGTGAGAGGGGCTGCCGTTCAGAAACAATGGGTGAATTATGATTTTGAATGTACACCTCTCAAAAAACTATGACAAGAAATTCTTTCAAATCTCTCCACCACTGCTCTACCTTAGGTCTCAAACTTCCAACACTTGATTTGATTTAAATCTCACCTTCAATAATTTTACTGACCACATTACGCTGGCTTCTCTAAACCACCAATGAAACAGAAGTTTCTTCTAGTTGCACAGCTGAATGTATATGAAATTTGAATGAGTCAACCATGTAGGGGCCAAAGAACTTTCTTTGCTCAACATTCCAGTGGATGGAGAGGAGTGACCAGGAAAAGGCGAAGCAAGAAAGGAAACATTCTCCAGTTTTCCCCTCACTCCTGTCTATAATTTGGTCCCTCAAGAATAAGAATAAGAGTCAAATAATTTTCCAAGCAGGTATTTTTCTATTTTTTGTTGGTTGTTATTTATTAACTTCCTTTTAAAAGTACATGTGTTGAGGGGCACCTGGGTGGCCCAGCGGGTTAAAGCCTCCGCCTTCATCTTGGGTCATGATCTCAGGGTCCTGGGATCGAGCCCCACATCAGGCTCTCGGCTCAGCGGGGAGCCTGCTTCCCCCTCTCCCTCTGCCTGCCTCTCTGCTTACTTGTGATCTCTCTCTCTCTCTCTCTGTCTGTGTCAAATAAATAAAAATAAAATCTTTAAAAGTACATGTGTTGAGGAAAAAATAGGGAATGGAAAGGGGAGAAAGAAAGCTGGTTACTGGCTTTCTTTACAAGTTACAAATGTGAATACCTAATAAATACAAAATTCAAGTGAGATAGCAATTCAAGAATTGAGCTGAAATGTGGCTCCTGAACATTCTCTGGCATCCCTCCCCCTTACACAAGAATCTGCATTCGTCAAAATCACAGTATATTGAATGAACAGGTCCCATGAGAAAGCTGTGGAAAACCTTAAGCCACTTGCTAACTTCTCTAATCCTGTATAGATACTAACCATCCCAAAATGTAGGACAAAATAACTATTATTGTTTTTTTTCCCTAACTTTCATTACGCAGCCTAAGATGTAGGATCAGTAAACGGTGCATTTAATTCATTCTGAGAAAAGACATTTTGCTCAGATTGCTATATATACTTAAATTTTTTCATTACCAACATCGGATTTCTGTGTTAGAAACTTTTTGGCTTAAATAAGCAAGGTATGTTATATTTCCATTTATTTTCTCTATCTCTTTGGATCCTGAAAATAAGACGGCTCTCACTAACCTAGATAAGTTTTGCTGAGAAGTCAGAAATGGATGGTCACCTGCCTCAAAGTCATTTAGTTACCAAGACTTCTTCCATTTTCCATACAGAAAGGCAGCGTTAGCCCAAGGATCACCAGGTATCTCCTCAAGTGCCCTTGGTTGTGATATAAATATCTCATTAAGAATGGAGTTGTTTGCAAAGACCTATGTACACTGAAATGCATTAAAAATATATCTCAGTCTCCACTGAGAGTTATCTCATTAAGAGCCACTTAGTATATTAGATTGACAACCAGTGGCAACAAGTGCTTTTCCTGGGACTTCACATATATTTTTATATCTGATACTTGAAATAAGTGCTTGCCAAACTTTTTTTGATCATATATCCCCCAAGTATCATAATTTGGAACATATAGCCCTCAAAATATGCATATTGTCTTTTTATTATATACATTTACTACACCACTACCATATTGCATATATTATGAAATATGCACAAAAATGGAAATTGTAAGAGACTTGAATGAATATGAAACAAACACTATTTTAACTAATAACTTTAGTTCTTTTTCTTTAAAAAAAAAGATTTTTATTAATTTATTTGACAGAGAGAGACACAGCAAGAGAGGGAACACAAGCAGGGGAGTGGGAGAGGGAGAAGCAGGCTTCCTAATGAGCAGGGAGCCCAATGCGGGGCTTGATCCTAGGACCCCGGGATCATGACATGAGCTGAAGGCAGACGCTTAACAACTAAGCCACCCAGGCATCCCTAATTACTTTAGTTGTTAAAGGCACAATTTTATTTTGCTCTCAATAAAAATATAATAATATTTTAATGAGAGCAATGTAATTAAAT
The DNA here is from genome assembly GCA_028646535.1 of Procyon lotor. Taxonomy (NCBI): domain Eukaryota; kingdom Metazoa; phylum Chordata; class Mammalia; order Carnivora; family Procyonidae; genus Procyon; species Procyon lotor. The sequence continues at coordinate 113,084,508 of CM053603.1, read as the reverse complement.
GTTTCATGTTCTATGAAAATTTTGATTTAACAGTTTCTGATTGAAAGTTCTGACTCTAAGTTGACCTAATTTTTATGCCTGTTATTAATGATGTCAAAGCTTAAACATATTGTCATTTTTTTAGCTTAATGTGGTTGCTAATGATTCATAGTAGGGGAAGGAGAAGTGTCAGCTTTGCCATTTCTTGTTCATTTGTATTCATATTACTAATATTAATTTCAATATACGGTTTCATTGGAGGGATCTTCAAAACCATTAGTCCATTTTGTGAGGGATCCTGGAGTTAAAACTAGATAATGTAATGTAATCCACAATTCCCTTTGGCTGGCATATGAAAACTTCAATGCCTTACAAAATGCTGAAAGCAAACTAATGGGTGAAGGTGCCCAGCCAGCCCTCTGGGATGTGGTCCCTTCATCAGGATCCCTACTGAGCCACATGAGTCTGTTGGTCATCTGACACATGAGACAAGCAATCCATGCATTGGGCATTGAGGGTCAATCCATGCACCAAGCACTGAGATCAGCAGAGTTGTATATAAATTAATATATTTATATATAAAATTGTAATGCATAATAGCTAGCTAGCTAGATGTACATAATGGAAGTGCACCATTTTTTTTCTTGCACCTGGTAGGATGAGCATACCTGATTTAGAAGCCATTTTTCAAAGTAGTTTACATTGTAAAATATATATTGTTAATTCTTATTTTACTGATGAGAAAAATTAAGTTGCTGAAGGTCACAAATCAGTGACACTTTTTCTGCAGCCTGTATTTTCCCAAAAGTACTGGCAAAAAAGAAAAAAAAAGGAATCAAAACACAGTCAAGCAGTTTAGTCACCACCGTTTTTGTCTTACTTTTTATTTATTTTTTATTTTTAAAATTTTTTTTATTAACATATAATGTATTATTTGCCCCAGAAGTACAGGTCTGTGAATCAGGCTTACACATTTCACAGCACTCACCATAGCACCCACCCTCCCAATGTCCATAGCCCAGCCACCCTATCCCTATCCCCCCACCCAGCAACCCTCAGTTTGTTTTGTGAGATTAAGAGTATCTTATGGTTTGTCTTACTTTTCAATTCCATTCTTTAAGTCTCCTGTTTTAGAGGGGTAATATGTTTTCACATGTTAGGATATGGGGGAAAAAAGCCTGCAAACCAGTTACTAATAACGATCAGTAAAACTCAGTGGGGCTGAATAAGAATCAGTCAATAGGAACACCTGGGTAGCTCAGTGAGTCAAGCATCTGCCTTCGGCTCGGGTCATGATGCTGGGGTCCTGAGATCAAATCCCACATCAGGATCCCTGATCAATGGAAAGTCTGTTTCTCTCTCTGCCTGCTGCTCTCCCTGCCTGTGCTATCTCTCTCTCTGACAAATAAATAAATAAAATCTTAAAAAAGAAAAAAAAAGAAATCAGGCAATAGTACCCTGATGTTAAAGTAATCCATATTCCAGGGTGTCTGGCTGGCTTAGTCAGTGGAGTATGTGACTCTTGATCTCAGGGTCATGAGCTCGAGGCTCATGTTGGGTATAAGGAATACTTCAAATCTTTAAAAAATGATAATAATCAATGTTCCATTATTCATATTATCTGGTTATTCTGACCCTTCTCCCTTCCCCCCTCTTTATTTTCTTCCCATCCATCAGTTATTTTATATCCAAATCATCCTTCTCACCAGCACACCTACCAACTAGGGGTAAGCCTTCTTTTTTGCCACAGACTCAGAATTTTCATGTTTACATGTAAACTAACTTCAGCAAAATGGAGGAATGACGTTAAACATTATTTGAAAATATGACTCAAACTTACACTTTTCATTTTATGTGAAGCTTTTTATATTATTAAAATAATTTATACTTGGTATATACAAAATTTGGAGAATATAGAAAAAGAAGAAAAATTACTCATAACTCAGTCACCAAAAATAATTATTGTTACTATTTTGGTGTATTAACCTCATATTTTTTCCTATTTTTCTTTTACATAGTTGTAATCATATTGAATATACAATTTTTACCCTGCTTTTTTTTGCCTTAACATAAATATGATAATTATCCATGTTTATAAGTTCTTATAAATAAATATAAGTGTCTGTGGAGGCATAATAGCCTATAAGGTGGATGGAAGCACACTTTTGCTTATATAACAATCTTTAAGGTCGGAAAGGTAAATACATGATGTAGGCAAGTACAGTCAGCTCATGATTCTGACTCTAATGGGAAATATAAATAGACTAAATAATTGAAAACCAATTGTATTTTCTTTTCTTTTAGTGAGTAATTTTGTTTAGACTGGATGAAAGATATTTTGTGTTCCTCAAACATTTGTCTTCATATAGGAAAAGGAAAATGAGCCAAGAATACAGTAACTGGTAGAGGAAAACCAATTTAAAAAAAATACAGATCATATATAAATTGTATATTATTTTATATTATATTAAGTATTATGTAAAAAGATTAATGAAAGTTAATTGTACAATATTTGATTTAAGTTGCAGTTTCTCATCACTTCTAGTAATATTAGTGTGGTTACCAACATGAAAGGTTGGCCACTATTTTATAAACGTATTTCTGTACCAGTGAAGATGATGTTAAATAGAAAAGGCTGGGGCTCCTGGATGGCTCAGTCAGCTAAGTGACTCTTAACTGTGGCTCAAGTCATGATCTCAGGGTCATACCCTGAATATGTGACAGGTCATGCCCTGAATGTGTGCCCTGAATCGGACTCCACACGCAGTGCAGAGCTGCTTGAGATTCTCTCCCTCTGCCCTTTTGCCCCTCCCCCAACTCGTGCATGCTCTCTAAATAAATAAATATTTTTTAAAAAGAAGGCTAACTTTTACATGACAATTTCCACTTTTTAAAATCATCAATACTGTATGTAATGAAAAAGGAAACAGAAAGCATTCATGAAACTCTTGGAATGGACAATAACCATGTAAGAACATGGCATGATGGATGATCAGCTATGGAAAGAGTATTGCTAATACCATTTCTGTTTTCTCCTGTGTACCATTTTTTTTCAAAGATTTCTTTTATTTATTTATTTGACAGAGAGAGATATCACAAGTAGGCACAGAGAGAGGGAGAAGCAGGCTCCCTGCTGAGCAGAGAGCCCGATGCGGGGCTCGATCCCAGGACCCTGAGATCATGACCTGAGCTGAAGGCAGAGGCTTAACCCACTGAGGCACCCAGGCACCCGCCTGTGTACCATTTTTAATAAAGGTGTCTGCTTTATGGTAAGGTTATAATTATTAAACCAAATAACAAAGAAAATTTAAGAGGTGTTTTTCTATGTGTATATATATGTATATATATGTATATGTGCATATATGTCTAATTGCTGTGTTTAATACAAAGACTTATTTTATGAAATACATTTTATGAACCAAATTTGATTGCTTCTATATATGAAAATAAAAATTATAAAAACTTTTAAAACGTAGTCAACTAGATACATAGTTTCATTTAGATAAAAATGTTTTGATAATTTCACTGCATTTGTATTAACTTTCCAGAAAAATGGTTTCAAATGGTTCTGGCGCTTGAATAAAACCAGTCCTCTGCCTTTCAACAACAGAATATATTAAGATTTAATATTTTGTGTGGTTGTAAACTGTTTAAGCCATTTGAGGCCTTCTGTACAATGCCACTTCAAGCACTTGAAAAAAGTGAAGAATTTCATCAACCAGGTGTTAGTTTGATGATTTCTTTTCTCTTCCTTCCTCCCTTCCTTCCTTATTCTTTCCTCCCTTCCTTGTTTCCTTCCTTATTTCCTTCCTTCCTTCCCCTTGTTTTTTTGTTTAAAAGATTTTATTTATTTGACACAGAGAGAGAGATCACAAGTAGGCAGAGAGAGAGGGGGAAGCAGGCTCCCTGCTGAGCAGAGAGCCTGATGCGGGGCCCGATCCCAGGACCTTGGGATCATGACCTGAGCCGAAGGCAGAGGCTTTAACCCACTGAGCCACCCAGGTGCCCCCCTTCCCCTTGTTTTGAACTGAGTTTATGGAATTTCTTGACTATTCCAGAGTCCTGTGGTCAAACTATAGACAAATTGTTCATACTTTTGTCTTCTGGAAATTTCTGTAAGTATATACTAGCAAAGATGTTAAGACAAGCTTTTTGAACATTTCTCACTGGATTGGTAATAAAGGAATGACTTCCTAAGCAAAGAACTTTTGAATCCCAGAAACAATAGTTGCCATCCTCCAGAATTAAACAGAGGATCAGTTCTCAGGTGCTTTGGTATCTGGCAAACAATTGTAACCTTGGATTAACTTCACTGAGGCTCAGTGTCCTCATCTACAGAATCAGAATGCTAATAATACCTGCATCGGAGGGTTGATGTACAGATGAAGTGAAAGGGCATTTGTATAGCCCTTGGCAGAGTGCCTGGAATATAGCAAATGCTCAATAAATAGTAGCTTTCATTTATATAATGTATCATATCCTTGTGTGTGTGGTACAAATTGTACTGTACATGGACTGATTGCCCAAATGCTCAATTATATTGCTCTAGGTAACCAAAAGACTATTATAGAACTCAGAGTAAATACATTTAATTCACAGATGGCATATTTGTTGATATTAGTCATTATATATAAATTATAGAAATAGGAAGACAAACAATTACCTCTAGAAAATACTAGAGCTGACAACTTATTTTATGAAACATATTTTATTTGTTGAATGAGGTCAGGAACTAAACAAGAATCAAGAATCAAAGACCTGATAAAAGATAATGAAAATTAAAATGAGTTGTGAAAAGAAAGCCCAAGCAAACACAAAACACTTTACCAAATATTGTAAGCCCTGGCATGATAGCATCTGAAGTTTTCAGTGTGCTTTGAGGGCATTTTAATGATCTAACAGTATTTCACTTATACCCTTAAAAAAAAATAGCATAACACCTGCTGTATTCAACCACATTTGAAAATCAGTTAAAAGGGCCATATGCAAAACAGAAAGCAGATATTAGAATAGTGCTATACTACAACTTAAACATATAGTAAAAAAAAGCAAGAAAAGCTCCTCCAGACAGGTTGGAAACAGAAATAACGGGGACATTTCACATGGGCCCATTTATCTTGCTACCTGACTTAAAAAAAAAAACAAGAAACAAGACAAAACAAAACAATAACAACCACCAGTGCAACCACACCCCCAACAGTACAACCCTAAATTGTTATCCCATAAACTATTGAATTTATTTGGTGACTACTGAGTGACATGGAATCCACCAGCATAATTTACCAAAATATAAGCTAAGAAAGATTGGAAAATGAATTGAAAAATCTAGGTTAGACTGACTATAGTTTCTTTAGAGTCATCCAAAACCATAAATTTCATTTTATTGAAAAGGAAAACCTATTAGTCTGTTTTTCATAAGGGGAAACTATTCCCTCAACCTCCATAATTTTTCCACCTTTTGTTTTATGGCAGAGCTTCATGTTTTAATATAGTAAATAAGGATGTGATTGGGAGTCAGGGAAGGTCAAGGCACACAGCTTGCTCTTTCTTTCCCTAAAGATCTTCTGGGGGTTCCAATCAATTCAGTCAAGGGCAAAATGAATTAATTAGTCGAAAGTGATATTTCAAATAAAACAATTAGCACTTTAATCCAATTTTGTAGGGGGTGGGGACGCCACCAAGTCTCCTGCCTTTTATTGAAATGAATTCAATTTCAAAGTTAATTTTAAAAATTAAAAGCACAACCTTGAACCTCCACAGAAATATTTAACTGTTTGCAGTGTGTGCAATTCTAACCTACCCCTGCTGAGTGAATGAGAGAGTTTAAATAGATTTCCTCTGCCACTTTATTTAGGAAAGAAAAGTTATAAAGAAACAAACAAAAGTGGGGAGGGGTGGGACCTATCCTGTTGCAGTCCTCAGAACCATTCTGAAAACCCTTCTTGGCATTCTTAAAAAGCAGAAATTATAGATTAGATCTACATACATAATCAAAATGAGACGCATGAGAAAGACAAATACAATATGATTTCACTTATATGTGGAATCTAAAAAAATAGAACAATCAAACAAACAACAATAACAACAACTACGAAGAGAGAAACAGAGGAATAGGCTCATAAATACAGAGATCAAACTGGTGGTTGCCAAAGTCAGGGATGGGGGTGGAGGTTGATTATCAAGGTGGGTTAAGAGGCACAATTTCCAGTTATAAAATAAATAAGTCACTGAGATGAAAAGTAAAGCATAGGGAATATAGTCAATAATACTCTAATACACTTATCACGGTGAGCATTTTATAATGTATATAATTGTTGAATCATTATGTTGTACATTTGAAACTAATTTAATGTTATATGTCAATTATACTTCAATTAAAAATAAAAATATAATTGATTAACAGAAAATGAGTAGTCATCTTTCTTATTTCATATTGAACATAAACATTCTACCTTTATGTTGTAATTTTATGGAATTATATATACAATATACATTCAGTAAATTGAATTAAAAAGCATGAATAGTAATGTAGTTATTTATGCAGTGATGCTGAAGCTGTGAGAATTTTTTTTCATAATCTATAAAAAAGTAAATACAAAATTAGCCCAATAAGATATTTGCTTTTTTAAAAAACAGGAGAAATAAAATGGATTTTTAAAATAGCATTTCTTAGACAAAAATTACTGCATCTTTGATATCTTGGAAAGCTAAGTGCTACTCAAATTTTAATATATATAGTGTAATTTAGCAGAGCCCTTAAAAAGTGCTAAGAGAAGTTTAATGGAGGTATACCGGGGCACTGGGTGCTGGGTGGCTCAGTTCGTTAAGCCTCCAACTCTTGATTTTGGCTCAGGTCATGATCTCAGAGTTGTGAGATTGAGCCCCATGTGGGGCTCTACACTGGGCATGGAGCCTGCTTAAAATTCTCTTCCTCTCCTTCTGCCCCTCCCCTCACCTGGCACATAAGTGTGTGCATGTGAATCCATGCACAAACACTCTCTGTCTCTGTTTCTGTCTCTCTCTCTCTCTCAAATAAATAAATAAATAAATAAATAATGGAAGCATACCACTGAGTATTTTTGATCTTCCCGAGAAAATGAATCCTGTGAATGTAAACCAAACTGAACAGTGAGTACCAACTACATATTAAAACCGAGCTTTCCAATGCTATACCCCATGAGCTCCTGGTGAGACAGAGCTGCAGGGAGACTGATGCATGTCAATAGGAGGGAGAAGACAAGTTTCAGTTTAAATCTGATTGGCACCTGTACCTTGGACAGCCATTTTCAATCATGAAAATACTAAAAATCTGTCCCACACAAACTTCAGTAATGATTCTACCCACCACCACCACATGCACACACAATAACTAAGAGTAAAGGGCAAATAACTTTTCAGGGAATGGAAACTTTCTTACTTCAGAGCCATTTTTAACACTGCTGGTCCTACACATTCCCTGATGAACAACTTTGATAAGAGCATTTTCAGCCACATCCCTATCTGGTCTACTCTTACTCTTTGCTTTAATTTAAAACCAAAGAGGGGAAAAGTGATTTCAAAAACACCTCCAATCTGACATGTGTGAGCAGAACTAAAAGTATTTTTTTTCCAAAATTGGATTAATTAGCATTATCAGAAAAACAAAGGGAACAAAGCTACCAGTAAGTAGTGCATTAATCATATTGCTAGTAATTAGTGCCACAATAGAAATACAAGACAAAGCAAAGAAGTTGGAAATAGTTCTGAAACTAGTCATATTTTGTAGGTATCACTAGCTAAGAAATAGACATACTTAGACATGCAGAGAGGACAAGAATAAAATAGAATCTCAAAGATCACATAAAGTTGAAAGACTAGACTGCACAAATCCTGAGCCCCAGAAAAATTGAGAAATTGATATATTTATAGTGTCTAATACGCAGAGTTGAAAAAAATAGGAAAGAAGGGGACGGGGGAGGATGGGAAAGAATTGGAGAAACAGACTGTATTTCCATTTTTAAAAGAGAGAGAGCTTATGCTGTTGTAACAAAGCTAACGCTGGGTCTGGCCAAACCTCAAATATGCAGGATCATTTTGAAACACAGAAATTGTGAGATTACTTTTCACTTTAAATATATGATTAAATGACATTGGGGAATGCAAAACCTTCTTCTGAATGCTAAAATATTAAATCAGTTATAACTTTTTAAAGAATGGAAGAAATCATAGGGTGGTTTTCTTGGCCTTTGATTTTTCTATATCAGAGTTTATTCCAAGAATCCTTTTTAAAAAAAGTTTCATATGAAAATACTGATTTGTGTTGATTCATTTTACAAATGAAAATTGGATCCAGTGATGTCCAGAAGAATATGGATGAGAGGAAGAGTAAAATTTTTCTTCTGCTTCTGAAAAGCCCATATTAAGTCATTCATTTTTCTGTGCTCTAATTTTCCTTACCCAGAAAAAAAAATCGGCAAGATAATCATCTAATCCAAGTATTACCTCCTTGAAGATGGTCTTCCGGGGGCCATATAGGAGAAAGGACTTTGTTTCTCCTATTAAAAAAAAAAAAAAACTCCAAAAAACAAGAGCTGTGCATCTGAAAATGACATGGTGACAAGTAATGCTGACTTGAGTTGATTTTCATCTCAAGGCCTGCAGAGCCATAGAGACAGGAAAGAAGTTTCCTTGGAGAAACTAAAAGGAAGAGCGAGATTTGCCTGGCAGCTTCCCCTCTTGTACTTCTTCTAGACCTTCACTATGTACCTTTCTCAGTCTCTGAGCCTTTCTTTTCAACATTCCTATCCCTCCCTCTCACTGTGCTTCCCTTCCCTGTTGGATTATCTTCTTCCATTTCTTAGTTATTCCTTTAATGTTTTTTTCTTCATGAATCTTTTCTACTTTCATATTTTATGTTAATGCCTTCTGCAAGTGAGTCTGGGAGTCAGTCACTAGCCAACTGCCACTTTCTGTTACCTCTATTAAGTTAGTTTTCAGGAGCACCTAGATGGCTTAGTCAGTTAAGTGTCTTGAGTTTTGATTTCATCTCAGGGCCTTGAGATCCACATCAGGCTCTGTGCTCAGCAGGGAATCTGCTTCTCTCTTTCTCTTTCTCCATCTGCCCCTACTCTCTCTATCTCTCAAGTGAATAAATAAAATTTTTTAAAGAAGTTCATTTTCAATACTTAAAGTTCTCTATTTATATGAAGAGGATGCAGATAAAAGAAAATATATTCAACAAAATGCATTGTTGCTTAATTTGGCTAATTAAGTAGCCAATATATTAATTTAATTGAGTTTGCAATGTTAAAAAGAAAGCCTTTAGAAATTTATCTTCACAAAACGTTCCTGTGTAAAGTATAAATATGGCATCAAATATCTAGAATCTAGAAATTATAGAAGAGAAGGTTGATAACTCTGATTACATTAAAGAAATAAATGCTTGCATAGGCAAAAAATAAAGTTAAAAAATAAGAACATAGTGGGAGGAAATTTCTCCAAGATAAATGGCAAAAAAAGAGCCAATTTAATAAATACACAGTCCTTATAAAGTTAATAAGAAAAACATAAATCATTCAATATAATATGGACAAAGGACACAAATAGGCAATTTTTAGAAAATAAAATACAATGATCAATAAATAAATAAGTGTTCAAGTTCTCTCATTATTGCAGAAATTCAAATTAGCGTAATAATGTACCACTTTTCATCTACCAGATAAAGATTCAAAAAATTCAACAATGCTATTATTGATAAGAACATGCAAAAATGGGTGCTCATTCATAAATACATTAAATAAATATTTACTTAATTCTACTCTGAAACACTGACTAAGGGTTTGCAAAGTGCTGCAATCTTTTAGAAGGACAATTTAGAAATATCTAACAAAATTTTAAAATGCACACATCTTTTGACTTAGGAAATATTTACACAATGAATTTATTGCAGCAACACTTTAATAACAAAAAATTTAAAACAATCTCAGTGTCCTCCAATAGGAGAGTGTAGTTAAATGTATCGTGTCATTTTCACACATACCATACATGGACAATGCATTACATTATATAGGTGATAAAAGAAATGGAATAGAGCTATATAAGCTGATACAAAAAACTATCTGAAATATACTAAGTAAAAAGAAATTATACAGATATAGAATATAGACGTGTTTTCTAGAATGACTCCAATTTATAAAAATAAAAAATACATATTTATGTCTATAACATGTTTATGCATTAAAACTTTCTAGAAAGATACAGAAGAAAACTGTTACCAGTTGTTAGCCTTGGAAAATGGTAATAGGGGTAAGGAAAAAGGCATGTAATATTTTCACTTTATATTCTGTCCTATTGAATTTTTGTTTTTGCAGAGAGTATATGCACTGCTATTATAATTTTAAAACAGATTCACAAAATTGGCCATAAAAATGGACTGCCTATCTTTGCAAAAATTCATTTCAGAAAGAGACAAAGAACTTTATTGGTATACATAGTTTTTGGGGAAAAAAATATGAACAAAGCCAAAAACCATTTTTTTCATAATCTATATTTTGTAAATAGATATGAATACTATAGGAATAGTTAAAAGAGACTATAAATAGATATTCATCAAATTTGTCTGGGGGTAGCCTTTTTGTTTAAATGTTTGAATTTATGAAATTAGGATCAAAAGGTAATTATAATAATTCTCTCAAATAAAACAAAAAAGGATAGTAGTTTCTTAGTCTTAGCAAAACTGATTTTCACCATTCTTTATAAATTACCTTACAATTTTAACAAGAAAGATTTTATTTAAAAATTGCTTTAAATAAGACCCAAAAGTTACACAACACTGAAGCAAGGGCAGGTGACTTCTGCATCAGCAGAACCTTTAGGGGTCACCAAGCGAATTAGAAAGAACTTGCACTGTGGATACACACTGAGTTCTATTGCAGATGGGCCTCCTGAAGACAAATACTTCCTCTCTCTGGGCCTTGTTATTGTCATTGTTGTTGCTGTTGTTGTTGTTTAAATCTGTAAAATAGAGATAATAACACCCAACTCAGGAACTATGTTTGTGAGGGACATAACTTGATCCATGAAGGCAGCATGACACTGTGTAAAGAACGTGCACTTGGAGTCAGTTCTGACTTTTAAACTATCCTCCTCCCTACTAGTTGTGTGAACTTGAATAATCTAATCCATCTTCACTATGCCTCAGTTTTCTCATTTGGAAATTAGGTATAACAATACATATATTTGATATGGTGAATGGTTTCAAAGATTTAAGAGTTAAGTGACATAAGACATTGAACATATACTGGCACCTATTTAATCCTAAGTAAATTTTAGTCTCTAATTCACATGGAGTATCATAAAAAGAATGTTAGAATGATAGATTTATAGAATCCTTTCTTTTATCTCAATGGTCTATAGAAAGAGCAAAGGAGGAAAGAAGAAAGGGAACTGTGATTTTTCCATATCTGGATTTATAAAGACTTCTTTCTAGAGATGGACAATTCCTCAAAACTTCCCTTGCACTTCTGCTTTTGGCCAAGAGAGAGTAAAAGGAATTGGATTTACTCTCCCCCCTGAAAGAACAAAAAACCAGATACAATATATGAAAAAAACAATTTTCAAGATGCTAGCATCAGGCAATGAAGGAGAGTGATCCCTGAAAGATGAAAAACAGGTGGAATGGGTTTTACTATTTTACTGCTTTGAGCTAGCCACCAGGTGATGGCACAGAGAATGAGAACCCAGGTAGAGTCTAGCAGACTCCCTTAGTTGAAGAAACAGTGCCGAGCACTTGTGAAGACCAAGGTGGCTAGAATGGACAGGATAGAGTAACAGAGAAGGGCAAGCTGCTGGGAGAGAAAACTCTGGATATCTGCAGAGGATGTCTCTCAAATATTCTGCAAAACACTGGTCAACAATGCATATGATGAAGCTACCTGAAGCCTGGGAAAGAACCACCAGAAAGGACTGAGATAAATGTCTGGTACTGACACAGTTTCATAATGCTGCCTGTTCCCATCAGACAGACTGAAAAACCTCATAACTTACAGGGCACTGGGCAGAGTACACAAGAGAGTCTTAACTCAGTAGTAGGTAATAAGTAGACATAGACTTAATACTGCTCTGGTCTTTCTTTACAAATCTTGAATACAAAATCCAAAAAAAAATAAAACTGTTTCCAAGTAAATTAATTATATCTGAAAACAAAATTCCGGATTACATTTAAGAGTACAAAAATAATGGTCAACTAATCCTCAACAAAGCAAGAAAGAATATCCAATGGAAAGAAGAGACAGTCTCTTCAATAAATGATGTTGGGAAATTGGATAGCCACATACAGAAGAATGAAACTGGACCACTTTCTTACACTATATACAGATATAAATTCAAAATGGATGAAAGAACAAAAAGTGAGATAGGAATCCTTCAAAATCCTAGAGGATAACACAAGCAGCAGCCTCTTTGATCTCAGCCATAGCAATTTCTTGCTAGACATGTCTTCAAAAAGTAAAAATGAATTATTGGGACTTCATCATGATAATAAGCTTCTGTGCAGCAAAGGAAACAGTCAACAAAACAAAAAGGCAACCTACTGAATAGAAGAAGGTATTTGCAAATGACATATCAGATAAAAGGCTAGTATCCAAAATCTATAAAGAATTTATCAAACTCAATACCCAAAAAATAGACAATCCAGTCAAGAAATGGGCAGGTGACATGAACAGACATTTCTCCAAAGAAGACATACAAATAGCTAACAGACACATGAAAAATGCTTAATATCACTCATTATTGGGGAAGTACAAATCTGAACCACAATGAGATACCACCTCACACCAGTCAGAATGGCTGAAATTAGCAACTCAGGAATTGAGTTGGTAAGGATGCAGAGAAAGGTGAACCCTCTTAAACTGTTGGTGGGAACACAGGCTGGTGCAGTCACTTTGAAAAACAGTATGAAGCTTCCTCAAAAGTTAAAAATAGAACTACCTCATGACCCAGCAATTGCACTACTAGGTATTTATCCAAAGGATACAAAAATAGCGATTCAAATGGACATACGCCCCAATGTTTGTAGCAGCAATGTCCACAATAGCCAAAATATGGAAAGAACCCAGATGTCCATCAACAGATGAATGAAGATGTGAAAAAGATGTGTGTGTGTGTGTGTGTGTGTGTATACACACACATATATCTATCTATATCTATTTATCTATATCTATACACACACACACAAACACACATACACACACAATGAAATTTTACGCAGCCATCAAAAAGAATGAAATCATGCCACTCACAACGATGTCGATGGAACTAGAGGATATTTTGCTAAGCGAAATAAGTCAACCAGAGAAAGACAAATACCACATAATTTCAGTCATATGTGGAATTTAAGAAACAAAACAAATGAACATAGGGGAAGGGAAAGAAAAATTAGATAAAAACAGAAAGGGAGGGGCGCCTGGGTGGCTCAGTTGGTTAAGCAGCTGCCTTCGGCCCAGGTCATGATCCTGGAGTCCGGGGATCGAGTCCCGGGATCGAGTCCCTCATCGGGCTCCCAGCTCCACGGGGAGTCTGCTTCTCTCTCTGACCTTTGCTCCTCTCATCCTCTCACTTTCTCTCTCTCAAATAAATAAATAAAATCTTTAAAAAAAAAAAATACAGAAAGGGAGACAAACAATAAGAAGCTCTTAACTGTAAGAAACAAGTGGGGGGTTGCTGGAGGGGAGGTGGGTGGGGATGGGGTAACTGGGTGATGAGCATTATGGAGGGCACTTGATGTAGTGAGCACTGGGTTTATACACAACTATAAATTCTACCCATGAAACTAATAAAACACTATGTGTTAACTAAATTGAACTTAAATTAAAAAAAATTTTTTTAAGAGTACAAAAATTTCCAACACCCAACAAAGTAAATTATAATGTCTAGAAACAAATAAAAATAACCAGGCACACAAAGAAGCAGAAAAGAATGAAGGGGGAATTCAGTCTATTAAATTTGACCAAAACTGTGGCAGATGATAGAATTAACTGACATTTCTTTCCCATTATCCAGAGCTAACTCCCTCACAGTCCACATCTTTTGTGCTTGTACCACATGTGAATATGCCTTATTATGTTTTCATTCATTCATTCATTCATTCACTCATTCATTCATTCAACAAGTGTTTATTGAATCACTGTGTGAGAAAGTAGTGTGCTAGGCACAAATTTTGCCTCTTTAACAGTCTTACAAGGTTTCATAGGCTATTAATATAATCTGCATTTATCTAGGACAATACTGGTCCTGAGAGCCTAAGGAACTTGCCCAAAATCATCTTTAGTGTTAACTGAAGTCTCAGATCTAAACACCAGCTGTTCTATTTGTGAGTCTTTTTTGTTGTTGTTGACTCTGACCCACTGTGGATTTTCCATATATATTAGCTCACTTTTCCCTATAATTGATTAGCTTAAAAGTAATGGCCTTTGAACTCTTGTGACCTTGGGATGTCACACTCCTACTTATCTAAAACCCAGATGCCCCAATATGGGTTTCCTGGTTTCCTGATACAGCCACATCTGAGTTACTTTGGGATGAGAAACTAATGGCTTCCATACTTCTCAAGCTGTCAGCATGTCTAGGAGCTTATCTCCATGTGCAATGTCAGCCTTCAGAAAGGATCATGGATTATTTAATAATGATGAAGAAGATGAGGGGCGCCTGGGTGGCTCAGTCGTTAGGCGTCTGCCTTCGGCCCAGGTCATGATCCCAGGGTCCTGGGATTGAGCCCCGCATCGGGCTCCCTGCTCCCCCGGGAAGCCTGCTTCTCCCGCTACCGTTCCCTCTGCTTGTGTTTCCTCTCTCGCTGTGTTTCTGTCTGTCAAATAAATAAAATCTTTAAAAAAAGAAGATGATGATGATAGTAAATAATAATTTCATGATGAATTACAGTTTACTAAAAAGGCTTACATATGTGATTGAAAATGTAGTTTTTTTTTTTTTTAAAGATTTTATTTATTTGATAGAAAGAAACACAGCGAGAGAGGGAACACAAGCAGAGGGAATGGTAGTGGGAGAAGCAGGCCTCCTGCCGAGCAGGGAGCCCGATGCGGGGCTCGATCCCATGACCCTGGGATCATGACCTGAGCCGAAGGCAGACGCTTAACGACTGAGCCACCCAGGAGCCCCGAAAATGTAGTTTTTACAACAAAACCTATTGTATATCATTTAGCATCCTTGTCTCCATTTTACAGATCAGAAAATAGAGAGATAAAGGAAACTTTCCAAGATCAGCAACTTTTAAGTAGAAAGGTCAGGAGTACAATTCATGCCTACCAGATGCCAAACTTCATGACCTGTACTGATAGCTGTGGTCTGCCCATTTCTCATTTAATAGACTTTTAAACAGAGCTGAGAATATCAAGGTTAATGCTTACTCCCAACTTTATAAATTAAAAATCTACCCTTCTTAGCACTATCATGTGTAACTGTAGAAAGTTTTTTTCCCCATAGAAATCTGCTCTTAAAATCTTAATAATTTGGTCAGTTACTGATGAATGAATACTACACCTTCATGTTTTCAGTTAGATGCAGATTTGGAAATTGGGTAGGTTTTTTTGTAAGGATTCGTAAAATCACAATTGTATTTTATGAAGCCAAACAAGCTATAAAATTAAAGAGGACTAGCAAAAGTAAGACTTGGAAATGGAAATGTTACCAACTTTCAATCAAAAGTGTTCCTTATTGCAAAGGAAAGAAAATGGAAGTTCTTTTCTTTGAAAGAGGTGTTTTGTTTGCCCTAGACCTCTCTTTTCTCCAGTGTAGGCAAAACAAGAGAGCCACAAAATGAAGGACCCAGAGTATAAGGAAATTTGTACAAAAGTAATCCTGTTTTTGAAAAAATAAAATAAAATGAAAACATCTGGGGAGGCTTTCTTTTCTTCCTGCTCATCTCTTATCCTACTTACCCTCTCACCATTGGGCTTGTTGAAGTATAGCCAGATTCTTACCCACTGAGTTTAGACTTCAGATCGAAAGTATAAAGCAGTCCAACACGGAATTTAGAATCAAGCTCACAAGATTCCCAGAATGTTCCTCTAGCCCTAAGGAAAACTTGGCCAGTATTTGCAGCAAATGATTCATTCCTCTCTTCTAATATTGTGCAAATGCAAGTTCATTCATATTGAAAAAGTGTTCTATATAGAATGAAAGAGAACTGCATCCTAAGTTTTCTGGGCAACTCTTTGGAATATAATATGCCCAGAAGACAAAACTTTCATCATTAATGGTAACAATCCAAAACCAATATAGACAGAATGATATAGAACCTTCAGGAAGTCGTGTCTCTCCATGGAGCTCAGTGTCCTCACCTGTAGAATAAGGAGGTTGAACGAAGATAACTCAGTTCTGAATTAATGTGACTAAGATGAGCAATATAATATAATGAATAAAATGAAAGTGATTATATCAATACGATTCCAAAAGACATTTTCTCCAGGGGAGAAACACTAGCATGGTCTTATTTCACCTTTGCAACATGTCACTGATCTTTTCAACCCAAGTAGGAGAAGGCATTTACTCAGAGGACTCAGCATTTGGAAGAATTAATGCACCACCTCCAAGTGGGATCCGGTACCCTCCTCACCAGTGGGAGCAGTTCCTTTATAATAGTGTCTTCAGAACTGGCAATTTCAAATCCAAGCTTGCTCAGGCAACGTTCTGTAGAACAAGTCTTTCTGGAGATTATAGAGTCAGTTATTGAATTACTATAGCATAGATTAGAGTTAACATTGAGCCCATTTAGAACCAGGGTTAAATTTACAGTTGCTCTTCAGATTCAAATATTTTTAGTGTGTTCACTTTTATACCCTTAAGACTCTATCACTTATTGATGTTGCCACCTCCTCTTATCTTATCTCACCCCATCTTACCTTTCCTTACCTTATCTCATCCTCTGAAGTCATTACACTAATATTAAGACACCTTCATAACAAAAGGCTTTTGTTCTCAATAAGACCTTTCTAAGCCCTCTTTCCACTCTACGCTGACATAAAACGCTGCACCTTGGTTCTTTTTTCTTTCTAAATTCAGCATTTAGATGGAAGCAAGGAAGAAAAAAAAAAGGAACCAAGCAAATATTTTGTTGAACATGAGCAGATACACACGTGCTCATATACCCAACCCCAAACCAGTTAGGAAAGCATGCCGCTGGGAATAGTATGGAAGGCCAGGGAGCTTATGCCTTTTGTTTAAGCAGGTGCTTGGGAACAAGCAGACATCAGCCAGATTCAGGGCATCATGTGAAGATCTGGCTCACTCATCGCTCGTTGTTGAGCACCAGGAGCAAAAATGTAGCGAATAACGCAAAGAAAATCCTCCTAAGAGATCTGGGCCCAGAAACTAATCCAGGCAAGTATGACTTGTGTCTCTGTAGTCTTATAAGGGCAGACTGCTTTGGTATTTAATTAGTGAATGGGTGGAATCTGCACATTGAATTTAAGAAGAAAACATTTCACTTTTTAGTCCCTGGGAAGTCATGAGCAGTCCAGAAAAGATTTTGAATTGCTCAAGGCAATTCCTCACAGCAATCACAACAGCATAGATGGCATTTCTTGAATACTAGTGTGCACCACAATGCAACAGAATGGAGCATGGCATTCGGATGAGAGACTTCTATCTGTAGATATGAGTGAGAATTCAAAATAGACCGGAGAGAGATGGGCAGTCCTTGGGGAAGATTATCCATCTCAACAGGTGTGTGTGTGTGGCAGGAATAAATAGGAAAGGGGGAATGTTATTAGCTTTAAGCTTTCAATTTGTTGGCAGATCGTACCTGTCCACCACCACTCGTGGTCATATTAAAAATCTACCGGAGTCCATCAGTGAATACTCAGTCCTTCTGCCCACAGGAAGTAGGGAGGGAGGGAAGAAGGAAAGGAAGGGCAACCAACACGTATTAAACATCTGCCACATGCCCACACCTACACCACTGCTTGAGAAAGACTGGTTTTTGGCTGCTAGGAGGGCCACCTACAGGCCTTGGAATCAGGGGCAAATTATTGTTTTGTTGTTGTTGTATTTGTTCTGAACCTTACTTCGTGGGGAGCGGGGGGAGCACATATTCCCGAGCCAGCCCCCCTCCCCCCCCACCCCTCCTCACTGAAATTCCATTCTGCAACTTAGTAGCTATGTGAGCTGCCGAAATTTACTCAACTTCTTTGTGGCATTTTCTCATCCATAAAATGGTGATGGTAGTTTCTCCTTCTTTGGGTCCATGAGGATTACAGGATACGCTGTGTATAACACAGTAGGACAATACCTGGCATCCAGTAAGTGCTCATAGCTTCTTGTTTTGTTTTGTTTTTAACTATTTTCAGGCCTAACAACCTTACTTTATAGGTTCTCTATTGTCAGTCTTACAGAAAGACTTTTGAGCACCAATTTTTTTTTCTCAAAAACTATTTCTTGATAACCAGCTAAGGGATATTTATATCTTTCGTTATTTATTTATTTATTTTTTTTCTTTGCCACAGTTGGTTCTTTCTTAGGTTGCAGAGAATCATCCTGTAGATTAATAATAGTTCCCCGAATTTATATCCCGGTCTTCTCTGAGTCCCCGTGGCTTTTTAGATCAGGTGAACTATGTCTGAACCTCTGCCAGCATCATGTGGTGACAGAGGCTGGGTTATTACCTGCACTTCAGGCAAGAGAGATATGACTCACAGACAGCAACTGGAATGCGATGCCCAAAGTTGTATAGGACATTGAGAGTGTTCAGATCTTAGACCTTGGCTCACCACTGAACACATACCAATTGCATAGCCATCTACATGTGCCACGTCCTGAACTGTCACAGTCTAAAACAATAATAATAATAATGACTGATTTCTATGCTATTTTGTAAAGTGCTTGGGTAGGTGGTGATAATGTTACATATATGTAAAGAGGAATGGGAAAAAAGCATCCAGAAGGCAGAAGGTAACTTCAAGCATGCAAAATGGGGTTACTCACATGGAAATTCAGTGATAGCTAATCCCCTTTGTGCCAGCATTATGTAAATACATAGGTAGGAAGAATTTTGTTAAAACATTTCTTAATTATTACAAATTACCATTGTATTTTTAAGATAAAAATTTCCAAGATGTTTTTGGGAAAGTCTTATCTTATAGCTAACAATGTTTTCTTGGAACCCAGTCATCTAAAGACTTGATTTGCTCTTGGGTTTGTGACTTGAAATTGACCATAAAATGTATAGCATTTGGATACAAATGATACATGGTGAAATCTAGAATTACAGGATGTAAGACTTAAAAGAAATATTAAAGGTAATATAGTTTGGTGATCTCCCCACTCTACTCACCCATTTTTTTTTTTTTTCTACTCACCCATTTTTAAGATGAGGAAACTGATACTCAAAGAGATTATTTATGCAAGTCTGTATCAATTATTAGTTTTTATAATAACTATTATTTCACAGTTGGGTTGCCAGATTCCAAATTCATTGATTTTTTCATTTCATTATATTACATTTATGGAATCAAGTAAATTAAAATGTTAGGAGACGAGGGAGGCACCTGGATGGCTCCCTCGGTTAAGCATCTGCCTTTGGTCTGGGTCATGATCCCAGGGTCCTGAAATGGAGCCTCCAGTCAGACTCCCTGCTAAGCATGCTCACGCTCCCTCTCCCTCTCCCTCTCTCAAATGAGTAAATAAATAAAATCTTTTTTAGAAATAAGATAAAATAAAATGTTAGCACTAGGAGTAACAACAGCACCACTTAGGAAAGCTCACCTGCATATTATAAGTTCTTTTCCAAGTTTATGTATCTGGGGGATTCACGCATTCATTCACTACATGTTTATGGTCAATTCAATATTTTATAGATTGCACAAACAACAATTTCCTGTTAATCCAACCCTTAAGACAATTATATTTGTTTTTGTTTCTCTAAAAATAAAATTTAAGCTTTTGAGAAGATCTTTGAACCATAGGTTTTATAGCTACACACTTCAATTCTGTGTGTCTGTAAATATTAGGGTCTTTGACAGCCCCTTGTATCACACTCTATATTCCTACCTGTGGAGCCTCCCTGAATCTCATTCTCAAGAAGTGCAATCATCCATTGCTCTGCATCCAGCCAGTTAGCGCCCTTCTCTCTTCTAATCCATTGGAAAGCTGTTATCAATACCCAAACCAATTCGCATGCTTTATTTCTCCATTTCATCTAAGCATTTTCTCAGGAAAGGTGATTTCCATTTACCACATGCTCCTTTTTTTCAGGTGATTTCTTTAATAAATAAATTTTTAAAATCGTGTCCTTGCCTCTGAGAAATCAAATTTTTAATTTAATTTTCTAAAAGATTTCTAAAATTTTCTAAAAAGAAGCAATGCTCACAAATAAGGAGCCATCAAAGGGAAACGGTGACCGCATGTCACATCCTCTCGTGGAACCGCATCAGTGAAGCCCACGCTGGTCCTGCTTACCCAGCACACACTGAAGCGTTAGTGGGGATCACATTGGCAAGTGTGTGGTTCCGGGTGTGTATTTTGTGCCATTTTCACTTTGTCTACACAGGCTAAAAGAAATAATTCCATGTTTATTCCTCTCTAATTTGAAGTTGCTTTAACTATTTTCTGAACTGCATTTTCATCTGAGTGCCATGTTCACTTTGATAAGAGATCATTCTTCTGTTTTCATATCTCACTGCCAAAAGGGACTTGCTGGTTATCTCTGATTGCAGGCAATTCGAACTTTAAGTAAGCCTGTCTTTATCAACTACTGTTTTAACAGCTGATTAATTAGTGCTGCAGAGATCCAGGGGAGGCCTTTATCTGAAGAGCCGTTCAACCATTAGCAAAGGAAACTTCCTTGTGCACCAGCAGCTCAGATAACAAGGTAAGATAATAGTTCACAGTCCTTCCCTGGCTAATGCAAACGGGAGCTCTCCTTCTTATCCCCATACTGCCGCCACATAGAAATGCTCAGATTCTCAAAATACCGTGTTTTTCACTGGCAAAAGCTGGTTATTTCTGTGAGCACTTTTTAGAATGGCGCCTTGCAAGGACACAGTACGGCTGGCACTTAGAAGCTCGAATAATATTGCGTAGCTACTGGCGAGTCACAGGAGTAAATCAGACCCCAAAAGGATTTAGCAATGAGCATGGTGGATTTGTCCTATCAGCTGAGATGGTCTGTGGGCCTGGATCCAGGCCCCTTGTTAGCTATTCACTCTTGGACAAGCCACTTACTCTCCCTGTAACTCAGTTGCCCTATCTGTGAAGTGGAGCTAATAATAGTACTGGCATTGTAGTGAAAATTAGGTGAGTCAGCACTTCCAATGTTCTTAGAATTTATCTGACACATGACAAGCACTCAGTAAATGTTGATGTTATTACTAAGATAGGAAAGGTACAAGGAATTTAGTTTCTTCAAATTCTAACCTAACTAATCAGAATAATTAAATATAACCAGAAAGGATCTGGGGCTGAGATTGGGTACAGACTGTTAAAACTACCACATCTCCACCACCACCACCACCACCATTATAACTTCTACTCTCAGCAACTCTAATTTCTATAAAAGAGTTAGCGTTATTCTAAGCACTCCATGTAGGTTAATATAGTTAACCTCTGCAATCCTGTGAAGTAAGTATGATTTTCACTCCAATTGTTCACCTGATGGAATTGAAGCCCAGAGAACTGAAATAACTCACCCAAGGTCACACAACTCACAATGCTGGAGGAGATATGACCCCAAGAGCTCTGGCTGCAGACCATTCGCTCTGAACCATTTGCTACTGAAATCACGTTGATTATTCCATCCTGCTTGTGGATGCTCAAAGGCCAAGTGACTTATCCAGGACCCCAAACTAATAAAGAGTTGAGCCAAATTCAAAGCTAGATTTGCCCCAGCTGTTTTCCTTGCACTAGATTGCCTCTTCAGCGTGGAAGTTTGGGGGTAAGTGGTGTTCGGGGTTAGGTGGAGAAAAGTGACCCCTGCCTGGGAAGCCAGGATTGTGGCTTTGATCTTCTACCTCTTGGCATTCCCTCAAGAGCTCTGGGTTTTGTTCTGAACCTGTCACTCCCATCACTCATTCATATTTGCACCCCAGCTCCTAATATAAGCTTAGTATATAGTGGGAAGCACTAGTGTAGCACCCACTAGGAGACTAGTATGGGGGAAGGAGATTTCGTTGAAATTAATCAGTACAGAACATTCACGAGAGCTGATTTTTTTTTTTAAATATTACTATTCCTAAGAGATAGAATGTGGTTTAACACTTCTAACAGATGAGAACTGAGACTCTTTTAAAGCTAACATAGGGAACAGCTCAAGGCAGCTTTTTGAGAGGGATAGAATAAGCCAAGCAGATGTTTAGAACTAGACATTCGTCCCATTTAAAAACAGGCAGTATGCCATTTGTGCTTTAGATCATCTCTTTCTTTTATACAATATTGAATGGTTTCTAGAAGTAAGTTTAGCAATACTTTTCTGAATATAAAAACTATAATTAATTTTGGGTGTCAAATATCAAATCATTTCTGGAGAGCGTAGACTGGTATAAGCCCCAGCTTCTTAACTCTTCCATACCCACCTAGGAAATTCTAAACCATTTGACTGCCAGGTTTCTCAAAAGACCCACCTCTGGTCACCTGATGGTGGACACATCAAAGGAACTAATTGACCCCTTAGGACATACCCCAAACTTCAATCCGTCAGCTGAGAAGGAAATGTCACATCAGTTATGGAGGGAAGTTAGCAAGGGAGTGGAATTAGGACTGGGCTACAGGACTTGGAGACCTTGTTCAGCTATTGCATAAACATTCATAGAGCACCTAATGTGGACAAGGCCCTGGGGGATGCAGAGGTGAATCTCACATGGCCTTTCCCTCCAGAAGTGTCCGGTTGCGCCATGTATAACAAGAAGGAAGAGGGTGTTAAGTGCCATAAAAGATGTGCAGGGGAAGTGCTCGGGGGACATGAGGAGCACAGAGAAGTTAGTCTGTCCAGTTTCTGCTGCACTGTCATTAACACTTTCTTTCTGTGGTTTTTCCTAAGAATGGGAACAGAAAATGCCACACCAGAGGAAAATGTTTTCTGAACAACATCAGGAATAAGTAATACATTGGTGAAAGTGTATGTGTGTGCCCAAGATGTTTATACCAGCATTGTTTATACATACCGAAAAACAGGAGCACCCCGCTGGCTCAGTCAGAAGAGCACGCAACACTTGATCTCGGGGTTGTAAGTTCGAGCCCCACGTTGGGTGTAGAGATTACTTAAAAATATAAATACCAAAAAAAAAAAAAAAAAGAAACTTGCATAGAAGATTTATTTGGTGAGCTACTATGCAGCTATTAACAATTACATAGAATAATATATAACAACGGAAAAAAATCACGATATATTACTAAGGTTTTCATGCTTGAAAACAATTATGTATATGTTACATATATACATATACATACATCAATGCATATTTTATATATAAATTGTTATATATGATACATGTTGTTATATAATAAAAGTTTGAAAGCATATATACCAAGAGGTCAAATTAGTGATAGTTATACCTGAGGGGCAGAACTATGAGTGATTTTTTTTCACTGTGATTCTCTATGTTTTCCAAGTTTTCTGAACAAGCATTTATGATTTTCATATTAGAATTAAAAATAAATGAATTTTGATAAAAAGTCTCTCTATCCATCCTTCCCCAAAATTGCCTACTCAGAGCCCAGACTCTGGTCATTCAATAATAGCATTCCACTAGATAGATCTCATTTGTTCTTGAGAAACTTCCTCCCTTTGGATTGCCCTGCTTTCTTGGCTCTGACAGTGACTGAAACCAGGCTGGAAAAGCCTTGTTTTGCTGGTTCTGCCTCCATGTAATTTGAGTTTTTAGCAGTGAATGTTTCTTATTTAGTTTCTCATGGGAATCTTTTCTCTTCATTCCGTTTAAATATTTGTAGTTTATGTCATAGTTGCCAATCTTGTTTCCTTGGGGCACTTATCTTGGGGATAACCAGGGTGTGGATGGCGATGGCTACGGTACCTGACTACGGCCTCAGCCCAGGGCTGTTTCCAGGATGTTGGGCTGTCAGGTCCCTTGCACTGGTGCTGGCTCCAGGAGGCTTGGGTCTCTGGAAGGCACAGTAGCAATGATCTGCTTCGATTTTGTGACCCTTTCCTCTGCCTCTCCCTATGCTGTTGTCTTTCACCCTACCTCAACTCCACTGGCCAAAACTCAACCATTAGGAGTTCTGAGGGGTTCTCAGAACCAGCAACGGGTGGGGGTCACTTGGTCATTCGATCCTTTTAGCCAACTTTGAACGGTTTGTAGGACCAGCTTCATGGGCCTATGATCTGGGCACACAAGGCCCCACACTAGCAAGACCTCATGGTTGGATTATTCCTCTGCTCTTAAAAATCTTAATTTCCTTGTTTGGACAAGGAAAGTAGAAAGAGCATATTTGAAGGTAGGCAGTCCCATGTCTGGGTCCCAGCTGTACCACCTAGCTGTGTGATTGAGTTCCTTGATCTCCAAATATTAATTTTCCCATCTATAAAATAGGTATAGAAGCACCAACTCTACAGAGCTGATGTTAGAGATGAACACATGTAAAGCTGCTAATATATACTAGACAACAAATGATACTATTGTATTATTACTGTTGAAGAGTCATAGCATCAAGACATTCCTCCTCTTAAATGTAGCCTTGCTCTTTAAGTCTACAAGTTGTTTGATTAAGGAAACTTAAATTGGTTTTTCTAATGCCCAGGTTAGGTAGTGTCCACACATCTAGTTCAATCTTTGTGCCACCCCTGGACTGAAGGACCAGGAGCCATAGGGACTCAGCATGTCTCCCTGATATCCTGTCTGTGAAGGCTGGGCTGATCTCTGTCTCTCCAGTTTTTCTGGAGTGTAAACCCAGGGATTGCCTGAAACTGCCACATTGCCCTCCTTCATTCCCCAGGTGACAAGGAGTCTCCCTGTAAACAGAACTAACAGGGACCACAGAATTCCTGAAGTTAGTATTTTGGTTCAGTCCCTTCCCGGTCCTTGCTCCACACTTGCTTTGCGGACACACTTGATATCAGATCTGCTTTTGCTCCATTTCCTGCATCTAAAGCTCCAGTGGCAAGAGTACTTCTTGTGCAGTGGCTTAGATTTTAATAGAATTTTATCCCTTTCAAGGCATTTATGTCACTTTCATGCCATGTGATCCGTGAAACTATATTCAGAAGGGATCAAAATGATATCATTATTTTCTCAAATGAAAGAATGAACACGAGCAAGATAAAATGACTTATTCAAGGGTACCCTACAAGTTGGTAATAAGCCAGATACAGGGAAAGTGTAAGTCCTATTCATTCATTCATTCACTAATCATGCTATTTCTCTTGGGCTTTGTGCTAGGGAAACCCTAGTAACAAAAGCAGACAATGCCCCTAACTTCAGGGAGCTGATAGTCTACTTATGAAACACAGATACTAAAGAAAAAAATCACGATAAGAAATATAAAGTTTCACTTGTGATAAGTGTTAGGAAGAAGAGGCACCCAGGGCCGGGTTCTGACTGGTCAGAAAGTCCCTTGATCAAGCTACTTCTTTGAAAAAAAAAAACAACTTATAACTATACCTTTAAAGACTTTTATTTATTTGTCTGTTTATGTGATACTTTAATGTACAAATGATCTCTTTGGAAGCCAAACAATTTGTTTCACCGGGTTGATGTAAACAACTTTAGAGTCTTCTTTGCTTTTAACTATTCTCAACACTCAGGTTTCACCAGGGGAGTATACTGTGGTTGAAGAAGGCTGAATTATGTGGGTCTACCTGGGAGGCAGAAAATTTAGAAATATTAGACTGTTTTGATCCTTGGAAATCATCATCATCAGAAAAGTTTGCCATCTATACCTGCAGCACTCTGCCTCACAGTACCCACCCGCTGGGCACAAAAGGGAGGTGTGAGCACCAGCATTTACACGTGGTGGTGAGGGCCCTCCTTGCTCATTGCCACTCTGATCTTATTCTGCCATTTATTTATTATTTATTTATCAAAAACTGTTTATTCATTTATTTACCAAAACATCTTCCTTGGGGCACCACGCAGGACACTGGAAATTGAGTGGGAATGATGAAGGATGATGCCCCTGGTCTCAGGAGCTTGCTGTAGTCAGATACAAAACAGACACATGAAGGAGGAAAAGAACCAAGAAGAGAATGAAATTGTTCGTCAAGTGAGCTTCTCTGAAGAGAAAGTGACAAGTGGGCTGAGATGTGAAGAATAAGATGGAGTTCATGCAGGCAAATCGAAAGAGGACCACTTTTCCAGGCAGAAGGAACATGGGCAGACAGGCACCAAAAAAGAGAAGGACAGAGAGACAGAGAAAGAAAGACAGATGGAAAGTGCACCTGTTTTGGCAGTTATTGGTGGCATTTCACAGCAGCCTGAATCAAACACTAACTAAATACCTTAATTCAAGGACACAGTTGCATTTCAGATATCTTATACCTCTCTGGGTGTATGCAATGTTACAGATGGCTTCTTTACAATGACTTGTGGCCCAGCAACAATCAGAAAGTTTCCTTCTGTGTGGTTTGCTCCCATTTATGCATTAAGTGGTTTGAACATTGAAGGCCACTTTTCTCACTTTTAGCCTTTGTTGTTGCTGTTTTCCCATACCAATTTTGTGCTCTGTATTTGTGGTATTGGCCTTGGGGGCACAATGTCTGGTTTCTGTCACCACCTTCGGAGGTGGCAAGACAGGTCACCATCACTATCCTGATTGTCGGAAAGCTGTGCCAAGGGATAGCTTCTTTCTCTTGGCACAGCGAGTGTTACTTTAATGTGGCCCTGAAAGCAGTTTTATAATCTGAAGAATAAACAGATTACTTGTCAAATTCTCTTTGTCTGTTCCACTGTGACCTACTAACATTTACACTGCTTTGCGGAAACCTGGTAAAAGGGTTGGTTGCCTACATCAACTATTGTCACAGCAGGAAAACATGATGAGGCCACTTTCAGGCCGGGGGCAGGAGGGGGAGTGCCACCCCCACTTCAAGGCCATCACCAACCAAAGATGATGGGACTGAGTGTTCAGTAGGTATTTGCAACTTTGATTTCAGAAAAATCCCTTGTAAGAATAGACACATGGGTGACACTTTTTTTTTTTTAATAAAAACCTCTCTCTCCAAAGCTTTTGTTTTGGGCACTCATTTTTTCCCTTATTGTATTTGGATAGATGTTGAATATGCATTTCTAACAATCCATGGTTTTTAAATTACAAAAGCCATAGGCACGGAGAAGTGTTTCTTAGTGATAAAGGGAAGGGTTTTAGAAAACTCTACAATGGCATTGAGAGGTCATATAGTGCACCGCCTGATCTTGGCTTCATTCCTCTTCTTTATGAACATCTCCAGCCACGAAGACCCTCTGACACAGCCCATTACATATTTGGACAGCTCAGATGATTAGAAAATTCATCCTAACGTGGAACCAAAATCCACCTTCATTTTCTAACCGTTGGCTGCACAGCGCATCTTCACAGGGTAGCACAGACACATACTCTACTGAAATACCGCTGAGGAAGGAACAGCGAACTCAATTTCTCCAGGCATCTGGTTTGAATTAGCTATTTCACAAATCCTTTTCTGCTAACTGGCTCCAAATTTCTTTATAATTAAAAAAAAAACCCACATTTTCACCTTAAAATCAAATATTCCCCCATATCTGTATGTAGAGAATGTTCCAGTGGCTTCCTGTTCTGGGGAGGCAGTTTCTTTCTAATGTCTTTAAGTAGAAAATTAACATTTTTCTGAACCGAGTGATTTGATTTTTTCCCCCTTTTCGTGATAGTATGTTGGAATTTTAGGAAAACACAGTGACTTAATAGAATGTGCTGGAGTGAACAGTGGAAACCAATGATCTCTGCTACCTGGCGACCGGATGCCACCACAGCTTTGCCCCCTTTTGTCAAGCCCCACTAGCATAGTCCATCCCCAAAGAACCAGGGATTGCCGGTCCAAATAATTGCTAGGCTTAGCTGCCAGATTCATTCTGAAATTGCTGGTATTGTCTTCTGTAAAATGATATGTCCCCATGATCTCTCTCTCTCTTTTCAGCAAACCAGAATCCTGTATATAATTTGATCTTCATTATGAAGAGGGGAGCTGAATCAGATAATACAAGAGCTGAAGAGTTTCAGTAACGGGATCAACCTCACATTCCCCATCCAGCTCTGCACCCCCAACTGATGGAGTTGTTTGTGGCTCAAGTTAATTTGGTAGGAACTGAGAACAGAATATTTTGAGTCGAAGACCTGAGGCTAAGGGCTTTCCCTCTCCTGGGAAACCCCCATCCCTGAAATCTACCCAAATCTTAGATTTACATCTCACAAAGGGAGATGCCAAGACTGCTTCTTTGCACAAGTAATGCACCTCTCCCGCCTGCCTCCAGGAGCCTACAGGTAGCAATTTGCCACATCCTCTGCATTTGACAGAGGGCTAGGAATTAGAGGAGGTGTTTTGCTCTCCTGTCACTTGTCTCCTCATGGTATAATTATCTGAGTTCCTAGGTGCTGCTGTGATATGTGAAGAAATCCAAAGAAGAAATACAATATGTCTTCATTGTCTTTCATCATTAGCCTTCAATTAAATATTTCTTACCCTGGGCTAAGGTAGCATGGAATGGAACGAGCCATGGGCTGCAAGCCAGAAGAGGTGAATCTTAATCTCTCTTACACATGTAAGAGCTGTGTGTTTTCAGTCAAATCACTTACCATCTCTGAGGCTTGGTGCTTTCTCCTATAAAACCACTGAGGATAGACTGGATTATTTCTGAAATTCCTCCTGGGGCTGATTTTTTTTTTTTTTATTCTCTAAATATAATTTATACTTAGTGGTGGAAAAAATAGTCTAAATACCAAGAGAAGGTGGTTACAATCAGGTAATCTGATGATGATCTGTTAAGGTTTCCTTCATAAGGTAATTTTTAATTGTCTTCTTGTTAGCAGCCACTGGTAATATTAGGGAGGAGCAGGAATTCAAGCAACATTTTTTTTATCTAAACATGGTACTTTTTTTTTTTAATTGAAAGCAACTCTTAGGAATTGTTCTGAAGCAGCACATGCATTTCACAATCTTTATAATTAAATTCTGAGAAATTTACTTGCTTTAGGACATATTTATCATATCTAGGTATGCCTAAAAATAGTGAGACTACTTTCTAAAGAGCACACCCAAAGAAGTCTCATTGTGTGCCATACATTGTGTCTTCCTTTCCTCAGAAATGAGGGATTTTGAGAAAGGATAGGATTCAATAGGGTCCTTAGACCCTTGCCCTTTGGTCATCTACAGAGAAAGCAAGTAAAAAACAAATAAAATGCTTCTACAATTAAATTCAACTCCTAAGTAATAACATAATTTTATATTTGAATGGGGCTTCAAAATCTTTAAGGTATTTTCACGTATATTATTTTTATTAGCTTCTCCCGTCACCCTCATGAAGTACAGAGGAAGATAATAGCCCCATTTTACAAGTGAAGAAATGAAAACAAGGCAGTAAAAGTTAAAAAGGACAAAAGAGACACAGCCCCTGGGATTTGGTATTGAAGCCAGAGTGTCACCAAATGGGATTTCTTTCAGAAGACATGTTGGCATTTTAGGAACATTGCATTAGCCTTGCTTTTCCTGAATGAAAAACCATGACACAAATCTGAAAGACAAGGTCCTTGCCTCTCATGTAGCTCCTGCAGGGGGGTCAGGCATCCAGGTCTCTCTGTTTAGCGGAATTTTAAAGGGGATTTCTTATAAATCTGACTGTTGCCAACAACTACAACCTGTAGTATACACATAAGAACATGGAATCCACAGTTCTGAATGAGCTTCTAGAAATTCCATGAAGCCAGCCCGGTGGATTTTGTAGGCGGCTGACAGTGACTAAAATCAGTATGGACTTCCCAAGAGCAGATTCTGTGTATAACATACGTCTTTGATTCACTCGAATGTCTAAAAACTTTTTTGAGAATGGGTCATCTCTTCTGCTTGAATTTTGGATTGACAAATGAATGACATAGTGAAGCCTGAGTCTAAGCTGGTTTGGAATCTCTTTCCCATCTCCTAAGATCCCTGGGCTTGAGCGGCAAGAAGGTCAGAGTGACAGTCACATTGTAAGAGCTCGTAAGTGTAATCCAGCAGCCAGAAGAGACATCTCATCTCATTCGAGTGACCCCTTCACACCTCCCGCAGGTCACCTTACACTTCTTAGCTTGAGGCCTTTGCAGAATCTGTACAAGCTGTGAGATGATTCCTTTCCACGAACCACTGGAACAAAGAAGCTCACTCTGCTTTCTGGTAAGCCTCGCTGAGCTATCTAGGATTGTGGTTTAGCTCCACAGCCTTGGACCTTTTGCAAACAATATCATTTCTTTCAAATGAAGATAATAGCAAGTAAGGCTACTATCGTTATTACTTTCTCTCTTACTCTTTTTTTTTTTTTTTCCTCCGTGAATGTTTCAAGGTTTTGGAGGAGGAAAAAAAAAAAAATCCAGGTTTGCAGGTCAGGAGTAGCAACTTTGGACAAAACTTCTTCAATAAAGCTTCACACTATTTGATTTAGCCTATTTGAAAGCAATAACTTGCAGAGACAAGTAACATCTTGCAAAACCTGTTGGCTGGCTGTTCAGCTTTGTCATCTGATTTCTTAAAGAAAATACCAAGTAGTTTGGGATTTTAACACCCTCTGTTTCATGGTGCCTTAATAAAGTAAAATATTTCAGAAAAGTTAGGTCCAAGGAGAATCCAGTCTTAAAGATTTAGTTAGTGAAAGGAGATATAATTCATAGGGCAGAGGGAGAGGTATATCAATGGAGTCTGGACTTCAGCATGAAATCACTCAGTTTCAGAACCCCCTAAGTGTCTGTGGCTGGGGAAAATTTGGGTTGATTTAATTTCTTGGAATGCATCAAACTGGTGGAGACTTGTAGTAGAAATATGAATCACAGTCTCAAAGTTAAGAGGTTCAGTAGGTGGCTTCTAGTCCAACCTCCTGTATAATACAGGAGTTTCCTCTATAATCTCACAATCTCTGGTTGGACATCTCCCGTGATGGAGAGCTCACGCCCTCACAGGCAACTTGCCCATGTTCCAATTTTCAGAAACTTCTTTCTTGAGCCGGAATTTTCTTATCTTTTAACTCTGTCCAGTTCTGGTCTTTGGAATATGGTGAAAAAATTAATTCCCTCTTCCACTTGACATCACATTTGGAGATAAATGTGTTAGTAAGGGGCACCTGGGTGGCTCAGTCATTAAGCGTCTGCCTTCGGCTCAGGTCATGATCCCAGGGTCCTGGGATCGCGCCCCACATCGGGCTCCCTGCTCGGCAGGAAGACTGCTTCTCCCGTTACCATTCCCTCTGCTTGTGTTCCCTCTCTCGCTGTGTTTTTCTCTGTCAAATAAATAAAATCTTAAAAAAAAAATGTATTAGTAATATTGAGTTTGCTTCTCTTAGATAAGTGTCCTTCTAAAATATAAAAAGTTTCCCCTAGAATAGGGCTACCAGAACTTTGATTAAAAAAATAAACACTTGGGTAATTAGAAAGACATTCAATGTTCTTGGGCAAGATTTAATATGTTAAGCGTGTCATGTATCCCTATGGTAGTCTGTAAATTCTATATGATCTCAATAAATAAATATATAAATTATAAACAATATGGATTTTGTTTGTTTTCTGGAGCTATCAAAACATGTTCCACTTATTATGGGCTTTACTATATATCAGGCAATAATCCTGCTGTGCCTGTGTATACACTTACAGGACAGATAAAATCACTTACATGTAGGGTTTATAGCCCAGTGAGAAAGACAGAAAATACTTATCATCATTTAAGAAAGCTTTAGGTGAGGTGGAGAAAATATAATAGGGCAGGAAAGTCAAGAGTGAGTGGGGTTGTGGATACGTTGGTAGGTGTGTTTGACTAAGGCAGATGGGGAAACCTCTTGCAGAAACAGTATTTGAGTTGAAACTTTAAGAATGAGAGAGAGAGTTATTCCTAAAAACCACAGGGAGATAAATCCTCCCAATAGAGGGACCGGCAAAAGCAGAGGCCCTACGGCTTCCTGCTGTGTTCAGGGGACTGCAAGGTGGCCATACTTGTTGGAGGGGAGAAAGTCAGGGACAGGATGATGAGAGGGTGGTCAGTCAACCCAACAGTCAGGTCCTGTAGAGTCTACATTTCATGTTAAGTGGCTGGATTTCATCAGAAAACTTTAAGCTGCTCAGCAACAGGGTCTGATTTGAAAAGATTACCTTGTTTACTGTGTAAAGAACCAGTTGCAGAGGAGTGGGGAAGCAAGAGCTAAAATGGACCAGTTGGGAGACCAGGACTAAGGATGAATGAAGGCTTAAGTTTCAGTAGCGGAGGACATAAGGCCTTGCTTTGTATTTTGGAAATAGTACTGCCAGATCTTGCTGATGGGTTGAATAAGGAGCTTGAAGGGAAGAGAGAAACCAGGGACGATGTCAAACTTAGCAAGGAAGAGAGGGCACCTCTGGTTAAGACAAGGGGAATAGTAAATGGAAATTGGGCTCAGGAAATAAGAGTTCTGCCTTGGACATATTGAGTGTACAGTGTCTATCTGATATCTGAGCAGGGATTATGTATAGATCTTCAGAGAGAGAATTGAAGCTCAGAGGAGAGATTGACATTGAAGAAGTAAATTATTAAAAGCTGTAGGACTGGATAAGATTAAGTAGATGGAGGTAAAGAGGAAAGAGTAGAGCATGGGAGAAGGAAGGAGAGGTGAGGAAAGGAGATAGGAAAAGAGGTGAGATGAGGGGAGAGGGGAGGAAAGGTCTGAAGTGCTCTCATGTGTGGAGATTAAATGGAAGAGACTCAATAGCAGAGGACACTAGAGAGTGATTGGTGAGGTTCGAAGAAATGCAGAATGTGCTGGCCCCAAAGTCTCAGAAGAAAATGTTTCAACGAAGAATAATCTCTTGTGTCAAATGGGAAAGTGAAGAAGAATGAGAACAGAGAACTGACCATGGGTTTGCCAAATGAAAGACATCAGTGACCTTGATAAAAGCTGCTTCAGGGGAGTGGTGGAGAGGAAAGCCTATGGAAGAAGTGTTTGAGGAAGAGCTTGGACGTGAGAGCAGAGACAGCTCAAGGATTCCTGCTGAAACGGTGGGCAAAGAAATGGGGCAGAAGCACTGGGAAATAGAGCCAAGAGTTTTCTTTTTCTCCCTTCCTTCCTTCCTTCCTTCCTTCTTTCTTTTCTTTCCTTCTTTCCTTTATCTTTTCTTTGTTTCCTTCCTTTTTTTTGTGAATGGGTATTTTTTTTATTATATCCAATTAACCAAAAATTAAAATCGTTAGTTTTTGATGTAGCACTCAATGATTCATTAGTTCTGCATAACACTCAATGCTCATCACCACACATGCCCTCCTTAATAACCATCCCTCTGTTACCCTATCCTCCTAGCTCCCTCATTTCTGTAACCTTCAGTTTGGTTCCCAAAGTCCAGAGTCTCTCATGGTTTGTCTTCCTATGTGATTTCTTCCCATTCAGTTTTCCATTACTTCCCCTGTGATCCTCCACACTATTCCTTATGTTCCACATATGAGTGAAACCATATGATAATTGGTAATTTTAAAGGTATATTTAGATGCATAGTTAGCAGGTAACAAAGGATAAATGAAAGAAAGCATAACTACTAGACCAAAAGGGGCTGAGGATCCAGACCCCATGAGAGAGAAGCTTCAGCCAGGCATAGAGGTCTTTCTTTGCTGTAACAGAAAGAAAGACCAAACAGAAGGTTTTGCAAAGGTTGTGGTGTTCTTGGTGGAGGGATGTTGTTATTTTGATCTGATTACATCATTTATTATAATTTTACCTGGAAAAATAAACATGCCTAAGAAAAATGTGATGGAGGGTATGAATGTGGTGGAGGTATGAACTCTACCAGAAATCAGAACAATTGGTACTATATAAGAACTGAATAGAAAATTCAGAAATGGGCACAGTACATACAAAAATTTAGCCTTTTACATCATCAGGGTAAAAATGGACTCATCAGTAAATGACATTGAAATACACATCTAGTTATTTGGGGGAATATGAAACTTGATCTCTGCTCTACTCTTTAAACCAAAACAAATCCCAAACAGATCAAACACTTAAATATAGAAAATGCCATAAAATATTTTTAAAATAAGGAATTTAAAAAATATTGTTTTGGCATAGCAAGAGTATGACGCAAAAATCAGAATCATGAAGGAAAAATATGGGTTAAATTGAACAAAATAAAAATTCAATTAAAAATATGAAATAAAAATTAAAACTTACAAAAATTAAATTAATGAAATAAAACTACTGTATGAAAATATCTCATGAACAAAGTTAAAAGACAAACTAGAAACTAGAAAGTAATATCTATAATATCTATGGCAAAAGACTGGTTTTCTTAATATGCAAGACTCTCTGAGGTCAGTAAAACGAAGGAAAAAATAAATAAGAAACAAGTGAAATATATGAATAGGGAGTTCACCAAAAAAAGGATACCAATTGCCTATAAGTGTATGGAGTAATAATCATATCCATAAAATAAGAATTAAACAATAATAAGACCATTTTTCACCTATAAAATATTTTTAAAATTTACAAATTCATAGAATTGGTGAAGGGTTGGAGAAACAGACAGTTCAATAGGGTCAACTTGGAAATTGTTAATAGGAAGAAGAACAACAAGCATGGATGTGCCCTTTGACTTAGTAACAACTTTTGCAGGGATTTAAACTGGATATTCTTGTACAGATGTATAACGAATGATCAAAAGTGTTTATTGCAGCATTACTTGCAATAAAAAAAATGGAAACAAACTAAATGTTTATCAATAGAATATCATTAAATACACCATGATAGTCAAAAGAGAATTATTAATCAACTGTGATACATTCATGTTATAGAACATTATGCAA
Source organism: Procyon lotor (assembly GCA_028646535.1). Taxonomy (NCBI): domain Eukaryota; kingdom Metazoa; phylum Chordata; class Mammalia; order Carnivora; family Procyonidae; genus Procyon; species Procyon lotor. The sequence continues at coordinate 113,049,584 of CM053603.1, read as the reverse complement.
CAATTGATGAGGTATAATATACAGATAATATGGAAACATAAAGCATTTTTATGTAAAAAATGTCAAACTATACAGACTTGATTCCATGTGTACTTAAAGAAATATACCAGCCTGTGTTAGTATACCCATAGAAAAAACTTCAGTGTGCACATTGAATTATTTACATTAGTTTTCTCTAAGGGATGAGATTAGCATGTCGGAATGATGGTGGGAAGATTTACATTTCACCTCATACCTGTCACCACTGTCAACCTATTTAGTTTTGCTTTTTTTTTTTTTTAATACTATGGGAATCCATTACTTCTATAAGAAAACTAGTTAATTTAAAAATTTTATCCACAACCAAGCACTATAATCCAGATATTGTCTAATATGTGCAGAATACAGTTTGTGGCTAATATTTCCCTTGATCTGGTCACTCTCTTAGTATCTTTCAGTGGAAGCTCTCATCTTTCCTCAAGTCTTTATCTTTATTAGATATTTCTAGTTTATTTTATCTCCACTAAAATGATAGGATCCAAGATCCATCCACAGTCTAGGTGCCCACCGGCAGAGACACTTTGATTTCTTAAACTTAAAAAAGTCGAACATATTTTTTAAAAGATGGTTAGATCCAAACACAATATTGCAGATCCTATTGAAGTGAAAAAGGGAATGGAAATATTACCTGCTTTATTTTGGACACTACATTGCTTGTAGTGCAAACTGAGCTTCTGCTTTCTATTTAAGGAAACTATGATATACCATTAACTTACTAAATTTAAGTTAGTAAGTTAGCTCTCCAAATTTTGGACACCCTCTATTATATTTGCAGGGCTTTTTTAAAACTCATGTAGTAGAGGTGCTTGGTGGCTCAGTCAGTTGAGCATCCAGCTCTTGATTTCGGCTCAGGTCATGATTTCAGGGTCCCGGATCTAGCCCCATGTCAAGTCCCAAGCTCAGTGAGGAGTCTGAGAGGATTCTATTTCTCTGCCCCTCTCCATGCTTGTGCTCTCACTTGCTCGCTCTCTCTCTAAAATAAATAAATCTGGGATGCCTGGGTGGCTCTTTGGGGTAAAGCCTCTGCCTTTGGCTCAGGTCATGATCTCAGGGTCCTGGGATCGAGCCCTGCATCGGGCTCTCTGCTCAGCGGGGGAGCCTGCTTCCCCCTCTCTCTCTGCCTGGCTCTCTGCCTACTTGTGATCTTTATCTCTCTGTCAAATAAATAAATAAAATTTTTAAAAATAAATAAATAAAATAAAATTAAATAAATAAATCTTTTAAAAAAAAACCCCTCAAGTAGTAGGTTGCCCATTTATTCCTAATAAATTGAATTAGTTCTTCCCAATAATATACACTGTCAAAACATTTTGAATCTGTGACACCGAGTCTTACTTCATTGTCATTCCATTTACATTAATTTGAATGTCTTGGATAAAGGAGTTCACCAAGCTATGAAACCACTTCTTGAGGTCAACGTTCAAGGAATATTTGTTAAATAATTCAGATTATAATTCTCTCCATCAGTGCAAATGGAGACAGATATGTTTCTGTGCCTACTGAGAAACCAAGATGAACTGGTATTTACAAAGCCTTGACCTAGCAGGTATCATGATTTTGCATGTTCATTCATTTTGTATAATTACTTTACACTGACCTCTTTGTCCATGTTTTCAAAGCTTTTACAAATGGATTTTTTTCAACTGTTAAAATCACAAAGTTTTAGAGCTTAAAAAAAAAAAAAAAGAATTTTCTGGCCCCAAAATCAGTTTTTTATGTAAATCATTTAAATGTGATGGAGAAAATCATTTTAGAAATATTTCCTGAATCAAACTGGAACTCAAGAGCTTGCTAATTGCAGTTAAGACTTGTGTGCTCAACAGGAACATAGCACTCTTCTATTAAGGGCCATTCAATTAGCAGCTTAATCATAAACGGATGCTATGAGGAAAAGTTTTAAGTTATGTTTTCCAAAGTGTCTTTTTTTAAAAGCAGAACTGCAACTCTCAATAGTATTAGTTGATCTACTAAGAATTTCAAAGACAAAAAAACTAACTAGGAAAGAAAAGGGATAACTGAAATAAAAATGACTGCCAAATGTATATATATTTCCAGTTTCCTAAAGAATTCTGCTCCTCATCAGTAGGATGTTCTTTAGAGATGTGGGAGGGGTACAAGGGGAGGGAGGGAGAGAATCCCAAGCAGACTCCATGTCCAGCATGGAGCCTAAGGCAGGTTTCGATCTCACAACTCTGAGATTATGACCTGAACTGAAATCAAGAGTCTGATGCTTAACTGACTTAGCCTGCCAGTTGCCCCCAGAATTTTTCTTCTAGGAAGCTTAGGCAAAGGACAGATCCTCAGTGGGTCACATTCATTTTCTGTCTTATCTCTAAGTCCACCTTTTTCTTCCTTTCCTCATTCAGGTACCTTGAATTTTCTATCACCTCCTTCTCTAGCTCCTCTCCTCTCTATTCCACAATAAAACCTTACCCAAATAAAAGAGTTGCTATTGGTAACTCACTCCCACTTTAGTATGAATTTTCACCACTTTTCTTCTCCAAAATATTTGTATTTAAGCTGTTAATAGTTATTACGGAATGAAGCTCATTACTTTTATCAATAGATTCCAAACAATTATCCTAGAGCTAGAATTGTCTCCAAAAGCTTTCTGTTTTGTCAGCACTAACAGTGCTTGGGCAATCAGCTTTAAAGGTGTGTTGCTTAGGTGTCTGAACCCATGATAATGGTTAACGTGCACACTATACATTTATTTAACATGAGAGGGTAAAAAAGAAAGAAATTCAGATTTAAGAATTTTCCCCAGGAAAAGTTGCCAAGAGAGTGTAAAGAAAGATACAAAGATTCTTAGGAAGCACATCCTTTCAAGTAGGATTTAAGAGTAAGAAAAGCAAGGAGGCTGAAAGCAAGAGCTGAAAGGAACATTGGAAATCACCATGCCAAACATTTTCATTTCATTAGCGACAAAACTAAGGCCAGAGAGGTTGAATACTTGCTCGTTGACATATGGCTGTTAGTGGCAGAAATGAGGCCAGCATTCAAATTTCCATATTGGTTTTTAGTTTGCTCATTCATTCATTCATCAAATACTCATGGAGGGTCTCCTGAGCCCCAGGCTGTCTTGCAGTTCTGGGATGCAGTCATGAATAAAGATCTGTGTGAGTGTCAGTGTTGATCACTTTGTCATAGCTGTATAGGTCAAGAGCTGTTCCCCAGATCACTACACAAGAACCTGATTGACCTGCAGGACATGGCAATGAACAAACTCCCTTGATTAATTACAATCAGCAGAGTGCTTAGTGGGAGCTTAGCAGGAGCTGACATAAGTATTTTCTCACCATAGATTTCAGGGGAATTTCAACGCATGTGTTTCTGACTCGCTGGGGGTCTATAGGGCTGTTATGACAGGAAGACTGGCTATCCAAAATCTTTTTATCATAGCTAGGACTTGAAAGGGTAAAGACCCTCACATTCTACCAATAAATAAATAGAGTTATAAAAAAATTCTCTTTTTTAAATTCAAACCTATAACATTTTAGCCAGTACCAGTTTGATCCTCCAACTTTGCAAATATTGATCAGAGTACTATTATACAAGACCACATTTGAGAAAAAGAATGACAAAAAAGCTTCCCTCCTGCCATATGCACCTAATTTCAGATACACAAACAGTCTAAAACAGATTTATATATTGCAGAAGAAAGACTAAATTTTCCTGAGCAACTTCTTTTGTGAGGCATTGAAATTAGTGATTTGCATGTTATTTAACTTAATCTCCCCTTAATGCCACAGGAGGAGCTGGGTTTTAGGGACCAAAGCTTAGGTCTCTGTCCTGATGTTAATTAGGTGTGTTCTCAGTAACAGGCCTGTCTAAGCCCCAGATTATCTGTAAATTGGGGGCAGCAGCACCTCTTCCCAGACTTGTGAGAATTGCATGTGGATTGTTTGAGAGAGGGCCAAGCCCCATGTCTGGTTATGTGGTAGTTATTTAGAAAGAGTTAATTCTTCTTTTCCTTTCCCCCTTTCTTTCAAACTGCTTATTTCCACCTGGTTCCAGGGGACCACCTTGCAACCTGACTTAGACTTCCTTTTCCTGCCTCAGCATCACACAAAGTTCAAGGCCCTCATGTTCCAAGAATCCTGGCCTGGCCAGCCCAAACTATTCTACAGTCTGCCAGCTTTATGATCACTCCTTATCCTCCTTAGATGGATGCTCCTATCATTAAAATCTGTACAAGCTTATTACATATGTCCTAATGGAAACTGGGTTGCCATGAAGGTCTCTTCCAGTGACTTGTAGTGACTTAGCCACAGTTACTGTAAAGAGAGGGCCATGTACACAATTGCCCACACTACGTTATTACAAAAAGGAAAGCAAATTGCAAGATGATATGCTAAATATAATTTCACTCTGAGTTGTAAAATGTCTATCTAATCTATGTATCTATACACGTATAGAAAAAAATTAGGAATTGATAAACACATGAAAATAAAGTGTTTATCTTAGTGGGTAGGATTGGGAGGTAAAGAATAAATAGGGGATTTTACTTTTTACTTAACTGAACTGGTGTGTTATTTTTATCTTTTTTTACAAAAATTAATTATGCAACAAAAAATTGTATTTCAAAAATATAACCAAGAAAAAATGTGTGTTCAGTTTTAAAGGTCCTGGGATTAGATGTCTGAAATGTTTTTAAAACAGGTAACAGAATGATTTAGTATCTCATTAACATTTTCTAATGATAAAATAATCTTGCCATTTGGCTCATTGTGTGCAGAGATATCTTCTTTCAGATTATTTGATAAACAGTCTGAACTCATATCAATTAAATTTGGAAGTGACCATTAGCATTACAATTCCTGCCAAGTGGAACTTATGCTTGAATTTGATTACAAGTAATTCACAAGCCAGAAAGTATGCAATTAAAGTGGGACAATTTAAAGTATTTATTAGAAGGTACCACGTTTAAAGTGAAAATAAAGCATCTTTAGATTCACATTCAACACATTCTTACAAAACACCTACTATGCATCCTCTCGCGTGCTGTGCATTTTTACTTGTATATTCCTCATTATAGTCTCAAAACAACCTGGTAAAATAGACTGTGTTAATCTCATACATGGATGGGAACACTGGGGTTTGGTAGAGAGACTAAAAATGATTTGCCCAGGGTCAAACTGCTAATGGCATCAGAGTCAGCACATGAATCCTGCTCATTTGACTGATGGACTTGTGCCCTCTGCTTGATATCACACTGCTGGTGAAGATACTCTGACTTGTGAATTCCTAGAAATACATAGGTGAGTACAGGGGCTCCTGAAATCAACAGTATGCTTTTTTCCCTTGGGCTGTGGCATACACCCTCTGTCTACTACCATTGTAGCCATCCTTACCAAATGTGTATTTACATTCGTCTGCAGCAACCCCACAGAATTAAAAAAAAAAAATCATCCAATGAAAGCTTTCTCCTGTGTCACCACAGCCAGTATAACACTGGTTAACGACAACCTGGAGACAATAACATCTGATGTGTCCTCTTCAGTAAGCTCTTTGACTTAAATTAGAATTTCACTATGTTTCTTTGTAGTTAAACAAAGCCTGCATCTTGTTGTAAGTAATAGAACTTATTTATACTTGATATCCTTTGAAAAGTGGTGGCACTTCAGCAACTCAAGCAGAAAGTCTTCCCTAATTCTTCCAGATGAAGTGACACATCATTATCAGATAACAGCATTGTGAATATTTAAAAGCCGGCATAAACCTATCTGTTCATTCCAAAACTGTTTGAGATCCACCGGGGGAGATGAATTGGTGTGTGTCTCTTGATTCCATTCTGGGCATTTGGAAGATATGCATAGTACCAGAAGGATCACTCAGGCACCAGATCCTGCACCACCTGTTTGTTTTCTGTAGCTCTATGATGAGTTTGCAGTTAGGCACAACTTTTCTCATCGCCAAGATTTTGGCCAGCATTTCTTGCACATCGTTCTTCACTCCTGTCTGTATTTTGGGTGAGTCATCGCCATATTGTCATCGAAGCTTCCTGGGGTGAAACTCTGGATCTCTTTTTCTGTCATCCCCGACAATCTTATTGGGTAAGTCTAACCTTTAATTATGTTGTTGGCGGGGGTGTTTGCCTTTTACTAATTTGGAGATACCAATATATACCAGCCCTAAGTCTAGACGTAAATTATCTTTTCTTTTGCATAAAGTTTCGCCTATAAGAAAGTCTTAACTTCAGGGAAACAGTTAACAAAATTTATGCATGATCTTTGAGTCACCTTTACCCCTCTCCCACCCTCAGCACACACACACATTCCTCCACTGGTCCTCAGTTCATACCCTTGATCTAGCCCATACATGATGTTGAACAAGTCACTCCCTTTCTCTAGGCCTCCGTTTCCTTCTCCATAAGATGAAAGTTCAGGTCTGTCAGAGGCAGACTTCTTGTTACTGCCCCTCCGGTGCCCATGGAAGGCATCATGAGTTGAATACCACACACTTTCCCAATGAGCCTGGTAATGGCTGTAGGATCCTCAATACAATATCCTCGATATACACAAGTAGATGATATATCATTAAAATAACTCTCAGGGATACTTTCCCTTCTCAAAATCTCTCTGTCCAAGTTAGACTCTTTTAGAGTATATTTGGGTTTCAGATTTTAGATTTCTAGAGGACAATAAAGGGGGCACCAGTGATTGGCACTCTTAGAAAGTTTCCCTCATGGCCTGGACTTGTGCCAGTTACCCTGGTGGAATTTGCAAAGAAAGTCACATTCTCAGAGGTTTGGTGAGTTTGATGACATTTTTATAAGTTTGACCTGGAAATCTTGTGTTTAAGTGCTGATTGGACTGGGGAAATTACCTAGTTATCTTACTGCAAAGATGAGAGATGATCTTTAAATATTTGATTAATTTTGCGGAACATCATAGCACTTACCAAGTACCACACTTTCTCTCTTCTAAGCACATTTCAACTATGAAATCATTTAATCATCACAATAACCTAAAGACGGAGGTACCATTAAAACCTTCATCTTACAGATAAGGAAACCAAAGCTCAGACTAGCTAAACAGCTTACCCATTGTCACAGAGCAGGTCAAGGGTGGAGCTGAGATTTAAACCCATCTTTCCGGGCGCCTGGGTGGCTCAGTCGTTAAGCGTCTGCCTTCAGCCCAGGTCAGATCCCAGGGGCCTGGGATCGAGCCCCGCATCGGGCTCTCTGCTCTGCAGGAAGCCTGCTTCTCCCGCTACCATTCCCTCTGCTTGTGTTCCCTCTCTCACTGTGTTTCTCTCTGTCAAATAAAAAAAAAAAAAATCTTTAAACCCATCTTTCCACCCTTGGATGAAGTTCTCAACCACTGCACTCTTCTCCTTTAACAAGACACAGAAACTCTATGAGACTTGATCCACTCGGTGGGCAGGGTATCCTTGACTAGAGAGGAGGTTGCTCTCAACCAGTACTACTCATACCAGAGTAATAATGCTCTAAGAATCAAATTACATAACACATGCAAAGGATCTGGCACACTGAGGAGGTATTTGATCCAAGCTCCTGCCTTCTACTTTGCCTTTCCCTATCAGGAAGATTGCAAATATATGAATCCAGGAGACAATCAAGAAGGCATGTTTTCTGTACATAAAAGATATTTTTAATACTATATCTGAAGGAAATTTTTATTACAAGTGCCAGTGTTGAAATCAAATAAATGAATACAACCACTGATTTGAAGAAGGCAAAAAATGAAGAGAAATCTTTCATCAGTTAGGAAAATTTCATAGATGCTTTATATTTATTCTATGGTAGTATTCTAAAGTTTAATGACTTTGCTATATATGAGATGGAACTTCTTACTCCTACTCATCTTCTCATGGCTTCCTTGTCATTGAGACGGAGACTGAGATTTCTTCTTATTTGACCTGATAAGATATTTATCAAAGGTCTTCTCACTTCAAAACACTATTCCATTCATCCCTTTCTTGAAAGGCAGCACTGAGGTTCTAAGAGTTCAGAGGGTCTCCTGACAACGAGGGAAGTTTCTCCTGAATTCATTGTGGCCATGCTTTTCGCTCAAATGCTGCTGAAGGTATTTAACAGTTCACTCCATGGATGGTATCATCCATTGATTGGGATTCCTTTGTAAGTGGTCCTACTGAGCACGGAACATCTTAATAATGCAATTTCAACATGAAAGTCAAAGAAAATTTTACAGAGGAGGTTTGAAGAAGAGTGGGATTTTGAATGAGAGGAGAAATCCTGAATTGTAAAGAATGAGTGACCATGTGCAAGGCTGGGGAAACTGGAGTGGGGAGTGAAAAGGGGAACAAGGCTGAACCTTCAAGGGAAGCTTCATTGTTATTTTGTATGTATAATGCTATATCAGCTAAGTCTGTTCTGGTTGCAAATGACAGAAAAACTTATTCAAACTGGTTTAAGTGTGGAGGGTTAGGGAATCGAAGGTTGTGGGTCTCATTGTCTCACATAACTGCAAAGTCCACACAGCCACTGGGTTTAGGCTTTGCACACTGCCCTAGAATTTCACCCTGTTAGCAATGTAAATGTGCTTTCTGTTGGTCAGGCCTCTAATTTTGTTTTGGTGAAATCATCTTGGTGGTGGACTTGAGACTGAATTACAGATGGAAATTTAGAAGCTCAGATATGTGAAAGGGCAATTCTTGCTCTAGTTCAGAAAAAGAATGATGAGAGGCTGTACTCTGGCAGAGGTAGTAGGCAAGAAGAGGACATTAAAGAGGTCTAAAGATTGAACATCAGGGGTGCAGGGAGGGAGAGGTCTAAAATGGTTGTTAATAAACTGCCTAGGGTAACCGGAAAAAATTTGAGCCTTAAATCAAGATACAAATAGAAGAGGTTTAGTAGGAAAAGATAGATAAACTTGGTTTTGCATTAACTCTTGGGCATTCAGGTACAGATTTCCAGTAGCTCATCTTGAGTTTCAAAAACCAGTCTGGACACTCATGAAAGAAATTGAAGAAGACACAAAAAGGTGGAAAGCATTCCATGCTCACAGATGGGAAGAATAAACATTGTTAAAATGTCTATTCTGCTCAGAGCAATTTATACTTTCAATGCCATCCTGCTCAAAATTCCACCGGTTTTTTTCAAAGAGCTGGAACAAACAATCCTAAAATTTGTATGGAACCAGAAAAGACCCTGAATTGCTAAGGAAATGTTGAAAAAGAAAAACAAAGCTGAAAAAGAAAAACAAAAACAAAGGGCATCACATTGCCTGATTTCAAGCTTTACTACAAAGCGGAAATCACCAAGACAGTATGGTACCGGCACAAAAACAGACACATAGATGAGTGGAATAGAATAGAGAGCCTAGATATGGACCCACAACTCTATAGTCAAATAATCTTTGACAAAACAGGAAAAAAATATCCAGTGGAAAAAAGACAGTCTCTTCAATAAATGGTGCTGGGAAAATTGGACAGCTATAGGTATTAAAATGAAACTTGACCATTCTCTTACACCATACACAAAGATAAACTCAAAATGGATAAAAGACCTCAACATGAGCCAGGAATCTATCAAAATCCTAGCGGAGAACATAGGCAGTAACCTCTTTGACATGAGCCACAGCACCTTCTTTCAGGACATGTCTCCAAAGGCAAAGGAAACAAAATGAAAATGAATTTTTGGGACTTCATCAAGATAAAAAGCAAACAAACAGGCAAACCACAGAATGGGAGAAGATATTCGCAAACGACACTGTAGACAAAGGTCTGATATCTAAGATCTATAAAGAACTCCTCAAACTCAACCCTCACAAAACCAATAATCACATCAAAAAATGGGCAGAAGACAGGAACAGGCAGAAGACATTTCTCCAAAGAAGACATACAAATGGCTA
>CM053603.1:112979841-113039606 GCA_028646535.1 Procyon lotor | reverse complement strand
GCAGATGCAGTACAAAGAAGGGCCACATGTACCCCAATGTTCATAGCAGCAATGACCACAATCACCAAACTGTGGAAAGAACCAAAATGCCCTTCAACAGATGAATGAATAAAGAAGATATGGTCCATATATACCATGGAATATTATGCCTCCATCAGAAAGGACGAATATCCAACTTTTGTATCAACATGGATGGGACTGGAAGAGATTATGCATAGTGAAATAAGTCAATCGGAGAGAGTCAATTATCTTATGGTCTCACTTACGTGTGGAGCATAAGGAAAAACATGGAGGGCATTGTGAGAAGGAAAGGAAGGATGAATGGGGGAAATTGGAGGGGGCGATGAACCATGAGAGACTGTGGACTCTGAGCAACAAACTAAGGGTTTTGGAGGGGTGGGGGTGGGGAGTTGGGCAAGCCTGGTGGTGGGTATTGAGGAAGGCATGTACTGCATGGAGCACTGGGTGTGGTGCATGAACAATGAATCTTGTAACACTGAAAAATAAAATAAACATATTTGGGAAAAAAAAACAGTCTGGGCTAGATATGAATTTGAGGGTCCTCCCAAGTGTATGGGCCACCAAATAACAGCAGCATTCAAAGGTTTTGGAAGAGAAAGGAGGAAGATCTGCAAAGAAAACCAAAAGGAGTACATGTGCCAAAAGACAGTTTCCACAAAAAACAAAGAGGAGGAAAAGTGTGAAATTCTAGATGAAATTCATTGAAAGAAGAGATAAAAAAAAATGTCTGTAGTATGTAGCAAACCAAAAGTCACTATCAAACCAGTCAATGGTGGAATCCATGCCTTCAACCACTGGGTGTTGAAAAGAATCACAAGCACTAATTAAATCAAGAAAATCAACATATGCATTACTCACCTGCTAGGTGAAAGACATCATAATAAGTGAATAGAGAAACAACAATAAAATCATGCTACCGTCCCTGAGCACTAAGAGTAGAAATTCATTATTTTATGTTTAATTTGAATTCAATCTGGCATTATAACTTAATTTGAAACATGAGCAGAATTTATTCAGAGGGGTTAAGCTTTCTAAAAAGGGAAGGTGGTTTATATACCAAAGTGTGTAATCAAGATCAGAGGATTTTGTTTCAAAAAAAAAAAATCAATCACGTATGATTGTGCTCATCAAAATTATTCCTCGTTATCTCCGTTCAAGTCTTAATACATATTGCAACTTTATCCTGTTTCTGGCGTATTCTTGCCACAAGAACAACTTCCAACTCTTTCTTCCTTCCCTCTCGGTGGCTTGCCGTAGAGGGGGCTTCCCCTCAATAGCCGTTGCCACTTACAGCTCCAGTGCCCGTACTGTTGAAAGCACGTCTTCAGTTTCTCCCTCTGTTCTCTCTTCCTTTGAATCAAGCATATTAATGGCATCTATCTGAAAGATGGTCACTTCACCCTGCTTGTCTGTCTTTTAGCTCCTGGACTCCCAGTGTTTCATCTTAATCTCTCCTGTAATGCAATATGGCTTTGGGGTTTTACTGCAGCCCTTCCCAGGTTTCTAGGAGGAAGTGAAAAGACTAGTGCTGACAATGGCAGTGGAGTCCATAATTCTCATGACCTTGGAGAGACTTGCTTACATTGTAGAGCTGGTTCTATAAATGTTTGCGCAAATTTGTGACCCAGCCTCGACTGCGGGGATGCCTCATTTATATCCATAGACATCCTTTAACCCTTCTTTTTTTTTTTTTTGGTAGATGACAGACCTTTTTCTCTCAATTCACACACCTTCACATATCCCCAGTAGGAACATCTAGACCAAATCAAAACTTTCTGTGGCTTGCATGAACTCGACTGAACTGAAATGGGACTCACCTCTTTTCATTCCACAATTCTGGCTGTGTAAACTCCCGCTGCATTTTTCTTACTCCTGCCAGCATTTTCTTTCTTGTTTTTCTCCTAGCAATGGAACATATACAAGGCCACTGAAAGGCAAACAGAAAGGAATTCCGAAGTATCTGCTGTTTTGTGTCCTCCCTGCCTCTGTGCCCCTCCATTGGTGTGGGCCGTCAATGGCCAGTTGTTTCTGTGTAGCGTGTATGTGTGATTGGCACTCCCTGCAATTACCCTTTCCACAGCCTCTGCCCCCAAGCAGTGTGGCTTCTTGGGTTACTGATGGCCTCCCAACAAACCTGACTTTGTTCTTTTAACCATCTTCTCTCAATGCCATCTCATTAAAGTATATTGCCAGTGAAAGCAGCCTTGACAAATGTCTTTCCACTTGTAACCTGGTCTGAAACTGCCTAACTTTTCTTGTTGAATGCATTAAATTTTCCAAAATAATTTAGTAGAGAACCAAAAAACACCAGTTTATGGTGTCACCTATTTGTTTAAGTAGTTGTGGTAAGCCTGGACCACGAGCCTTTTAAATGATCTTGTCCCGTTTGAATAGTGAGACAAGCATAATTTCATTTTGTGTCCTTTGGTCCTAAGCATGAATTATGATAGAATATGAGATCCAGGCAATAAGGGAAACAATGGGGGACTGAGAAGTATAGGGGCGATGGGGGCTCCACATGTTGAGTCTCTGGTGGAAATCTTTGGGAACTAAAGCTTTTTCTGGAAATTCTCATTAAAAAGTGGTAAAATGTTCTGTGTCTAGATGGAAAGTTGTCAATTAAAGGTTTGTTAATATAAAAATAATTACACTACTTATAATTTCAAAGAGATTAAACAATATTACTGAAAGCAAGAATGTAGCCCCACCTCCTGTCATGTGGTTCCTTCCCCAGACCCTGGTTTATTTTCTTAAGAATAAATAATGGAGCCCCTGGATGGCTCAGTCCATTAAGGGTCAGCCAGAGTCCTGGGATTGAGCCCTGCATCCGGCTCCCTGCTTCTCCTTCTCCCACTCCCCCTGCTTGTGCTCACTCTCTCTCTTTCTCTCTGTCAAATAAGTCAATAAAATCTTTATTTTTTTATTATGTTCAGTTAGCCACCATATAGTATCTTTAAAAAAAAGAATAAGTAACGATGCAGAAGCAGAGCAGAGGAGTGGAGCTAGCACCTCCCAGTTTAGAACATAATTCTGCTCCCTGTTCTTGGCAGACAATGAGTGCCTCCACTGGATTCCTGTACTTTATAGTTGGTGGTCTTATCACATTCCCACCTCTGAAGAGATACACCTCCTCAAAAGGAGGGAAGAACAAAAATATTACAAAAATAATTTTTTTTAATTTTAGAAAGGAGAAAGAGTTTAAGGGACCGACTCCTTGTCCTAGATACCAACTACTTTATCCATTAATTAATTTATTTGTAAATTCTTCATGAGCATTTTCCAGGGACACTATACAGTGAAGTAGCTGAAAGTATTCACTTGGGTTCAAACCTCTTGGACTCAAACTTTGGCTCCACCATCTTGTTGCTCTTTGACTCAAGGACCAAGGCCAAAGCACGTTATTTAGCCTCCCCATGCCTCAGCTGCCACATCTGTAAAATGGAATTGTGAATTAATTGGCATAGGCTGTATCAATACTTGGGACTTGGTAAGTCCTCATTGGCTATTAGGATTATTATTCCTATATAGGAAGTAAATTTATAATATTTACCACAATGTATTTCTGCCCTAAAGAAATGGGATGTTCTAGATGGGCATCTAGAACACTTGTAAAAAAAAATTCACATACACTTAAATCTCCCAAAAGGGGCTGATGTGAAACGTGAAAGAAAGGAATTGGCTAATGTGAATGCTTTATAAATAGATAAACTGTTTGGGCTTATGAATGGTGCTACTGTTGATCTTGATTCAGTCCCTGTCTTTCCAAAGGATTGGAACCTGGTATTAGTTACCCCTACTCACTTAAATCTGTAAGGAGGCCTAGATGAGTTGTTCCATTTTGAATCAAGAATGTAGTAAAGCAATTTTACATAGTCATATCTCTTAACCCTGCATCCCCATAACATATCTACTTTTTATTTTACAGATCTGGAAGTTGACACAGAGAAAATAAAGTGTTGGCGGAGACCAACATTACCACATGCGCTAAAAGTCCTAAGTGTCCATGTCTTAATCGTGAAAATCATGTTTTTGTGTCAGCACGAGACTCACTCAGATGACCTCTACGCTGATAAATAAATAAAATAAATAAAAGTGCAGGTAAAAGTGTCATTGTATTCTCACATTAATATGCCTGAGTGAAGCTCAGAGAGATAAGTAACCAGCTATACACTCAGCAACGGGGGTACCAGGATTCAAACCAAGAGGGTGCAGGTGTGAAGTCCCTGCTCTTTATGGCCCCTTTTCTCTTTGGAGACTTCCCCTCTCGTGGTTTTTGAGATTAATAGGGGTGTAATAGAGACGGCAGCCATATAATATTAATATTCACTGACATTAACAAATACGAGTTTGACGCTTCTACCAGAAGATGCAGTTGTACTGAAAGAATCCATATGAGTGATGCCGGCGTTACGTTTTTTTTTCATCAATGGAGACACATTTGTCCCAAGATCCCTCTCTTAATGTTTAAATCCAAACATGCATTGCAAAGTCTGTTCCCGTAAACTCAAAGGATTAAATGGCACCTATAAGTATTAAACGGTTACATTTCAGACACTCGAAAAACCTGACTTACATTTAAAATTAACAGTCGATCACAAATTCAACAGAGAAGTGGAGGTGTGCAAGATCTTTGGAGAGTTGGGGAAGACATCTTAGAGTTTGGCCCCATACATGCCTGTGAGCCCCCACCAGGAGCCAGTTAAGAGCAGGCCTTCTGGATCACAGGCCCGGTTTCAGCATAGAATGTGGAAGCTCCTTTATCTTTCTGAACCTTGGTTCCCTCATCTGTGAAATGGAATGATGATGCCTAGATGTTGGTGAGAGCTCAGTAACATCCCTAGCTTGGCACACGGCCTTTACTTGTTGAATGCTGTTAGCCTATGATTCCTTCCACTGCACTGACCTTCAGAATGTACTATTTTTCTAAAGTGTGATTTCCCACAAAGAAAGAGACAACTAGGATCATTTCTCTTTCATCTCTCCTTTCTAATTCATCTTTGTCCAAGCTTTGCCCATGCAGCCTGGCACACCTGCCTCAGCTCCCTGTGTCCAGAGATAGTCCTAACTATGTCAAACTTGATCATTGATCATGGCAATGGGGTTGGCTTTCGGCTGCTCACTCAAACTGTCAACATCCGGATCCTGAACACTCACCTATTTATAATCGGGCCCCCTGACTCCGTGAGAGAAAGCCTATGTGCTGGCCTTCTCCATGGTCTGGAGACGCTATTCCAGATCATTCCAGGTAGCTTGAATTCGGGGGAGCTGGGGGAAGGGTGCAGTGAGATGTGAGGATAGTTACTGTTCCAACTTTGAAATGGCCACAAAGCCGAATGGTAACAAAAATCAAAATCACAAACACTAATGAGGCTCCCTAGTTGGTACCAGCTCTATTCCTGTCACCACCCTCCACAGCCCCAGAAGAGAGTGGAGGATTATAGGTTTGGTGGAATCCTTGGGGCACATTCAAAGAGTTTGAAGTTTTGTTTGAAAGTCTGTTTGCAGACAGTAAAAATGGATTAAATTGCCTTTCCAACACAAAGAAATGCCAGGTCTCAGTAGA
This sequence comes from Procyon lotor, assembly GCA_028646535.1. Taxonomy (NCBI): domain Eukaryota; kingdom Metazoa; phylum Chordata; class Mammalia; order Carnivora; family Procyonidae; genus Procyon; species Procyon lotor. The sequence goes on along the minus strand of CM053603.1, from coordinate 113,034,022 downwards.
GGTAAGACACCAGAGACTTAAAGTGCCACTAGAAACTAAAATAATGAAAAAAGCCCAGATGCTAGAGCATCTTTGCAGCCAACACTATATACCTCGTATTTAAGAGTATCTACATTCATTGTCATGGAAGGAACCAAAGAAGTGATATGTTTAATAACATGTCTTTTCTTCATGAGAGGAAGTGGGTTATTTAAGGACCATGGTGTATATTACATGTTCCCTTTTTTAAAGGTGCAACAGTAAATGATTCCTTTTGCTCTATAGCCCATTGCTACTCCCTTCTTTAAAAATCAAATTCTTTGCATGTATAAGTTCTAGAAGAAATGTGGGTGGGTCAAAAATGTCATGGGGACCCAAAAATTACATGAAGAGCAGAGATGTGACTTTCTAATCTCTCAAATTACAACATTTCAAGTCATTGTAAGAAGTTAAATGATTTTTTATTACTGTCATGCATATTGAAAACATCAGATTATGTATTTAGAAGAATATTGGGGAAAAAATTGTATGGCTATACCAAAATCATGCTAACAAAAAAGAACCATATCTTTGGGAAGATATCAATGATTATCCAAACCTTAAAGCAGTAACACTTTTGATTGATAGTACCTATTAGAGACACCCTGAGAAAGATTAACTATATGAGTACTTTTTTCCTTCAAATGGCCTAAATCATCAGTAATCCCACACGAGTAGATTAGCAGATCTTTCCAAGGCTAAATTAATATTCTCAGAACTGAGTCAGTCAACATGCATAATGTGGATTGTGTATTTTGTTTTATATATTTTCTCATGTTTGCCCTTCTTTATGTGTTCCTGTGTGTGTATGTGCACCTGTGCCTATGAGTTTATGGGCAGGCTGCTTTATGGCAGACATTGTGCTGAACATAAGGGGAAGGGGCGTGGCCCAGTCCTTGCCTTCAGGCAGAGCACTGTTCTAACACCCAGCAGCCTGTGCATGTGCTGTGGGAACACAGTGAGCCATCATCAGCCATGGAGAGGGCACAAAACCTGAAAGATAAGAGAAAACTTAATGGAGGAGTGGGAATTAAACTGGGCTCTGAAGGAATTTTAGGAAGTATTTTGAAAATAATTTTCTCTTTAACATAAAACACATCATGCTCATTTTTGTAATTAATAAGCTTTTTTTTTTAGAGCAGTTTTAGGTTTACAAAAAATTGAGCAGATAGAACAGTGTTCTCATAGCTCCTTTCTCCCCACAGTTTCCCCTATTATTAACATCTTGCATTAGTATAGTACATTTGTTATCATCGATGAGTCAGTATTGATGCATTATTAACTGAAGTCAATAGTTTACACTAGGGTTCTCTTCTTCTGTTGTACAATTCAATGGTTTTGATAAATGCATAGTGTGATGTATTCATCATTATAATATCATACGGAATAGTTTTGATGCCCTAAAAATTTCCTGGGCTCCACCTTTTCATACCTTGCTCCCTTTCCCCAAGCCCCCAGAAACCACTGATCTTTTCACTAACTGAATAGCTTTGGCTTTTTCAGATTATCATGTAGTTGGAAACATATAGGAGGTAGCTTTTTCAGACTGGTTTCTTTCGCTTAGCGATATGCATTTAAGATTCCTTCATGTCTTTCCATTACTCAATAGCCATGTTCATTTTTTTATAAATAGACAAAAGAATCATTCATAATCTTAGTGATAGAAACTATAAATAATTTGCTGCATTTCTTCCTGTTTTTTTCATAGATAGATAGACAGACATATATGTACTGAGTGTTCATACCACCTATACAATTCACAAATCCTTTCTGTTACTCAATAATTTATCAAGAATATTGTATTGTTAAACATCAGTTCGTAAAATTACTTGTAATGGCTAAAGCCAATGACCTGAGCCAAAGGAAGAGGTTTTCATTTCTAGATGTATCATCATTTATTTAAATAAGTCCCCATTTGCAGCATTAAGAGTGTCACAAATGTTCTGCTATGGTATATGATACTATCCTTTTTGCCAAATATTTATTTCCATATATATACTTTTTATTAAATAAACTCTATCCCCAATGGGGTTCAAACTCACGATCCCAAGATCAAGAGTCGTATACTCTGTTGACTGAGTCAGCCAAGTGCCCTAATTTCCATATATATATTTTAGGGGAAAAAATTTCCAGAAGTATAAGTGTGGCATCACATGGTGTATATAATTTCCAGGATTTTGATAGTGATAACCAAACTCTGGTCCAGAAAGTCTACAACAATCTCCACTCCCCCCCAGAGTGGAGAAACTGGGAAAGAGACTGCCCATTTCCCTGCACTTCCTAAAAGCTGAGTGACATCCTTTTAAACAGTGTTTAGATTACCAAGGTGGATAGGAGGTTAGGGAAGAGGAGAAAGCACTTGGTGATAAAAACAGCTTACACAAAGGCTTAAAAGGGGTAAACATAATCATGTTCAAACAATCAAATATTCTAGAGAGGTGGAAGTCACAGAAAGCATGGAGGAACCAGCATGGCCCGAGGACTGAAAGGTAGATTACAGCCAGATTATGGAGGTCCTTGAATGCTCAACTGGGGGATTAAATATTTTGGGGAGACAAAAGTGAAGCCCAAAGATTTTTGAGTAGGGTCTTGAACAAAGCCATGCTCTTGTAAGATTATTTTGGTAGCAGTGTAAGGATAAACTGTAATAGGATGAAAAGGAATTCTGGGAGTCTGTTTGGAAATTTTTCCTAGTTGAAGGTAGGGATGGCAACTGATTATTTTAAGGAGACAACAATGGAAATGAAGAGGGAAGGATGACCTAAAGAGTAGGTGCCAAGTGATGTTCCAGAATTTCTTTGTCCCCTTTGCACCTTCTGTTCCCCCAAGAGCCTTCTCTCAGACTCTTCTGCATCCCCCCAGCTGACAGAAATGCCCCACTCAGGGATTGTTGCTTCCTGTAGGGAATTGAGGACACCATATTTCATTTTGGAATTTCAGGTAATGTGACAAGTCAGGGAGCACATCTTGAGGCAAAAGTTTTTGGGGATACTCAAAATACACAATAATTTTTAAGCTAATCAAGAAACTTTCTGTGCTTTCAATCTTACCAAGAAATTGTTCCAGGTTTGAATTTACTTGTATGAGACGCTTTATAAAGGTGTAAAGTTCAGGGATGCCTGGGTGGTTCAGTCGGTGAAGCCTCTTCCTTTGGCTCAGGTCATGATCCCAGAGTCCTGGGATTGAGTCCCCTGTGGGGCTCCCTGCTCAGCTGGGAATCTGTTTCTCCCTCTGCCCCTCCCCCCACTTGAGCTCTCTCTTGCTTTCTCTCTTTCAAATAAATAAATAAAATCTTTAAAAGAAAAAGGTGTAAAGTTGAAATCAAATTTAGTTATGCAGTAAATAAAGCAGATTCTATTTAAAAAAATACAATTACCCGACACTGAGACTGTGGCCAAATTCTGGGATATTTAGTTACCAAGTCATGATACCGATCCCTCCTCTGGACCCTTTCAGCTGTTCACAGAATTTCCTGACAGAAGATGAGAGAAGCTAGTTCAAGGGGAAGGGGCAGAGGAAAGGCCGGGTTTTGAAGGAGCTAGTGAGTCATCCACATTCAATGTCCAGCCACAGCTGAAATGCTTCCTGGGACCCTGGGGAGAGAGGTTCACATTGCCTGCCCTATTTGGGAATTCCTCTGCATATTCATAATTGTGAATATTGTAGAATTCCTAAAATGTCCTTAACACAAAATTTTGAGTTATGTCAAATGGTTTACTAGGAGAAAAATCACACTGTGAGTACCCCATTTATATTATCTTTTGAACTGATGCCTATTTTTGGCCCATTATAAATTACTTGCCTTTTGACAGGATTGTTTTTGTGTTCTCTCACTAATACGTGTGTGCATCTCCACGTGACTCTTTCTCTGTCTTTTTCTGTCTTCTGTTATATAAGATCTTACTGCTGTCTTCACCATGATCACACTTCGACAGTCAAAAAAAAAAAAAAAAGATATATTTCAGGTGTTTGAGATGAAGGAGGTTGCGTGAGTTTAACCTTCCTTGGTATCCTTGTGAGCTTTCTGTATTTAATACTTGTTTTATCTGAAGCCTGTGGAGGTTCTAAACTATTAGAAGACACACTTTCTGAGAACTACCTTTCTAGTAGCCTGAAGAAATATCATTGATGTGGGGCAACAAAGTTATTCTCTGTAATCCTCTTGATGTTGTAAATGAAAAAGAAGACGGAGCCAGCGCCATCTGAACTTTGGGCAAACCATTTGCTCAAAAGGATCATCAAAGGACCAAGCCCTGCCAAAATAATATTTTTTTAAAAACATCCAGCAGAAAGGAAAACATCGAGGAGCGCGTGCAAAAATGAAATTGGTGCAAATTAACTCCATTGTGATGGGAGAGCAGTACAAAACAAACTCCCACCACAGCCTGGAAGGGAGAGCCACACAAGACAGACATTGAAGTTCTGGCCTCACAGTAGCCATCTTTTAACAGCTTTCTTTCTTCAATGCTTTAACCTAAAAAAAAAAGAAGAAGAAGAGGAGGAGGAGGAGGAGGAAAGAAAGAAAAGAAAAAGAAAGAAAGAAAGAAAGAAGAAAAAAATAGAAAGAAAAAGAAAATAAAAGGAAAGAAAGAAAAAACCTACCCATTGTTATGCCCTCTATTCATCCTTCATTCAAAGTCATTCCCTCTGCATTAATTACCACTTCCTTCAATGCACGGGAGCTCCCAAACAGGGCCTGTTTTCAAAGAGGCACACTTCCATGCTTCTGCTATTTATATGCAGAGCCTGCTGAAATTTTCATCCCAATACTTTGAGATCCCCCTTAATTTTTGCATACTGTAATTGTTCATAAGGGGGGGGAAAAAGACAAAAGAATGATTTCATGCTTCCAGGACAGTTGTTTGCATCTCTTTCATTTTTCTTTCCAGCTGTGACTGGCAGCAGTGGGTTTTTTAACAGGTGTCCTGCCTGCCCTATGGTAATTTTTAACTTCCCTTCACTTTCTTTTATGTCTGTCACATTTATAGAGATGGTTTTACCCCTGTTGCCTGATACTGTGTTGTTTTTTTTTTTTTTTACCTTTTTTATAGCAATCTAATTTCTAGATTTTTCCTAAATATGTAGCTGTCCTTAGGGGCCATTTAGGAAGAAGGAAAAGGACTGAGCCAAGAGTTCAAAATCCCATGTAGACATTTTTATGATATAGTAATTGGATCTCTGACACCCACTTCACTCTATTTAGCTCCTGTGGGTCTGATTACTCTGAAATTTATGACAACTACAATGTTGCTTAACAGGAAATTAATGCATACTTGACAAAAAGAAAATCTGCTCCAGCATCAGTCCTCAATAGAAAGCTTTGATTTTCTGATACTGTTTAAACATCGCAAGATTGATGGAGCTGATTCCCCCATAAAACCTTAATAATTAAAACATATTTAGGAAACGTATTTGTGAGTCAATTCAGATATTCATACAAATGTGTCATGTTGCAGTTTATTCAGGTTAAAAAATAGATGTTAATGTTGTTTTAAAGAGGAAAAAAGAAAAAGAATCAGTGGATTGTATATACCTATCGAATTGTACACACTTAGAAGAACCCACAGGGTTCGGGCGGGTTAAATAACTGAATACCACATCAGGGCATAAGATGCTAGACTTGGAAGGAGATTATCTCAGTTATTTTGTTTTGTTTTGTTTTGTTTTTTAGTACTTAAGAAAACTGAGGTCTAGAAAGACTATGACTTGTGCACCATCACTCATGACTAATAAAAGATTCTGGTTGTATGATGCCAACAGCAGCCTGTTTTCCACGACATACCTGCCACGTGGAAAAGTTTTGTAGTCTTTTGTGGATACTTCAGCTGCACAGCACACAGTGCATAGTGTGTCTCCCCCTTCCCTGGTGCCATCACAAGGCTATGGTCTCCAGTGTCCCAAGGTTACAGTCAACTTTCCATAGTGTGGCTTCCAATGTCTGAAATACAGTAGATACTTTAAATAAAAATGATTGTTGTTATTACTGCTGTCATTACTATTGTTACCAGGCCACGTCTCCTTCTGGCATTGTTTATCACCAGGAAGACAAGCCTCTTCCTTTAGGCATGTGGCCAGGTTCTATTTTGAAAATTGTTTGCAGTATATATATATACACACACACACACGTATATGCATATGTATATGAATACATATACATGTGTATATACATGTAGATATACACACACATATACATATATATATATTCAGATAATGCATGCATGAAGACAATAGTGTCTATTTCACTACCATCATTAGACTCTCTAATAGGGAGAATACATTGGAAAATATAAATTATAATAATAGGAGATCAAAGTTACAAGAGATCTCATAGATTATCTAGTTCCACTACTCTCCCATTGACAGAACTCTCCCTCTGCTTACACTAGATTTCTTATATTAACTAGTACAATGTATCAACGTCTAAACCCAAAGACAAGTTGAAAGGAAATGAACCCTATGAGCCACCATCACCATTTACTGAAGTGCTTATCTTGTAAAATATGACATAGCAGGAGCTTTATAAAATTATTTCTAATGCTTACAAATGTCCTTGCAAATTAAATATTCCTATTATCTCCACTTTAGTGTCTAAGTAGACCTCCAATTTCCATCACTGAACTTGTAAGAGCCAGGGCTCTATAGTACAAATTCTCCCACATATCCACATCCACATTCTTCCATCAGCAAACGATGGCTCTAGAATTCCGAAGAAATGTGCTCTATTCCTTTTCCTTTCTTTTTTTTTTTCTTCTATGAATGATTCCTATCAGGTCTGTACTCCTCAACAAAGGACATTCCCGACTTTTAATTCAATACACCGATCTTTCAACTCAAAGGATGACCAGTTATTGAACAATTTTAGAGACTCAAGGAATCTTGACTTCAAACTACAAATGAAATAAACTTCTGGACTCTTTCCAGCTGAAATGTCACTCGATGATACAGTAGCCTGGAAGTACATAACTTTTTAATCACATGCATATTCATATAAGAACCAGCACTAGGAGATGCCTGTGTTCAGCTCTTGGTCTTGTGGGTCTCTGAAGCCTCAGCCAAGTCATCAACTCTTGGAGCCTCCCTTCCCCACTGGTCAGATGGAGTGACTCGTCATCCTTTTCTGATAGAGTAGGATCAGGGCTAGGGAAGGAAGTGTGATCTACATGTAAGCTAAAATGAACGTTACAAAATTTCATAATTAATAATGATTCGTGTATACAACCTCTGTAGTTAAGGAGGACTTTTTATTAAATATTTGGAAAATGAATTATCTTAGAGTAATGAGGAAATGAGAATTCCTTTACTTTGAAGAGACAATAAAATACCACCATCATCTTTTGGCTTCTTGAAAAGAGAAATTTAATTTTAGGCAACTTCTGTCTCTCTCTGTCTGTCTCTAGTTTGTTTTTAAAGGTAACTTAATTATTAAAAATAAAAGGAAAAAAATCATCCAAAGCAATTATAGCTGTTTGAAATGCAATTTTATTCTTCGATTTCTGGGCATTTAAGACTTTTAGAGGTAATCTGGTCTACCCCTTCCCCACCCCCATCTGACTCACAGTGAAACCTAGACTCTGAGAAAGTGATTGCCCAAGTTCACCCAGCTCTTGAACTTGGAGCAAGAATCCAAGGGCAGTTCCTTCTAATTCAAAATGCAGGTCTCTTTTTGCTACACCACAGGCCTTTGTTCCTACCATCAAGGACACCTGGAGGGCTTACAGTTTACTTTGTTAAGGCTGTAAACTCCTAGTAAAAATGTTTGTCTTCAATTTCACACACCCTTCAGGATATCACAACTGCCCCAGAAACCCCCCAGGCAGCATAGGCCAGACTAGAGAGATACCAGTGTGTGTGTGTGTGTGTGTGTGTGTGTGTGTGTGTGTGTGTGTGTGTGTGTGTGATGGGGTTGTTTGGGAATGGCCAGGAGAGGCACTACAGGAACGATTTCTGACAAAAACTAGAAGCAAAAAGATTTCTCTGTTTACTAAGCGCTTTCCTTAACGACATCTCTGTCCATACATCTTATCAGAACAATAAAATGACTAATGCTTAAGATAAAAAACACAAACAGTGCTCCTATGGGTATGCAGTTCCTTACTCCTTTAGAGAGCACCAATTTCCACAGGGAATCACTTTTGATTATAATATTCCTAAATGCATGACTTGAACATCTGATTCTTACTGCTGCTTAAGCGTAGCACTATTTCTCATTTACACAACTACAGAGAACAGACCACTTCTATTGTCCCGAAGCTGATGGCTAAAGAAAGAGTACATTATGATTATGTGTGTGTTGGAATCATAAAAACAAACAAAGAGAAACTTTTTTAGGAAAGTTTTAGAAGAATTCAGGAAGAGGGCATATAAATACAAAGATTTTAACCAAAAAACCAATGCATGTAACCAAAATACATGCGTTGTATTATCCTCAAAACTAATGTTTCTCAATATTTTTAACACTAAAATTAAATAAGGTATAAGTTTCCTTTCCAAAAAGCACATCTTTTTTTTTTTTTAAGATTTTATTTATTTATTTGACAGAAAGAGAGATCACAAGTAGGTAGAGAGGCAGGCAGAGAGAGAGGAGGAAGCAGGCTCCCCGCTGAGCAGAGAGCCGGATGTGGGGCTTGATCCCAGGAGCCTGAGTTCATGACCTAAGCCAAGGCAGAGGCTTTAACCCACTGAGCCACCCAGGCGCCCTTTATTTTTTTTATTAACATATAATGTATTATTTGCCCCAGAGTACATGTCTGTGAATCATTAGGCTTGCACATTTCACAGCACTTACCATAGCACATACCCTCCCCAATGTCCATAGCCCAGCCACCCTATCCCTACCTCTCCCCACCCCACAGCAACCCTCAGTTTGTTTCATGAGTTTAGGAGTCTCTTATGAAAACTCACATCTTTTACTTTAGCATTTTTTTACTTCGTGTTTTTACTCTAGCATTTGTCAACTTTATATGAGAAAGCTGTTCTGTGTACTCTTGGCAGGAAATTTTTGTTTTCCTTGAACGTAGCAAGTCTTGATCATGACCTAAAACTCTCTTCTGTGACTGATTCTTATACAGACTTTAACTGGTGATTATTATGATGGTCATCTTGCGTTACAAGACAGAAAAAGTCGTCTGTCAACTGTTTACCTTCTAAAATGTTTTCTTATTTTCTCTTCAGAAGAGAACTTTTTACTCATCAAGATTATTAAGTTCTTAAGGGAAGTAGAACCAATCATTAATGTCAGTCTTCTGTAAAAATATTAGTTTCTAACTTTATATCTTTCAGGTAACTAAGTAATGTTAAATAAGACAATTTTTCTCTGACATTCTGAAATTTACAAAGTGCTAATAAAAAGCAATTTTATTATATTTTATGCAAGCATTGAGCATAGTTCCCACAGAAAAATGGGATTCAGCCTAACCTCCCAATAAATGGTATCTAGAGCATATTTAGATGTTACCGTTGTGGAAGAGTAGCAGCCTTCCCCCTTATAACCCCATTACCCCAAACCCAGTATTCACCCCACCACTTCTTTTACCATTCTCACAAACATATTAAAACCATTGCCTGTAATTCTAAGAAATATGAACTTGGCAATAAAATAAATTCAAAGTTTATAGTACGTGTTGATAGTTATCTTAATATTAAGAGCGCTCAGAAAGATCTAGTATTGTTGGTGATGTTTTAATCCTCTGGATGGTTGGTTCACATGTTTTGGGGAATTTATTTTATTTATTTATTTAGAGATAGCATGAGTGGGGGGAGGGGCCAAGGGAGAGGGAGAAAGAATCCCATGCTGAGTCCGTAGCCTGACTCTGTGCTCCATCCCAGGACCCCAAGATCATGACTAGAGCTAAAATCAAGAGTCAGACACTAACTGCCTGAACCACCCTGGAGCCCCAGTTCACATATTTTATAGGTTTTATAACATATTTTTTCTATTTCCCTTTATATGTTTTTATGATGAAAAAATATAAAGTGCTAACAATAAAACAATAGAAAAATTCTCTGTAGACAGATTTTTTTTATGACCAAAAGTTATCTGAAATGTTGTCTAAATACTTTGTACTTGAAATTGGATGGGTCTCAAAATTATTAAAACATAAAGTAACTGTAAGTAGCAGCTACCATTTATTGAACAGCTAGTTTGTGTCCGACACAATGCTGGGTGCTCCATGCACTTCAGAGCCTGGCGGCCCTCCCAAGTTCATGTTAGAAACTCCATTTTACAGATTGAAAGACATTAAAGAGCTCGTTCAGAGTCACAGCAGTGATCCTGTAAACAGTAAACAGTAAAACCATGTTTTAAACCCTCTATTTATAAATACAAATGAAAGCGGTAATATAATACATAAAGCTATTTAGTGTTAGTGTGACTGAAGAAACGTTAATGTCATGGCAAATACACTTAAGATCTCCTTGGGAATATATGATCTTTTTTAATGAAAAGAGGAAGAAATGTAATTTTGCCCTCATCTCTTCATTTCTACCTTCTCCAGGGTATCTGAGAGCAGAGATCATTTTTACTTTTATTTGTATGCTTGCACTTGGCACATAATAAGGGCTTTTATAACCAGGACACGTTATGAATTGTGACCCGTGAATTCAGAAACGGCTACACTACTCCCTAAGGTATTGCTAAAAATTCAAACATAATCTAGAGTCTTGAAGGGTAAATAAACGAAGAAAAATATTGTTTAAAACTTTCCCAACGTTCAAAGGGTTCAAAGTATAAATATAAATACATTCTTTGGTTATCAGTTCTTAGTGTCTCTTTAGCCACACTAAAGGTCAGGTCAGACTGCTGGATCTGCAAGAGGCTTTTCCGAGATACCCGTATTTTGGGTTACCTTTGCATCTGCGGCATAGAAAGGTGTTAAATTTAATCAGATTTTTACTTTTAGCAATTTGGATGGTTCAGCTACATCTCGATCCACTCCGCATATGCATTAAGTAAGGTATGGCTGTGGGGTGCCTGGCTGGCTCAGTCAGTACAGCATGGGATGGATTCTTGATCTTGGGGTTGGGAATTTGAGCCCCATTTTGAGTGTAGGGATTGCTTAAAACTAAAGTTTAAAAAAAAAAAAAAGTAAAGTGTAGCTTCTTCCTTGAAAAGCAAATTTACTCCCACACCTGTCACAATTACCCTTTTATGGGACAGGACACATGTGGCTGACAGGTAACCTTCTAACCTCTCAGGCACTTCCATACCTGGGGCATTTTTCTCAGAAATGTGCAGCCCATGCTATTTGCTTGCACTCTGCTCTTTTATCCTGTTGTTTGTTTTGCACACATGGCTGTATTTGTGCTGAACACAGCTAAAAGCCCCGCGCAAGCACGACCTCTTGTCTGACACGCAAACAGCATCTGGAAAGAGGACCCTCGAGAGTGCTGCTTAGTGTGTAGACTTGAAGTGAGAGTGTTATTTATATGATTAGTCAACGGACCCTTATTCGGCAAAACACATCTTTAAGGTGTGCATGCGTGCGTACTTTATCCCAGCCCTATTTCTATGCATTCTTTTCCATTAGAGATGGTGCCGTGATCAGGCATTACCTTGTTAACGGACGGTGGCCAAACAGAGGCTGGCTTGCAGGAATGCTAAAGAAGGGGTTTTTGTTTTGAGTCAGGTTGAACTAAATGACCTTTTAAATCCTGAGATTCTATGATTCAATAGAGAAGGTAAAGAAGAAAATACTTAATTTTTATTAAATAAATAATGGCACTTAAATCATTCTAAAACAGATTGCTTTGGCAAAGGTTTCTAAATAGGCATTTAAATAATTCTAAATAATTCTAAAATAATTCTTATTTATTTTAAATAAATGGCACTTAAATAATTCTAAAACAGATTGCTTTGGCAAAGGTTTCTAAAATAGCATGAAGTAGAACGATGCAAAATTTTCTAAGCACACGGCTGACAGCAGTATTAATTAGCAACTTCCATTTACTCAGCTTCTGTCATGAACTTGGGTTTCTGTAAAAGGGCTCCTCCGGACTTTTCTCAGTACAGTCAGATTTCAAGTAAAGGCTGAATGGAGTTCCATATATATCTAATTGTTCACTAACGTCTTAATTGTCGACTTGTATTTATGACTTTTCTTTATCCTCCTGTCTCATTACAACCCTCTACTCACCATGACTGCAAGGCTGACTGACAACAAAATCGATTTCTTAGATGTTCTGTGTGATGAGGCAGAGACTTTACCGACCTAGAACTCAGTTTCTCCGTTTGGAAATGGGGATGATGGTTGAGACCTCTCTTTGTGAAAATCAAAGGAGAGATGTTTGGTAAGGCTGGTCAAATTACTTCTTCCCCTAATTCTGAGTCTCGCACATTCCACAAGGCAGGGGACAGCAGTACGGCTGAGTGGGAAACCATGGTTCTTACCTAACACGCTGCCATGGGTTTGGATAAGCCACCACACCCCTCTTGGTTCAGGTTTCCTGTTCCTCAAGGGAGGGAGTCAAATAAAATTCACCTCAAATGTCCCTTCTGATGTTCTTATGTTCCGAGAATCTCCTGCCCCCCCCACCCCCCCAAGGTCGATTTGTGAAGTAAACATCTGAACAATGTCATCATTATTATTGTCATTGTGTTTTTCAGAAAGAAATCTCAGGGATTTGGGGGATAAAAACGTCTAGATGAGTATTAAAAATTTCCATTCCAAAATGGCTGTGCCTCTTTCATCAGCGCTAACCTGGTGCTTGGAAACCTTTTGAGCTGGTGGCAGCCAAATGCTCATTTGATTCCCTTACTCTTGAAAGAGCTACTGGCCATCTATTTTTAAATGAAATAAAACTAATTTCATTTTGAGAATCCTTTGGAACATTTCATGACATTCGTTGAGATAATTGGGGACATCCTGGAGTGTCACAAAACCAAGGTTGGGAATCAGTGTTCTAAGGACCGAAGAAGCAAATTAATTTTTCTTTCTGGTTTTCTTCAGATAGTTTTATGTGTGAAAACTCAACTTTCTAAGGCTTTCATTATGTGTTTTGGCTTTCTTTTCCTCGTTATCCTTTTTCTTCTTTATTTACTGTGTCTAGACTCCTGCAGAGCTCATTAATGTATCTCTTTACCTAATTAGCTTTCTTCCAATGAAACAATGCCCCTAGTTCCAGGAATGTGCAGGTTTTTAGAGCCAGGAAGAAGGCTGCGACCTTCTGAACCATTCCGCTGTCAGGCTGAGCAAAGGTGACTCATGAAACACTTATCGAGGTACAGGAAAAAACAGCGCAGCAAGACAGTGCCCTGTCTTAATAATAGGAAAAATACATTTTCAAAAAGTTGTGCTAGGTTTCTTTTGAAGATTCTGTTCATGGTTTTCAAGGTCTCTGACCTAACCTGATTGAATTCTGGAATAAGCAGAGCTTTAGAAGAGGAAACCTACATGCTGTCATGATGATGTGTTTATAGGCGAGTCCAAAACAGTTCCCAGGAGAAAGCCCATGTAAATGTCCAGTTTAGGGTAGCCCATTTAAAACTTAAGTCTCATAAAATTTAAGTATGACTATCATGTGACCTTTTAATCCACCATCTATTTACTTGAAAATGACAATTTCTTTGCTTACCTACAGTTTCTCAATGACTTCTTTACCTTTCCTATTTATTTAATATTCGAACATTCATTCATTCTTTCATTCATTCATTCACTTGCCCCATTAGCACTGAATAGATACGACTGCAAATAGAACTCTTTCGTAAAATGCCTTTCCATTAGCCAGCGCCGTTACTTTAAAGAAGTCCTGTAACTGCTCTGAGCACCAATTTCCTCATCTGTAAGAATGTGAAATTAGACAGGGTCTCTTTTATCAATTTCATACTATAATTTCTAAACAAACCCCCAATTCATGACATGGATATTTATATCATTATATATTATTCATCCGTGCTGAGAAACAAATACAATGTTTGACAGCTCTTCATAAACAACTCTCCCTGCTAACTATACTTTTACTGACTGGCGACCCAACCAGTGATGTGCGTCTGACTGCCTGACCATAAAAATTTTGCCAGGGAAGGGATATAAGCATCCTAGAAACCCGTAAACTTGATTGTCAGATTGCTTTAGCTTTATTTGCCCTTTGATTTAAGATTGCTGGCATTGAGCTCACTGTTTAGAAGTAGAGCATTTAAGATTGGTACTCAATACTATTGCCTCATGCAGTAGTCAAAAGTAGACTGTGACCAGATGAAAGACAGATGAAGGCAGAAGCAGCTACTTGTCCCCAGTGTCCACTCTCTCGCTTTTCCCTTTAGTGACAAGTTTCAGATAAGCACTTGACCACCTAACTAAAGTCGCATTTCCCAGACTTCCTTTTAACTCGGTACACCCCTTGAGGCTGCATTTGAGCCAATGGGATGAGAGCTGAAGCGATGTGTGCGACTCTGGTTCATCTCTTCAGAGATGAAACCACTTGCCATGCATTTTCCCTCTCATCCTTGCTGCTGTCTGGGAAGTAGCGACGGCTCAGACAACATTGGAAACAGGTATTAAAGATGCCAAAGCTGCCCATCAGGCAGGAACCATTGTCCTCCACACTGTTAGGGGAGATAAATAAACTTATTTATGCCATTGTTTATCGTAGATGCTTTGTTACAAGAGTTCAGTCTATACCCCAACTAACACCCCCTTAGCTCTAGATATAACAAAAGAAAATGGTTTTCAAAAGAGATATGATTATTAAGTATTTTTAAAATAGCACTTTGGGAGGAAGGTAAAGGGACAATAGATCATACAGCCTTTCAAGTATATTCCAAAGAGGGGGGTGTCAGAAAAATTAGAAAAAAAGGATGAGGTACAACTTAAGGATCCCTCAAAAGTCAGGGGAAGCTCTTAAGTTCAGCTGAACTTTACAACACAGAGGAGACTCTTGGATGTCAAAGGCAAAAACTTACATTCATAAATTTTATTTTGTTATCTTTTTGGCATTATATTCTTTCTTTTTTTTTTTTAAGTAGGCTCCATACCCAAAGTAGAACTCGAACTCGGGACCCTGAGATCAAGAGTTGCATGCTCTACTGACTGAGCCAGCTAGGTGCCCCTTTGTTATTATATTCTTATGCCCATAAGTAAACAGAGGTTTTTCAACCAGGCAAATGTGATTTCAAATTCTAGTTTCCCCACTGACCAGCAGGATGTTGGGCAACTCACTAAATGACCCGAGCTTTAGTTTGCTCATCTCTAAAAGGGGAATAACAACGTATGTTCCCTTACAGAATTGTTGCAAAAATCAAAATAATATATAAGCTCAAGTGGTACACACTGGGCTCTCTTTAAGTAGGAAACTGTCGCTATTATTGTCCTTCCTTGTCTGGTAGCTTGATGTTGTTGCTACCATTGATTCAGCTACAATCTTGTTGACACTTTGCTTTCTAAGTGGGTTGAGGGAGCCTGTCTGCATAGGTCTCTCTACAGAATGTCCCACCAGAGCAACACTCGCAGTAAGCTCCTTACCCTCCATGCCCAACCCATGCACACCAAAAGCAGGTTTCTGGCTCCCTGGTGTCTGCATGGCTTGTAGGCAAGCACGCTCTCACAGACATTTAGTAAGAGGCATGGGTACCTGGTAGAACTTGGCACAATTACCTGAACAGGTCAAGTTCCTACTGCAGTCTCATTTGCAAATACAGAGTTTCAGCCTCTGGGCCCCTCACTTACATGCTTCCTTCTCCTGATGCTTCTCTGTAGATTATTTTTCAAATAATACTTACACAGCTCTCCAAATGCCTGCCTCAAAACACCGTTGTCTTTTTGGTGCATTTTTGCTTCCGCGTATTATGGTGCTCTCATTTGGAAATGGAAGAATTTTAAAAGTGTGTCATGAAACATCAGAATCCTCTTACATACTTTCTAGTTACCCTTGAAATATTCTGTGCAGGTTAAACAGACTGCACAGTTTTGTCAGAATCAGAACCTGCTCTGTGCTGAATTCAGGTTTTGACTAGCATGAGCTCTTCAGGAATCCAAAGTGGGAAGCTGAAACAAAGGACTGTGCTTTTCATAAAGCACATTTGCCCAAATACGTCCTCTCTTCATCCAAACGCAAATAAACCTTAATTAAAGCAAATAAAAAAGCTGAACAGGTTGTAAAGACATCATGACCTGTGCATTCAAAGCTCTTCTACCTCGATTGCAGGACGCAATTTCCATATTTTTAAAAAATGTCTGCATAATGTTTGAGATTCCAATGATGATGACATATTTATTCCAGCTGAATTCATTCCAGCTTCATTGTTAAGATAGCAAGGAGTATCTACCACAGCCTCCTACAAGCCAGACAAGTCACAGAGCTTATGGCTTTCCATTAGCTAATCTTTAAATTTAATACGACTAATATGCCCATTTTAAAGGAGAGTACGTGAGGCCCAAAGCACAAGGTAACACAGACAGTGAGTGGCCGAGTATAGATTCAAATCCAGGCTGCTGATCTTTAAAACCCCTGCTCTCCACAATATTTCTTACTCCTTCTCAGACTGGAAGCATGACTGGGATTAGACAGCTCCACTTCGTTATAAAACTGGAGCTCATATTTCAGAATTAACTTAGGTGGAAACCAACCACGTTTTTCCTTTGTCATACTGGAAACTTATGGTTTTGGCAGATATCATGATCTTGGAGCAAAAATAAAAGGAGAGATTTTTGTAAGTGGAGCATGTTTCCTTTCTTCTTTTTACAGATATGACGGGGAAAAGAAGCTTAATGGAATTTAGTACAAGTTCAGATTACTTAAAAATATATCCGTCTGTGTTAATGTGCATACCCCAGATATGCAAAAGGTGTCAGTTTCCCTTAATGAATGGAGGGTAGAGGGAATAAGTTTGTCAAATTAATTCCTCTTCTTTTCTATACCCCAAAGATCTCTATTGATAGCCCCTCAAACTCTATCTTCAAAGAACCCCTGTGGATTTTAGGGGCATATTCCTGTCTAGCAGTGGCAGAGCTAGTGAGCTGTTTGCCCTCCCCTCGCCCAGGATGTGCCTCAGTGCCTCCAGCTCAGTCGACACTCGGGTCCTTTCTCATGGCCACACAGCAGACAGTGTGTAATTTAGGGCAATTAACTTTGCTAATGTTTTTTGCTCTCCCTCTTCACCTGCCCCCAAATTCCCACTGTCCGCAGCCCCTGCCCCCTTTACATTTTTCAGATAAAGCAATTGATGAAATCTAAAAGTGAGCCAAGCTCACTTGACCTGGAGGCCACACCAGGTCATCATAACCAGGAAAGCAAGGCCCACCTGACAAGAGAACAGGAAACACTCGGCCCAAGGAGAATGGATGCCAACAGCTAAATGGGGGAGAAGAGACACATGGCTGAGGGGCTGCAAGTCTCCAGCCCTTCATCAGGGCGCCATGTCCCACAACTGAGCAGTACATGAGAGAGCAGTGAAGAGAATATCTTGTCATTTGGGTGTTAAAAACAACAATGAAACCTATTATACATTTTGGGAAAAGAATCCTAGCTAGACCATATCTTTAAAAAACAATTTTTATGAACTTTATTAAAGTAGTTAACATCTATAACATCCCTACTAGAAAAAGAGAAACTAAAGATTTAGAGGTTTGACTGTTAATATAGTAAAAACATTACAGTCCTATACAGATTGTAATCTGTATCACAAGCTCCCTTACTCAAATAGAAGTCACCAGCATTTTATACTGAATAATTATCACATTTAACAGTTGTACTGGCTTGGTATGTAGATCATTGTACTATTCTCAAAGCATTTTTTCATAAGTAGTATCTGTTAAATGCTTTGGGATCTACTATGTGCTGGGTACATCCTTAGTGTTTTCCATGGGTTATTCCATTGGATCCCTCAGCTTTGTCAGCGAGACAGCATCATCTCCATTTCATAGATGAAAAAACTGAGGTTCAGGTGACTCAATATCATAAAATCAGTAACTGGCAGGTTAGTGTTCCCTTTTTCTGTTCCATTCTTGTGCCCTCTACTATTATTAAGTCACACTGAATGGGATTGGAACATTTTTAAGTATCATTTAGCAATATCTACTATAATCTTCTCTTTGTCATAAAAAGAAAACTATGGTATTGCAGTATCTTTTCATACAACCTCTACTTTCCAAGCCCTGCCCAGGGGCTGCCAAGTGTTAGTGGGGGATGGACTCTCTGATTTTTTTGTTTTTTTTTTTTGTTGATGGTCTTATCTTGCATGAGACTACTGAATGAATGGTTTATATTTTCTATATAAAGCTTTCCTTATAAAGCACTCTATGGTCTGCTCTGATTCAAAACTGAGCCACAGGAAGCAAACACTGATATGATGACCACCAGTCTGGTCCATGTATCAGAGAACCAGCACTGCCCCATCACTCTCCTTACCTTGCTGATCTCTAAGCATCTTCCTCATCATTTCACTCCACTGACATTTTATCTTTCCTCCTGGATACAGTCTTCAAATTGCCACTAGAGTTGTGTTCCCATGAATAATGTCACAGCTCTTCCTCCAGATCTCTTTAATGTCCCCATCATTTGTGAAATAAAGTCTGTCTCTCTTGCATAGAAGGAACACTCCGTAAAGGAGCCTCAAAACGTCTTGCCTACCACACTTTTCACCAGTCCTCTAACGTGCCCCCAATCCTTTTGCCAAACACGTCTTTTGCACCAACTAGGCAGAGCCTCACTCTTAACCAGGAATGTTCTTCCTCACCTTGTTCTGAAGAGATATCTCTCCTTACTCTGTTCTAAATAGAATAATCCATTTTTTCTGAAAGGTAAGATCAATACTCATGAACCAAGGAGACTTTACCAAGGAAATTGTTTTGTCTAATTCTCCCATAGGCATGTTGCCCTTTGGTATTCTCCTTACTTTCCTTCCCTACTTCTTACTAGCTCTTGATGTTTTATTTACTTTTGTTTGTTTTATTCTAGCTTGTATTATAGTGAGTTGTTCACTTATTTCTCTTTCCAACTAAATTGTAAATGCCAGAAGACAGAGATCATGTCTTACTCATTTTTCCATACCCACAGCTGCATCATACTCTGTATTTCGGCCAAAGACTGAGAATTTAATGCTTTTACATTAATAAATACAAAGGTCTAAATTTAACAAGTAGAAAACTACTTCTAGATAAACAGTATGGTACCCACAGAAGAAACATCCAATAACTGTCTGTACATACATTTATAGAGTGAATTGTTGAAAGAAAACATTCTTTAATCTTTCCCAATTTAGCTACAGCACAACCTGGGGAAGACCAAAAAACAAAAACAAAACAAAACAAAAACCTATCTCTTTCTTTGTTTCTTTAATATTATTCTTTGCTAACTATAAACTCATGCAAAAGAGTTTCTTGCCTTTAAGAAACTGACATTAGTTTTACATAGACAGTTTCATAATCTTTAAACAAATACACATCATTTAGTCAAGTTCTCATGTAAAGATTGGGAAATTTATGCTCTGGTGCCCCAACTCTTTGAGCTTCTAAAAGATTAGATAGCCCAATATATCTACAGAAATTCTCTAAAAGTCACTGTAGGTGATAATGAAAAAACAATTTACATTTGTGAGTAGTTTATCATTTGTAAGTTGTTTTCATGTATAATATTTTATAATACTCACAGAAAACTTCTAAGTAGGTTTTAACTTCATTTTCTGGTAAAGAAACTCATGACATTAAATGCCCTGTCCAAAATCATACAGCTAAGAGGCAGCTGAATTAAGTAAGGAACCCACATCTTTCGACTCCAAATCCAGTACTCTCCACAGCACCATGCAAAAATAGAACAAGAACTGGGCTCCTGCACACTTAGAAAAAAACAAAAACAAAACAAACAAACAAAAAGGAAATGAAACAGGGTGTGAACAATGACACAGTTTGAAAACTACAGTAAGACTTTCGAGATGTTGCTGCCTCCCCTCATAGGGGTTTTGAAGATGGAGTGAAGTCTTGAGCAATGGAGTGGATCATCCATGTGAGGAGAAGATCCTGCACAGGAAAGCAATACAGAAGCATCTAAGAGGCCAGTACAGATCCATCATCTCCAAGGTGATTAAGAACAAAGTCCCAAACAATGACCTCATGCTAAAATGTACTAAACCTGGAGGGAAGTTTGGATCATGACCTAGTCCCAAGGAAGATTGTGATTGGACCACAGAATGGTCTAAATTTTCTCAGCATTTTGCACAGTGCCTGGCATTGGCAGTATTGAAGGTCCTTATAAGAGTAGGATTCAACCAATATAATTAAAATGAGTACAGGGATACTATGCATGGGCAGGCCTCAATGTTTCAGTCATTTTAGCCCAGAAAGGCCAAAGCAGAGAGGCTCATGGACAAAATCTATAAATCTCAAATGCATGGTTAATGTAAACATGTACACAAGATCCTGAAAATAATAGAACAAGAGGGAATCTTTTAGAAGTTAAGTAAGATGAATACAGGCTCTGTAAGAGGTCTTCTTTGCATCGTTTCAGGTATTACTTATGTCCTTGTAACAAAATGTTTCAAAAGTTGGCCCAAACTAGTGAATCACAGGGTTCAATGGTTCCTAACAGAAATTGGACTGATTCAAACCTTTTTTTTTTTTTAAAGATTTTATTTATTTGACGGAGAGAGATAGAAACCATAAGTAGGCCGAGAGGCAGACAGAGAGAGAGGGGGAAGCAGGCTCCCCACTGAGCAGAGAGCCCGATGTGGGGCTCAATCCCAGAACCCTGAGATCATGACCTGAGCCGAAGGCAGAGGGTCTAACCCACTGAGCCACCCAGGTGCCCCTGATTCAAACCTTTTATACATGTTTACTACTTCATTCAGCAAGTATTTATCAAGTATAGACTCTGTGTCAGACCTATATGCTATGAGAGCAATGCCACAGTGAACACAAATTACAATTCTCAGTACTTGGAGCTTGCAGTCTGGTTGACCTGTGTGAGAATGATAGGCTCATCGTTAAGTCCTTTGGGCCCTGGCTAGACCTTGGGTTTGATCTTCAATTGCAGCTTCTATTTTCTTGTTTTTCCCCCTTCTGCTAATTTGGAACAAAAAAAGCTGTTGAGCTGTTGGTGTTGAATGGGGGGATTTAGCATTAAACAAGCAATCGTCAACTATTCATAGCCATACAGAAAGACAGCAGAAAGACCTGAGGCCATTGTAAGAACCAATGGTAGAATTTCAGATTAGATGTCAACTGCTGTCCTTTTCAAGCTCTCTAATACAATCTAAATTCCAAATATATTTATTAAGCAGGTACTACAGTAGAACATGTGGTACAATAATTAATAAACATTGTACCTTTTATTGTGCATGTATTATATACAAAGCCCTGACTTAAGTGCCTTATGTTCATTATTGCAGTTAATCCTCAAAATAACTCAACAAGATAGTTTTTATTATTGATAAAAACTTGATGATGTGGAATCTAAAGCTCTGGGTGGATCTTTAATCCAAAGCAAACCCTACACAGAGTAAGGTGGTAAGTAAATGCTGAAGTCAGGATTTAAAACTAGTTTTGTCTGATTCCAGAGTCCAATGTTAATGAGACGTGGCATTGTTTCTGAGTCCCTGCCTTCAGTGATCTTAGTCTTCTAGGAGAGAAAGATAATTTAAAATGCCATTTTCAGATTAGTGATAACTGCTGTTAAGTAGAGCAGGCATTGGGTTACTACGGGGACACACAGGAAATCATTAAATCCAGCTTCAAGGGTCAGAGGAGACAACATGTCAGTCGAGTCCTCAAGGATGTGCAGACATTAACCTCCTAAAGAGAGGAAGGAAGGGCGATCCAGGAAGAGGAACAGTATGTGCAAAGATACAGAGGCAGCTCTGGGGAACTGCAGGTACCTAGCACAGGATCATCAGTAACCATCCAGCCACACGCACCACAGATTGCAAAATACTTTCAAGCAAATACCTCGCCCCTGCTGGGATACCACCTGAGGGTACATGAGGACTCCTTTCATGCTTGTGAAATCTGATATAAGTTCAGCACGGAAACTCTAATCCTTACACTGAATCACAGCATGAAGCAATGGAATCCTGGTTTCCCCAGGGCAGTACAACCTGGGATGGTAGGATGCTGACACATGGGCAGTACAGACTCAGCTGTGGTCATTCTGCTGTCTGTGGCTGCCTAACAGGTGGTGATTGGCTGTTCCTTCTTTGTCCCCAGATGCCGCTGAAATTCTTAGACTTTGGTTCTACATCAAAGCATGCATTTGAATGAAGAGAAATAGACTGAGTAGCCAAAGAGCCAGTTCTACCCTGGCTTGGCAAAACATGCAAAATATTAAGTGGGGCAAGCAAAGCCATTGGATTTGAGGTAAAACCATGAAGGACTTGAAGTCAAGTCTTTACACACTACCCTAGGCGTCTGTCTTGTGGCATCTTTCCCGGGGTCCTTATTTTAGAACTTGAATTAGTTTTAAAGTAATGTGGATGTGGTGTCATTGATCACCAGCTTTATGCATTCATTACTCCATCTTACAGGGAAAAATGAAAAGCCTTCAGAAACACCGAGACCTGGATTCAAGCCTTGGCCCTAGGACTTACTAGTTGTGTGGCCTTGGGCAACTTGCTTATCCTGATCTTTAGAATAAGGATAATAATGCAGACTTTGAATGACAGACTTGGGGATTAAAGATGTAATGTATGTAAAGCACCTAGTCTGCCCCTCGGTAGGCATTCAACAAATGGTAATTATTATTATGATTACATTGACATTTAAAGAAGAGCTTTTCAGTGACTTAACTCAAATTTTGACTAATGGTGGGAGTTTAAGGATACTGGAGAGACATCGTTTTTCTAAGTATTGACTATTTTCTGAATCAAACAATAGTTTAAACTCACCAAAGATTCTTGCCATTTAAAGGAATCCTATAGTTAAATAACTATATTTCTGAGATAAGAAATTTGTCTCCCCACTATCTGATCAGTATCAGTACATTTATGGGAACGAGAGAAAAGAATATCGAGGGTGGGACCCCCAGGAAAAATGCAGCCCTTGATTCTTTCAGGACAAGCAATTCTGACAATTAATGATGTTTTATAACGCCCTGAAGCTTTATTGCTGCAGATCAACCAAGTACTCTAGAACTCTAGGGCAAAAAGTCAAGCTCACCAATTGATAGGTAAGATGGTGTGTGTTTACTCTTCTTCTCAAATTGAATAGAATAGATATTCACGTTTGATTTATTCACTTATATGAGGACTAAAGCAGAGCATTCAAGAGAGGTGCAGTTGTGGAAAGACTTTGGGCTGAAAACCAGAAGACTTGAGTTTTAATTCCGACTGTGTACCAGCTAATTATTAGAAGTTGGGCATAAAAAAGTAAAGCAGACAGTTATCACTTTCTCATTGAGAAGGAACAAGGGGAGTCCCCAGGAGCTCCAGCTCTTAGAAATGAAGTGTGATGAACCCTATTCTCTCAGCATCTGCATTCATTTATGGCTACCAGTTAGGTAGCTCTGGAAGTTTAATTAAAATTTTTAAGCTTATTCATAAAACCCAGTAATTATTTGACACTCCTTTTACTTATACATCTTAAAATCCAAAAGCCTAAGGAGCTTTATTTCTCAAATGTTAAGTACAATAATAATCTAACTATTTCCTTTCGATAAATAAGTTTTAGGTTATAGAAAATATTATGGGGATGCTATCAGCCTTCTAAATTTAGAACCCTAGACTATTACCGGAAGATCTAAAAGCTGCCACCAAAGGTATACTTTCAGTCTGTCATAAAGGAATCTTGCTCAATTATGGAATTCGGAAAACAAAAGCACACTTCACACAAAAATAAATTTTCTAAGGGTCATATAAGTATTTCATTCATTAAATGAATTTAAGGGCTTCATTTAAGGAAACGTAAATCACTTACCTTATTTTAAACCATCCATATTTCCCCTAATGCCTAATGATGTTTACTAAGTCTGGAAGGCATTTGTTTAAAAATAAGTAGAATAACTTGTACATTGATTAAATTACCTATCTCTTTAGGCAAATCATGGAATTGCAATTTTGCATATAGAGTTGAAGAGAGCATCAATTAAAGATATAGCTAGGTTGAGTCAGGTGCTCATCGGAGGAGATGGGATTAAAGATCCGTTAAAAAACGTCAACCCCAAAGTATGCAAAACCTAAATGCAATAATATAATGAAAGCACAAAATCAAATGAATTGAGAAATAAATGAAGCACTTACCTAGTATGATCACCTGAAAAGCATGACAAATTCCTGCAAATTGCAGGAATTCATATTGCAAAGTACTCAGCAATACTTCTGTGCAGTTCTATAGAAAGCCCAGAAAATCCTGCAATATCTTGCAAAGTGCTCCACAGGTATCCAATACTTTTGAACTGGTATCATTCTACCTTCCTCAGTGGGTCCAAATCATGTAACCACTGGTCTTCAAGTGATGAAAAGGTAAACCCTGGAGAAATGGAGGATTGGTTTTCAGTTTTGAGGATGGGCTAGAGATCAAAAATCTACTACTCAGAGGTACCCTGGATACCAAAAAATACAAATAAAAAAAATGCCCCTTTGATTCTTTGATTATTTTTTTTAAGTATTTGCTTCTAAAAAGGACAGAATCCCCCAACCTCCCAACCCATATTTTAATAACCAGACAATGGAAGAGAAATATTTGACAGAGGGTGTATTGGATGTTGATGATCTCCAACTGCTTCCAAATCTGCATAAATAGAACTCCAACAAATCCCCACACAATGAACCTACTGAATGGGGCTCTATTTATCTGCCGCTGAAGCTGACGGATAAAGGGCCAGACCAATCCTATTGACAGTTAAGTCTGGAGCTTCCAACATATCACTGAGGTCACTAACCCATCACTACAGGACAGGCTGACACAAACAGCTGATGGACTCAACAAAAATTAGAGCTCAAATCAATTCACTTCTGAAACCCAGTTTAAGGAGTGCTCAGTTTGCACAGTTTTGGTTGATCGAATTCAGAGATGGGATTCGATTCATATTTCAGTAATGAAGATCAGGGCTGGGAATTGATATATTGAAAGGTGTATTTTTCCATTTCTTCTCTACATAAAATATTCATGGATGCCATGTTCTACAGTGTACTCTGACAGTGTAACAGCTGCCAAAAACCTGGTACCTGAGGCCACTTTTACATCAATAAATTATCGAAGGTTACATCTGTAGCAAGATAGCTTTATTTGGCCACGCAAATAATACCAAGGTACGTAACACAGTTATCCCAGCTTTTGTTCTCTCGAGGGCAGACTATTGTTACACTCCATGATGCAAAGCATGCTGGGAAGCTCCAAGCAAGATGTAAGGAGGAAAAATACTTGCCTTTGTGTTCTATTAGAAGCAGTCTGATGTTAAGGAAAGGTCATAATTTGGAGTCAAACATCAGGAGCTGTGTGAAAGTGACCAGATGATTTCAACTCACTGAAACACAGTTTGTCCATCATTAAAATAAAAGTGTTCTTCTACCTCCCTGCAGGGTCATTGAGATCAATAAATAGGCAATGTCTCTAAATGGTCTGCCACATGATGGACAGTCAGTTTATGTTATTCGGGCGGCTACCGTCTAAGAATGTATCACATAATGCTGAAACACCAAAGTAGTACATCTCTCACAAGTCCTCGAGAGCTTCTGCCTCCCTTTAGGAAGATGGGCCAAGTGTAGAAATTTAGTTTCGTGAATTCTGAAGAAACTGGTTTCACAAATGAATAATCTGCTCCTTTACCATTCTCACTGTCTTTCTCCTGTCATCTCTTAGAACTCTGAATATCTCCTTCCTTCTGCCCAGAGGAATGTGGGTATATGGGGTACCTCCTCAAAAAAACCACTAACCATCTAGTCCAATGTTGGTGTTAAAGAGTTTGTATTTTGAAAGCACTTTTTAACAAGTGCTTGGTCTCTCTCTCTTTCTAGAGAGCATGCATGCTTATTAATAAGTTATATATATAATATAATAATATAATATAAATATATTAATATAATTTATAGTCATATTAATAAATAAAATGTAAGTAAATATAAATATAATATAATATAAATATATGTAATCAACAAATGAGTAACCTCACATCAAATTGAGGTTTGATGAATATAGAAAATTCTGGTATACAAGCATAGGATTCCTGCCTGGCTTTGAGGCTCAGGGTCTGTTGAATAGTCGTCCTCCTGCTGACTCATGCTCAGGTTATGTATCAGCAGCATGCCAGACGGCAGAAGGAGCTTTAAAAACAAGGTTCCAATTGCTTCGAACAGAGGCAGAATCTCTTGGACTCCCCCAGAATACATGCCTGTGAGACTACTTGTGCAGTGAGCACCTTTGCAAACTGGATTCACTCTTTTGGGTCTTCTAGGTACTTTTTTTTAAAATCAATTAAACAACAACAACAAACCAGCAATAGCTAAATTCATTGGTTCTGCTGTTTGCCAGACATGATCATATTTACAGACATAGCTAATCCTCACAAATCAGGCACTTTTAAACTTGGTCGATAGATTTTGAAATTGAGGCTCAGAGAGGTTAAGTGGCTTGCCTGTGTCTACAAGTCTAAGGAGCATAAGTCTCGTTTAGAGAGGCTTCAGATTCGGCTCTTTTTGCTACACTACACTGCCTCCTTGAATCAATTAGTACATTATATTGAAGCATAAACAGTCAAGGGATCCTCAATCTTACTTGCTTACCTACTAACTCCTTTGTTGAGTGCATTGCCTTGATTCCACCCAGTAAAGTAAGAAGGAGGAAGCAACAAAGGAGTTTGACCTGGTTGCCAAGAAAATTATCTTCTCAGTATTCAAGAGACTAGTTGCACCAGGTGAACCTACTAGGCTTCCACAGCCTGACCTTATGTTAGCCACGGGAAGCACAGATGTCTTCCCATTGGCATTCCAAGGAGGACTCCTCCCCCTGCCCCCACTCCCTGTAAGAATATAGGTTCCTGCATCATGTGTAATGATACCGACTGCCACAAGAGAACCTTGAATCTTGGTTTGGATCACAGAGCACACACTGGCTCTTTTCCCTGCCTTGCTTAGGCAATGCCATTCAAGGGTGAAGTTTAAGTGACTCAGAAATGACTTAAAGGAATCGGATTGAAGGGACAAAAGCCACCATTTTTCAGGAGCTGAATGTTTTGTTTGTCTAGAAGATAGCATCTTGGAAAGCTCTTGGCCTCATGCCCATCATCCCAGGGGGTGCACCGTGAGTTCTGTCCTTCTGAAGGAAGAGGCCAAGTTCTGACTCACTCGCTTTTCTGAGTACATCATTGTGGTTTCCATCATGCCGCTCACTTGGTTACCACCTAGGTCAAATGCCTGCACCTCAGGAGTTTGGAAAACACATCCTGAGGCAGTGTGGCCTCCACTGTAGCACTTCTCCTCTTTCCCTGCCAACTTGCTCAGTATTTGACTTAAGTGGTATTGGTTGTTCATTGGCTAGGTTCATTAGTGAAAAATGTTTCAACAGTTCCATGTAACAACCTGGAATGTCCTTTGGAGAAGGCCAAATTAATATGATTTTTACCTTAAGAAGCTTAGAAACATAGCTGCCACTAACTCAATGATTACATTGTACTGCCAGCAACAATTCAATATTTTTTTCTCGCCTGAGGGTTACAACACATTTGCACCATGGGGAAGCTTTTTCTCTTTACATCTCAAAACTGTACCACAAACTCTTCCTTTATTCATAACAGCGAGATCTCCAGCTGAGATAGGCACTTTTGTATTGCTGTAGATGACAGTTTTCTGTGTTCTTTCCAAGCACAGGGGGTTTAATAAACATATCTGGCAGGCCTTCCATAGCTGGAGGGCCCAGGATGACACTGTGTGCAAACAATATGCTCGCACTGGAGGGAAACAAGTTTATTCAATTATTCAATTAATAGATTACAGTCAAGATACTTGTTATCCTACAATGAAAAATGGGGCAAGAACTCCAAGAATTAGGGTAGGTCCCAAGATTAGCAATAGCAGGCAGTATGGCATATACAGATCATAAGGGTACAGCCAAACACATGAAAATGTACCCACCAACCATCCAAACACACACACACACACACACACACACACACGCACATATGCAGAGATACACACACTCTTGTGATTTTACCCTCAGAGGAACTCAGACTCCAAAAACCAAATATTATCAGGGTCTTAAAAACTTAGTAAATACTTTTGTGTATTTTAGTTCTGAGTTTGGATCTTAGGGGGAGGGGCTCTATATTCTATTCTCATAGAATTCTCTGAAAATTCTAAAAAGTGATATTAATAGACTTTACTCTGTGAAAACTGAAAGTATTTTTGAAGGGCTTCATGCATAGTTGCCTTTCTGCTTCAGGGCTAGACCTTCCTCCAATGCAGAGCATCTTAGACTGTACTCCATGCCAGAACTTCTCACTCAGAAGCAATTCTTGGTCAGAGTGAAGTTTGTCTAGTTTTCATAGATATGTTAAGATCTCATTAACAAGAAATGAATGACTACACTTAAATGTGTTATTTGAGTCAGGGAGGGCATTTTTCTTTCTGTGAGGTTGGTGTGTTGTGTTGATAAAAAATCACTTGGAGGAGTGAGGAAAGGCTAAAGATGGAAAGTTACCTTGGGGGAAAACTGGCAAAGATATTGTGT
This sequence comes from Procyon lotor, assembly GCA_028646535.1. Classification (NCBI taxonomy): domain Eukaryota; kingdom Metazoa; phylum Chordata; class Mammalia; order Carnivora; family Procyonidae; genus Procyon; species Procyon lotor. Next base: position 113,005,427 of record CM053603.1, on the reverse strand, counting down.
GCTTGATGAAGAAATTTTGATTTATACCATGGGGAATGGGGAACCATTGAAAGTGTTTGTCCTGAAGAGCCATTTTCCTTGTGCTCCTCCAGCTGTACTGTTTAAAAGCCCTCACTTTTATATAGAATTTATGGAATTAAAGACTTGGGACACAGCTAAAATAGTCATACTCTCTTTGAAGTGGCAATGTGGCTCGCATTCCAGGAACCACAGGAGTGGCTATGTGCATTACAGATCAGAAGAGGAGTAACTCTTTAGGTACTCCATGCAGGTTTTAGTATGGACCTATTTCTTTGAATTTCTTCTTATCTATGAGGATATATACCCCTCAGTTACACTATAAATCTGGGTTCACGGTAACTGGAAGAGTATCTTTTGATTATACTGTGGTACTGAGGAAACCATCTCCATTTTACTGAATGGAAAATAAAGCCAATGAAAATGTTGAAAAGTCTTCCCAAAATGACTAAGGAATAAGATAGGAAATGCATTTCTAGATAGAGAAATCTCATGATGCTTTCAAAAGAGATGGGGAAAATCTCTGGGCATCTTTATTTCTTTCCTCTGTGAGCTTTAGCCAGGTGGGAGAGTAGACAATTCTTTCAGCAAGCAAGTGGGCATAGGAAATTAAGCAGATGGTTTATTTTAGCTGCTGAGGAAGCTAGCCAAGGCAAGAGCCTGAAGTTGAAAATTAAATCCCCCACATTCTCAAGGGCAGAATTATTCCCACGTTCATGGTTGTCTCCCAACAAAAGAATCAAGACGGCTTTTTCTATGTCTGTCAGTTGTGAACTTGCCCTGGCTCTTCCAGCTGGAGTCACTGATATTCTCTGCAGCAGGTTTAGCCAGTCCCCATCCTACCCTCTGTCTGGTCCCTGGGCCAAACCAGAATAGGGAAAGTCTTGCCCTGTCCAGGAGGCTGGCTGTAATTAAAGAGTGAGGGCACCATGTCCAGGGCTGGAAGCAAAGGCTGCAGATACCTTTTCCAAGAGTGGCAGACATTGTTTTAAATTAAATGAGTGTATTCAGGGTCAAAAGTCGTGTCTGGATGTGTGTCCATGTGAGGGGGTTAAGCCTGAAAAGACCACTCAAATGAGTTTTCCAAAGATGGAGGAGAAATAGGTATACAGAGTTCGAGCTATTAGGTATGGAGAGACAGAGAGAACAAAAGGATAAGCGCGAGAGTTCTGGTACATTCCTGAGTTAAGGGCTATTGCCTATTACCTTGGCTGGTACTTCAAGCCAAGCATACCAGGTGGTCAGCTGTTTTCAGAGGAATACAAGCAGAAGAGCAGGTGCAGGTGACCAGCTGGTGGGACCTGAAATTAGTCCTGTTACCATGGATCTGCTGTCTGGTTTGTCTACCAAGAACCTGGGCACACATCTGGACTCTGAGTTCTAGTCTTTTCTGGTCTCCATCATCTCAGCCATGCCTTATGCTTCTATTCTCTTGGAAATGGGACTCCATTCTGGATTGTGGAGCCCTTGGCTGGAGCTGAGATGATTCCATTCCTACATCTTCTGGGGCATGGCTCCAAGGACCTTGCTGCTTGAGTCTTCTCTTCTTAGCATCTGTCTTAAGTAGGCTGATGTCCTGAAAGAACATTGTCGCAGAAATGACTTTGCTGTCCTTAAGACTCTAATTTCTTATTTCTACTCATCAGATTACTCCTGCTACGGCATAGGCCCTTGATCAAATGGTGACTTTGTGTACACTGTGTGTTGGACAAATGGAGGTCCCAAAAAGAGCCAGTGTTATAGCCCATGAGCTTCCCCAGCTCCCTTCTACCACTGCTAGCTTCCTCCTTCTCTTTCTGTAGAAGGTGGTTGAGATCTCAGCCTGCCTTGTGCTTGAAACTGCCCCAGTTAGGACAATGTTCCCTGTATACCTCCAGCTGCTCCAGTATGGAAAACATAGATAACTTAATTTCCATCCACAGAGAGTGTTAGAATCGTCCCACAAAGGAAAGAGCTCTTAATTGGTAGAATATATATATGGCAGTGCTTTGTAAATTAAAAAAACAAAAAACTATGTAACTGTCAACATAACTGTGGAGTAAAGAAGACTAATATTCATGGAAGAAGCACACCATATACATGATCTCATTTAACTTAATTCTTTCAAAAACACTAGAACATAGTTATTATTACCTTTGTTTAGAGACAAAATCATTAGGACTTAGAAAGGCTAAGTAACTTATGCAAGTCATTCAGCTCATGAATGACAGATCTACGATTTCAACCCAGATCTGTTTCTAAAACCCATAATTTTTCTCTATGCAGGGCTGACACTATGTAGTCACTAGTATTTCACAGAGTTAAAAAGAGACAATTTATGGGTCAAAGAGTATATACTAAGATGCTAATTGTGTGGTAATCACAAATTTCAAATGCAATTTAGGAAATCAAGATTGAGATGACTGAGTATCTTTGTGAGTTTCTTCAAGGGGATAGGACTTAAGGTGAGCTTTGAAAACTGGCAGAATTTAGATAAGAGGGAGGGTATTTCTGGGATCAGCAGGGGTGAGCCCAAAGGGTGGAACTGGTGCTGAGAAGGCCTGTGACATCGGTCTGAGTGAATTGGGTGGGACAAACAAGCAGAGGAATGTCAAAAGCCAGGCCAAAAAGTTAGGCATCATGGGGCAGGAAAAAGGGAGCCAGAATCACATGGAGACTCTTAACTCAAAGCAGCCTCAGTCACTATAATGTTTCTTTTTACTCACAGCCAAAAGGGAAGGCTGCAGCCAGCTGGTGCCCCATCTCAAAATTTTCTCCTACCACATTCCTCCCAGTGAATCACTCAATAAATTAAGGTAGGAGCTCTGTTCATGATGATAAGGGTGTGAACGGCATAATGTTACAAATCCAATATTCTGCTCCCCAAGTCTCTGAAATCGGTGGTCATCTTCCAAACCAGACTTGGAGTAGAGCTCTGCTCACTCATTTTCACCCACAACTACAATTTCTCCTTGACAAACATTCTTTATCTGTTCTTACCTTCTGTGTCTTTTAAACAAAATTGTGACTGGGAAGATGACTGCACTGTGGCAGAGACTAGTGAGATAAAATGCAGGAAGAAGGGACAGGTCCCAAGAGGTGAACTGCTGAGCATAGCCTTCCTGCCGTGGTGGCAGCAATTTACTTGTGATATGTAAGTCCAGCCAAATAGAATCACATTTCTTGTTCAGAAAGAATGTTTGAGAATTCTGGTTACTTACCAAAGGAACGATCCAGCTATGGGCAAAATGGTAGCTTTATTTCTAGTATTTAGTGGCAGATACAAGGGGGAAGAAATTGGTCTCATTTTTTTTTAAAGATTTTATTTATTTATTTGTCAGAGAGAGAGAGAGAGCACAAGCAGGGGGAGCAGCAGGCAGAGAGAGAAGCGGCTCCCCACTGAGCAAGGAGCTCAAAGTGGGACTCAGTCCCAGGACCCTGGGATCCTGACCTGAGCCAAAGGCAGATGCTTAACTGACTAAGCCACCCAGGCATCCCTAACTGGGCTCATTTCTATAGCTTCTTCTAGGTGTTACACTTGACCTTGAGCCAGCCCTGTATTAGTCTGCTAGGGCTGCCATAGCAAAACACCACCAACTGGGTGGGTTAGACAACAAAAATTTATGTTTTCACAGTTTTAGAAGTAGATTTGCTTTCTTCTGAGACCTTTCTCCTTGGCTTGCAGATGGCTGCCTTTTTGCTATGTCCTCACATGGCTTTTTCTCCGTGTATGTGCACTGCTGATGTCTCTTCTTCATCTTAGGACGCCATTCCGATTGAATTAAGGGCCCACACTTAGGACCTCATTTAACCTTAGTAACCTCCTTAAAATCCCTATTTCCAAATATAGTCACATTGGGGGTTAGAGCTTCCACATAGAAGCTTAGTGGGGGTGTAGAGGACCCAATTCATTCCACATCAAGCCCTGATACAATTTAAATGGAAATATGAAATTATGGAATTATTACATATATGTATATGATTATTAGTTAATTTCTCACATTGTTTAAAATTTATGGTAGTTTATATCAAGTAGGTTTTCTCTAAGTCACCTTACAGTAAGTGGATTATGGACAATGGGAAAAAAGTGTGCCAGATGCAAAGAGCACTACAGATACATGTGTATGGTCCTAGTTCCGCCATTAACTTCCCGCGTGACCGTGGGAAAATCACTTTACTTATCTATGTGTCAATATCCTTATCTCTTAAAGGAGAGGTTTTGAAAAATAATAATCTCTAGGGCCATTTCTAACTATAACACCTATGATTTTGTGACTTTGTTTTACAATGTAGTTAATCAAAAGCTATTCATTCAGAGATGAAGAAGGCTGTAAGCACGGACTACTTGCTGAAATTGCTTAGACCTGAGCATAAATATTTGCATGTTACTCAATAGCAATATCTCTTCAGTATAAGATGGAAGTGAGATCTGGAAGGTATCAGACCAGGTTCACCTGATCACCACAGTCAACTAAAGCCACTGAAGTTATGATCTGGTATCAGTCAGGGTTAAAATCAAGGGGATAATTGCCAGATCTCCCCTTCTTTGATGATATTTGTGCACAACCTCATAACACCCTTTGGTGAAACCAATTTCACAGTAACTCTGAGTCTGTGTGTCTGTGTGTATATGTGTGTGTGTGTATGCATGTGTGTATACGTACTATTAAAGATTTTTTAAGCAAAATAATTTTATTGTGAATTTTCCTGGTTTCTATTTACAAGACATATGTCTCATAATTAGCTTATGCCAACTGTACTTAATTAGACTGCTCATTTAAAAAGATTTCCATTCTGCATGTGGTATCCACAGGTATCACAGGTAATTGATGATGAGTGTATGTTAACAAAAATGTCACAGTTATAATAAAATGAAAGAAAATGACTGAAACACTCTGGGGATAGAAGAATAGATATATCAATCTAGAGTCAGGGCCAAACCACAATTCTTGGTATTCTTGTGAGACAAGAAAGAGGAAAAAGTATAAAATGAGAGAAAAAGATATTTTCCAGATAAAATTAAAACCTACCCTGTTTAGTTTAAAATACATTGAGCTTAAGATTTTTATTGAAATGTTTTCACTAGTATATACCACTTATAAAATTAACCTGTTTAATGTTACACTTGTCCCAAGCCCTCATAAAATCATTTGGGCAACCCAGTACTATGTGTGGATAGAGTCACAAGTGTTTACTTTTTAATTATTGTATTTTAAAGCTTAAAATACATATTTTCTAAGCAATACTTAATATCTATTTATGAAGCCACAAAGAGAAATAGATCTTCTAATTTAGTTTCCAAAACCAATGCCTTCAAGTAGAATTTTCTTCCCTATATCAATCTATTTATTATTTGTTCATTCATCTAATAGAAACTATACATCAGGCAGCCAGACACTGTTCTAGTAACTTGTTACATAGTCCTTGATGTTCATAGGACCCCAGGTCAAATAAACAAGTAAACAAATACTGAGAAAATATAAGTGATGAATGCAATAAGAAAAACAAAATAGGATAATGTGATAGATCAGTGGCTCTCAAAGTGTGGCCCTTGGGCCATCAGCTGGAAACTTGTTAGAAATGCAAGTTGTTGGGCTCCACTGAATCAGAAACTCTGACACAGCAATCTGTGTCTTTAACAAGTTCTCCAGGGAATTTGATGCACACAGCAAAGCTCAAGAACTCCTGTGGTAGATGTCTTTGTGGCAGGACAAAAGGTAACTTCAGCCTGAGAACATTGGGAAGGACTCTCTGAGGATGTTTGGGCTGAGGTCTGAATACCAAGAAGGAACTCGCCATGTGAGCAATTTGGGGAGGCATTTTACATGAAGAGGAAGTAGAACTGAGAAGACTTTGAGGCAGAAAATCTTGGTGAGTGTGAGACACGGAAAGAAGGCCAACTTGGCTATAGCATCACGAGAAAGGGGGAGAATGGCATAAGATCATAATGAAGAGGCAAGCAGTACCACATGAAGTAGTTGGCTTGCAAGTGTCTGGAAGAAAAAACAAGAGTCACAAGAAGACAGCACATGGTCTTGAAGAACAAATCATCAAAAACTCTACACTCAGGAAGAGTTTTATGTGCTACTTAAAAGATGAGGATTTTCAAAAAAATTAAATAAATATATTTTTTTAAAAGATGGAGGTTTTCATAAGCAATGAATCTTGGAACACTGAAAAAATAAGATAAAATTTTAAAAAAAGATGCGGATTTTCTCTAAATGTGAGCCTTTACTTCTCCCTTCATTTACTTACTGCTTATATATACTAAAACACCAAATTTATACAACTGAATGAGTTTGTTTTAATTCAATTTGCTTTTAAGGTAACAACAGAACTATGAACTCCTAGGTGGGGAAGGGTATTTAGGATTTGCTCATCATGAGCTTATATCATCTATATGTATAGCAAAAGCAAATCTGTGACTAATATTTCAATAACACTGGTGTCAACAGAAGAATTATTGCCCTCACGATCTGATGGGACAAAAGTCTAGCAAGGTGTTTTATCATCTTGAATAACCACAATTTCAATGAAATAGTTGGACCAAGTTCTCAGTACTTCCTAGGGGAGCAGCTGCATATATGATGTCTCCCTTATCTGAAGTACATTTATTTGGGAATCGAGAAAATAGAGTGACATGGCAGATACACTCTATTATAGCCCTAAGATCCTAGTATTCATACCCTGTGTGGTTCCCTATCCTTGAGGGTGAGCAGGATCTGTGACTCACTTTTTGCTGATTGGCTATGGCAGAGGTGACAGGAAATATGTGATTGCATGTATGTGGTTCTCTCTCCCTTGCTAGTTTTGAAGAAGCAAGCTGCCGTGGTGTGAGCTTCTATATGGAGAGCTCCATGCAGAAAGGAGAGGAGAATGGCATTAATCCATTAAGCCAGAAAGAAACTGAGTTCTCATAGTCTAACAACTTGCAAGGAACTGAATGCTGCAAATAATCATGCAAGTTTAGATACAGATGCTTCCTCAGTCAAGCCTCAGATGAACTTGCAGCCCCAGCAGACACCTTGATTACAGCCTGTGATCTCCTGTAACAAAGGACCTCGCTAAGCCATGCCCGGACTCCTGACTCATTAAAACCATGAAATAATGAATGTGTTGTTTTAAGCACTAAGTTTGTGATGATATTGTTACACAGGGATAAATAATATAGCAATAAATAGTAGCTTATATTAATTGAGTGTTTTCCCTGTGCCAAGTGCTTTATGTAAATTGACTCATATATTATTCATACCATTTTACTCATGAGAAAGCTGAGGCACAAAGCAGTGAAGTTATTTGTCCAAGGTTATATACCTAGAAAATGAAAGGGCTGGAACCCAAGCCCAAAGTCTGTACTCTTAGCCACTACACTATAGTGCCCTTCAGTCTGCCTAGTTATTACACTAATACCAGTCACTTAGAAGGTTAAGTTTTGAGTTATCAATGGACCTACAATCAATATACAAAGAAACAATACATGGTATTCAGTGGGAATTTCCCTGGAATCATTTGTTGTTGTTCCTTTGATTATTCTAATTTTTTTGAGTTCATAAGTATTATTAAGTAGAAAGGTGTCCACTGAGGATTCGGTGAGAGTTCAAAATGACGATGGTTTCTAAATATTGAATAAGAAATTTAAAAAATATCTTTCATTAATAACAGCAACTTACATTTGTGCAGCTCTAATCCTTGCTATTACACTCTCAGACATTTCATCACAGTCTATCCCCAGAGTAACCTTTTGAGAAAAGGAGAGTGGATATTACCATCATCCATGAGGTGCTCTAGCCTAGTAGCAATGTGGTCCTGTGAGGGAGCTAATTATGTAAACATGCAACCCTAAAAAATAAAAAGACTTTAGAAATGATATGGCAAATGAATCTTAACTAAAATTATACTGCAGAAGAGTAAATTATTCTGTATCCTTTCCCTCTCAAGTCGGAGAGAGGAGAGTGAGCAGTATTAGAGTAAGAGTTACCAAGCCCTAACAACAGTGGCCACAGATGAAGAAGGGACCAAGTTCAAAGCAATATGCTTTTTTCTCTCTTGTTGAAGCATCTGAGGTTGGGAATCAAAGATGGAGACCAACCATGCCTCATGGGTAATCTCCCAGTTGCTGCTCAAACACTGTATGATCTACTTCCTCTCCTATCCTATCTCCCATTTTTCTGTTTCTCGCTTGTTTAATTTTGGCCCCTCTGACCTTCTTGCTGTCTTCAGAATGTGACAATCTCTTTCTCCTATCAGGTTCTTTGCACTACCTGCTCCTCTTTCGTAGTGAGGTTCTTTCATCAGACCTTCTCATGGTTTTCAGTTGTCTGCTCAAATATCACCCCAAAGAAATATATTCTGACCATTCTATCCAAAAAAAAAAAAAAAAAAGGCCTCTGCTCTTCTGCATTCTTTTATTCCTTTAGTCTGCTTGATTTTCCTTCAAAGTACACATCATTACAAGAAACTGTTTTTTGTCTGTTTGTTCCATTGGAATGTAAACTCTGAGTGCAGGCACCTTATTTTCTCTGTGCTGAATTCTCAGTCCTTACACTGATGCCTGTGACTTAAAATATGCTCAGCAAATATTTGTGTAGTGAGTGAATGAGTGAATGAACCCAGGACAGAGTCCTGTGGTAGGACACAGGGCAACTTCTCTCAGGGTGACATGAGATGATTGCTCAAGAAATTGGAAATTCATCTAAACAATATTACTCATCAATTTTCCCATCAGGTTTTTTTTTTAAAGATTTTATTTATTTATTTGACAGAGAGAGAGAGATCACAAGTAGGCAGAGAGGCAGGCAGAGAGAGGAGAAGCAGGCTCCCTGCTGAGCAGAGAGCACGATGCGGGGCTGGATTCCAGGACCCCAAGATCATGACCTGAGCTGAAGGCAGAGGCTTTAACCCACTGAGCCACCCAGGTGCCCCTCCCATCAGGTTTGTAAGGAAATCTCTCTAACACCTTGTGGAGTCAAGGTACTCCCGATGCCTCCTGTTGAGAATTGGGGTTTTTGTTTGTTTGTTTTTGTTATTGTTGTTGTTTTGCCTTTTCTAGCTGTTAGAGACTGCTAACACTCCTTGGCTCATGGAACTTTTCTATTTCCAAAGGTAGCAATGACTAGTGGAGTCTTTCATTGAAGGCATCACTCCAACATTGACTTGTCTATCTCTCTCTTTCTCATTCAGGAAGCCTTGTGATTACATTGGGCCCATCCAGATAAACCAGGGCAACCCCCCCCATTCAAATTCAGTTGATTAGCAACTACAACCTTAATTCTCCTTTGCCATGTAACCTAACTTATTTACAGATTCAGAAATGAGAATGAGGACAACTTGGGGGCTATCATTCTGCTTATAACTACCAATCCAGAACTGTTGTCTGTGTGTCTGTGTCTGTGTATGTGGGGGGGGGAGGTTGTTTAATAATCAGGATTTGTTCTTAGAGAATCATGTTTACTCTTCATGTGTGCTGCTTTTATCACAATGTGCTCACAAATTCTCTAATTGAAAAATGTATCTTATTTTTGCCAGAGAACAATATTGTGTTCATCAGATGCATGCTTTATCCTTCTATCTCTTTAGAAAACTGGGATGGTGTTTATCTTTCAGTCTTCTGACTCTTCTCCTGTTCTCTGTGGTTTCTTAAGAGGAGCAAGACAGGTCCTTTAATCATCTCTTTCAGGTGTTTCAGCATCCCGGGAAGCAGCTCTTTCAATCATAGAAAGTTTTCTCATTAAGGGCACTTGATACTCTCTCTCTTCATTTCTCTTGGCTCTGTTTCCTCCTTGCATTGTTTGTTCTGGCCTCTCAGTTTAAAGATTATTCTTCTTGTTAGATCAGTCCACAGGCAAATAGAAGTGATTCCTGGCAACAAAGCAAAAGATTCCCCAAGCAAGGGGCCTAACACTGATCAGAACCAGGCCTCCTCATATTCCACATCTCCCCACAGTTTATAGGACATGCTACCCATGCCATCCACTTTTATGTTTATAGCTCTCTCTCACTCTTTCTCTCTCTCTCTCTGTCTCATTTCTCTTGCTTGAAAGCAATTTCATAGTCTTTAGCATCTTTTTATCAGCTTCCACTCGTTCTAGGCTACTCTTACTTGAATACACTCGGTTTAGGATCACACTTTTGCATGTTTAGTGTTTGCAAATCTTAAGATTTAAAACCTGGGAGAAAGAATGTCTACCACAAGGCCCACACAAGTGAAGAATGGCCCATCCAAGGTCACCGGTAGCTGAGCAGCCTATGGTCTGTTCCTCTCACACTCAGTCACTGCCTGGCCTGTCTTACCCATCATTGTGCTTCCCTTCTTCCATCTCTCCTCTGAGTCCTTTTAAATATAAGCTCATCAGAGAGCCCCCTTGACAGTCACAAAAGCTTCCTTAGATGTGCCTACCTTTATTCACATGGGGATTATTCATGAATATATGATCAGAATTACATTTTTCAGACCCCCTATCTCCTTTGAGCTATGTTCCCTTTTAAAGTCTCCGTCCATAGAAGGATGCCATTTCTTGAGAGCTATTTCTTTGATTTCAGGGGAAAAAAGGCATTCTGAATGCCTAGAGAACATATTTGTGCTTAGTCTCTCCTCCTTCAAACATCTTTAAATGGTTTTTCTTCTGAAAAGTGTACACATCTCCCAAAATCCCCATCGCCTTCGTAAGTATCACCTCACTAATGAGAAATAAGTTCAGAGCAGCAGTAGCCTCTACCTCTTGGAAAATCAGAATGGTAGTAAAGTGCAGCAAGGTAAATATTTATCTGATTTCCTGACTTTAGCACAATAAAAGTTCCTGCCAAGGACTCAATGGTACATGTTCCATTTGCTACCTGGATGACACCTCTAAACCTTACTTCACCCATCTATCAAATGGGGGAAATACCTAACCTTAGCTACTTTTCCTAGGATTTCCAGGGAGGCTCAAATGAGAAATATATATATATATGTATATATATATGCATATATATATACATATATATATATATATATATATGAAAATTTCTTGGAAAGTGAAAGCTAAATAAAGTTTTTAAATGTCTCTTCCAAGATCCAAAGTCCATGAAGAAATAATAGGTCAGCACTGCCTTGCTAAGCAAAGGCAACAAAACTGAAGCCAGGGGTCAGAAAACTCTTTACTTAACTCAGAAATGCAAAGCTGTTGTTTGTACATATCATATCAGAATCTGTAGTTAAGCCTACAATTTAGGGTTGCAAGTGTTGGGAAGTGGAACCTATGCAGAAAAATGAAAGTGACTTCAGTGAGGAAAAGAAATATTTAAGAGGTAATCCATTCACTCAACAGTCAATGCTTATTATATGTTAAGTGTGTAGGACTTAGTGGGAGGTACAAAAATATGAAAGACACTGTGCCCTCAATGAGATATCAGCTGAGTAAACACTGATATTTAAATTCCAAATAAGAATTCAAAAAAAGGTTTCAAGTTTCTACTAAAGGGCAGCCAACTTGTTGGATGTGGAACAGTACAATAAAAACATGGTTTATGTTCACCATATAAATGGACATATAGGTATATGTAAATCACTTGATATAATGTAAAGATTTCTACCTTAATCAGAAGAGGTTCAGTTATGTTGTCATAGCAAGTAACCCCACATTTCAGCCACACAAAACAACAAATGCTTATTTCTCATTCATGCCACTTATCTATTTGATATGTGGACTATCACTATCAAACCAGGTATCAGGAGGATGAGTCTCTTTCCCATGTTTGCTGGGACACAGTGTGGATAGGACCAATATGGGTATATCTAATATCCATGAATAGAAGGTGAGAAGAAATCTTCTCTTCAAGGCTTCCAAGTCAGAGTTTCAGCTTAGCTTCTGATTGATAAAGGTGGGGTATTGTTTGAAGGCCTTTCTTTCAGTCTTACTCTCCTCAGACCTCTCCTCTAATTCTGTCATGTGTAGTACTGCTTTTAGAAACCTCATGATGCTACTCCTTCTGCCTAGAGCATAACTGGTCCCCTCCACCTTCCCCTCCCCCCTGCCAACCATTTACCTAATTCTAGTTCTGGGCCAAATTGACAAGTATAAATCAGACACAAAGAAGCACTTCTTCACAAGCAGTTGTTGTCTTAGAAGACCAGAAGAGTAGTACTTCTTTTATCTGAAAAGTTCCAGTATGAGTCCACCTGGACAACAGTCATCTGACACATCTATGCTGGGTTCCAGTTGGGTACCAGGCATGGTGCTGGGCATCAGAGTTTCATTGGTGAGCACCACTGACTTGCTCTTTGCCCTCATGGAACTCAGCGCAGAGCAGATGTTAATCAAATAATTACATGAATGGATATTACCAACTGCAATAAGTCCTAAGAAGGGAAAGAGTAGAGTGTTGTGAATATGTAATCTGGGGGTCTTGAGAAGGTTTTCTCAAGGAAGTGGCATTTGAGCTGAAACCTGAGGGGTGAGTTAGAGTTAACTGGGGACAGGAGATGAGCTGATGAACTAGGTCAGTGGTTTTCAGTCACATAATGGCTATTTATGAGTTACATCTAACAATAAAACTAATAAAGCCTAAGAATGGTTCACATTTTTTATGTAAAACAAATTCCAGACTTCCTCTATAACTGCATAATTCTCAATCACCTGCTTTCCATTCCTCTTCCTCTATTGGAAAGAGTGGAATTCTGACCTATGTACTTGGATTGAGCACATCTGAATATGCTTAATGAGTTGGGTGTATTTTGCATGAACATAATCTCTCACATGTCTCTCTAAGATGAGAATTTGGGAAACTGGTGAAGAAAATGACCCATAGGGAATTTCAAGCCAATGATTCTTCCACATTTCAAAAAAAAGGCCATTCTCAGTAGAGCATGTCAAATGTTACAAAATGTGAGTTAACGATTCTTACTGGTATGATGTAAATAATAAAACAATGATTGGTTTATTTTTTAAATCATTTCACTGAAAGACATTTTATAAACTTAGTGAAGAGGCAAAAATATCTTCAATGCTGATGTGATACAAATTAAAGATCACATCGGCTTTTATTTTAATGTTTATTTCCCTCTCACATCCTAATCCATTGTGGTCTACATGTACATATATATGATGCATTTTATATATATTCACCCTCATAACTTGACAGATGGGAGGGATCTTACAGTCATTTCTGAAAGCAGACAAAAGGCCGTTGGTTCTGCTCGGCATGATGGTTTGTGAAGACAGAATATCACACGCTTCCGTTGATGATTATATAGCTCTACCCATCTGTCTGCCACTGGAGGTTGGGAGACGGAGATACAGCTCCCACCGTCCCCATAAACAAAAGTAGACCATGCTGTCACCAGTCAGACACGCCAGCTAATTGGAGCTGTCGACAGACACAATATTCTGTGTCAACAGCTCTAGTAACAGTTTGAAACAGCAATGATATGTTGGTTGATGGTGAGGGTGACACATGTGTCTCTAATAGCATGCTAGAAATCTGACATAACTAGAAAAGAATTACTAAAATGTGATTCCTGGCCTCTGGTATTCCTGTTCGTACTTACCAGTCTCTACAGAGGTTGGGGGAGGGGGTGGTTGTAACGTATCTCTCCCGGTATCATTTCGCAGGCTGACAGCTTAATTCGATACTCATAATGTCTAACTTTAAAATTAATCTTGCTAAAAAAGATTTGTTTCAACAAACCACCTAAACTTAAACTCTTTTGTAAAATTAATAAGGCAAAAACTTATTCGTATAGCTTTCTAAGTTGAAAATAAAAAGGAGAAGTTCTGTCAATTTGCCATTGCTATAACTATACATTTAATACTGATCTTCAGGAAAGTAAATTTTACAGAGCTTAATGTATACAAACGCTCATAGACAAGGCTTATTCTTTAAAAAAGAAAAAGATTTATTTGTCAAAGAGTGAGAGAAAGAGAACAAGCAGGGAGAACAGCAGGCAGAGGAAGAAACACGCTCCCTGCTGAGCAAGGACCCGCCCCCCCCCCTCCAATGCGAGACTCAATCCCAGGACCCTGGAATCATGACCTGAGCTGAAAACAGCCACTTAACCAACTGGGCGCCACCCAGGCGTCCTGACATGGCTTATTCTTGAACTTCATTTCATGATAGACAAAAACAGGCCAAGATAAAAACATACTTACAACATAAATATGGCTTTAGAACATAAATGCATATTGTACATTAATCTGTGTAAATTGTACTTGCTAAGGAAAACTCTATATCATGCATTATAATCAATGGAAAAAACAAGAAAAAAGTCAAGAACTCTTTTGCTGCTTTGCAATAATTTATCTTCTAAATAATTTCATCACCTGACTACCTGAGTCTAAATTTTAGCCCAGCCACTTACTAGCTTAGAAAAGTTAGTTAACCCTTTTTGCCCTGAATTTTCTCATCTATAAAATGGAGGTAATAATATAAGCCACATTATAGAGTTATAGGGATTAAATGGGTTATTACTTGTTGAGTGTGTATAACGGTACCTGGTATTTCACATAATAAGCAGTCAATAAATATTATTATTATTATTATTATTATTATTATTGGTTCATTTCCAAGGAGAGCTTTAGAGATTAAAACAAGCAAGAAAATAAACCAAGAACATTTCAAATGGCAAAGAACAAAGTCTTGGGCATCATGCAGGCCTGGGAATAAATCCTTCAGGCATAGCCAGGTTTTGTGACCTTGGGCAAGTCACTTAACCTCCCTGAACCTTTTTCTTTTCTATAACAGATTACTAATACCTACCTTTAAAAGATATTTTGAAGATTTAAGATAACTTAAAGCTTCCAGCTTGTATTAGATACAAGCTGAAAGTTTCCCAACATATATTAGATATTCTATGTAATCTACCAAGAATTATTATTACTAGTTGGCATTATAGAGCATTTTTATTTTAAGACTAATTATTTTATCCTCTTATTAATGCTGTGAAGTAAAACATAATAACTACTGTACTGAGCAAAATATACCCAGCATGATAAAACAAAGGATCAGTGGGTACAGGGTTATTGAGGTTAGATTAGGATGATGTCTTCCAGTTCTGGGACCAGGGTGATATTCAGCTATTTCTGGTACCTCTTTGCCAGATGACCAAACAACTGAAAGCCTCTTGATTTATTTTTTCCACTCAGACCCAAAATTTGATGTCTTCAGCGGCCTCTATCCTTTACATTTAAAAGCCTTAATCATTATCTACTCATACCTCATCAATCCTTCCATATTCCTTGGCCCATTATAAAGATGAATAAACTGACACAACAAAACTTACCATACCACCACCACCACCACCACCACCAGCAGCAGCAACACAAATGTCCATGCTCACTGGACTTAAATCATCTTGCTCTTTGAAGATATAAGGAAGACAAAGGGAAGGGAAAGAAAAAAAAATAAAACAAGCCTTTCTTTGATAGGCGAGTAAGATACTTTTGCTGCAAATACACCACAAAGGAGGATTTTGTGTAACAGGCATGTCCATGCCCCAGCCAACAGCCTCTATAAACAATATATTCTTTTTTAATCATAATGTTACCAACTGTTTACAAGTAATAAAATAACCCTGTGCAACAGTTTTGTCTGGTCACTTCATGTCACATTTGCTCTATAATAGATGTTTAGCCTTCACTTCTAGTGACTAAGAAGGTAATCGGGCTTTACCTTGTATGAGGCTAGATAAGCACCTGAGCTCTGATCATCACACCTGCTTTCTGGAATTAGTTGGGTCCCTTTTGGAGAGCGTGAGCAGAGCAACACTGACCTTTCTAGGGAGGAACTAATGCTTCAGCCTTGGCTTCTTCCCTGCTGTGCCAGGTCACTTGAACCTGTAAGCTTAGCTCCTACCACCCAGTGCAGCCGCCCTTCCCTTCCACCAGTAAAGCTGGTCACATTATCCTTCACATTTCCCCACCTCTGGGCCTTTATTCATGGCCTGCGCCTCACATACTGGTTCTTTCATGTTTCTAAGTGACCGAAGTCATCAAACTACACCTATTCTTCCTGGATCCTGTGCAATGGCTCCCCTTCAGGAAGATTTCCCTCATTCCCAGGACACCTGTCCCAAGCTGTAGGTAAAGCACCACCTCATTTGAGTTCTTCCTAATAGGGCAGTTATTTTCTTTTATACATTTTTAATTGGTTACTTACTTACAAGCCTTATTTTTCCCCTTTATTGTCAACTCCTTAGTGGCAGGATTCAGGCCAGATTCATTTCTGTTTTCCTTACGGAGCTTAGCGTGTGTCTATATTTCTTGGGCACTTGAATAAATGAATAAATTCCCTCTTCTTGCTTCAAATATTTAGACTGTATGTGCTTAAATGGACAAAGCCAAAACCACACAATATGTCTAGAAGAAAAGGCTTGTGATGGACATGGTAGCAATTTATATGATGAGGATTGAGGGGCACCTGGCCGGTTCAGTCAGTAGAGCACATGACTCTGGATTGCAGGGTCATGACATTGAGCTTCATGTGTGGGTGCAGAGTTTACTTAAAATAAATAAATAAATAAATAAATAAATAAATAAATAAATAAGCTTGACGTGCTTTTTTCACATCAACCCCATCTCCTCCCTAGGCCCTGGGCTCTTGAGAATATGGTTTACAGCAACGTATGTGCTATGGCCAATTCCATTATTAAGATAGCCAAGGTGTTTTAACTTGAAACTCATCGCAAAAAAAATTTTCCTTGTATGATTATCCAGATTCATTCACATTCATGCTATCTTCCCTAATTCCTCCTGTAGAAATAGCTAAATATGCATAAGCCTTGACAAATCACCTTGCCTTTCTACACATAATCTCTAAGCTAAGAATTAATCCAAGGTACATGACTTTTCAGGTCATGGGGCAGAGGTGCACATTGCACAACGTTAGGAGGTGCCATTTAATAGAACCTGATACAAAGGACGCCCCTGATGTTGTGCAGCACACAATCTGCATGGCTGCATGAAGTTCCCTGAGATGGAGAAACCTCAAAGAAACAACCTTAGTGTATACATACAGGTCATACTGTGAGTACTATGAAAATACTACAAGTATTTTTAATCATATACCAAGGAAAAAGAATAAGGTGGGCTTCTAAGTGTGTGTGTGAAACAGCTCAATAATATTAAAATAATGCTTTTTGTTATGTTTGATTATAACTCACTGTACACATTGCAAAAAGCACAGGCAAGTGAGAAGAACTTAAGTCCTTATCTCAGAGGTTATCACTCTCTTAACATTAACCTCTTTGTTGTATTTCCTTCTGGTCCATCTATATACACGTATGAAAATATATATCTGCGTACTTGAGAATATACTCTTCATACTACTTCTTAAAACTTGACATTATCTAAAGTAGCATTTCTCAAACTTGACTATTGAATAGAATACCCTGAAGAGCTTGTTTAAAATATAGACCTTTCTGAATTCTCCATAAGAGCACCAATTCACTAAGTTTGAGGTGGATCCCAAGAATTGGTATTTTTAACAGCTCTCCTACTACGTAATTTTTATTTTTAGACAAGTTTGGGAAACAGTGATTTCCTAAGCATGTATGAAAGTATTCAGGTGAGTTCTGAACAAAGGAAAACATTTTAACCTAATTCACTCAACCTTCTTGGCTCTGTGGATCCAAAGCAGCCATTGTATAAAAACTGGAAAATTGAGTGCACTGACCAAGGAAGGAAAGGTTTCTAATGACCCAACTCTCCTTAACGTCTTGGCCCTGGCTACGAGGGAGAATTCTCTAGTGATCCAGATGTTTCCCCATCAGACTGGAACGGGCCAGACATCATGATGGTTATGTCCCTTGAAGCCAGATTCCGGAGACTCTCCAAGGGTTCTCTGGGCAAGAGCAATCTCTTTAGGTCAGAAGTTGACCATGTGCTCCAGTTTGCCTGTTCCTTCCCAGGCTATACCTGTTGTTCTGGTATATGCTGTTTATAATAATGCCTTATTTCATTTACAGGAGTGTCCCAGTATAGACAATAAATATTTTGGGGCTAACATTTAAGTTTACCTCCACCCTCCTCTCTGATCCATGTATCAGAAAAGGGGCTTACTTTTTCTTGGCTCCTTCATGTTCAAGACCTTTTTTTCCAAGTGGAGATCTTATTAATAAATCAATCTCTCTCTTGAATGGAAGAACCATGTTAAATAAAACTGAGAACCAAACCATTCTCATGGTGAGGTCTATCTGGCCAATTAAAGGTATGTTGCCTTTTTTTCTGAAAGCACTTGCAGTTTATAAACCTGTTAAGATGTGTTCGCCTTTCTTTATCACTCCCAGTAAAATAAACCAAATTTCAAGAAATCTTCTAAACACTCTGCCACAAAAAGTTCTGCAAAAATTGCATTCCAATTGCTGTAAAAGATTCCATTTAACATTTACCTATTATGAACAATGAAATTTTTAATTTTCACTGTGATAGATACAATTGTGGTTAATATCTCCATTCATAAATCTTTAGTCATTATTTCTTTAGGGAAGAGTTCTAAAAGTCAGCCAGGTTATTTTTTTTTATTTTTTTAAAATATTTTAGTTATTTATTTGACAGAAAGGAGAGAGATCACAAGTAGGCAGAGAGGCAGGCAGAGAGAGAGGAGGAAGCAGGCTCCCTGCTGAGCAGAGAGCCGGATGCGGGGCTCGATCCCAGGACCCTGAGATCATGACCTGAGCCGAAGGCAGAGGCTTTAACCCACTGAGCCACCCAGGTGCCCCAGCCATCTTATTTTAAAGTAACCTTCCTCAAAAGAACCCCCCTTTTTTGTCTTATTTTATTATATCTTGCTGTATTTTATTTTATTTTATTATTTTATTTTATCTGTGTGTGCCAATAAAATGTTATTTGCAAAATTAAGTACTGATCTGGAGTTGTCTGGCTTTCAAATCAGGTCCCCCTTTAAAAAAAAATGATAGTCACATAGAATTCAGGATAAAATTAATTGGAATAGCCTGCAACCCTTAAGTATTAAAAGCCACTCTCTCATTGGCTGTGCCTAAGAATATATCACTGAAACAGATGAGATTCAGATGTTTCTGCTAAAATCTGAAACAACAGAAATATGAATCTTGCTTTAGAACAACAGTAAGATGACTGAGTTGCTGCCTGATAATGAGTTACATGCCTGATAGCTTCTGTTCCTTCTCTCTGCTACTTCAGATGGAACTTGAAACACGAAGGAATGGTTGGATCTTCTCTGAACTGCCCTAGAGACTTGTTGCTCACCACTATCTTGCCAATTGCTGGACATGGGATTCTATAGTCACAGAAAAGTCAATATGAGATGTCATCTAAAAGGACAAGAGTAAAATAGAATGAGGGTAAATGAGACACTGTTTTATGCAATCAGTTAATGAGAGGAAGATCCACTTTTAATTAGCTGAAGTTTCCAATATTGCAATAAGAATGTAATCAATTATTCACTCATTATTTATGTGTTCTTTTCTTCAACAAATATTTGTTGACTACCATCACGTTACAATATATACAACAAATTAACGTACTTGTCATATGTCAATTATATATCAATTATATATATGGGGGGAACAACTATTACGAGACACTGTTCAAGGTAATAGAAACAGAGTAGTAAATAAAATAAACTAAAATCAGTGCCTTCCTGGAGACTATATTCTAGTAAGGGAGACAGATTATACACAAGATAAGTAAGTAAAATATTTAAGATGTTAGTGATAAGTGCTAAGAAGAAAAAAATTAAGCAAGGAAGAATAATATGAAAAGTGGGAGTTATAATTCCAGTTAGAGTTTCCTAAGAAAATTCCACTGAGAAAATGACTTTTGGAGTAAACCCCTGAAGGAAACAAAAGAGCTAACAATGTGACTGTCTGAGGAAAGAAAATTTCTGGGAGAGACCACAGGAAGCACAAAGTTCCTGAGGTAGAAGTCACCTTGGGTATTCAGAGAATTGCCAGGTCAGTGTGGCAAAGCAAGATAGGATCCAAAGGGCAGGGGAAATTTTCTAGGCCATCAGAAAGATGTTATGGTTTTCCCTCTGAATGAAATGGGGAAGCACCACAGGATTTTGAGTGGAGGAGTAGCATGGTTTGACGTCTACTGTAACAATAACTCTCTGCTTTGAAAATAGACTTGATGGGTGTTGGGAGGGTGGTTGGTGGGAGGAAGGGAGGTCAAGAAGTGAAAAGGGATGGCAGAAGCAGAGAAACTAGTCAGAAGGTTATTTGCAATAAAGCCAGATGAAAGATGACGACAGTAATTTGTACAAGATGGTGGCAGGGGAGGTGGTGAGAAGTGGCTGAACACCAGATCTGTTCTGAAAATGGAACAAGAGAATTTGCTGACAGATCTCACATGGGGTTATATGCAACTGATGAATTATTGAACTCTACATCTGAAACGAATGATATGTTGGCTAACTGAATTTAAAATAAATAAATAGACAAGAATTAAAAAAAAATCAGATATGGGGTGAGAGAAAAGGAGAGGAGCCTGAATGACACAGAGGTTGCCATCTTGAACTACTATGAATGAGGTTGTCCTTAGAGGAGATGAAGAGTACCAGGCGAGGAAATTTGGAAGTGATGAGCAGGAATTCTGTCTCGCGCTCATTTGGTGTGGGATGTCTGCTAATCATCCAAGCAGAGATTTTAATCAGGCAGTTGAACACAGAGGTCCAGAACTCAAGGGAGCGGTCCGGACTCCTGGGACATGTTTGGCAACCGTCTGCAAATGGATAGTATGTAACATCATTAGACGTGATGAGAATATCACAAGAATGAGCTTCTATGGAAAAGATGACTGAGGACACACCAACATTAGAGTGCAGTCAGAAACTGAGTTGTAAAACACAAAAATTGAAAAAAGGTATTTTTCTTGCACTCATGCATTTGTTGGCTGCCATGTGCACCTTGTCAGTATGCTTCTCATCAGAGGTATTAGCTATATGTTGTGTGTAGGCAGCCAACCTGCCTGACCTACATCCTCTATGGGGCCTCGCATAGAGTCAGAGTGAGCATTAAAGAGAGAATTGAACTGGCTGGTGAAAACGTCATACAGTTTTATGATTTCACTCTGCTTCTTTCTACCTAAAATTCCTACATTTCAAGTCGTAGAATTCAAAACAGTTGTTGGTAAAATCATTCTGGTGCACTGACACTCATACAAACCAAAAACATTAAAGTGTAAAATAATCAGATATTTTCATCAGGCTGTTAAGCTTTAGATATTTTCATTAGGGATATAGCAGCTGCTACAATCTGACCATTGACTATTTTTTTTAATCAGGGCTTCACTTAGGCTGACCCTAAATGACTAATAATCAGATTTTTAGAAGCTTGTTAAATGAATAATTTTTAAAAGCACACATGACCTGAAATAGTATAGAAATAGTCATGCATTCTAATATGTGCGAATATTAAGAAATCTTAGACCTTAATTGGCACATGAAAAAAATACCAAAATATTACAAAAATAAGACATACCAATGCAAACATCATTTAGGAGTACTGATTAGGGTCACATAAAATAAAATCTATTTGATTGGTTGAGTGCCAATAAATGGAGCAGTTATATTATAATAGATGAAATGTAACTATAAAAGGGGGCGTATCTTCCTGTTCCATCTGCAGGCTCAGCTGGTCCAGAAAAGCTAACTGTGACTCTGAGTTTGGTGTGTAAATTGTACTCCTAGGAAGAAATAAGGAAAAAGATTTTAATAAGTATAAAGAATAGGGAAAATGAAGAAAAAATAAATTTATTATGTTTGAATCCTTGTTGCAGTGTAAGTTTGTGGATCAGTTCTTAATTCATTGTCATTTCTCTGTTTCAGATGTTATGAAACTAATATATTAGATTTATAGAGTATAATTGCATTTGAAAACAACTGTTTGTGGGATACGTTAAATACTTGGGTTTTTCACTGAGTTTTTTCTAAGGAGTCAAGGTATACTTGAAAACATATTCAAAATACAAAGATTAATAAATGGAATTAGACAGGATAAATGTAATAGTGAGCATTTCTCTCCATCTACAAATCTCCTTCGGCCATTAGACCCCAGAGCATATGTTTACATGGAGACGATTACATGTGCATTTTTAGCACAAGTGTTCATTCATGATGCCAGAAGATTGGAGCAGAGATTCCAACTAAGCGATAAGCGATTTTCTCCCTGGAGTTGTGCAGCAGGTTCCAGAAGCCCCCAGGAGGAATCAGTACAAACACTGCGACCGTTATTTACTAACTGGGACTCCAGCAGCTGGGCTGTTTGCATGATATGCAAATGGGCACATCATTCAAGGAAGAAAGGATGAATGCTCTGGCACTTGCAGGGCAAACATTAACTGCTATGGGAAAAGGGCCAGCAGAAGAGAAACCAGACAGAAGTGAGTGGGTGGTGAGGGGCAGGACAAGAAACATCTTCCAAATAGGCAAAATGCAGGAGGCAGACAGTGCTTGCTGGGAACTGATCAGCACTCTCAGCTTCGGTAAACAACAGATGGGTGTGTGCTGCAGCCCATCTCAGGCAGAACAGTGAATTTCCTCTCTACCCTATTTCTTGCTCTGGATCACATTAATAAAACACTTCATATGTGGAAAGTTACTGAGAGGTACAGAGGGATGATATAAGCTGAAAGACCAAAGGCTCAAGGGAGCTAAGAGGACACTGTGATAGGGACAAAAACACACATGGAATCAGACACAGCTCGGCAGCAGTCTCAGTCCTACAACTCAACAGCTATGGAAATGGGGCAAGAATATCTACTTTTCTGTCTTCATTTCCTTATCTGTTAAATGGGCATGATAGTACTATCTGATTGTAGGATCGCAGTCAGACTTAAACCATCTTCTTGATGTAAAGTAACTCCTACCAACATAGCACTAACTGGTTAGTATTAGAGCTGGGGATTGAATTATTCAAGTTTTGTGACCCCAAAATGCATCAATTCCTAGGAAGTTCAGAGATCTAGAGATTGCCCCTACAATTTCCCAAAGAAATAATCCCGTGTTCACTCTGTATCTTGAAGACTGTCCAATTCAGCAAGATATATTTACTTAGAAAGCAACTCTACTTCTAAACAGGTTATAAGATCAGTGGGTGAAATTCAGGGTCTTTTTTTAAGCTCCAGCTTAACCAAGCCTGGTAGAAGCTTACAGACTTCAATACACTTTGTTGTTTTAATTACACATGTGTGTAGAGTGTAAAATAAAAGAACATCTGCGTATCCACCAACACAAGCATGGTAGTTATACCTTTTAGTTAATATTTGCAGGGAGTTTCATTTTGAATCCCTTCACTTTCAACTTTCCTATATTCCTATGGCTTTGTAAGGGCCCTGTAAACATCACACAGCTGGGTTGTTGGTGTTGTTTTTTTAATCCAGTTAAAAAATCTGTAAAGTGGTATTTTAGTTCATATTGCCAGTATATTTAGATTTATTTCTACCATGTTGTGCTTTTTATTTGTCTTTCTTTCATGCTTTTTTTTCTTTCCATTTTTCTTTCCATTTTTTACTTTCCATTTGTCTTTCTTTTGCACTCTTTTTTCTTCCCATTTTTCCCTCTTCTAATTTAGATGTTGTCTATTTTATTTCTATTCTTTCAGTGATTACCCTAATAACTTAAACATGCATTTTTAATTTATCAAGCCTACAGTTAATAACTATCCTTCTCTTAAACTATGTAACCATATAGTTGCTACTTCTCTTAAACTGTAACTATGTAAACCATAAAACACTAACTCTAATAATAGCTTTCCAATTTAGATATTCTTCTTGTCCTACATTTCTACTTTTAACCTCTTAAACTGATTATTATTGTTTTGTGTAGTCAATATTTGCTTAAATTTACTTATTACTTAACACATATTTTTTTAAGTAGGCTTCACACCCAGTGTAGAGTCCAACACAGGGCTTGAAATCACGACCCTGAGGTCAAGACCTGAGCTGAGATCAACAATCAGATGCTTGGAGGGCCTCAGCACAGTCAGTTCAGTGCCCGACTCTTAATTCAGTTTTGGCTCAAGTCTGATCTCGGGTCTTAGGATAGAACCCCATGTTAGGAGTGTGTGGAATCTGCTTGAGATTCTCTCTTCCTCTCCTTTTGCCCCTCCCTCTTATGTTCTTTCTTTCTCTCTCTCAAATAAGTAAATAAATTTTGGAAAAAAAAAAAAAACAACTAAGGCACCTAGGCACCTCTATTCACCACTTAAAAAAAAATCCTTCTTGGAATAAGGCAAGATGGCAGACGTGTAGAAGGCAGAGATAGTGTCGGATCCCAGAAGTTCAGCTAGATAGTTATCAGGCCATTCTAAAAGCCTGCAAACCCAACAAAAGAGAGAAGAGAGGAAGAACAGCATTTCTAGGAGCAAAAAATCGCCCACTTTCCAAAATGTAGGACGTGTGGAAAAAGTGAATCCAAAGCAATGGGAAGAGAGACCCCAGGGGTAGGGGCCAGCTCCCAGCAGCTGCAGAGCCATGAGCACAAAATCAGAACTTTTAGTCTGCTCTGCTGAGGGACATCACTCCAAAGGCTAAGCAGGGGTTAGGCCTCACAGGAACAGTGTGGTTTCAGGAGCCATGGGGTCACAGAGGGACCAGGGTGTGGCAGAGCTCCCAGGTATTAGGGCGGAGAAGTCGGCGGCAGAGAAGGAGCTATCAGCTTGGCTTTACCTTGCACTGTGACCTGCGGTACAGGTTCTTCAAGCAGGGCCATCACTCTTCAAGCAGGGACCCCATAGGAGGCAGCTCCAGAAAGACCCCCTCCTTCCTCCTCTGGGAGGAGTGGTGCAGGAGAGTGCAACAGGAATCTGCTAGGTTTGGAGAATCCAGACAGAATCACGTGCGTCATAGATAGAGGCAATCGGCCCCGGGTTAGCTGAGCACAGAGCACGGGCCGCAGACAAGAGAGACAGGAGTGATTGACCACTTTCCTTTGAGGGCTTGTGGAGGAGCAGGGCCCTAGCACTTGGCTTCTCTGGGCCAGAGACTGGGAGGCCGCCATTTTTATTCCCGGCCTCCAGGGCGGTATGGAAAGCCCTCTGGGAACAAAGACTCCTGAGAGCAAAGCTGAGCAAAGTTCTTGGCCCGATCCTGACAAGGGTGGTGCAATTCCACCTCGGGCAAAGACATTTGAGAATCACAGCAACAGGCCCCTCCCCCAGAAGATCAGCGAGAATATCCAGCCAAGACTTAGTTAATCAATCAGTGAAAACTGCAGAACTCCAGAGTATTTTTCTCTCTCATACATCTATTCTTATCCTGATAAAATGACTAGGCAGAAAAACTCACCACAAAAAAAAGAAGAGACAAGTACCAATGGCTAGAGACCATCAATACGGACATTAGTAATATGTCAGAAGTAGAGTTCAAAATGACAGTTATCAAGATGCTAGCTGGGCTCAGAAAAAGCATGGAAGATATTAGAGAATCCCTTTCTGGAGAAATAAAAGAACTAAAATCTAACCAAGTTGAAATTTAAAAAAAAAAGCTATTAATGAGGTACAATAAAAAATAAAGGTTCTCACTGTTAGGATTAATGAAGCTGAAGAAAGAATCAGCGATATAGAACACTAAATGACGGAGAATAAAGAAGCTGAGAAAAAGAGAGACAAACAACTACTGGACCACGAGGGGAGAATT